>JAVJGJ010000047.1:58764406-58774675 GCA_035590215.1 Microhierax caerulescens | reverse complement strand
CAGGAGAACCTGCTTTAGCAGGGGGTTGGGCTGGATGATCGCCAGAGGTGCCTTCCAACCCTGACTGTTCTGCGATTCTGTGATTCTGTGAAACGACTCTACGGCTGATGAAAGCAGGCCTTACGTGATTCAAATGGGGAAAAGCTTTACCTTTCTCCATCTGCTTAACCCTGATGTGATTGGGAAGCTGTTCCCAGAGCCATAGCTTCCCTGTAGCTCCCTAAATGTGGCACCTGACACAGACAGGGCAAATGTCCAGAGCCACATGTGTGTACAGTGGGATGAAAACAAGGCTAAAAATCCCACGGTTCCTCTGGGAGATCTGTGCCCGGTTATTAGGGACTGTCACCAGACAGCAGTGGGACATAGGGGTGGGATGCAATATGCAAATTAAAGTACCTAAAACGAAGGATGTATATTAGCCTGAAAATCATCTTTAGTTCTCTAGGCAGGATTGACTGTATCAGCTCAATCTGCACAGGATGTAATGGGAGTTTAGACAATCATATAGACACTGATATTTAGGTGTCTTAATCTGTGAACTTCAGCCACCTCCAGCACTTTATATTACTACTGAACGGGTTAATATGCACATGGCATGGAGTGGCTGTTCAGAGCAGGCTGCCAGGAAGGCTGCAATGACCACAGAACTACCCTATTTCCCAATTCTTGTTAAAATTCTGTAAAAAAAGATAGAAAAGAAGCCTGTTTAAAATACCCCCATATAAAAAGACAGTATACTTTTCGTCCATCCACATCGTCACAGGAAAAGGATACATGATCATGTTTAGTCTTTCTTTTTCTAAGATGTTAGCACTTAGACCACAGAAAAGGAGCTATGCTGCATTTGTATTTTTCTTCCTTGGTTTTGCTCTCCCCAGTATGTTTTAAAATCCCTGTCTTTACTGGAAGTCACTGGAGTGAATACAAGGATGTCAGGGGAAAGTTTAATGAACTCTGCATGCATGGGATAGTCCTTTCTGACCTTACCATCTATAAATGGGATTATATTCATGCTGAATCATATGGTCAGCTACAGTATGGGGAGGCCAAAAGTTGACATATTGTTTGGGACTTAAAAAACCAGTTGACTTTGAGGTTATTTCTCTTATATGTAATTGGATCTGAGGTGTTTCCTCTTATCTTCAAAAACCACTCTGTTTACTTCCAGGACAATCTACATCTGCAAGCTGTAAAATTGATTTGATGCTCACATGCCATTTTTGGCAGAAAATCTCCTGTCCCACTTTTCAGACATCCTTACAGAAATGTGAAAAGAATATTCACAGAATGCCTTAAGTCAACAGGATTAAGGACTGTCAAGTACATTGCTTAGAAGGTATAAGTCCTATCTACGTGCTAAGGATTTTATTGTGCTTTCATGAGAATATTTGCACTGACAGTTAGGGATGTCTCTAGGGGGTAGCTTTTTTCTCTCTTTAATGATAGCTAAGGAGGTAAAACAGCTGCCAGTTGGGATAAGAAATTGAACCCCTGCCTCCCCAGCTCCCTGTTGTCAGTTTAACTGAATTCATTGCATAACTTTTAATCCAACATCCTTTACACTTAACACTACATTATTTTACTAACCCTTTAATTATCATTGTGCACAAGTGATGACGACCTAAACACCAGGACGGCGCATCAAGCTGCTCCCTGGGGAAGCCACCACAGTGCAGCAAGATCTGTGACTTGGAGAGGCAAGGAGGGTTGATAGGATGGTGAAGCAGGGAAGGAATTTGGCTTCTTGGGGATAAATTAATCAAAGGGGGCAGCAGATATAAGGGGAACAGAAGAGTGTAGCAGGCACACAAGAAGACTAAGCACTCAGAAAGCTGGGCAGCGTTAGAGAAACAGGCAGAAAAAAGGGAAAGATAGAGGACATACGGAAGTTAAGAAGAGCAACAAGCTGATAAACAAAAAGCCTGACAGGCACAATTCTGGCTTTAATGAACCCCATCATGTTGGCTGTGGTACAAACATACAAAGCAAACGATGCAGCCCCTGTCCCAATGAACTGATAGTGTGTGTGTAGTTCAGACACACACAGGAGTATGGAGAGTACCCTCTGCAGTTCAGTACTCTACAGGCTAATACGAGTGAGTAAGGAACTAGGGCTCAGTGGTGTGTGGCGTCTGCTGGAAAGAGACCTATTAGACTAATCTTGGAACACATCAATAGATAAAGAGAAAAACGGAAAGAAAAATTAATTGGAAAAAAACCACAATAAGGTTCAGAATAAAAAATCCACTAAAAACATTTCCAATATAAGTAGTTGTTTGGGTTTTTTTTGAAAAAAGTTATGCTCTGTTAATCTTTCAGAGAAAAATTACGATTTTGGAAAAAAAATAGAAAACTCATAGTGAAATAGAAAGTTTTCCTTTTTTCCACTTCCTTCCCTGATCTTCCTGTTTCTACTGTCTTTTTCCTCTCCTTCCTTCTCTTCAAGTAAATCTGAAAGAAAGGATAAAGGCATCCTCATCCTTCTTTTCTTACCTCTAGAGAGGTGACAGCTGAGAGAAAGGAAAGAAGGAGGAACAGTGGGAAAAAAATGCTATGAGAATTTTTGAAAAGGCATAAAACTTTATGGCCAAATCAAGTAAAAAGGATGGAAAAGCGAAGGAAGGAGAGGAAATTTCTTCTCTAGAACAAAATACAAGTCACTTCCTTTATCTGTTTCCAGCTTGAATGAACTATTGTTCCCTTTGGAGACAAAAGTAAGGTTTGATTTATTAATAAAAGATAGCAACTCTGCTAATACTATATCTGTGTTTTATTAATGTGAAGCAACACAATTGTAGATCTTACAATTTACTCGACATCAAAGAGTAATTTTCCATAGTGGATTATGTATTGAATGTTTCTACCTCCATTCAGAAGGCCAATTTGCTTGCAGATGAGGAGTAATGCACCAGACAATTACCAGATTGATAGAGCTTTTAGGGGATGCAATAACAAGGAAGGATTGCATTGACTCGGCACCAGACTTTGAAAGAGTTTATAAAGTAGTACTGGGTTGTGAAAGAACAGAAAAAAACCCCAAAAGTCCCAAAGTGCTGAATGTCACATATGTATGAAAGAAGTCGGGGAAGGAGGAGCTAACAAGGTCTGCTGGCCTGCCAGTGCTTCTGTCTAAATTGGAGAAAACCCAGAAAGTCACCAGGAGAAATGCAAGGTCTCACAGTCCAACTCTCCAGGGCAGGGACCATCTGTCTGCTCTGTGTTTGTACAGAACTAAGCCTGGTGGGGTCTTTGTTAAAACACTTGAAAAATAACTTTGGCTTTTCGGTTGAAGGGAATTTAGAAGCTGTATTTTGGGAATATAGATAGGTAAACAATGACTTTGATTGCTTTATTGAGTTAGCATGCCCATGGAATAACTGGTAGCCAAGATTTTCCTGTTCTGGAAACATCTGCATATAACCAAAGGACATGCCATTTACTGGGACTTTAATGCTCTATAATAACACAACCCAAAGCACAATGGTGTTACTGCCTTTTCTATTTCTAATTAAACTACCACTGCCTAAGCACCTTTTGCCTGACCATGAACAAATTGCAGATTTCATCCTTCTCAGCTGTTACTACCAGAGATGGAAAGAAGTTGAAGAAAATCATCAAGGGAACAAGATCTGACATCTATGAACCCCAGAAGAAAAACTGAAGGGTTTTATAGAATCAGATGCCTTTGTCTTGCTGCCAGCTTCCTTGATGAGATCACTCAGGGCATTTACACAGACCTGGGACTGAAGGTTTTTTTCTTAAACACCCCCTTCACTAAGCCAGACTTTTTCAGTGCAGTTCCTGCTTGTGCCCTGTGGCAGAAGGGACATGTTCATTTACCAAAGCAAGAAGGAAGGATGGAAGGAAAAAACCTCCCACTGTCCCAATCTGAATTTAAGACCTATCGCTCTTCTTTACCATCCAACTGCCAGAAATGCTGCAAAGTTTATCTCATTCTACTCCCATAGAGACAGATGCTGACCATCACTTAACACTTTCAAAGACATTAAAAATAATGGGCACTATAGAGTTGGAAAATAATTAAAACCTCCGAGTCAGGGAAAGTTCATCCTTCTGCTGTAAATGGCCAACTTTGATGTTGTTTTGAATGTGATGATGCATCTTCAGGGTTTTGGAAGTCACAAAGTGAAAAATATATTGACCAATAAAGTAACGTGGATTATAAACATCTTAACAGCAGACACAAAGGTGAATTTGTCTCACCACAATTCTTTGAATAGACAGTATAATTATGTTGAAAGATACAGAATGCATGAAACTTACTTTTAAAAACAGATTTACGGACTGAAGGACAACCAAGTCTAACAGAAAGAGCCAGCTAATCTTAATGCAGTAAATCTAGCCTGGTAGGCAAGTCAACTTAAGACAACTGAACTTTGCCCATGAAGTGCAAAGGGTGTACTGCAGAGCTCTACATGTCATGCTGCAAGACAGTGGAGAATGCCTAGGTGAAGCAGATACAAATTTTGAAAAGTCCAGTATTTGGCAAATCTGACAGAAGACCGGGTATGGAGCAAGAGTGGTCAGATCGTCCTCCAAGCAGCTGTCCAGGGGCTGCCCAGGTTCCTCTGGCACACATAGAAAACCACATTCCATGCTTCAAATGAGCTGTCCGCAGAGGACAAAATTGGGTGTTAATTTTTTGCTTCTAAGACATGCTTGTTCTTGCTCTTCAGATATTCCAGTCGTGCTGTTAAGAGGAAATCTGGTAAATCAAACTTTCTGCCAGTGGGACCAGAGGTTTGTGCATTCTGGTTTCACATTCTTTGCACTTTTTAAAGTTCAAGTAGACAAAATAATAAGCCATCAGCAATGGCAGGCTTAAAACAGTGCATCATCATGCTCTCTATGTAATTATTTCATCACAGAGGGAGGCTAACTGAACTGATAGGTGTGTAGAGCATGAAGACAAGCCTATCACAATGTTTCCATCCCATTTTACCCACATAAGTAAGTATCTGCTGTATGAATTTTAGAAGCTTTTCTGAATGTCTGCTTCTCTGAAATGGAACCTGCTGTGGTTTGTTGCGGATTTCTCAGCTGTTTTATTCTTCCAGAAGGAATTCTTTGTTCTTGCTGGAATAAGACTACACTAAGATTTTTGTGAAAAATACTTCTTCATCATATGAGGCACGAGATATGGCTCCACAAGTACCTGCAATAACCTGTGTTTTTAGTTATTTTGACTTTTTACTGAGCGCACACTCTGAATGCAAACATCAGGTCAGATCCATGCATTTATTTCTATTAGTGCTGCAACCACTCCTCTACCTTGATTGTTGTTATATGAAAATGGTCTAAGATGTCCTCTACAACACTAGTGACAAACCTTACGTGACAGAAGAGATTAAAATCAGAAGAAAAAAAAATCAATCCCTCCCTATTTTAGAGGAGGCATAAACTACTCATACTGTCCAAACCACAGTAAGAATTTCATGTTGGAAGTAAGGACTTCCTAGCCTGAACGAAGAAAAAAACTTTTCCTCCTTTACCTTTTCTTAAGCTTTATCCACTTTGTTTCTAGCGAAAGATAGGAGATACAACAGTCTAAACTGAGTAGAAATAAATATATCACTGTGACCAAAGTGCTTCCAATTTGATGGGTGTATTTTTCGGACTAGTTGCAGATGAGGAAAAAATGCCAACACCTGCATTTATTTTGATCAATAGCACTGAAAAACCTTATAAAATCCTTCTTTAATATGAATAATGAAGAAAATATAATAAAAGAGGAATCACTTGCTTCTGTGAAGAAGCCATGAAATAATGCTCTTTATTACTTGTTCAAGCAAAGACGACTGTGACCTCCATATCTTAAGAGTCTGTTTTGGATACTTCAGACCACATGTATGCTACTGTGTTCAACAGAATTTGTGTTCAAATATCTGTCAGGCTCAAAAGTTGTATAACAGCAACAACAACAATAAGAATAAGAACACAAGCATTAAAATGAAAAGTAATGAGGGTTTGGTTGTTTGGGTTTTTTGGTTTGTTTTTTTTTTTCAGAAATAGGAATTCAAAAGCTTAACTGTGTGCATTGAACACAATCAAGCATCTTTCTTTTAGATACCAAAACATAAATACTAAACCACGGATAGCATTCAGGCAAATTAAAGCACAAGTGTAACAGAATTAAGCATAAGCTTAAATACTGTGGGTTTCCATGGGACGAAAACCCATTTTCAGAAATTAAGTAATTTCTTTAATTGTCCTTATGATTACAAATGCCAGTTACAATTTAATGAGGTACCAAGCTCAAACCATGTTTGGGAAAGGCACAACTATCTTGAGTTCCAGTGTATTTGATTTCATAAACACTAGCTTCGCTAGATGCAAGTGGACTATATTTAGCAGGCTGAGAACTTCATCTGATCAATGCTGAGCATGCAGTAAATCAGCAAATCCATCAATGATACTAAAATAAGCCCCTTCTATAATGAGGCTTTACGGAGATTTCTATTTAGAGATTTATATCTCAGTATCAAATTGTGACAAAAGTATGGAGTTCAGATCCAGGCTTTAATGTATAAAGAACTCAGGGTGTTTCTCATAGCTATGCTTAAGTTTAGAAGAAATGATTGAGTGCATGACCCAAATCCATGGAGGCTTTCTGCTTTCAGTGCTCTGAATCATTTGTCCTTCAAGGGTATTAAAATTTATTTGTTAAAGTTTACTAGTGAGAGAATGAAAAGACCTAATTTATTTCCACAATTTTCAAGCTCATATTTAACTTTTCAGAACAGCATACAATTTCTGAAATGGAATGCATTTCAATTTCAAACAGAATTTGCACTATACAAAGATCTATGTTGCATTATGCATTTGTTTTCTCATAAACAGGAATGTTAAAAAAGGAACATGCTACAAATAGAATTAGTTTTCTTTCTTTAAAGTGCCATAACCCCCCCTCTCTTTCTCAAACTTTAGTTAATATTGTAGCCTGCAGCTAGGACCAAAAGGACAGATTTTCTTTCTTGCTTTTTCTTTCATTTACTGATCAAATAAAATATTTTTGATCCAAACCAACTTTGGATCAGAACAGCTCGCTTTCCCCCCCACCTGACAAAAAGGCAATGTATCGGTTTCAGTGTATGCTAAACTCACCTAGGACTAGTGATGCATCTTTCTCAGAAAAACCTCTCTCTGTAAGACGTCTGTAAGATGCAAATTATATTTTTCCCTAGTAAGTATTGATAGTATATTACCTACTAAGAGCACAATTATACTATAAAGTTCTTTAGATTTCACCCCATATATTTATTGAAGGGGGGGGGGGGGGAAATAAGACTTCTGTCCCTGGGTGGGAGGGCAAATTTAGATCTTTAGCTTCACTGCAGTATTGCCTGTGACCTGAACGGATTTCAGCAGGCGGCCTACAAGTGCTGATCACTGTCTAACACCCTTCACATGTCCTACTGTGAAGGACAGTTATCTTCCCTTGCCAGTGACTGGGAAAATAGACTTGAATTGTCTCAGCACAGTACATCCCTGTATCCCCAGGCCTGACAAACATGGGTGCTCAGTCAGATTGGGCATCTGGTTTTGGGATTTCAGCCACAGCTGTTGTGACTTACTGTTATTTATTAAGTTTCAAACTGGCTGCATTTCATTGCTTTTCTCTGCTTCTCTTGGTACAAATTTTCCCTTCATAGAAGGCACCAGAGCTGTGATCACTGATTTCAGTAGGACCAAGATTTCATTCACCATCTTTGGCATCACACAGTTCTACTCATGCATATCCACCCTAATGCTCGCAGGCAAATGGCACCAAACAGAGCTAATTATCATCTGGAAACCTGCAATGCAAACTGCCCTCAAATTATTTCAAGTCAAGTGTTGGGCATAACATTCTGTATTTGCTATATTAGTATATAGAAATATTACATGCAATATCATGCATACAGTTGCATTGCATTTGGGGTTTTTTTAGTTCTCTGTCATTAAACAATCATAGATATCAGGAATCAACAGCTGTAGGTTTGCTGTAGGTTGAATCTGAGACACTGAATGGGAATAGCCAGCAGAGTATGGAAGAGCCTGACCTTTTTGCAAGGACACATCTGATGAATTGCAATCTTGCCCTGGATTTGAGGACAGGCAGAGTGACTCACAGAAAATGAAAGTTGCTGTGGTCAATGACTTGCCCTTATATCACAGCCCTGACGACTCTTGAGAATTCCTGAGTGGTGGATAGCGAAAACAATTACTAAGTTTCTCCATCATCATCAGTCTGAGCACAGTATCTTTGAACAGACAAGTTTGTATTTCCTCTTGCTGTTATCAACCATTTCAAGCTTGTTCCAATGCTTAATTATTCTTAGAATCATGAAGTTTTTTTCCTGCTAATAAACTTAAACCTTTCTTACTGAAAATTAAGCCCTTACTCTGTTTCCCTTCACTCTTACTCTGTTTCTGACTCACTGTTCTCCATTTTCTAAGCAGCTCTTCTGCATTGGAGATGACTTGAAATCCTCTCATTTCAAGTCAAACTCAGCCTTCAACAAGGTTATTTTATTTTTAAATCTTGTCATTTTTTTTACTTTCCCTTGGATTCTCTTGGACTTGTGCATATCATTCTTAACGTGTGGCTCAAAGCATAAAAAAGTATACACAGCAGAATAAGTATTTCCCATATCCTGCTCATGATACTCCTGCTAATACATCCCCACATGAAATTCCCGTACACCTTTACAACAGCATCAGCAATGCCTGTCTAGTTTATGATCCACTCTAACAGCAGGTCCCTATGTGCACTGTTGCTGTCCCGTGAAATATTCCCTATTTTATACACCTGCATTTGATTTCTCTTCCTTCAGTCTTGCAGTTAGTATTTGTGTTTATTTAACTTCATTTTAATGATTTTAGGCTATTTGGCACGCATATCCATGTCACACTCTATTCTAATTCTGTACTTCGAGGTGTTTGTAACCCATCCCAGCCTGGCATCAAGAGGAAAAATTAAAGGGCAGATTATCCTCTGTCACCCGAATCACTGAAAATATTGACAACAACAATCCCCAGCGCCAGATGCCTCAGTAAATTCCAGTGAAATCCTCTCCCAGCTCAACAGCAAACCATCGACAGGTTACTCTAGCACTTTTCAAGCAGCTCTACACCACTTCAGATGATTGTGCCCTAATGTGTTTTCCCTTGCACTGCTTGGGAAATGTCATTTGGAACACTGTTGAAAGCCTTGCTTAAATTCACAATATATCACATCTACCACTTTTTATCCACTTGACAGTTCTTATCCTTTTACAGGGATGACACAATTTATACTTGACAAACCCACATGGTCTATTTTTATCTCCTTATGCTCTACAGGCTTATTAAAGGATTCTGCTTTGGGCTACAGGAGTCAGGGTGACTGGTCAACCATTCTCACACGCATTTTTCCTCCTTGTGGTTCATTCCCCAAGTACTCACAGGCAATTTCAGTTGGGTACTCCTGAACTTAATGCATTTGACTTATCTATGTATTTTGTAGCCTTTTCTCCTCCCCTGTTTCCATTTGGTCACCTGTCCTCTTATTAAAATTAATTGCTTTAATTATAAGGTCACAAATTTATTTTAGCAAAGTGAAACAAAAGACAATAAAAAATTCAGCTTTCTCTTAGCCTTCTTGTTTTTTTTCTTTCCACATTAAGTAATTGCCTTTTACTTTCTTTTGCCTTCCACATGTTCCTAACGTATTTATAATATCTCTTCTTGCTGTCTTTTAGGTAACTTGCTTTCTGCAAGTTATTCTGTGCCTCAGCTCAATTCTCTCTCTTTCCAAATTCTTGTGTTATTCCTTCATGTCTGGCTTCTAAGTTGCCTTTTAAAACAATCCATCCTCTGACAGCTTAACTTTGTGTAATTTGTTGCCTGTGTGTCCTTGTTTTGGCTGGAATAATTTTCTTCCAAGTAGCTGGCACAGTGCTGCGTTTTGGATTCAGGATGAGAACAACACTGATAACACACCAATGTTTTAGTTGTTGCTCAGTAGTGCTTGCCCTGAGTCAAAGACTTTCCAGTGTCCCGTGCTCTGCCAGTGAGCAGGGGCACAAGGAGCCGTGAGGGAGCAGAGCCAGGACAGCTGACCTGAACTAGTCAAAGGGATATTCCATACCATAGAACGTCATGCTCAGTATATAAACTGGGGGGGGGGGGGGGGTGTGGGCATTTGGCTCAGAAGGGCCAACCGCTGGTTGGCGACTCACTGGGCATTGTGGGTGGTAAGCATTTGTATTGAGCATTGCTTGT
>JAVJGJ010000047.1:58713806-58761818 GCA_035590215.1 Microhierax caerulescens | reverse complement strand
AGTGTCATAACAATCTTTTTTTATTTGTGGTCTGAGTGCCAGAGTGACTCAGTTTTGTTCTGTGGTTCTTTCTTTTACCTAATGGTGTTTTACTGCCTTACATAATTCTCATGATAGAAGGAATTAAATAATAACATATTCAGTCCTTCTCAGGAGATCCACAGACACATACCGTATACTTTCAGCTCCTCTGTTTTTCTCCAGTACCCGAGATCTGGGCACAGATCTGAGAGAGCGTGGCTGGAATCTAACTTAGTACTAAAACTGAGTATTTTCAAATTTGCAACGTTAGTCCATAGGACTCCACATCCTTTACAACCTCTGCAACTGTAACTGGCTTCTAGAAGGAGGCAAGAAAAAGGTAGATTTGGGCTTGGCAGAATGAAAACGATCAAATAACAAGGGTTTGTTTCAAACAGAAATTACTCCAGAAACAGATGTTCAAGAGAAGCTATTCCAAATAACTCACCATGTGCATAGTCTTCCACATATAAAGTGTGTCTCAAGATGAAGTTCTTGAATCCACTTCAAAAGTCAACAGCACCACCTAACCTCATAACAAGCGGAAAAAAGAACTCACTGATTTCACCCATCTCTTTTGTTTTGTTTTTTTTTAACTCAATAAACAGAACTTAGACGATGCCCTGAGGGCCAGCAAGAGTCAGTACCAGGTTGTGCTGGGCTCACATTTAAACAGAATTAGACTTATGAGCTACTGTGTGGCCCGAGAAACTTGGAGCTCCAGCACTGCAACCACAAGTAAGTGCATGCCTTGCCAGGAGCCTGGCAGATTGCCCCTGGTTTTTCGTAAGATCAGCCGTAGGATGAGCAGCTTGAGCTCAACCTACCTGAGAAGCAGAGGGTAGGAAAGAGCCAACAGAGAGACCCACTGCTGTGATGAGACCGCTAAGGCCCAGGAACAGAACTCCAGCCATGGACCATTAATAGCCAAACACCTTCTCTGTTATGCTAGCATGCCTACCCAGATTACGCTGACAAGAGCTTGCCTGGGTATCATATTCATGTGAGGCTGTAGCTGACAGGAAACTAAACTGCTTCTGCCACTTCTTCATTTAATTTTCCAGCAATTTTCCACCAGTGTATGTGGGAATTTAAAAGAGTGACAAACTCATTTTGGGTCTGCGCTGCAAACCTGATCAGCTGGGGTTTTGTTCACATACCACTACTGTCTACATAGATTTGCCAGAGACTCAAATCCAGCTCGTGCTGGATGGAGCCTGGGTGAGTGATGCACTTTTCACTTGACCTGATAAACTGGCAATCTTGAACTGCTACATTTTACCTAATTTGCAGGAACTGCTACACAGGGTTTATAGAAATCATAAATTCTGGCTTTCTGGAGTCTGTTTCTACAAGTACCTGATTTTGGATTTGATTTCTCCTTCATGAAATGCCACATTTCTCAAAACCAAAAGGCACCACGATGACAAACTGATAATTGTAAGGGGGGTGATTTGAGACTAGTTTACATAATAGAATACAGAAAACACAACTGTACATACAGCAAGCACTTTTCTTCAGTCCTGTATTTCCCCCTTTGAATAGTGAGTTTCACAAGGAGGGAACTCTACTTTCTTCCAGCCCATTTTTGTAAAGCATGAATATAGATCGATATTCATAAAGAGTTTATATTTCTACACTTCATGTTAGTTATCCTGCCTGCTACAGATAGATAATTTTCTACCTGTTCTTTACAGCTTATTCATCCTTCCTCTTGCCCACTCATTTGGTCCCAACCTGCATTTTTATCGTCTTTATTTGTTTATTGCTTTCACTCTTTAGATGGAACCTTTAAAACTGAGCCCTTTGTATTTCTAACCATCTTAGAGCCACACAGAAAGCATCAGAAGTGGTAGAAGTTTATTTCACAGTTTCAACAGAGCTATTTGGAAATTTTAAACCTTTTTTTTTTTTCTTTCCTGAGAAAATTCATTGTCACCCTACACTTCATGCATTGACATACAACTTCCAGTGACATCTGCTCAAAGGAAGGCTTCAGAATAAATGTCTGGTTTGAGTAGAAAGAAAAACCTGGTGGCAAGGACAACCCTCCAGGTCACAGCTTGTCTCCCAGCAGCTATCTGACCAGTAATCTAATTTTCCATGGTGGGAACTACACTGTCCAGTCTGATGGGATGAGCCAATCATGCTCAAACAAGAGGTTTACATTATATAACAACACAAGGCAACTTCTAGACTTTAAGACATAGAAAATCATGCAACTCATGTAAGATGAGCTCAAGGCAATGGACTGTCCAGGAGGCTTCACCTTGTACCTGCTCAGAGGTGATGCAATAAATATTGAGCATTTCATGGAGAACATGACAGATGAGCTGAGGATCCCTGTGGACAGGCCTTTGGGTTGCTTGTAGCACACAGATCGTGATCTAGTACGTCCTATAATTTAAGGCAGTTATTTGGCTCCACTTGTCTGGTATTTAACTGTCTCACCATTTACAACATATTTATTCTCTCTGTGATGGAAGGAACTGGTATATTTTGCTCTTAAATGGTTGGAAACCAAGACACCAAGAAACTAAGTGCATTGACCAACTGTCTGTACAAACACTGAAATTGAGCACAAGAACTAATCTGCTCCTAACAGATTTAACTACTAGTTCCCTAGTCTCCAGGAATACCTCTGTTCATTCACACAAAGGAGAGGCATTTCAGCTGTAAGCCCCTTGCAGGAAGGAGTCCTGATCAGGCTGTTTCTTTGAGGCATGGCACTTGTTCCCTCTCCTCGTCCATCTCAACTGGATGCCCTTCCAACAGGCACCCTGGAAAGACCATTAATGTGCACAATCGTTGGAAAGGAAGCAGAAATCACAGAGAAGATAAGACATGCAAGAGAGTAATGGTTTTGTGTAGCTTTGATTTATTGACGAGCTGAGGTTATGTATGGTTATTTAATGCCACTGCCTGGCTGAGCAAATTTGTTACCTAATTCAGAGTGCTTAACACAGCTGAATGGTCATTTTGCTGCTGTAGGCTTAATTAACTGGTGGGTGGTCCATAGGTTTTAATATAGATGGAAGCTTTTTTGGTTTTTAAGAAGAACATGTTTTACTATTTGCCCTTTTTTTTTTTTGCATACTGTCTCAGTATCAGCTATGAAACATATCAGAACACACGCTGAAATCTTCCTGTCGTGGTCTTTTTTGTTAAGAGTCATTTTATTTTCTTACACTATTCAGAAATATTCCATCCAAAGCCCTAGCCAGGCATGCTTTAAAAAATGTATTTTTGAATGCATTTATGTCATCAGAGCGTTTCACATTTATATTTAGTTGGTATCTTTCAAGATTTGCAGTGAGCTGCCTTGATGGTGGTGGAGTATCAGTCTAGGCAACAGACACTGCTCCGGATGGGTCCTAGGGCATATTCAGTACAAGTGAGGTGATGAGCTGATGAGTTGACAGCCCTCTTTGATTTCCGATTTTCACGTTTCTATTTAAGTGTGTGACTCAAACCTGTAATATTTCCACAATGACCCATGTCCCTGTGACATTTAAGGGACAGTCATTCAGACTGCAGGTGTTTTGTGATTTATGTCAGAACAAATGGAGCTATTCAATTTATCCTACATCCAGGACTTCATTACATAAATCCTGAACTAATCTCTTCTTTGTCAGAAATCAGACCCAGAACTACCTATCCAGAGAACATATGGTTTTGCAGCAGTGGAAACCAGCTACTTGGAAGCAATGTTCTAGCTGCTAAGGTATGTGGAAAGTCCTAGGAAACTGCTTAAGAAATCTTCCTCCCTCAAAATGACAGGCACAAATAGGTCTGACACAGTGTCCCTGCAGGTGATGGCCACTGGCCCCCTCTTTCTCAGGAACATCACTAGCCGATGCACAGTAACTATAGGGAAGGCTCATGGTACATGGATATACTTGTGCTTTATTCATTGGAAACACTGGCTTTCTGTGATCTGGGGACCTTGCTTATCACAACCCTGTTGATGATAACACTGTTAAGGTAAGAGGTGCTCCAAAGTCCAGCTGCACCTCCTCACTGCAGTGCTCGGGTCAGCATAGTGCCTCCTCTTCAGCTCTCTCTAAAGGAGAGCAGAAAGCAAAGGGACCATTACCATCTTCCCAGAGGCTGGCCTCTGGAGGACAGCAGGGGTGATCAGGGTGTGCACACTGGAGGCACAGCAGCAAGATGTGAGAAACCTAGTTTCTCCATGAAATTAATTGTTTCACAAGCATCTCTGGACTGGCTCCACACAATCCTCATTGCTGGGCTTTGCTTCAGTGGGTCTCAGTTTGATGTGTGGCTCCTAACTGGCTAAGTGAGCACTGAATTCTCATTAAAAGATTTGAGAAAATACTGGTCCTTTTTATACAACACCATTTCATTTATTATTATGTATCATTTAGTATTATGTATTTACCACTAGTGCATTCAGTGACAATTACTTTGCTACTGTAGACATTTTCTATTACCTGCTTCCTAGTGCAAGTTACTCATAACAGTGCAAAAGGTGTCAATGACTCTGAGTTCTGACCCATAGGAGGTTTCTCAGAAAGCACTGAAGTGGTTAATTTATACAGCTCTGGTAAGGATCAAAGTGCTTTATAACAAGAACATCATATAAACTCCTCTAAATGTAGGTATTAATTGACTCTTGCAAATTCTACTTGCCCACTCAGCTGGGACAAGTAATTATTTTTGATGGACGAGTTAAATGTCATTAGTACTTCCATCCTGCTAAAGCTGGAAGATTAGTCTTTGTAGCTGAGCTGATAAATTTCCATGACAGTTTTGCAAGGCTGAATGAATAAATAGATGTAGCTGTGCTTTTAAAACTACACACAAAGTCCGTCCTGATAGGTACAGCCAAACCCTTACTCAAACAGGAAGCCTTTTCTATAGACACCAGACTATAGAAGACATTATATAGACACCACGTTGAGTCCCAACGAAACACTGACATCCACCCAGCTCGAGGTCTTGCTTGGTCTCTGCTATTTAAAAAGGAACAGGCATTATCTGAAATGCTCCATAAGCAGCTAATAGCGGAGTAGCTTACCACGAGTACATATACCAGGGCAGTATTTCTTGTGTAACTTAAACTCCCGTTTATCTCATTCCCATCTGAGTCTTGGTCACATGAATCACTCTGCCTTAAGCTGCCTGTGGTATACATTGTGTCCTGAAAGCCTCTCACATCATTCCTATCTTTTCCCGGAGAGATCTGTGTTAACGCTCCAGGCACTCCACAGCCAGCTGAATCCCTGCAGGCAGCGAGATATCCTGTATCAGGATATGGCTGGGACACATGCTGCACAGTCTGTGCAAGGCAATGGAGGACACAAAGCCCTTCCTCAGAAGAACAGGCAGGTGGGGTCATTGGCAAGGAGCTGATTGAAGGAGAAAGATTTGAAGATTGCATTAGTTTTCATGACTCTTTAAGAAAAAGTCTCTTCAAAGGAAACCTCTGGCTTGAGAAATAGTGATAAGCACCAGTTCCTCAGGTTACCTTGAGACTTGAAAGGGAAGGGGTGTCACAGCAGGGACAACATGAAGTAGCTGGGAGAACTGACATTGGGTGTCTGTGTTTGATTACAGTGGGTGTACATGCCCTCGCTGAGGCACATCCTCCAGCAGCCTCCCACCACGGAGAAGTCTGCTTCAGCTTCCAACACTTCCACCAGTATCCACGTGCATGGAAGAAAACTTTAAATAAATTACAAAGTCACAGCTGTGCCGTGTGCATCAGAGGTCACACCACAGTCCTTTCCGAAGCAAAGGTGTACACTGGGAAGAGTTGTTTGCACAGCACGGTAAGATGAGGCAGTTAGTACCTCTCCCCCCATGCCGATTTTCTCAGCCCTCAGGCTGACATACCTATGCCAACAGGTCCACATGCCTTCTGTAAGGACTTGGTGTACCTTCTGCTAATGGCACACTATAGCTACATTGGCAAAAAGCTCTTGCTGCATTTTAAGCTGCATCTCATGCTGGAGGGCTCTTCCAGGAGACCTTTGTTACTAAGCCCTTATAGTACAGCTGTGCTCCATGATGCCAGAGAAAACAATGTTCTTTCATGCACTCCATGTTTCTCTGTTCTTCTTTGTTAATAAGGACTCAGGAAATGGCTGCCAGGCTTCTCATACCCTGATTAACAAGTGGATGTTGTGACATTGTTTAAATGCTAAATAAACCGCAGCCTGAAAGTAACTGGAGACCCAGAAGGACAAAACCATGCATAACATTTATCAGGTGCACTGAAAGACGGCAAGAAAATCTGCCTAGCAAAAAGCCTGATCAGGATATGATAGAAAAATGCAGGTATTAACTAGATGTTTTAAACTGGTTTTACTGATATTAATAGATACAGCAGAGTGTATGCTAGAGAAGATTCTTTGGAAAGTATTTAAAACATAAATTGTAAAATACTTGGGGAGAAAATGAACAGTAATTTTTAGCAGCTCCAGCTCCTGTCTACAGCAAAAAATAAAGTAAAATAAAATAAACCGTACAGCCCCTGGCTACTAATACCATGTTCTCTTCTCTTTCTGTAGCCTTATTTCGTTGTGGCTTCTTACCCACTACAGTACTATTCTACTACCTTAGAAAGAAGCAGGCTCAGGTGCTTACCTGTCTGTGTCCTGGCAGATAAAGCACCATACAGGGCACTGACGCTCAAAGGAGATCATGAACCTTTCCCTTGAAGCCAGAAGGAATTTGGTTTCATCTGTCACTGTGGAGTGATACTGGGCTACTCCCAAAGCACGGTGGTGCAAACCCTGAAACAGGCACAGCACCACGAGCTTTTCTGGTCTGGGATTATATGGGGCAAAAGTTACTACTGTTTCTGCTGACTTTCAAAGACCATTAGGCACCTGAATCCCTGCTTTGCTTCTGAAAAATCTCCCTTGAAGTATTTTTAAATCACAGCAAGGGATTCTACAGGGTTACCGTATTTATTAACAGCAAGATTTAGTGAGCAATAATGTTAATGCAACTCGCATCAAACACATAGAGAAGGGGACATAGATATTCTCTGAAGTTACCGAGTTAAAGGAAAGGGAGTTAAAGGAAAGGTTGCTTCTTATCAAGACATAAACCCATGCTTGCATCACATCACACATGCAGCCTAATCAAGTGTGAATGGTTCCAGACCTTGAAAGCAGATGGACTCTCCCACCTTCATTGCATTTCCTAAAGCCAGTAACATACATATTCCTTTCAACTTGCGGATTCTCCAAACAACTCACACTTCTTTATTTTGACTTACCAAGGTAAAAACTCATTCAACCATATCTGACCTAGGGAATTTATCTGCTGGTGGAAGGCTGCAAGTCAAGACATTCCCAGAACATAAAACCACAGAAATATTTTCTCTGACACCTTTTCCAGCAATCTATGCAAATACATACATTGCTCTTCGGCTATTATTTTTTTAATTTACTTTAATGCAACCAGACACAGCAAACTGTCACAGTGGCATCAATGGCATGAAGAGATACAATCTAAAAATGTGCTCGATCAGAACTGTTCTGACAAGATTCGTTGTAATAAATATATAACAACGAAAACAATGCTTTGTTAATCACCAAAACACTTTCCCATACAGACACCAAGGCTTAGACTGGCTTATGGGCAGCATACCAGGCTTTGACAAAGAATTGAAAAAAAGAGATCATTAGTTTGCCAGAACCATAAATCTAGCATGTCCAATTTTCAAACCATTGACTTATTTCCAAACTTATTTCCATAGAATGATTATTTATTTTTTTTTCTGATAGTATAATCTACCAAGGTCTAGTGGTAGAACTACAAAAATCATAAGAAGAACCCCAAAATGCCAGTTTATTTTATGATTTATTATATAACTTGTAACAAACTTACTATCTTCCTGAAGAAAATTACTGCAACTTTGATCATGCTGCCAGGAAGAAAATCAAGACGTCAACTAATAATCAAACCAACAGGTTAGAGACCACATGGAAAGGGAATTTAACACAGCATGCACAGGGCACACAACTCTCCCAGTGATCTCCCCGTGAATGTAGCCACCAGCTTCAGTGGAACTAGGATTAATGCCAATAACCAGCTCTAATAACAAGACAGAAGAGCCAACATGTCACAGACAGTAAGCGGGATAGGAAAGGAACAACATTAAGATTTGCTCAAGCGACTGTCAAGTATCTTGAGACCAAACCCTCATGGGTAACAACGATGAAATAACCAAGAGCCCCATGTAAATACATGTAAAGTGATGCACAAAAGAGAAACAATCCTAAGGTTTACATAGCCAGCGATGGGTTTGAGCAATTAGTACGCATGGAAGAGACCTTGGATTATAATAAATAAGACTCTGAAAATGTCAGCTTAGTGATCAGGAGCTGGCAAGGATACAAATCAAATGCTGAGAACTTCTAGGAAAGAAATAGGGAACAAAACAGTAAAAAATCATACCACTGCACAAATCTATGGGACAACCTCATCCTGAAGTCAGTGCACAGTCCCCATGCTGCTCCCTGCCCCTAAAGGCATGTAATAGAAATGGACAACAAAGAGAGAAGGGTGAGGGGGATGACTGAAGACAGAGACTGGCTTCCGTATTAACTCGGACTTTTCAGCCCAGAAAGGGACAAGAGGATAGGGATGTATATAAGGAGGTATGGAAGGGAGAAGGTCAGCAGGGAATGCTTCTTTATTCTATCTTCCAATATAATAACTACACATCATCACATAAAATGGCCTGAAAGGTTACATGGACTCAAAAGGTATTAGATACATTCACAGAAAAAAATAATAATTTAGGACTACTAAATACACAAGAGCTCTGGCTCATGAAATTGCTGGAAGCTACAAAGATGTTCTTTAAAATATCTAGTAGTATGTTCCTGAACCCTGAAAATCTATGAATTTCAAAATGTTTCATTATCTAAATAACCAAACCAGAAAAAAAAAAAAAATTGTTTTTAGAGTATCCTTTTTAAAATTTATTAGTTATTCAGCCACAGAACAAGAAAAATATCGTGATCATAATTTGCAGAGGAACAGGATCTAGATGCTGAAATGTGTTTTGTACTCAAACAGCAAAAATACACAGGAGACAAGCCTGATCTGCAAACAGCTTGAGAATAGATGAAAGAGCTAAGTTAATTTGATAAATTTATTTTAATTGCTTATTGATCCAGCTCTAGTGATACCGTAGTACAGCATTCTCTATTTCCTCTTACTTTATCATGAAAACTCAGTCTGATATACTGTCTTGATCATCCAGGAAATGAGTTGTTACTAAGGCTGCTTTTTTTTCTTCAGGAAAAAAATGTTTGCTAGCTATATTCTAATAGCTTTAGCCCATTTCATGCTTTATAGAAGAGTTTTGGATTGTCACAGCCACAGATAATCCAGAAGAACGCCATCAAAGCGATCAAAACATGCATGACATATCAGTGTGCTCCTTAAAATGTCAGTTTGCTTTGTTAAATCATGCTTAAGCTGTAACAACCTCCCTTCTCAGCAGAAAGCATTAAGAGTTTTTCACGTCTTGCATTATAACCTTGGTAAATATCACCAGACTTAGAGATCCAAGAATATCAAGCTACCAGCAGCAGCCTCATTTACTTATTTTCATTTAAGGATTTTGCTAGGTACTGACTCACCAGACAAATCTTTTGCCTGCCACACAAGGGTTATAGACCTTCTTCTAAAATTGGCTGGGCAGATGACAACTCTCAATCCCCCGTTTTGTTTACTAGAACCCATGGGGAAAACATTTCTGTTTAGCTCTTCCTCTGCTAGCCAAGCAGCAAAATGGGACCTTTTCCAGCAAAGTAATCATAGCAGCTACCCCCAAGCTTTCTCCAACTCACTCTCTTATTCATGTTTCCCCCACCTCAACGTAAACCACAGTGAAATACCCTCTTTTTAGTCAAAAGCTGAGAAAGCTCTAAAATAATGATCGTCTCTGCAGGTAAGTGTCTCAGGAGGTAATTTTGCAGTAGGGACGGGTTGTTATTTGATGATAGAGGATGGTGTCAAGCAATGTAGACTCAATCACTTGCATCACCTAAAGAACCAGAATTCATCCAAAATGGACATTTACAAAACTATGTTTTGTTAGTAAGCTGTTCATTTGCAGGAATTATAGGAATATCTCCTTGACACTTCACCCAAAGTAGAGCAACAGCAGCACTTTTCTGTTTCTGAGAAACAGCCACGACAGCTAAGGATGCTACGCACTGCGACTGACTCTACGGGATCTTAACGGTAGTTTGTATATAGGTCTTGTTTCTGCGTATCTCTTCTGTGCCACAACAGAACTCCTCTGAAGTGCACAACAAAAACTTTTTTTTTTTTTCATAGCACATAGCATGTACTTTGCATAGCAATAAAATCTACAGAAAGACACTGTTGAAAAAAAACCCAGGAGAATTTCCAGTCCCTTACATCAGTTTCCCAACTACCACTGACAGACGTTTCTCTTCTCTGTTCTGAGTTGTTCTCTTAATAAAAAGGTACTCCATGATCTTTCCTAAAGCCATGCATTATTACAGAGTTTCTCCTAAAATCTAACCAAAATCTCACTGTTGCAAATTAAGATTTCCCAGAAGAAACCTTCATAACAAAAAAAGGCTTTGCATAGCTAAGACTGTTAAAATTGTTTTTCTCGATTTTCCCTGTTTTCAACTAAACAAATAAGTTTTTCAAACTTCTGTCATGTTTCTCAACCCTTCTGAGTTCATCTGGACTCCTTCCAGTTTCCCTAATTTTCCTCCAAGCATTAGGGCTAGTACTCAATTTCAGATTACTTCAGTACCAAACAGAGCTGAATAATTATTTCCCATAACTTAAATACAACATATCCATCAATATATCCTGAAATGAGCATTACCACTTCTGCAATTGCATGCATTTTTGGATCTATATTTAACTTGTCATCTGCTATATATACAGAAGCCACAAACCCTCTTTTCTGCAGAAAGCTGTTTAGCCAATTATTCCCCATCTTTCTCCTGGTGTCATATGATTTTCCTTCTTAACTACAATACTTAGCATTTGGGTTTATTGAGTTTTATCTTACTGATTTCACACTGTCACTCAAATTTATCATGATCATCTACAATTCTATGCTTGTCCTCTTTGAGTGCTTGCAATTACCAATTTTGCAGACTTTAATTGTAATCCTTATTCCGTTATCCAAAATGCTTATGGAACAAACACATAGCTATAGTGTGCATTCTCTCCTCCTCATACTAAAATACCAACCTTTGTAAAAACAGTGCAAGCATGTGTAAATCTACAGGAAGATATAATCATTGTAAGTAAGGCCTTCTATTAAAAGAAGCAAAAAAGAAAAGCCTTACCCAGGTCAGAATTTGACCAATTCAAAGCCACTGTCCCCCAGCACCTCCTTCCAGGAGTACTTGTAAAAGAAAGGCCTGAACATAACCCTTTGTAGGGGTCCTACAGTGCTCTTCACATGCCGACACACCACTCCCAGGGGAAAGAGGCAATTAAACAGGGTGCTTTCAAACTCATAAATTCCAGATTGGCACTAACATTAAGCTGGACTCCTGTTCTGCTTGGCAGCCAAACATCTGCATCAATGCAGATGAAAACGAGCTATCCAGCACAAGAGAATTGCCCATATAGACTGAATTATGGGCTTATATCTAAATCACTCAAATAAATCTGCTTAAAGAAGTGGTAGCCTATTACTGATGTGCCTACTTCATTATTTAACACAGGAATGCAGCTCCTCACTCTTCTCACAGATACTGTCAGCTATCCATAAAGAAAAATTGCCAAGCTCAATGTACATTTACTTGCCAAATTAGTTTAGAAACAATGGGCTTTCACTTCAAGGAAGAGTCAGGAAACATGACATGACTTTGCAAAACATTAATCTTCCAGTTCAAAATACTATCCTCAGATGAATGTCCCGAACATATCTTCTGAAGCTACTGAGTAAGCTCCAATTCTTTTTCAGCTTCTCTAATCAGAGACACAGATGTCCTTACCAGGTTTAAAACACAATTTTGGGCATGATGTGAACATATTCTACCCATTTCAGTCCCCCTTATGTAGCTGAGGTCCCATAGTATCTGGGAGACTCATGAAGTATTTGCCCCCACAACATCCCCAGGAGGTAAGGAATGCTATTATCCCCATTCAACAGTGAAAGCCCCGTGGATGTGTAACTGCCTATCTGCGCAGCAGAGCTCAGGATAGTGAGTCCCTAAGTTGGTGCATCCTGAGTCTGCCCAGGAGCCAGCTGAGAAATGTATTTTTGGGTGAACCGTCTGAACCACCACTCAAACACAACACCCTACTTTGGCAGCCAGGCCTTGCACCATCACGGGACACAGCAGCAACACCAGATCCAGCGACTCCCATTCACTGTACAGATCTCTGCTTCACTCACAGGTTTATCTGCCAGCATAGGTTACTGTGTGCTCTCAGCTATTCTTTCCTGCACATTACTTCTGGATTAGGATCACTGTAAAGTGCAGCAGGTTCTGATACTGCTAATGCAGCAGATGTTTTTAGGAGTTACTCAAACAGCAACACACTCAGCCCACATTCTTAATGTGGTCAACGAGAATAGCTTACTTCAAAATGTGCCCATAAATAAATAAGCCAGTTCAAAAAATTAGCATGTATTTAACATTATTTTCCACCTTCAAAATCTCAGTTTGTACAGTTACATCTTAGGCAACAATGCTAATGTACAACTCTTCAAACACTACTGTTGGGGTCTGCAGACGAGCTAGTTGACTTCAAAGACTTAGTCGTGTACCTTTGGGACAGCCACAAATTGTCAGGTATGTAAACAGGATGGGAAGAACTGGAACTTAGAGCCACAGGATTCGGGCACCTACAGCAACAGCAAACAGCAAGCAAGAAGAACACAGAAAGCCTATCAGGGTCTGACACACGTAGTATCTAAGATATATAAGCAATTTGTATAAACAGTAAAGGCCATTTTGTCCGAACCCAGCCACGCAGACATAGTGTTTTTCAGTTGCCTCGACTTGCGTCACCACACACTACAGCATCAATATGGTGGAGAGAAGTGTAACAGGTAACTGCTGCATTTGTCATTTCTCCTAATGAAGAGAATTCTCATCAAATCAGGTTTGGACTAAAGTATCTGCGACATTATCAAGTCACCTGCTGCACTGCATCGTTTTGGTCAAACTCTATAACATTCACCAGCTTCAAATTTCTTCCCCACGCAACAATTGCTATAACTCGTTTTGTCGGAGGGTACCGTTTGCCTAGGAATACGCCTGTCTAGGGCATGGCTGAAGCAAGAGGGTTAGCAAAGAGGTAAGTAGCTAAAGCGTGACCGTCACAGGGGAAAAAAAAAAAAGAAAGAAAAAGAAAAAAAAAAGGAAAAAAGGAATCACATAGGAAGAAAACGTTGCATGTCAATATAAGGCAGAAAGGGCAAATCTGGTCCTGATGTAACCTGTACTGCAATGATGTCCTCAGTTATCCAGTTCCAACGCAACGTGAAATGGAAAAGTCTGACAGAAGCAATGATGGTGCTGACAGACCCATCTGAGCAGTGATCAGTGAAACACCCGTCGCACCCGGGCCTGTACGGAAAACCTCCAGCCTGCTCCTCTCCTTCCCCACTCCCGCAAGACTTCAGAGCTTCTCTGCTCAGCATCATGCCTGCTGAATTCCCTCCTCTCTGGAAAAAAGAGCTCTGCTTACAGCAACACCCACCCCCGTGAGCAAAACACAGAGGTTTCTGGTCACCCAGGGAAGTTTTTAACCTTCTCCTGGCAGACACTAGGGCATCTTCATTCAGCATTAGATGCTGCGCTCAGCCACACCTGACGTGTCTCTGAGAGATCCTATCAGCCCTGCTCCTTTGCAGGTAGCAAGAGCTTGTAAGCTGGTTGGAGCCTAGGTCTGTTGGCTTTTAGTATTGCCGGCCATCACGGCACACTCAGGGCGCTGGGCGCCCACCCCAGCCCGCCTACCTGTTCCACTGGAGCTGCCTCCTCTACAAAGAAGTCTTCCATTGCTGCAGCTGCTCACGTCTGTGCAAGGAACCGGGGCGAGGGGCGGGGATGGGGGTGGAGGGGAATCCTGGAAACTGGCACAACCTAGATACACAGACTGGCAGAGCAACCAATGTTTAAAAAAAATCTTAATTAATTACACAGAATCCAGCAAAATTCTGAACAACTGAGCTGATTCTCGGGTTGTTGGGGTTTTTTTCCTGGTTTTTTTTTTAAGCACTCGTTACTCCAATGAGGCAGAAGAAGCTTTCAAAGGCTCTTTGCTCTCTGCAGAGAAGTAAGCAAGGATGGCAGCCATCCTTTGAAGAAGATGCATCACCAGCAGCTAGCAACATGCTTTGGCATGAAGCTAAAACAAGAAGGTGCTTTTATCAGTAGTGGTACCTAAAAAGGGGCAGTTATTTAACCATTTCAGTGCTACAGTGTGGTTTCAAAGAGATATCGGGAGTGGAAATGTCCCTTTGGAGCAACGGCAGATGGGAAAATCAAGACTGAGGCATCCTGCAAGGGTGGACTGAGTGGGGACAGGCTTTACAAAGGCTGATCTTGTGCCACTAGTGGTCTCATACGGACTCCAAAGAGAGGAAATTCCTACCAGGACAACAGCTCAGGCTTGTATTCATCTGCAAAAATGCAGCAGGCTGCGTCCATGTGGCTGGGATACATCTCCATGGAATTACTGGCAAAATCCCCTACTGATTCATATGGGTCAGGATCAGGCCTGCAGACATGGGTTAAAACAACTCTCTGGTGAACACCAGGTCTTGCCATAGTAGCTAGAGGTTTTCATAATTCACAAGGAAAGTATTTAAAATAATCCAAAGAGCTGTAAAAATCAGCAGAGGATTCCTGAATAAAAATATGTTCCCCAAAGAGCATGGAATTGGAAAAAAATATTAATTGAAAAGGAAGTGATGTGGGATGGAGAGTCATGTAACTGATGACGGGGAAATGCACTTCAGATCCTCACAGAAACAAAATGAGTTGGAATCTTTTTCAGCTTTTCACATCACAGCTTTCTTCCAAGCAATCGTATAAGATTTTTTTTTCCTGATATAAGTAGAGAAAATAGACTTTCAAAATTTAAGAAACTCCAATAAACTCTGTAGAAAAATAAAATTGCTCGGAAACTTGTTTTTGAAACTACCACAGTACAATTAGGGAAAAAGAAAAAAAAAGAATCCTATTGGGTTCATTACTAATGACATGACCTTAAAAATCTACATTTCATTAAATGTGGTACATGCTAAAACGCCACAGGAGAAACAATATATTATTTTATTTAGTAATATCAAAAGCTGTCATTTTCTGCAACAACCTGGGGCTACAGAAAAGCATAGTCCCATGAATAATTAGCATTTGGCATTAAGAAGTATTTTATGAAGAAAGCTGCCATAGCTCTAAGTAGCACAACTAGAAGTGCTGGATGGTATTAATGAAAGGTTAAGGTGACTGTTGGTCTTAACTATTAATTTGTCTTTGTGGAGTTATAATCAGAACCTTTTCATTATTGTCAAATTTTATTTGAATATTAATGAAACTAAAGCCATATGAAAAGTTCTGTACAAGGAAGAAGAAAAAGAGATGGAAAATATCAGCAAGAAAAACAATCACTTGCAGCACTCTGACTTGAAAATGGCACTTTTGCCTCTAAATGAATAACCCAGTTCAGGAAATCACATAAGCAAGTTCTTAATTTCAGGGAAACAAGCCTTCTGGTACCAGGCTTGATGGTTCATCAACTGTCTGCCACTGCTTTATGCATTCTTATGGGTGATATACACAAGGCTTGAGGTGGTGGGTATCTACATTTGACAGGACAAACTTCACCACATTTTACCATCTGGAAGAATTTTTGCTGCAAAAGATCATGATCTTTATAGCTTTTTTTCACCTGTTTGCAGTTAATAAATAGTTCCTTTCTATTTTTGAAAGCTGAGAGCAGAAAAAAAGAAAAGTTTATAGTACATTACCTGCTGGCATTTCTAAAGGACTTGCACACAGGAAATTACTAGATATCAGTTTCTCCGCAATAACTATGTACATACCCACTTTTATGACCTGGTGCTCAGATGTAAGTGTAAGGTAAGCTGAGTTAATCAAGGCTAGAGTGCTTGAATGATACCTTGAGTTAAAAGGGGGACAAGCCACCTCAAGGAGTTGATGGTGGAGTAAGACAAATGTATTTCAACAATCCTGAAGCAGCTGTCCTGAAGCAATTCCTGTAGTGCAGTAACAGGTTCATATGGCAAAACTTTCACAAATCAGAGATATTAATACATTCATCAACTATAAAGGACATTTATAGTCATTTACCCAGAAATCCTGATAGCTACAGGTCTTCTCTGAATTTTAATTGTTTGAATTAGACAACTTGTTAGCCCTCACTGAAGAATTTCCCAGGTTCAAGTTGATTATAAATAATTCCTGTCAAGTTTTTAAACTGGCAGGCTACACCTACCTGCCTCATTAAGAAACCTTTCTTTACCTTCAATTTCCTTTACTATGCTCTGTTTACCTCTTTTTCAAGTAGATTGGAGAGATGCAATAGAGCCCTGAACATTCACTTTGATAAACTAAACATTTAGCTCAGCAAAGTATATTTTTCCTTCTCATATTCAACACCAGAGCTTCTCTGGATCCTCTTCACTGTGCAGGATGCTAGTCACTTGTGTAATTTTTAATTAAGGATCCCATCAGGGTCAGTCAAAGATCTACTGTAATTTCCTTCTTATTGAAGGGTCAAATATACGTGAACGTTTTTCAACACACCTAATGCACAGAGCTTGTCCTTCACTGGATATTTCTCAATGACACCAAGTCTTTTTTTCACAGACATTACTTCCCTCACCCTTCAAATATGACCCATAATCTTTGTTGTCATATGTGACTTTTTTGAAATAGATGTTTTTTTCTGTTCTTTCTGCTTGCCAACAGATCCCAGCCAGCCTGGATCTGTCCCATTATCTTTAGTATTGACACAAAGATCAGTATAACATAATCAGAAAACTTTATCTACCACTGCTTGCTGCATTCTTACGGGTGATTTACACAAGGTTTGAGGTGGTGGATCAAGAACCAATCCTTGAGAGGCACATTTGCTCTGTGATGATTCTCCATGTGTAATTATACCATGATAGAGTCATTGGCCAGATAGTCTAAGCAGCCTGCACGTGTGGAACTAGTGCGCCTGCAGTTTCTCCAGTATTGTGTGGGTCTGTGGTACAGAGCCAGGAAACTCAGATGTCACATCCATTACCCAGCTAAGACCGTTCTTGGGGGAAAAAAGTTTATGTCTAATGAGACTTTGATCTTTAGGATGTCATCATCTTTGTCTTTCCTTACCAAAGGTCTAGAAACTCAATTTTCTCAGTTATTATGATTACTACTACTAAGTTTTTCTTTGCTCCCATCATCATTTAGTATTTTTATATTTATAGTCCCTTCCCTCTTTGCATTTAAAAGTCTCCTTTCACTTCTCCTCTAAAACAGATTAGTTAGAAAAGAAAAATAGTATTTTTCCTAGAATGTGGGGTCAGGTCACTTAGAGGACTATTCCTGAGCAGAACTCACAGGGAGAGATCCTCTTGTAAAAGTTAGGGTGTCTGAAATTTTCTTGGGCTTCAGTTCCCTGAAGGTCATGGCCTTCAGCATTTGTTGGGAATTCTGGATTCAAACTGACATGCAAAAACCACAGCAAGCCTCTGTCAAAGTTGTCAGCTGCGGGTTGGACTTTCTCTTTTAAGGTGCTGTCATTTCTACTTGATTTCTCTGCGAAACTATACAGGAATCCAGCCTTGCCCAAAGAAATCATAGCCCTCAGTCAACCTTCAGAGGAACCTAACCTTAATTATGAGAACTTCTAGCCAGAAGAGTTTGACTTTCCCTTGGTCTTTCTCACAAATATTCTGCACAGTTCAAATGATGGTCAACACGTGTGTACCACACACTGACAAACACCGTGACATGCATTCAGGAAATAACAGCAGCAGTCTCCCATCACACTAAACTCAACTGGGGATACAGGGCCATGAGAAGATGCTGATAATCTGAGACACTCTTGGCTTTGTTCAAGCTACAGTACAGACAAGAAACAACCCTAATCTTTTCCAGTCCTCTTTTCAGCAATATTTCTCACTTTGTTTTGTTTTTCCAAGTGTTTGGATGAAAGTTATAATAATTACCTTCTCTGAAAAAAAACCCAACAACCCTCTGGTTTACTGATCTTTGCATTGTAAACAGAGTTTAAGATGGAGGAATATTTTTTAAAATCCAAATAGCATAGCTCAGTTTTATTCCTTCTTTGATACTGTTCTTTTTTATGTTGCTACGGTATGTGTGCGCCATGTGAAAGTGAGGTTGCTATGGAAACTACTCATTATTTTTCAATAGTAGGCTAGCTACTTAAAAAAAATCCTACATCTTTTTAATCCTTGGAGAGTCCTAATTTATCCTGTACACAGACTTTCCTTCTTGACAGTTACTTTAATATTCACTGCAGTGCACATTAATCTGAACATGTCTAACAAATCCACAACTTCAGAAATCAACTTTCTGGCAAAGTTTGGTTCTAAAAAATAGGGGGTTTAGCTTGACTTTTACCTGCTTACTTCTCTGAAAGATTGTAGGTATGAACAGCAAAACCAAGAGCAGACCTCTGCAAGAGTCTCATTGCTTAGAGAACCAGACATGGCACACAAGAAAATTTCTTTATCCACAATAAATGGTAAAAGCTGCAGGAAAGGAGGATGGACCAGGGTCAGAAGCATTAGCCTGGAAGCTCGGGTTAATTCCTTTCAGTGCCACAGGCTTCCCCAGCCAGCACAGGCAAGACTCTCTGCCTCTTCTTCCCTTGGTTCACCACCTATAAAATGGTATGAGGAGCCCTCGGTATTTGACACATGAAGTTCACCAGTGATCATCTCAAGCATTAAGGTAACACACCACATCAGGCAGTCGGCGGGTGGGAGTGTGGGACTTTCCAGAACTCCAGACTGTCACCCTGTGGTACAGCTTACTGTTTCTCTGCTTAGACATTACACTGCCCCTCCTTTTTTTTTTTTTTTTTTGTTAAGAAGCAAATGAAGCAACTATTAATGATAAACCAATTAACTCCTTCCTACCCAAATTCTTCCATATTATTGGGTTAAGTGAGAGAACATTGTTAGTTGCAGATCACAATTTCAGAACACCAGCTGGTGCCTGAAAGAGGCTACTCGAAAGGACTGGCCTCTCCCAGACAAAATATTAATTCCCCCTTGAAGATGCAACTATTCCAAAATAGTCAATTCCACTCCAAGGATCTGAATATTCTCATATTTCTTACTATTTCTTTGAAGCACAGCAGTAGCATCTCAGTGGAACAGCTCTCATCAGAACAAGAAAGAAAACTAAAAGATCTACAGCAGCTGATTCTGTCATCCCATCGATATTAGACATGTCTGAAGCATCATTAGCATTTCCTTAGATTATTAGAGTTTAACTGCTTTGAAAAGTTACAGAACTCATCTAATAATATACACTGAACAGCAATAGGAACTCCAGAGTATAGTGAAAGCAGAATTAGGCTAACACAAAAATAAATTATCTCAAGCATTTCAGAGACTACAACCAACATTTTCATGGTTGTCACTGTGGCTCCTTTTTTTCCCCAGTGACATTGTCCTCTAACCTTGCACACATTTCATATGTGCAATCACTTGTAAAACTGCTCAAAATTGAGCCACAGACGAGAGCAGCTAAAAGGAAACTTTTAAAGTTAGCAGGTCCAGATCTAAGTTTTCCAGTACATAATTAGCTTTTCCTTTGGGGTTTTTACAAGGAAATAGTTTTCTTAATCACTGCCTATGGGTCCTTGCACTGTGCCACTCATTCTAATTTTAACAAACAAGGGAAAATACTGGGTTTATTATGCAGTTCAACAAACTTTGCTACTGTGAGCACACTGCTCACAGGTGTTACATACCAGCATCAGATAACATAAACAGCTAAATAATTTGCCATATGTGGTCCAAAAGGTTTAAAACCTCAAATGTCTTTATCACTGATTCAAGTAAAAGACTGCCAACATACATAATATTCTCCCCAACAATTTTCTTCTGGTACTTATTACCATGCTAGGACAAGAAAGTCCTGAATTTATACTTGTTCACTGTAATTGAAACTCCTTCCTGCAAGAGTTTTTTGCTTCTTCCTGACCTCAGCTTAGAAAAAAAATATTCCTGTGACGACTTCTGTATTGCAATTTCACTTGGTTAAACTCTGCCACATTTTTAACACTTCCCCAAAGAGACAATATGGCCAGAAATGATTCTCCAAACTGTATTCACGAAAATGAAAACATTATCCCTAAACCTACAAAGCTCATAGATATATCCAAAAGGGTTTAAGTGAACCAAAGTTAGCGGTATGTTGTAGGTGGAAACACAGAAAAAAAGTGCAGGTTTTTTTTCAAGCAGATCTAAGTAGGAAAGCCAAAGCTGAAACTGAGAAAGGGTGAACTGAGGTGGGGTGAGGGAGGCTGGGGGGTGAGGACAAGGCGGGGGGAGCAGAGTGGTGGTAGTGTAAGTATCGACATCTTCGGAATTCCTCCTTCGGGGGCTCTGGCTCTTGGCTGAGCCGTATTTCCCCGAGCAGAACGAATTTCTACTCAGCAAACCCTGCCCTCTGCTGACTGAATGCCATCAGTGCCACACGTGTATGCACATTCGGGTCGGGGTTCTTTTGCCTATTTGCACGTACATCGCAATGAAAAAAGCGAGCAAAAATCCATTCAGTAGCATGCTTTGGCTTTTATTTTTTTCCCCTCTTAAGGTCTTCATAAAAATTGTGGGTTTTTGTTTACTTCTGCTTCAGAGAAGTGCTCATGTTACCTACCCTAAGGGCCACGTGCATTATATACATGAACAATTTGTGTTGTAATTCACCCGTTTTGTGTTCTATGAAAAAAAATATCACTCTTTCCAGACTGATCATACAGTACAGCAGAATTATTGTCCAGCCTCATCCTTCTGCCACTGAAAGAGCAAACGTCTCAGCCAGTTAGGCTGCTGTATAGAAGAACATGCTTGAGCCCATCTCTGTGCCCACACCTGCAAAGCTGAGATAAATACACATTTCACACACTGGGAATTGCTACTTTGAACTCACACGACACCAGGCAACACTGGCAAAAGAAATTATGGAGGCAATAAATGATTTGCATAATCAGGGTCCTAAACATCACATTTGTACAATCAGAAATCAAAGCCTTCCACAGACAATGGGAAAACTGTGAAACCCAGATATGTACTTGATCTTTGGTAAAAGCCTTTTTTTAGACATTATATTCAACAGTTATATTTAAAGCCATTTGCTAAATTCTTTTTCCAAACAGGCATCAGGTTACAACAAAAATACATTTCTAGCTGAACTACATAAATGGTGTATGCCTCCCTCCCACTGTGAAAAAAAATATGTGGTTGCAGCATATACACCTTTATGATTGCTATAAACCAAAATCCAAGCAGTCATCAAAACCAAAATAGCACTTGAGGGGCAGAGATCAGCGGGTCAGTGGATTTTTAGAGTGGTGGCCAGAGTTTACTGATGCACTGGCAGCATCGCTGAGAGCTATCAGGTGCACGCACTGCATTTCTCTTTCAAAACTGAGGAGTTACCAGAATTTTCAATGGTTTGTTTTTTTTTTTCTCCCCCCCCCCCCGCAGATTGCTAGGCATCAGCAAGGCCTGGCACAAAGCTTGTCATGCTGAGACACATCTGGACGGGCAGGTAGAAAGGTAGGGAGCAGCCCATAAATCACAACTTCTTCCCTGCCCAACGGCTCCGTGCCATAACCTGCCAGTCCCAGGCTGGGAGCTACACCATGGAGGAAGAGCTGGGTGCCAACTTGCAGAGAAGTCTTGAATACAGGCTCCAGGTGACCCACAGAGCACTTAGCTGGGACTGGACGATAGCTGAAAGACTGGAAACAGCTGGGAAAACTGGTTAACTGCATTTCTGTTGCTCTCATTCCAGCAGGACCCATTTGCCCCATGGTGCTGTAGCTACAAAGATGGCCTGAGCTGACACCACAGCCAAAAGACATCCTGCCTTCTCCAGCCCTGCCAGTGATGCAGATGTCTGTGGGGCCACATGATGACACAGAGCGGGGAAGCTAGCAATAGCTCCAGCCAAGGGATGAAAGTCAAGTTTTACCACCCTGCACCAGAATTTGCCCTTTTCTCCCAGCATGGGAGATCACAGTTAACTCTATCAATAAAATCATTGCCATGAGAGACCCCAAAAATCCAAAAGACTCTTACCAGTGGATGGGCTAGGGAGAGAAAGGTGCTATTGCTCAGCAGTGAAAGCTACCTGCTTGCTCCTCAGGCCTATTATGCAAGTCAGTAAGGCTGTTCCTCTGCCCTCAGAGGATTCACTGGGAAAGCAAGACACCTGCAGAGACCCAACACCGCGAGAGTGGTGTGAGTCCTCCTGCAGCTGCTCCGGGATGTGCCGGGATGTGCCCTGCTGCACAGCATACGGCAAGAGTGTGCCACATGCAAGAGCAAGGCCATCTTGCTAATGCATGAGGAGATGGCAAAGCAGGCATGAAAATACAAATAAAGCAGTAAGAACAACATAGCTCAAAGCACAATCAAGAGAACAATTATCAACCCAAGAGGAGAGACATTTTATGCCCTGCTACTTTCTCTCAGTCACAGGGCTACCGCTAATTAAAACAGATACACTTTTCAGGCAAAGTGTGATTTTCAAGTTGATGGTGTCCTTAAAAATCTTGTCTGGCATTCATTGCTATTCATGGCACAGCCGTTTGCTCTCACTTACCCTGACTCAGCAAAGCTCTTACACGTGTTCAGTTTTAAGCATGTGCTTAAACCAGCATGTTGTATGTTGTGAGAACATGGATCGTCTGCCGAGCAAGAGTCCCATGAAGAATGACTCTTCATTCCGGGAGGCAGCCTCTGCAAACCAACTTGCAGCAACTGCAAACAGAGCACACGAGGGCCTGGTGGGTCTCTGGGGGTGTGGGTGCGATGGATGCATGGATAAGGTAGATATGGACACGGACTCACAATAAGTCAGAGTGATACTGAAGAGGCTCAGATCTGCTATGGAGCTGAAGATGTGTCAGAGAACGAGAAAATACGGGGCACAACTACAACTTGGAGGAGTGGGAGAAGCCAGAGCACCCTGCCATCTAAGTAGCCATTACTGCAAGCTTGGGCAATTGATTCACCACAGTTTTCTACAGAAAGATCCCATCGCCGGAGGATAAATCATCTTACTAGGCAAAGACATGGGCTCTGTCACTGTCAAAGGCCTTGAGGATGGTGAAACAGCAGGAGGCAACTCAAAAAAACAATGACCTTCTAAAATCTTTCACGTGTGGCACCAGTCTTCTATTAGGACTGAAATTGTACAGCTAAAGGGCCAAAACAACCAACGCAGACAGCAGCTTAGGCCCTGAATGTGCATTCAAAGTACACACAGTGTGGTTTCATCAGCTTGTGTAATCCACTACTGCAGGTGGCAGTGGCAATGCAAAGGAGGGTTTCTGCTGCCACAAGGATCGTCAAATTGCTGATTTACTGAAGACATGCTGAATGGCTTGGAGACACAGAGAACATTTCTTTACTGCTGACAATGCTGAGCCCTGTTCTTGGTACTAAAGTACCAAGGGAAAGGAGGGAGGAAAAAGCAAAGACAATTCACTTGTAATTGTCTTGTCTCCAGTTCCGTTGCTTTATTTTCTTGTTTTTGTCTCGTCATCTGCTCCTGCTATAAATGTCTGGCTGTGCTTGTAAGGCCTTTTACCTGTACATAAGTGCCCAAGGGACACAAGCCATACACGGGGCTTACCTTCTGTCGCAGGGTCTCCAGAGGGCACAACCAGAGGGTTTGAGGGAACACTGTGATCTCCATTTCAGTGACACATCCTGTTCATGCTATTTTAATTGAAGTTTAGTGGCTTACAGCCAAGGCAAGGAATGAATTTCAGGGCAGAAGGCAGACAGCTTTTTACTTTCATTCTAGTCTCTGATACCAGACATGGCTTCAAATCACCATATAGCTTGAAAAATGCATTACGATGCCTAAGCATGCCAGCCTGGTGGCAAGGCCACTTGGATGAAAAGCAGTGGCACACATCTATTCATGTCTCCTTTGTGTGTGCATTGTCCCTTATCCTCTCTTTTTCAGTTTGTCTTCCCTTTCTACCTTCCCCTCTTTTCCTGGAAACTTAGAGAACTTCTACAGCAGCTCAAAAATCATATGAGTTTTAAACAATTCCCAGCTAAGAGCTAAAAATCAAAGTTTGCACCACACTGCTTAGGAGAGACTGGTGCTTGCTTTCTCCACTTCGGCACAAACTTACAGCATGAGGGCAAGAGCGGTGGGAAAGCTGGACTCACACACACCTTCTTGGGAATCAGCAGGTTAACTTCACAGCAACCTCATCTGCCTTCCCCACCTCTATTCCCCACACCACACATTTCAAACATACTGCTAATGCAATCCAGAGACTTCCAGAATATCCACACCTTTTCTGCTCACCCTTACTTGGGGAAACCAGCCAAGTTCACCTCGCTGGTAAATAATAATACACATCTTGCTCAGAACAGCTGGCAAATTTATTGCATTGTGCCCATGGATTGCTCTGAATGGGCACAAGGTCAGCCTCCGTCAGTCCCAGTTTCTCTGTTTGCTAGACAATGTTTTAGACTGCAGAGGGGAGTCCTGTTCCTTGATATACTGAGACAGGACATAAGGGAAACTATTCCACTGTGTCCCAAGAGAAGGATCACCCCATTGATGTTTCAGAAATAAAGGGAATAGGGGCTGACCAGGTCCTATGTGGAAATACAGAACTGATGGTTTCGCTGCAAGGGTAGGGCAAGCAATGAAGGGGGATGTCAGGGCTCAGGTGTGCAGAAACAGTAATGCTACTAATATTTTCTCCTCTTTTTACAAAAGACCTCTTTCTTTCATTCTTTTGCCTTCCAAACAGCAGCTAAACCGTAAAGAATATTGCCCCAGGATGCTGTGTACACTACAAGTTTATATGTGTTTGTATAAAAGATCCAGCGACACTACCCAGGCCACGGGACCATCCTCAGCCACAGCCTGCTGGGGGTGCACGCAGGAGGAGCTACACAGTCTGATTACACTAGTCTAATATTCTTTCTCTAGGCAATTGCTATTGACAATTGTCAGATAAACAAAAAAAGAAACACTTTTGATCTTTGGTGTGATCCAGTATGCGCTCTGCTATGCTTTAGTACTGGAATGTACTTGGTGACTTCAGATTTCTTTTAAAACCCCAGTGCCCGAAATCACAGAAGGAAATTATAAAAGGCCTAAAGGAGTCTTAGAATTGTTAAATCTCCCGATTATCTTCAGAGAATCTCAAAATGTGGAGGCTCGAGTTTACAGATGCTAGGAATCAGCAACATTGATGCCGCACCACTTCCACTTCAGTACTTACCTGCTACTTTTCTCCATGGTAGTGCATTGCTCAACTCATCAAGGTGTTTTCTCATGCTGCCGTGTTCCAGGAAGAATCTGGGAGGCAGCAGGAACAGAGGAGTCGGGCCGTGCTTTGCTCTGGATGCTCCTCTCAGCCTATGGGTTTATGATGACATGTATAATAGAACAGCACGTGCATGTGCTGCCATCTGACACGCTGCCTGGTCTTGTGACGCAACAGGGATCATGATGTGAATCTTCCCAGTGTCTCTATATCCTCTGCCCCTTCCCAGCAGCAACACAGAAGTAGAAAATTTAAAGATTTGGCGAAGCTCAGTCACACTTGATGTTTACTCCCAGGAGGGAAAGCAAGCTGTGTAGGACTTCCAGATGGCAAAACAGACATGCACAGTTGAAGCTGCAAAATAAGCCTGGCTGACCTGCTACCACCAACTGATCAATGTTGAGTCCAATTTTTCTTTGGGGATTTCCATTGACTTAGCTCCTTAAAAGGAAGGAGTTTGCTACTCTGTACATTGATCTGGAGACTAGCAATTGAGAGGAATGAGAGAGTAATGCCAAATCACAGATCATGCATAATCCCATTAATGGTGTCTAAATACAGCAGCTATAACATAGGCTCCACTGCAACCAGTCCCCCTGTGGCCCTTACAGAATGGTACTTCAAAATGCCTACAGAGAGAGATTAATGCACACGTGGTCAGCTGGTTTGTTTTAAGTTGAGATCCAAAGCTTAGATCACAGGGTCACCAAAGCTTAGATCACAAGGTCATGCTCAACCCCTGTGGCTGGCCCTGAACGATTTATATTCCATGGTCTACAGCCCATCCCGAGTCAGCACACACAGCTCTTGGAGGCATGCAGCAGGGTCTGTTCTGTGAACTGAGGGACTCATTGAGATTCTAGTTACAAAACAGGCTACTTCAGGGATGCCCGTAGTTTGAATAATTTAAAGTCAAACTGGACAAACACAACGATGTATTATGGAGAAAAGCCTGCTCTGCAAAGATAGGAGATAACGTCCTTGATCACATCTCTCTCCTCATGACTTCAACTGTGTTAAGAGCTTAAGATGGAAAATGTTCTGCCCAGTGGAGTAACTTTAGGGCCATCCTGCGAAGCATCTGTTTAAAAAGCAGACCTAAGCACACTAAGAAAACCAGCGTTAGCTGCAGTGCTGAGGACCTGCAGATGTATATGGTGAAGCATCAGATCTCTGCAAATCAGGTTCTCCAGCAGCTATGAATGTCAATTTAACCATGCCCAAAGTTATCCAGGTTAGCTTACCATCTACCCTTATACACTCTCAACAGGAAGGAGAAATTAATCTCTCCCTCTGCATCAGTATTGGCTCCTGTCAAGATGTTTTCTCTACATATTCCCAGCCTAGTCTCTTAGTCCTTTTGCCACCGTTACTGTATTTTTGCTTCTGGTTTTGTCTCACAGTAGGCTGCTGTGTTTCATCATACACCTATAGTATATTTGGGGCAACAGAACTAGCTGTTCCCCTCCTTACTGAGTCTTCTCCCCCTTTTTCTTTCTTTTATTCTTGAATATAATTTGGGGTCTGCACACAGAAGCCACAAAACTATCATTTTGGTGCCAAGGTGCAGGATTCTAGGCCAGTTCCACAGAGATATTTAAATGCCAAAGCCCTGCAGAGCTCAGTTCTTTCACACAGCCAGACTTTAATGTTCAAGCAGATTATTTGTAACATGTTTTATCCTGATTTGAAAGAGTGGTACTTTCTAAACCTTTGCTTTCTGTTAAAACTACGACAGACAGACACTACCAGAAGTGCGCTTGTTTATTCAAACTTCAGTTATATAATTCCACAGAATTTCTATTCTGCTGAGTCCCATAGACAATAAACAGGCAATTTGCTGACTCCTAAGTGGTAAGAATTAATTTGAATTTCATGACAAGAGATATGGATCAGGGAGAAAGAAATTAGGAAACACAGTATATCTTCATACCTACTGATAGGAGACTGCAGCCCACACTCCCTTTATTCTAGCAAGTTCAGGTTCCTAGAACAGTTAAGCCCCAGCAGCAAGTTCAGCAAGGTTGGCCATGCAAACACAAACTTGTCTCTGACAGCCATAAGGAGCCCACAAGTGAGGTTTGTGCTGCCAGGACTAAACTCCTAACAGCCCCCAGTCAAATTAGCCTGTTACCAGACATGGCTGCACCTACAGGAGTTGCAGTTCTGCCCTCACAGTTGCAGTAATTCCATTCCAAACTTTTGAAGAAGCAAGTCAAGGTTTTTTCTAACATTAAAAGTCAAAGGTAGGAAAAGAAGTGAAAAAAAGGAAGTGACATTAGCACAGACCCACATTTATCAAGCATTGGTTTCTTCCCCTACCATGTACTTCGAATGATAGAAAAGTTTTTCAGCCTCCTAGCAGAGATCAATGCTTGAAATCTGAAGCCAGACAAATTCAGACAATTTCAGGTGAAAAATGAGGCACAGAGTTAAGAGCAAAGTCATTAATGACTGCATGACATAAACACCTTGATGGATTCTCTGTCACCAGGGCATGCTAGGAGCAGACTGGGTATTTTGTTTGATTACACTCTATCTCAAACAGTTCTGCAGTCAACTGTCAGTCAGACAACTTCAGATCAATTCAACCTGATGTAGCACTTTACAGTTTTGAAGATGCTTTTCAGCCACCACCAGCACCAATACTCCATGCATTGCTGGACCACCCTGAATAGGGTGAGACATGGTTCTGGCTCCACCAACCTCTGCCACAGAGCCCTGGCAGCAGCAGCTCGCCTTATTCCATAAGCAAAGAAGGGCAGCATTGCCTGAGCAAGCGCCTTCCTATTGACTTCACCAGGCTAAAAGAGATGGATGGACCCATGGACCACATCTGACCTGTGAGCTACCAGAAGACCACAACAGACTAGATGATTGCAATTACTTTAACTGTCTAGTAGATAAACACATCTGTATTAAGTGCACCATTTCTTAATTTTTTACAGTCCAGTCTAAAACAGCATGATGAATTGCCATGCCAGTAAAGTATCCTTATGAGTTTTGGGTGAAGGAGAAATCCTTAGATATAATCAGCCAAGGGATATCCAGATAGTTGTTCTGGGAAGGTGTAGAAAAGAGTATGAGCTGGTTATCTGCAGAGCAGATGAGAGACCCCTACCAGTCTCAGGGAAAATGAGAAATACAGTTCCCAAATTAGTGGCAGGTTAAAGCAATACTTCATCGGTAGTTAGGAAGCATGGAATGAGATGGATAGGATAGGGCCAGGGACACTGATGCTTTATGCACTAAAAATTCAAGTTGAGGTCACAAGTTTAATCTCAGATTTGCAGTGGCACAGCAGATAGCTCTCACTCACACTGATCAGTCCATCACTATATTGTCATTAGTGCTACTCACAGATCAAGACTCCACTGGGCAAGGCACAAACAGGTTGTCTCCAAAGGATGGATTGCTCCTTAGGACTCAGTTCAGGCAAGCTGCAGCAAGCAACATCACTATCACTTGCAGTAACTTTCTTTAGGCATACTCTTACTCCATGGCAAATGTAAGGTCATTTGGATTAGTTTAGCCTTTACGGGGCACTCATTGCCTGAGAACTGCCACTGAACAGCTCATGCACCTGAACTCTGTAATTTCTTTTTTACCAGGCAGGTGCAAGCTCATTGCATACATCAGGCAGGCAAGCTGCCCTTGTCTGAATTAAATATGCCTGCACTTTCCCAGCAATGCAGCAAACACCTTTCTGGCACGGGAGCTCAGGGTGATTGGGGAATACTGACTGCTGCCTGGTGCTCTCACAGCTACCAGCTTCTTTGATGGTTTGGTATTCACACCCAAAACCATAGTTCTAATGCAGCAGAATGTTGTGACCTGACAATGAGACAAAGCAACATGATTATGGTAAGCAGTGAATAGATCTACTTTATTTCTCTGGGTAGTTCAGAACTACTCCTTTTAGCATAGCACCAAATACTGTTCTGTTTGATCTTAAATCCCCAATTTATTTTTCCTGAACACAAACTACTAAATATTTACAGGCCACAAACTTAAATTGAACTTACTTTCCAGAATGACTTCTTAACAGTCTCAGGAATATCAACTTTACTGCGCATTCTTCCAAACAAACCACACTTCAAACTTGCTTTCCTCCTGCAGCCAACTCTATGCAAATCTTGTTCCCAAAAGACATTTACATCCTCAGATGACACACAGGAATAATACCTTCTGCAATCATTCGTGCATTTCTTTCTTTTAGTTTCTCCCCTCAAGTGTAGTCCTCTGAGCCACACAAGACACAGGAAAATTTCTCTTTTCCAGGTACATGAAGCTTCTCCAGCCTCAGAGAATTTGGAAGCAGCTCGTTCATCATATAAACCAATAAAAATAAATAAAAAAAAAACCCAAACCAATCTTGTGGTGCTGCATTTCTTTCTTAGCAGGAGGACTATTGTTTTCCATTAAGCAACGATGAACATTTCCGCCTATTAACTCCACCAGGAACTGTTCGAAAACCCTAAGGATGCTCTGTTTTATTAAAAGTAAGTAAATTCTCTAGGTATGTTACATCAGCTCTGAAGTTCTGTCTGAACTTAACTCAAATGTGATATCCCACAGAGCAGGAAGACAAATGGGAGACGGATTTCAATTAGTCTTTCTCAGGAATAAAACCACTGAAGATACAAAAGATAAATGTGTCTCAAAATGCTTCAGCAGAAATAAACTGTGTGCAGTAACACCTAGAATAATATGCAATTCCAGAATAACATGCATGAGAACAAGAAGAATCATGAAAAACTAGTTGTACTTTATGTTTTTATTCATAATGCTTCTTTCAGCTTATTTGTTTTTGCTCTACCGCTGGACATTCTGGAATTTCATCCTTGTGTATTTCAGGCTAAAGATTTTGGAACTATGCTGTGAGAGGATACTGTCCTTCTTTTCAACATGAGCTGATGTGCTTTGCGTGGAATACTTAAATTATTATGTAGGTCAGAGAACAGTAACAGTTCTCTACCACGGGGTCTAACACTTTCTTGGGAAATTGGATACTTGGATTTAAAACTTTGCTCCTGGGAATGCTTAATTATCTCTACAAGGTGGTATGGCTTCTATAAGGCAGACCCTTAAAATCCTGTGTCTTGGTGATTAGGAAACATTCTGAAAAAATATTTCACCCCTCTGGACAGATTGCTACAACTCCCTTCTTCTCCTTTTTTAATTTAGCCTTGAATTTTTATTGCCAAAAATGTCCATAAAGTCAGGACAACCATGGTGGTTTCAAGAAAACTGAAATTACACAGTTTGGAAAAAGATTACAGTTCATTCATCCTCTCTGTGCTAGGCACTTTATGAATACCAACAGAAAGGTAAGTTCTACCATAAATAATGTATTGTTAAAGTACAATACAAAAGACAGACAGATGCATACAAAAGGGGAACAGAGAGTGGAAATGTGCCAGAGACAGTTGCTCTAATTTCCTAGTAAGTCAAATAGAAATTACAGAAGTACGACCTCTGCTATTAGAAAAGAATTCAACATGTATAGTATGTATGTCCAGTGTCCTGACAGCTATGAAACCAGAGAGAAAAGACGGACCTATTTCCCACAACAGCTGATTCTTAGCAAGGATGAGAACAAAACTATTCTCAAGTTACTCTGTTAATGGTCTGTGGCCACACTCTCCTACTTCTAACCTACTGATGAATCACTGGGGACTCCGCTCGCTGTCATATAATGTCATCTCTTGTTTTCCTGCTTGCTTTTTTAAGATGGGGCTGCTTCTGTAGACTCAGTGGTCTGTGGACACAAAAGAGACAGGATTTGGAGGAAGATGTGCCATTAAATCAACTGATTTAAGAGGAATAACTTCAAATCTGAAAGGCTTGAAAGTCTGTCTACCCACAGGACCAGTTACCCTAACAAAAGATGTTACTTCTCCCTACAAGTCTTGCTTTAAAACTAAGTGTGGCACAATATTGAAGGTCTACATAGAACTGTTGTAGTCTAATGTAATCTTAACTCAGCCTTGTCTTCAAGTGCACAGGTATCTCCACTACAAGAGCCATCAAGTTCATGAGGGAATTAGCAATGCCCAGTGACATGCATAACCAAAAAGAAACAGCAAGCAGTAAATGAAGCACTGATCTGGAAAGAAAGAGGAAGGACAGCATGGTGACTAAGCAAGTGGACTGACACCCTGAAAACACAGGTGATTTCTCTGTATCTTGTAAAACCAGATTCTGTGATGCTGGGCAAAACATTTAAGCTGGATTCTGCTAAGTGAGCACTACAGTGTTACTTACTTCACAAATGTTCACCTCTGGGACTTCTGATACTATTTGTAGAAATGCTGAAGGTCAGAATTATCACTGAGATCACTGACTTATGTTTTGGACTCCAATAAAAACAGTCCCCACATCACGGTATTCTTGACACATTAATAATTGTTCCTCAATTTGCTATCTATGGAATGGGAATAAACCCCTGCTCATGTTCAGCAGTTGTCCTGTGAAAACAAATTCACTGGGTTCTGAGAAGCATTCAAATACTGTGGCAGTAAATGCTAGAGAAGAGCCCACGAGAAAATTAAGCAGCATCTGAGGAAAGTGTAGATTAAGGCCTAGGGCTATACATTAAACAATGGGGAGGAAAATGAAATGTTGAAGAGCTTTTCATTAAACCACTGTGAGCATGGGAAGAGGGGTCCTGTGCACAAAAACCCCACAATGACATGCAATTGTTTAATTAAAGACTAACATAAGACACACGAGGAAACTAGAGTAACAAATACAAGAAAAAGTTGAATGAAGAGAGTTGCCGGCAACTTTAGGTCCAGCGCTGTTCCTATCTTTTGAGTGCTTGATGTGCTGATGATTTTTGATGATTACGAAATGCATATTGTAATAATGTGCAAAGATATAAAGGAGCCCTGAACAACCTCTATCAGCGACTGGAAGTTTACAGGCATGTGAATAATCGGTAGTTAAATTAGTTCTGACTAATATGAATGAGCAGCAGCTGAAAACTGGCACTGCATCAGCACAGTACGGTGCTTGCAGCACCCTCAGCTCTTCCACAGGAGTATCCCACTGGGCTGTGCACATATAGCCTTGGCACGAGGGAAGCTTATCCCTTGGGCAGACATGGCCCTGGGGAGGCACTGATCTACATTAACTGTGTGTTTGGTGGCATGCGACATTCCAGCTCAAATAGCCATTAAAACGCTGAGTCTTCAACGTGTATTAGCACTTTCAAGCAGTATAAGCTGTACTGCTTGATCTTTGCTTTCTTGAGAAGTGGAAAAAAAGGCAGGAGTTTTAGTGCTTCAGAGTTTGGACGTTTTGTTGGGCAAGTCATTTTTATCACAATGCCTTTTAGCCCAGGGCTTAGAAAAACCATCAAGAATAGAAAGCATGAGCAAGATTATAGGATATAATATGAATGTTTCATCTTAACAGCAGTGTAGAAACAATATCAGATGGCTTTTATTGCATAATCAAAGTCTTCTGAAAAATCTGCCCAATACTATACAGGGATTTAAAAGCTCCTGAAAAATGAAATGGCATAGAGGAACAGAAGCCAGCCTTCTAACTCCCAGTCACGTGCTACAGCCATGGTGTTTGCTGATTTACTGCTCGTGTGCAGCATGCTTTCCCTGTGCTGCTGGGATGAGATAACTGGAGATTACTTTGGTGATTCCCACCACATCAACATACCTGCTGCAGTCCTATGCACCAAAATGACTTCTCCACACTTGTGAGAAACTGTCATCTCCATCCCTTGCCTCTAACTGCAATGGTATAGCATCACCACCTCTCTCTCAGCATCCATTTCAGAAAGCACCACTTTTGGTGCTCCCCTCCTGCATTGTCCAAAAAGGAAGAGGCCCTTCTTCTCGGCCAACGCTGGAATAATTGGAAAGAAATTTGCTGCCTTAGAGTAGTCTTGCTACATTAAATATCTTCACACGTATGTTTCTCATTGCTTTATTTGAAGTGGCTGCATTTGTTTTAAACAAGCCGGTGCCGTAGGTCAAAATTTAAAAATTGCTCAGGGCCAGATTCAGTAAAGGACACAGCTGCTTCCAAGCTGTTCCTAATTGTCAACATTCTCAGCCCACTGTGAGCTTGAAAAATGAGTGTTAGTGGTATTGAGGGGAAGAAGCTAACAGGAATTGCCCACCAGGTGTGGTACTCTTTTTTTTTTACACTTACCATCTGCTAAGGAGCAGAGCCCTACATCTCAGAGCTCTTCCCACCACCACAGTTGCTTTCTTTCAGTTTCCTTTCCAACTCACCTGTCTCTCCTGTGTTCAGAAAGGACAAGAGATAGGAGAACCCTTCTGAGTCTTCAGCAACAGCCAAGAACTCATCCTGGGAGACGGGGTTGTGAGCAAGGCTGAGAACCAAACCCAGACTTCTCACTAGATGAATGCCACAGCTGTTAGAGCATCATGTAGCAAGTGGGCAGTTCTGCCTCCTCCAGGCACAGTTTATAAAATAATTGGTGTTTTAAAATGGACTCAAACCTTCCAATGTATGTTAAGCCCACTATGAACCTACATAATACAACGAGCCATTGAAGGGCACCAGGTGTGTTCCTAGGTGAAATGAGCTCCTGCTCTGCCTGCTTCTGATTCACAGAGAGACTGATGGACTTGGATGCTTACACAAACTGGGCAATTCTGTCACACAAGCAACACTGCTCTTGTGGCCTAGGGATACTTTATGTTTAAAAAGGGAAACATCCAGTAAGGTTGTTCAACCTCTGAGCTAGTTTTCTCGATCATTTGGATCTGTTGAGCTACTAAATTCTCTTTAGATATCCAAACCTCCAACTCGTATAATCTGGAGATCATTGCATTCAGATTACACTATAGCAGTCCTATAACACAAAACAAACTGATATTCCTCCAGTAGCTTCTCAGCCATAGAATTTCCTTTGTAATCTGTCCTTGTTATGGAGATAAGCAAAGATACTGTCTGTAAAGGACTCTGGGACTGTGCAGAAACATTAGAACAAAGCACTTTGGCAAAACAATAGTACAACAATAAGGGGAAAAGAACTGCTCTGAATTAGATTTACCCACACAGACCATCTGCAATTAAAATGCCTATAGATGCTGCTGCCCTTGTAGTGGCAGACACCTTAACATCTTGCCTCTTGAAATTAAAAAGTGTTTGGCCTATAGGGGAGGTAGCTAGAAACCCTTAGAGAAATATCATATTACCTGGTATACCTGACACAATTTGTTTAAAATGCAGCAGCCCAGGGACTTCTGAATAAACCTGACTGAACAATCTTAAAAATATGTGGAAAGGATGGATTCAGCCCTGTATAATCCATTTTGCTTTTTTTTTTTTTCTCTCTCCCAAAAAAACCACTGAGCATAATAAACTTTACCCCTTCAGGAGATTCTTTGAAAATATGTTTAGCCTGCATAATTAAACCTGAAGTTCCTGTTACCTAGCTGGAGGCAGTGATGTCTTCACTGGCTGCCTGCAAAATTTCAATACATTTAGTTGTAAAAGGGGACCTTATGTTTTCTCTGGTTCCAAGGGCACGTATGCAATCCCATAAAAATAGTTACTGAGGTCTGTCTTAAAGCTAGATATGACTTTTATCTTTGCGTGCTCTTCCAATACTTCAATGCTCAAGATCTTTCCAACCTAACCCAATTTATGACCAGATTACAGCCATCTATTCATATTCCAACAATACCCTTCATCTTAAAAAACTTTACTGTCCCCCAGAGAAGAGCCTATTGACCTGAATAAATGAGAAGCAGTGATTATTGAAGCTGACCAAGAAAAATGCTGGGAATGCCTGGGTCTGACAATAAAACTTTCTGCTAATAGATACCCTGAGGATGGATAGATTCTCCATTTCCACCATTACTGAAGTCATAGAAAATTCTAATCTCCTGCTTTCATAAGAGATAAGACCCATTAAGTATAAAAAGCCTCTTTGGCTCTTAGCAAGCACATGAATTTACATTTAGAAACTGAAGATTACGTCACTATGAAGTAAAGAACAGATTTTGGTATAGTACCTTGCTGGAGTGCTCTGAGCTCCAGGGGAAGAACAGAGAAGTAAGCCCTATGACAGATATTTACTCAGATTTCATCAGAAAGTTTAGCCATGTTAATAGACCAACTCCCAAATAACTCATTTGTCTAAAATCAGCCACTAGATTTTTTCATCCAATCTTAGAAATTGTGGGATTTCAAACCAACGTTAAGAGGCTCTGTTTCCCATTCACTCCTTAATAAGCCTCTTCCTGGCCTTCATGAAAAAAAAAAAGGAACAGAAAAACATTATAGAAGTAAACACATTGTCTTGTCTGGAAAGTCACAGCCAGCCTGCATGAAAGGGGGAAAGGGAGAGAGGAAAGGCCGTCCGTAATGCCCAATATGCATTTTGCAGTCAGTTAATCAACCATTCTTCTCTTTGTAGAAATGCCTTGAACAGAACAGAACCATCCTGAAATGGTCCATCAGTTAGAAACATTTGATGAAAGCGGATTTGGTTTTTGGTTTATGATACAGCATGCTGAAGGAGATGAGTTTTCTAGATGAGATACAGGCAGTACACATAAAACCAATCTTCTTTCTGCCTTCCAGTGCTGTCCAAGGCACTGGGTTAAAGAAAAACACAGGAGTGGGCTACTGCCAAAATCAGCCACATAGATATCACTTATCACTGCTAGAGATGTTGATCTTTGTACAATTAATCTACACAACACTGTGTCAAACAGGAAAAATCTGTCATACACGTGTCCTATCCTTTAAGCTTAAAGCCTGACATCTTATTAGTCTTCTCCCCAATTAATACCTCTCTCAGCAATCTGCCATTCAGACAATGCTCACCAAGCCTTTCATAAAGGCACCTGAACCTGATTGAGTTGCCTCACAGAAGCCTTGCTAATAATATACATTTGGAGTGCTTTTAATCATTTTATGAAGTTAGGAAATTCTCATCTACTGAACTCCAGCAGACCATAGAGAAATTTTATGGCTCGTCACCAATCGAGATCAGGTGAGAAGAATGCAGAACGGTGCTTTCAAATTAAATTACAGGTTTTCAGGTTGGACTGACACAATCTGTCTTCAGCAAAAGAGAAGCCTTTTGTGGAACTTTTAGAGCAAATTCAATCCTCTGATTCACATTGCTGCTCCCTACATTTTATACTAAATTGCACAGTTAAAAAGCTGACTATGGCATTCTCACATATCTTTCCAGCCCAATAGCTCTGTGCTATCTGCCAAAAACCCACTTCCAGAATTGCTTCGGTTTAGCACAGACAGGAAGAAACACTGAAGGAACATGGCTGTAATTTGAGGGATTTCACATGCAGATTGACAGAATGGAATTAAACTGGCTTTGACCTTGCTCTTAACCTTCTCTCCTCAGTCCCATGAGGCACTTCTTTCTAGCTCATCCAAAGAGGAGAGAGCCACCACAGAGCTGTGCAGTTGCTATGAACATCCTTCTATCTGTGAAAGACAGTATTCCTTCATGACCCAACATGAGAGGAGACTGCTGATCTCCTCTCTTCTTCCTCTCCTTTAACATGAAGCTTGCCCAAAGCCTGGAGAAGAACAGCTTATTAAGGAGCACATAGTTTTCTATTGACCAAATTGTAAAAACAAAACAAACAAACAAACAAATGACAAAAAGTAATCCTTTTGGCCAAGTTTATACATGCTCTGAATTTGCATCTTGGGAATGTGCTAAGTAACCTTCCCTCAATGTTCATAGGAAGAGAATTTCAACCCGCCCTGAGCTTAAATGCCCCCAGACAGGGAACGTTACAGTGATGCTTTCTGAAAGCTTTCTTACCAGAAACCTGACCAGAGCCCATGCCACGAATTCCATTCTTTCAAACCCATATTGATAGACATGGAGAAGAGTCTTTCAGAATGACTGAATGCAAGAAGGGCTATCAAAAATGTGCTTTTCAGTTACAGATCTCCTAGCTGAGCAGCACACATCATGGGGAAGGGTCAGGAAAGTTCAAGACCCAGCCTGAAAAGCCACAGAAGTGCAATCATGTCATGCAGCACAGGAATGGTGACAGCATGGGAAACTCTGCTCCCATCCATAAGTGAAGGCCTGATGGTGTAAGAAGATTGTCCTTGAGACCTCTCAAAACACGTATAACAAACACATGCTTCTGCGCACCTCTGTAATACAAACAGTTCATCTGATCTAGGCTGAAGTTACACCAAAAAGGGCATAAAATACAACAGAAATGGACAATGTTTCATAAGCGTTAAAATATACCTTGAATTTGTTATCCACAATGCAAACATTTAATATGGATAATACTTTTTTTTCCCTGAGATTGCAGCTGTAACACTACACAATTGGTTACTAATTATGCATTTATAGAATATCTTCCTAAAGATATTACAGAAGAAGAGAGGATGCAAACTATACACAAGCAGCTTTTCTATCAAGTATTTAAGAAAGATATGTAATACTTGCAGCATTCTAAAGAGAAAAAAAACCTGGTAAAACTTATCATAGAACCAAAATATGGGAGAAATGGCTTCCATCTTCTCCTCTCTGAGGACATCAGAATATTTCAGAGGGGGATAAGGGTGTGAAAGACATTTCAGGAAAAAATACAAGACAAAAAATCCTCTTTACCCAGGTTTGGGAGAATCTGCCTTTCAGCGCAGAGCTAGTTCCTGGATTACGCTAAGTAGGAGGAATGGGTAAGCACAGAATATTCTGTGTCAATCACAAGAAATATTTTGCCCTATAGCAAAAAACATTTCAGAAGCAAAATTTCTTCGTTTCCAGTATCAGAGCTGGCATCCAGTTCTGTGCATCTCAGCTTCCCTCTTTCTTCTTTCCCTTCATTGTCCCCTGTCTGGTTTTCATCTTCTTGCTGCTTTCTCTTGCTTTTATAATCTGCTTCGTTCTTTCCCCCAATGGCAAATTAAACTGAGGACACTGCTTGAAAATTCACATACAGCCTCTTAATCAGTGCATCCTGGCTGTATCCTCTTTTGGGCTAAGACTTACCTTAAGGTTTAAACACACTAAAGCAGCCAGAGTAGCCCAGACATCACACACATAAGACAGTCTTTGAAAAACCTTAGAGAAAGCAACCACAAATGACTCCATTCTGCCCATCTTCCTTTCCACCTTTGCTTCCCTTTTTTTCTTTTTTTCTTTTCTTTCCTCAGTGGCCTTTCTCACCTTCCCAAGTACATGACTTTCAACCTAGACAACCCTCCCATCTATCAAGAGACTGACATGCATGTTTATACTCCCTCAGGACTAACCTTGTCACTTTACCACATTAGCTCACATTTCCATCTCTGACAACTTGTGGCATGTTTTCCCTCAACCAACAACCACTTTCTTTTATACGACACACAGCACTTCAGCAGCCAAAACACAACAGTCTGATAACTGCTCATCCAGCATCATGTATCTTCTTATTATCAGCTACATTATCCTTATCTAATTGCATGCACTTTGGCTCAATCTGACATTTTCAAAACTACAGATGCTTATTAGCTTTTCTTAGCTAAAAGAAAAATGTGCATTATAGTGATTATCAGCTCCTGGCACTGCCTGTGAAACACTGTAATGAGAGAGACCTTTAGCCCACCGTAAACAAGCACAAACAAGCCTGTTTTGGTTATTAGCAATGCTCCCACAAATGTTGCCACTGTCAGAATTAATGACAACACTGCTAATTATTAATAATCTCATGTTTCTATGGGTTCTTCTTAGCCCAAAGCTTTAGGCCAAATGCAGAAATGATTTAATTCTGCACTACCACAGTGAAGCCACAGATGAAGTCGTGGCCTTGATTCCTTTATGGTAGCCAACAGATGCGGTTCCTGCCCCACAGGAATAAATAACTCGCTGCAGGTCATGCAGTAGGCTTCCTACCCGTCTTTCCAGTGCTGTACTTTCCGTGTCACCTCAAACAGGAAGTATAGAAATGTGCCCAGAAATCTGTGACAATTACCCACTCCTTGAAGAAGCCTGTTCCAAGCACACTGAACCCAAACACAGGGAGTGTAAATAAGGCAAGTACAATAAATCAGGTTACTGTGGTTCTAAACCTTGGATACATCACTCTTTACTAATTACTCGTTTGCAATTAATCACTGTATGTGTTTTAACACGTGTTGTTTGCACTGCAGTTCACAATAACTGAAGCTGCTTCAACAGCACCCACTTTATTAGAACACCATTGTGAAGCAATATAATGCATTTAATGTTTTCTCCAGGTGCCTTAACTTGTATCTGGGATTATGAAGATACAAATTAAAAAAAAAAAAAAAAAAAGTTAATATAGAACAGACAGAGGAACTGTATCAATAGCATGCTTACATTCAGTATGCCTAGCAAGAAGACTAGTAAAAGTGGAAATCTTTGGTTCACTGTAAACCATTTATGTCTCTATGGCAACATCACTGTTGATTTCTACAGCTTCCCTGTTACCAGTGTAATAGATATTTGGCCTTTTAAGTATTACCTTTCTTTTCTGGCACCTAAAGAAAATACAAAAAAACACACCCAAAGACAAACCATATTTAATATAGATTATCTAAAAACATAAGGAGGGATTTAGCAATAAATGACAAGCAAATAAAAGATAGGATTCTACAGTCACATAAAGCATAATCCCATGAGCAATCTCTGCAAATCTCAGAGCTGTGTATGCAATAAACTTATCTTGGGACAATCAGGCTCTTATGCAAGAGGTCAAGTGCTATTTAAAGCAGATCCCAACACCCTCTTTCCTCTCTGCCCGAGGCTTCCTGGTTCCACTGGAATATGAGATAACCTGACCTGCCTGTCCTGAAAGGAGAGCAAGGGAGACAGGCAGCAGCTGAAACTTGCATTTTGCAATGCCAGAGGGCATGTCACTGTGAAGCTGCTGGAGAGGAGCCATCTGAGGTTTTTGCTGGGAGATCCATCTTTAGGCGCCAGGGCAGAGAGAGATCAGGTTGCCAGCAGGCACCTGTTAGAGAGGGAGGATGGACTGCCTCATGGCTTCCTGGCAGTGCAAACCAAACTGAGTTTTTCTCCTATGAGGTAGGTCTGGGGGCACGGACAGAGGAAAGGCCGAGCTATGCTTGCAGCCGCTATTGCTTTTAAGGTACTGGGAGGTCTAGGGAGTAAATGGGAAGAGCCATCCACCCCAGAGCCACCTCTCATACTACCCTACCTGCCAGCAGCAACAGCTGCCACCAGATTGCTTTTCTCTGACCCTAGCACAAGCATAAATGTCTGGTTTGCTACTGCCGGCAGTTCATACATTTTCTTTTGCCAAAGGCTGGCCTTACGAATACAAGTCCACCTCAGCTAGAGGAACTGCAGGACATTGGGGTTCATCTTCACAGACACAAACTCTACATGACTGGGCTCTGCAAACCACTACTTGTACCCCTGAGAAGGGACAACGAGCAGTAACAAGCCCCTGCTGCTGCCCAGATGCTGGGCATTATTGTCCCTCTGTGTCTGGCAGACAGGGAGGAAAGCAGCAGGCCCAGGGATCCTGTGTAAACCTCTTGCTGTCTCTGCTCGCCAGGTGGCTTCAGATCTACAACTTGAAGATCAAGTAACATCTGTGTTTGCTCAGTCTCCAATAGGTTTCATTTCTCCTCTGACCAAAATACCACAGCTACTTTCTTTTACAGAGTGTTGGAGCTCATTTTAATGGAAAATAAGGAATACATACATACTGTTGTCATAAACACTTTAAAATTAATCGCTATGGTATGACTAGAGCTGAGGTTACCAGGCACTTCCCACTGCTGCTTTTCCATTTCATGTAGCTCTGTATGTCCAAGATAGCAAGCCTGGGGAGAAATTTGCATTTGCTTTTGAGGTCTGCCTAGAATGAAATCTACTTGAAATGCTGGGAGCAGATGCTATTGACAAATACAGGGGAAAAAAACCCCAACCAACCAACCAACCAGCCACACACACACTCCCTGAAACATTATGTAATGAAAGTATTAAGATGCTCCTGTCCTTCCTTTTGGATACTTTAAATCTCTCTTCTCTCAAAGCAAGCTCTAAACACTCAAACAGCTAAAGGAAAACATCAGACATTTGAAATGTCACATGAGAACTGTCACTAACAAGTGCTAGATACAGCAATGACTTAAATGTGTCGGACTGCACAATTAGTTTCACACCTGTAAGAATATCCTTGGTGATAACTGGAATAATTTTTAGTCTTAAAGCCCCTGGTGGCCCAGGACCAGAAACTGCGATAGTTCACAGGGCTGAGCCACAACAAACAATCACTGCCATAGAACTGAGATGCACTAGGAGACAGTGTGTCCACTCAACCTCTGGTTTTCCACCTGCAAAGTGAAAATAATAACATTACATGCCGTTTCAGAAGGCACAGAGACAGCAACTCATGGAAGAATCTATGTAACAGCAGAGCTCTACCAACAAGCACCTCGTTTAGAGGAAAATAATTTACACTACACCAGTGCTAAGCAATTAAAAAATATGCTCAATGGAAGTCTGGTAAGATTTCATCAGCAGAGATTCACTATCAGCCTTACATGACCTACACATTACCTCACATACTCCGTTAGCTTTGCTTAAACTTACTGCTTGCAATGTGGATGAGTGTCAGACCCTGCTCTTCTCTCCCTGGCTCCACATCACAAGTGTCCTGAGGCTTAAAAACTGTGTTAGTCCTTGCTGTAATCTTTATGACTTTCAAGTGTTATTTTAAGAAAGCAGAGTATGAAAGATCTCTAAACTAACATACTTAAAAGCTGAGAAGTAACTAAAACTCCCATTGATTGTGGGAAATGAAGGCTCCCAAACACTCTAGAGGTGGAAAAGTTGTGAAGCACTTGTGTTTCCACTACACAAACCCCACAGCCCCATTCACCCCTCAAAACACTTTACTGCATTGTATCACTATACTCTTCCTCTGTTCCTTTCTACACTGCTATGTGCTGCAAAACATACATGTGCCCAATGCCCATCTCTTGCTCTCATTTTTAGTTACATATTGGCAGTAAAGACTATGGCACATAGATCTCTTCATGTAGGCTAATGCACAGACTCTACCAAACACCCGCAATTTAATCAATACATGTAACATTTACCAAAGGTGCATGAGTGACTAAGAACCTGATCCAAAATGAGTATTTATGCACCTAACTAGGAAATAGATTATAATACATATTCTGGGGTTTGACCACAAATATATTTTCAAAAAGCCTGAATTTACAAACCTGAATTATCTGTGTGTACACTTGAAAATCTATGCTGTATCACAATCCATCTGTTTTTTTGAAAAAGACTGGGGGGGGTTGTTTTCCTTTGGGATAAAAGAGAAAAACATTCCCTCAGAAAAAAAGATTTGTTTCTCCCCTCCTTCTCCCATGCTTGAATACGGGACCATTTAAAACTGTTGTTGTATCATTTTTTTTTTTTATGAGCTTTGAGCACAAATATTTCTACCTGATGGTGAAGAAGAGTTACAAAACTGCCATCGAGTCAATCAAATCTATAGAAAGCAATAAGGAATTGAACCTAACCCTCACACGCAGGTATGAGTAGGTAAAGAAATGGTTTGTCGGTGCTTTACTCTACAGGAACAGTGTAATCAAGACACGCTGCCACCCCTTGGTCACAGGATGAAAATACTCCTACATCATGGCAATGTGCTGGGTGGGAAGCATCCAGCATACCAGGCAAAAATCCCAGTAAAATCAACTTGCAGTTAATGAACTTTAATGGGAGATTTTGCTGTACCACCACAAGAATAAATATCTTAGCCCAAATTAATGTAAAGGTTTTTATTTCAAGGGGCAAAATCTTCTGACTCCCAAAGATCATTTGTAAAGCTGTGATGGACACCCTAAGCACCGTCTTCTTTCTGGCCTTCTCTGAAACAAAAACATACAGAGGAATAGAGAGCAGCACACAGGTATTCTTCCCAGCCCCTAAGTCTCTGAAAGCCCCTTGGAAACCAACACAAGCTCCTTTGCCCCTGGGTTCTGTGTATTCTTTCTGCACTTGAGCTACTAGCTCTAGCTCAGGAGAAGTAACTTGAGCTGAGTAGTCTACATGAGCTACCACAACTTAGTGTTCAGTTCACTACTATTGGGAAGATGATTCGGCCTCTCCACACGGTTATTCCTGAATACTTAAAAATACATTCTCTCTGGAAGAAATTTTTTAGTGTATGCATCATCATGGCTAGTAAAGATTGCAGAATCAGAGTCCGATTTTAAACTGGAAGTAAATATCGTAAGTTCTAAATATAGCTATAAAGCAAAGTATAAAAAACTTTTATCACCCCCAGAACAAAGTGTCCATTATTCAGTAATCACAAAACCTATGATGGACCTCCATGCAAATAAACCCCATTATTTTTATAAGGTTTATAACTATTTAATTTGAAGGAAGCAAGTTGTACTCTTTATTAATTTCAAAATGTGAGCTTACAGAATGTCAGTAGGGCCTATCTATTTCCATTGAAAGAACTAGCCCCAGCTCACTACAGCTCCATGGCTGTAGGATAACTGGGTTCAGCATCCAAGAACCCACCAAGAAGAGGCAGAAGAGGAGATTCTTAGAGACTCAGACAGTAGTTTCTGTCAATAAGCACAGTAGTTTGGATCTGTAGATAGACTTCTGATTACTATATCTTACAGTATCATTATGATTCCTGCAGAACTACCAACCCTTCTATACAATCACATCACACACCTCTTTGGTAAAAGACCACATCATTTCTGAAATGCCTGTTGTCTGCAGCTAAGGCCCCAACCTTTCTGAAACACTCTCCTTGACATACATTTCTAGGAGGCGATACCTCTTCTCATTAGACAAATAATGAACTGAAAATTAACACTTTCAATTACATGCAAGAGCAAGTCTGACATCCTAAATTACAATTTTTTTACACTAATGGCTTTGGTTCTCGCTTCCTCAGACTCAATCTATTAACAAATAATATTTGATTTACTTAATCCTTAATTTATTCAAGCAGGAAACACAGTTTTACTGAAGCATTTCAAAATTATCGCTATATATATATATATGAATGAAAACTTCTCAAAATGTAAATAATTCTGAATAATCCATTGCAAAACTAGTAACGTATAATATATAGCCATATATAGTTTTAAGTAAATGCTGGAGAGAAAGTAATATTCAGAATTCAGTTATAGAAAGAATATTCACAGTAATGAAAGGTCTTGTAGTTTGGGTCTGGCCATTTTTATATGGTTAAATCTCCTATTAAAGCCAACAGAAGCTTTGGCTAAGTAATAAATCTGTAAGAATGCAGTGTACATCTGTTTATATAAAAAAGTCTTATGATGTTTCAGTGGAAGGTTCAATATTTTTAACACATAACTTACCATACAAAATTTAATTTAAAAGGGACTTCTGTGATGATCATTGTATAGTCAGTGTCTTATAAAGCGAATCAATATTCTGTGTTACAAAAAAGTGCTGAATTTCTTGTGCACCTGATTAATGCATTGTTATCATCCCAGTAATTAAAAGGAGCGGGGTTATACACAATCAGCATGATACATCTTACTCAGCACCTCCTGGCAGTTGCCTGCAAAAATTAAACTCATTAATCACTGTGATGCCAAAGAAGAAAAAGCTTGGAAAAGATGAAGAAGCTCTGTTTTACGGGAAAAAATTCTCAAGTCAACATCCAGGAGAAAACCCCTTCCACAGTACAATATGGAAAGCACTAACCTCATCAATCTAAAAAAAAGAATCAAATTACCAAAATTCTTCGTAATCTGCTATACCACCACACTAGATTTTATTAAGAGTCTTCACAGATATTGCCTCATATCTAACTGAATGTAGCAAAAATATTATCCTATAACAAAGCAAAAATGTCATCAAACCCTTGTTTACAGCTATTGCAATAATTAACTTCAGCAGCAATACTGCCACAGAGACAACTGGGAAGTGGTTTCTGAGGTCATTTATACAGGACCTAGTTCCCTCATTACCCCTCCCATAAGTAACATGACTGTCTCCAAAACCTAATAATTAACATGAAAAATTTACAATCTGTAACTCAAGTTTTGCTCACAAGTTAGGTCTACTCTATGTATTTCTCATATTCCTACCACAATTTGAAATACAGTAAAAACTTGTTAAAATACTTCAACACTGTTGTTACTTCTGCTTTGCTACACTTTCATGTTACAAAACCAATGTTCCCAAGTCTGCCTCAATGGTGGCTGCAAAGTGAAGTGAGTAGTTGTATTAAAAAAAGACTGCCTTTGCTTAAAATTTTGGTTATTACCAAGTTACTGCTTCCTATTTAGCTTCATATAGGTTTCGTCTTCTATTTTTCCACCGATAGTACTTCCAGTGGACAAAATGCTTACTAACAATACTGTGACCTTCAAAGGCAAGATCCTGTCTTTCCCTCTGTTTTGTACTGCATTGAGGTCTGTACCAGGGCTTAAAAATACAGTACTGAACGTAGCACGCGTATTTCAATAGGGAAAGTCATCAACAGTGCCCTATGAAAAAACCTCAGTTCTCTCCCGGTTATTATTCACGTGACAAAGTTAGAACAGTCTCACTCTCAGGTTTGTTTTAGCATTTCCAAGTGTGGCCAAGCAACAAAACTCTGTTTCTAGATGTTTATACTCCAGCTTTTCCTAGTAGATTAATGTTGAAAGATGATAGATTAATGTTGAAAGATGAAAGACAATATGAAAGCCCTGCTAAAGTATTTGTGTAAAACAGAAAAGTCTAATCACCTTAGAAAATAGTTTTCGATACCGTCTCATTAAGCCCTGCCCCATGATGGGCACATGCCCCTGGCACCCTGCACAAACAGCCTGCTCTCTGCTCTCCTTGCACCGCTCCCACAGCCCTTGCCTGCTGCCTGCCTCGCTTCTCCCTGTTCCTCGGGGATTTCATGCTCAGGGCTGCATTCCCTCGTCCTGGGGCGGGAGAGAAAGCCGTCTCTCCACGGCCAAGGGCGAGAGAGAAGCTGCCACCAGGTCGGTGCCGGTCCCGGGCGGGTTCAGCACGGCGGGCAGCCCCCCTCCGGCCCGCTCCCCACGCCTCTGCCCTCCGCCTCCACACTCCCCGCGGGCAGGACCCTTCCTCCCGCAACACACGCTTTAACGGCCATTTCCACTGGCTTCGGCACGTCTTCATCCTTCCGACGAGACCGACCCTCGACCGGCGACCCCCAGCACCGTCTCTGTTGGGCGGGAAGCACCCGGGAACTGCCCGTGCCGCCCCACTGCGCTTTCACAGGCACGTTGCCCCCTTTAAACACAATTCACCCGAAGTGCCCACGTGCGTTCAGAAGTCACCCCAAAGCCCTGTTTCTGGCCACGCTCTTCGCACTTCACTGCAGGCACCCGTCCCTCTACAGATGGCACTGCCCAACAGTACTGTCCAGCCACACACAAACCCTGAGGGGAGAAAAAAAACCAACGAAGAATAACAACAAAAAAACCGAAACCAACACAGGCACCCCCCCCACGCACACCCAGACCTCTCCTTTCAGTAGTTTAATGTTATTCTTATTAATTTGGAGCCTGTCAACATAAATCACTCGCACACGCTAAAGTGCGTCCTTTGCTTCCGGGCTCAGCGGTTCTGGCGATCAGAGCAGAGGCTCCAGCCATGTGTTGCCCCCCAGCCCAGCAAAGCGAAATGACACCAACCGAGCCCCGAGGCGGCTGGGGCCGAGCCCGCGGCGGCGGCACTGCGCTGGCTGGCAGCGACACCTACAGCCCGGCAAGGCGCCGGGAAGCCCCCGGCCCGCCGGGCAAGGGGAGCGGGTGGCGACCGGGGATTGGGACGGGTCCCCTCCCGCACCTGGCCAGGGCCAAGGAGCAACAACGCCGAGATCGGTGAGCGGGTCACGGGCAAGGGTTAATCGCGGGTCCTGTCACCGCTGGCCCCCGGGGGCTGAGTGTGGCTGTCACCTCGGGGAGGTGTAGGTCGGTTTGCCCCGGCGCTGCAAAAAGGCTCTTGTTCTACGGGCTGCGCAAGTCTTTACGGAAGGACGGGGACAGGCACAGGGAATTAGACGACAATCCGCGGAAGTTTCCCTGCGCGCACAACTCTCTCCTCCGAGCGAGGCAGACCGGCTGGAAGCCTTTCCTGGGAAGGCTCCCAGAGCCAGAGCCGACCCCTGCCCAAAGCTACCCCGTCCCACCCGGGCAAGACGTATTTTTAACAGACGCAAACGTTATTCCCAGCTGCAGCCATTTGCTTCCTCTTGTGCGTGCTTCTACAGAGGCAAAACACACTCAACCCCCTCTGCAAACCCAACACTACCCGGCGATAGGGAGCCACCCGGTTTGATTTACCGCCGGCCCTTTAGTCTCCCAGCTTTCCAAATCTTTTCGAACCCCCTCTTCCCACCCACCCCCACCCCGCGAGAACTAGGTGCGATCGACCCGAGCCAGTTTAACTCCATCAGGCGCGGCGGCGAGCCGGCGGCC
>JAVJGJ010000047.1:58702754-58713606 GCA_035590215.1 Microhierax caerulescens | reverse complement strand
CCCCCCCCCCGACAAGACAGCCAGGAGGGAGGAACAAGGTGAAGACTTCTGCCCCAGGGGAGTGCTAAAGGGTGAAACATGGAATAACAATTAAAAAAAAAAGGGGGGTGGGGTGGGGGGTGGGGGGTGAGGAGAGAGCTCCGCCGCCTCGCTGGGAGACAGCCGGAGCTTGGAACTTCCACTTGCCGTTTCCAAACGTGCTGCCCCCGCGCCCCAGCCCAGCACCGCGGCAGCGGGGAGCCGCGCCAGGAGCCAGGTAACGGGGCGGGGGTGGGCGAGCCCGGCTCGGCTCGGCTCTGTCCCGTTCTATCCCTGGCACTTCGGGCAAAGAAAAGGAGCGCAAAGAGCCGCTTGGAAGAGCGGACAAAGCACGAGAAATCGCCGCCAGCCTGGAGGGGCACTGAGGCATCCGGCAGGACGGGGGCGCGGAGGGGGGGACACCCGAAACCCGACCCAGCCCAACGCGAACGCCACCGGCGCTTACATCCTCCTCCTCGCAGTCACTTCGCGGCTGGTACTGGAAGCGGGGCCGGCTGCTTTCCTGTTGCAATGGACGCGGGGTCTTGCCGGCAGCGCCGTCCTCCTCGCTGCTCTGGGCGCCCAGGAGGTGACTCGCTTCGGGGGGAACGGGGAAAGAGCGGGAGGTGTTGATCTTCCCGCTGAACCGCTGGTACAGTGAAGCCATGAAGTCAATCCGCGGGAAACGAGGGGGAGGGAGGGAAAGAGAGACGCTTTCTCCCTCTCCCTTTTTTTCTCCCCCTCCTTTCTTCTTTTTTTGGCTACAGCATGCTACACGCGGGCGAGGATCAGTCCCATATCAGGGGAAGGGAGAGCGAAGGATCCTGCTCCCTGGTCCTCTGCACCGGCACCCGGAGAGAAGCCGGGGGATCGAGAGAGCAGAGACGGAGGAGTAATAGAGGGGGAGAGGAGAGAAGAGATAAATAAATAATAAAACGTAATCGAGCCGTAACACCACAGGCCCTGGGAATGCTGCACCATCCAGTATTGGGAAGGAAAAAAAGAAAAAAAAAAAAAAAGAACCAAAACACTCCACGAAGACGTACCCCCGATAATGGCGTCTGAGTGGATCAGCATTAAATGTGCTTTGGGGGTGTGCGTGTGTTTGCAAAAGCAGGAGAGAAAAAAAAAAAAAATGGAAGGGGGGCTGGCTCAATGGCTGGCTGTCAGCGGCTCCCCAGGCAGAGGTGGCGGAGCAGTCGCCTCCGAGGTCGCATACCAACAGTGTGCACAAGCGAGAGGCAGAGTGACAGAGTGTGTGAGACGGAGTGGAAGAGGCTGGGAAGCCTCATTCAAAGCACGTTGCTCTTCTGGGGAGGGAGGGCTCTTCTACAATCATCCCCTTTTCGGCACCTTCTTTTTCTTCTTCCTAATTTTTTTTTTCCCGGGGAAACAACTTGGAAAAAAAAAAACCAACAAAAACCAAAACAAGAGCAACAGACACCTGATCGCCAGCCGTGAGAGAGAAAAAGAGGTGGGGAGAGGAAAGGCGAGGCGGGGAGGAGCGAGGCGGGACCGGCAGCTGGCGGGGCGCGGGGAGGCCGGTGTGTCCGGAGCGGTTCGGCTCCGGGGAAAGGGCGAGGGGCGGCCGGGGAAGCCCCTCGGCTGCGCTGCCCTGCCCCAGCCGGCCGCGGCACAGCGGCAAGTGCCCCGTCCCCTCCACCCCGTCCTCCTCCTTACCCCGCTTTCCCACGGCTGGGGAGAGCGGGAGGAGGGGGTGGGGTGGGGGGGGGAATACTGCGGGTTTGGGGAGGTTGTTGTTGTCGCTTTTTAAAAGAATCCGGTAAATTGTGTCTCTTACTATTTTTGTATTAATTCATTTTTGCTGCATTAAAACGTGCTTCAGCGCCCCTCAGTGGAAATCCACCCAAAGTGGCTCCCGGCAGCACCGGCCGGGGATAAACAACCCCGGTCCCAGCGCCGGGGGCAGCCGGGCCGGGTTGGGCCGGGGCCGGACCGGTCCGAAGCGGGAGCGCGCCCGGGGACCCCCCACCGCCGCAGCCCTTGCGCCGCCTTTGAGCGGCCCTTGCGCGGGGACCCGGAGAACAGCGGCCGCGAATTAACGCTCCCTGGGGAGAAATCGGGCATGTGCTCGGGCAGGCACCGGGGGAGCTGGCAGCGGGTGTCCGGCCGCTCCCGGCACTGCGGCACCGGGACGGAGGGGGACAATTCCCGTTGCCCCATCATCAAGCTCCGAGGTTTCCATAGCAACAGATGCTCAGGTTTAAAGGAAAGTGGCAGAGTTGCTGTCACCTCCTCTCCTTCCCAAAATCATCCTCCTCCTTGACCTCTAAATTTGCCAGAGATATTGGGATTACTGGGCGTCCTCCTGTGGGAAACACGCAGCACAAGTCAGTCTGCCCATTACCGCTGGGAGACTTGCTACTGAAGAGCTCACAAACTTGATTATACTTTAGCAAGCGGATTTGATGGGCTGCGATGTTTCTAAACATGGTTCTTAAAGTTTTAGCCGTTAAGAAAATACCACCTTTGACATATATAACTTCAGTCTTAAAGAAAACCCCACCCCAGCAGATCATGTATATGATATTCTAAAGTGCAACTATGCCCCCCTCTACAAATGAAAAATATCTTTACATTTGAGTAGTTTCATCCACTGCTTTTTGTTTGTGTCTTCAAAGTCAGGGATGAAAAGTCTCAACATTTAGATGAAAAGGGAACCTTATCTCATCAAGAGAGAAAACAAACACAAACACTGCCTCCTTCCTGATGGAACTTGAAAGAAGGAATCATTTTGATCTTCACAACTGAGATCCTGACATTTAATTAAAAACCCACATGAGCACACAATGCAAAGGTCTAAGGACTTCTAAGTCCTAGCGACATATGTCATAACAGATGTAAACTTCCAAAAGCTACTTGGACACCCTGTAAGCTATGTTTTAGACACAAACTGACTACATGCTACTGAAAATCTGGACAGTTAGCTCAATTGAATCCCATCTTGAACTGCATAAAGAGTGACTTTATGACTATTTGGAATTGGTGACAACTAGCACTGAAAAAAATAAAGGAACAAGAGAATCAAATTAAAAGAAATAATACATTTTTAACTTCTAAGGAAAACTAGGACACAAAGGAATAATCAAAGAAAGCCACAAAAAGGCAAGATGAAACCACCAGGCAGAAAAAACCACCAAAGATGAAAAGTCTGAATTAAAAATTCTCTAAGTAAAGAAAAAAGAAAACATTCTGCCTCACAGCTCAGTTCAAAACTGAAAGAGGCACTTCCATTCCAAATACATTCAGTTTATGGTTTTAATTCTTAAGAACCAAAATTTCACATAATCGAGTTCGTCTAGTCATGCACACAGATATTGTGCATGTATGTGTGTACACAATTCATGGAAAAATTATATTAAGGGAACATAAAATTGCAATACTTTAAAAGTCAAATACTTTAAAAGCTCAGTGAAAAATAGCCAGCCAAATGGTCCTCACCCACCAAAAAATCCTGATCATGCAGCTTTGGGCTGTGATTCATTTGCCCTGAAATAAATAATTACAGCTATTTAAAGGACTTCCCAGATTCCAGCTCTCTACGCCATGACAGACCAGGGACAGCAGAAGCAAAGTCATGTCATGCTCTCGGTATCATGGTGGGTGAAGGAAGATGGTCTGCACCAGTTGGGAATGGCAAGACACATTTCTGTAGCCCTGCTACAGCAAGAGTGACCTTGTGTAGAAGGGCTGAGCAGGCAGCTAGAGGCAGAAATATCTTGAATAACCCCCTGCAATAAGATTCACCAGAATCAGTCTGTCGATGCCGTTATTGAAAGCAGAAGGGTTTTTCTGAGTCATAGGGGAGCCAAATGATTTCATTAGGGACTCTGGAGAGCACTTCGGTCTGCCTGCACACAAGTTATCTCAGGATGCAGCTTGTCCCCTACAAGCATCTATTATGGTAGTCCTCTCCCCCTCTCATGGAGGGACACAACCCAGTGCTCCTGAGTCAAAGCTCAGTGCTGGAAGTCCTGTACTATTCACTTGCAATTCCATGGTTCATTTGCTGTTCACCTGTGCATGACTTGGAGCCCAGAGTCCCCTACAATGTCCCAGTTATACAACCAGACACTGTCATACAGTGCACACACCAACAGGGCATGGAAAACAGGATAGAGCCAAAAAAAGAAACGCAGGACTTGTTGAGACATGATAGTAAAATCACAAGAAACAAACACCGTATCAGTAACTGGGGTTTCATAACAGCAAAAGACCTTTTCAGCCTATCGTGAGATCTGAGCAGAAGAAAGCAACTTGCATTACATAATACATTTTAAAGAGGTAAAATATTTCAGATGTATAAATGTAACATTCTTGTCCTTAAACACACATCTTATATCTTATATTATTTCCCTAAATCCTGCCAAGAGATCCCAAGATAAAAATCAAGGCAATTCAAAACAAACAGTGTCCTCACATGTCTCGTAGTTGTATATTTAATTCAGTATCCAAAGTTTTGCGAGGAGGTTTGATTCCTAACTAGTGATGTTTCCATCAAAATAAAGTGTGTTAGCTTAACGTATTTTCCCTGCAGCAGCAAAGTATGCTTTACTGACATTTTTAAAGCATGCAGATAAAATGACACTTGTTTTTTCAACATTGTATAAATAAACAGCATCCCCACATTTCAGCACTATTAATGTAACGCTATCAAAAGCAGGTCAGACCCAAGCCCTACTGCCTTCAAAACTATACATAAAAATCTCTCTTTCTGGACAAGGCTTTTCAGAATAACACTGGAAAAGAAAACAATCCAGCAATATTTCTCTTAGATATTTAAAAAAAAAAAATATTAGCTGTCTCTGTCAGGGAACTCAAGCATTGTTATTCATGTTCCATTTTTCTGTTCTAAGTAATTTTTGTTTGCTTAAACTTTGAACTCATCAGCTAAATATGTTTCTAGTTTTCACATGGTGACAGTTATCTATTTTAATAAAAAATTATTTTTCAATAGTTCAAGTACACTTTTTATTTAAAAAAAAATTATATTTTCCTTTTCCAAGGAACTTCTAAAGGAATTTTAGAATTTCCTCATTATATTTTTGTACCACTCCAGAAAACACCAAATGAATATTGGCTCTTACATTGACTGTTTTTATTAATATAATCCCTCAGATTTATTATAATAGCAACTCTGCAGGTACTACAGAAACAAAGATACACTATTTTAATGTCTATTACTATTGTTAGCCAAGAAAAAAGCGTCCAACTTGTGAATCTCTAATGGCCCCTGGCTTATATCATCTATGTATGTGCCGTCTGGTGTCATCTAAAAGCCCAACCAAACCAAGACAGAACAGAAACTCTCTTTCCTTTGTCAAATGCAGCAATTCAGCAGTCCCTGAGGATACACTTGATCATTTCTTTCGCTCTAACGTGTGTGCTGGGGGGAGCATACCACTGTGTCAAGGATAAGTGACACTGGGGCTTCTGCTGAAGACTGAAGGGTATTATGTACTGTGGAATTAGTATGCTGATCTGTTCACTTTTTTATGTTATTATTTGCGCTAGTAGCATTTCACATCAAATTCTGTAGAAATGCAGCACTGGACAGTGAGTGAGCATGGGACACAAAGAGGCATCTCTGGCACCACACAGATTATTCAAAAAAATACCTTGCAGGTCTTAACATTATTTAAAACCCCCTACAAAAACAATCCAACAACCAAAAAAAAACCCAAAGAAACCCAACACCCTAAACAAACAAACAGTCTAGCTTTCCAAGTTGGACTAAAAGAAGCATTGGAAAAATCAGTTTTATGGGCACTGCAAGAATAATTCAGTCTTCCACAAGTGGTTGAATGAGGGCTTTTTGTGGGGAAAACACTGCTACTCAAGTACTGGGAACAGTAGGCAAAAGTGGCTTTACAGGATACAGAATTTGGGGGAACAAAGAAAGGCTGGAAGAAAAGGCTCTTCAGGGGAAGAGATGGACCCAGAGGGAGCAGCAAAGAAAGAAACCAAAAGCACATAGAAAAGGCAGAGACACAGTGAAGTACCAGGAGGGTTGAGAGAGAAAGGAGATGAAGGCAAGTGAGGTCAAAGAGGCAGAGAAGAAATGGACCAAAACTGGCAGAGATGGAAAGCACCAACATGCCTGAAGAACGAGGAGACAGGCTGGAGCACTACAAGGTTAATTGGAGCCACATGGTGAGAGGATTTTCAAAGCCAGGGAGACCAGCTGCTCCAGAGGGTACTTCCAACACCTGGTGGATAAATGTTTGCTCAGTGGTCAGTAGACAGCTGATTTTATCCACCAAGAGTCCTGATACACACCTAAGTCTAATTAAATGAAATCGAGAACACAGCTGAATATCAGCAAGTACTTCCTGGTAGTGTGAGCAGGACTGTTTCCAAAGGAAATGGGTGAAAGTCCTAATGCTGAGGACAGTTATAAATAGCCTGTATGAGGCACTAGAAAATGTGCTGTGAAGCATAATCTTGCCAAATTGGCAAAAAAGATAACCCACATGACCAAGAAGGTCTTTCCCATACGATTTTTTATGATTTTGCAACTGGTACAGGGGTGATGAAAGGCAGTAAAAAACCCATAGAGGAGAGTGCTCAGGATCAATGGTTGTACAAGTTTGCTGCTAGAAAAGGTAACTGCAAAGCCTATGTAAAAGAAGGTGCAGATATGCATGTTTGTACAGCTGCACCCCACACTGGGGTCCTGGTCTACCACTGTACCTAGTATTGCCATACACTGGAATAGGAATTTTGAACTGAATACTGTCTTTCGTGCCTTAATTAATATTCCATCTTTGGTTGGAATCTGAGAGAAGTTAGGATGAGATCCCAATTCCATGTCTTCAAGAGAAGCCAGGAAGTTAAGCATTAAAGTTATAGATAAATACATTTTTCTTTAGATGCCAAGAGCCGTTGGCAGCCATGCAAGACTCTGCTAATGTTGCTGAACTGGTCTCCACTGTGCATATTCTTCTCTGCTTTGTAACTTGCCGGTATTTGATGCTCAAGTCAGATATGCCATGACAACAACCAGTCTGCCTGATTAATATAATCTCTCAAGGGGGTCTTCAGTAAGAAAACGAATTTATTTTTTTTTAAAAAAAAAAAAAATTTAGAAAGGCAAAGCAGGCTGTTGCATGTCTATCAAAAAAAGTAATCATCTTGCAAAAGTATCCGCTGACACTTCAGTCAGCTACCTTGTCTTGAGGCATGAGATTATGCTCAGTTCTATATGTGAAAGGGATGCACAAGGTTCCTGTTCCATCTTAAGTGCCTCAGCCACATCTGCACATTCTTAATTGCCCGTGTTGGGAGAAGCCAATACAATTCCTCTCTAATTCAGCACTATAAATTGGTAGCACACAGAAGCAGCATACCTTGGAGAAATTCTGAATTTCCACTTGCCGAAAAGAACTTGTGCATGCAGAATCTTAGAGAAACTGAAGGGATTTAACCAGTCAGCATTTCAAATGCATGGCACAGATTTCAAAGGGAGCAGACAAGACAAAATACTTTCATTTAAAGACGACTTCTTTATAAAACAGAGATTTTTTTTTATTATTATTTTTTAAACAGATCTGTGACTCCTTGGACTAGCTGGCACTAAATTCACAGCTGCCTGGTTGCTTGGAAGAGAACTAAAACCTACATCTAATAAAAGACCATGGGGATGTAATGACACAAATTTAGGGTTTGCGAGAGAAAAAGGAATTAAAAAAAAAAGCATATATAGAGAGATGGACATCTCAAAAAGGCCAGTTACCATCAGGTTAACAAGATATTCTTCCACTCTTTTGTTCTCATTCTGGCCCTGACAGCCATAGATTTCTTCCACCAGTTTGGCACAGCTTCAGTATGTTCAAATATTCTTCTCCTGCAGCCTTTTACAAAGAAAGGAGAAATGATGGAGGTCTATAAAAAACCCACCCCATGAGAGTGTATGTTGGATATTGTCTAGGAATAAATACTGGATCAGGGGATCTTGAAGGTTGTAGGTACAATTCAGTCCAGTTTCTGTCTCCCATCAGGATTACAGACAGGTGAGGAACAGTCTTGAGATGTGTCTTCGTGGCAGTTTTGAATGTACAAAACTGCCACTACAGGTAATTCAGAAAGTTTTCAGACTGAACAGAAAAGCATCTAATGAGTTCCAGTCATCTGGAGTTAGTGGGCTTTAAGCAGGGACTTTATGGAACACAGTTCTAGATTAGCTGTCTGAAGTCCCCTGAAATCACCTAAAAATAAATAATTCCTTTTTAGATTTGGTACTAATTTGCATTTATAGATGTTTGCGCTACTTCCCTATTAGTGCTGGTGCATATTCTTTCACGCTCGTTTGTCTTCATAAATTGATTAAAAAAAAAGCCTACCAGTTCACTCATAGTATTCTAAGTAAAAATTACCCCATTTATCCAATTCACCTGTCTTAATAACATAAAAGTCTAAAACGACTCAGGCTCTTGGAAGCTATTTTGAAGGTTTGTTAATGCTTTTGGTCAACTGCCATTATGTAGCAGCAAATATATAGGATTATAAATGGCTGTCCAAACAGCGTATTCATTTTTCAAGAGGTGGGAGACACAAGGACAAGAATGGAATACTGATAGGAGATTAATAAATTATGTCCTTACCGATTTAACAGAGGTTTATGAGAGCAGTTATTTAGGATCAGCAAACAAGCCAACCAAAGAGAGATTTTCATTTTAAGTACCTCTTAGGATGTGCCTGGATTTAACTCATCAACATATGTGCTTCCTTTTAACCTTACTGCGCTCTTTCAAAGTACGTCAAACAGAGGGACTAAGGTCAGGTTTGCAAAGCTATTTAGTGATGTGAGGTAGTGGAATACACACAGGAATTACCAAATCAGATCAGTAATGGTGTAATCAATATGAGCTGCTGCTTTGGAAAATTCCAGTGGATATTCATATGCATCTTGATGTATTCACTGTATGCACCTAAATTTAGGGGCATTTGATTCCTAGTTGCTAGTTAAGCCGATATAGATCTTACTGGCTTACAAAGTAATACCTTTAAAAAATAAATAAGTGCAAAGCTTTGTGAAACAAGACATGCATATTTCTAGTCCATTCTACTTAGAAGTAGATCTATATGCATATTTATTTGCATATACCAAGGAATCTTAAAAACATGTCAAGTGAATCAAACCAAAGAAAGGGTGAAAACTAACTTCAGGGATGTTCAATTATTTCACCACAAAGATAAATGCAATCCAGGACTCTGCTAAGCAAGAGAATACAAGCTGCTTCATCATGATCTGAATATGACTGCGACAAAGACAATCCTGTGAAACTTTGACTGCAACTGGTATTTTCAAACCTCTGAAAGAAGTCCAATTTGCTCTTCCAGAGAAAAATAATTAATTCCCTCCAAGTTACACAAGCACACAGCAGTATTCAGGTCCTCTTGTTTCCACAAAGCAGGCAAGCAGCAACTAGGCAGCTAAAAATGTCACACCAGGGCTCCAAGAACCAACCTTTGAGTTCATCACAGCTTCTGCAACAGTGACATCAATAAGACTTCAGCAACACAGCCAGAGCTGCATTTTGTAAAGGCACCAACACTGAAAGCAGTTATTGAAAAAATGAAGCCACCATGACTTAAGGCAGTAACAATTTCTGATGAAACACCACTAGCTATGCCATTTGATGCCTCCCCCCAGGAACACTAGCAGCAATGAGCTGACAGAAACAGCACTACCATTTATCTGGAATTTAATGTTCTTGATAATCACTAAATTGTTTCTCAACACTACATTCTGAATGATTTCATACAAAGAACCACACTAAAACCTTCTTCAATCTCATGAGACTGAACAAAGCTTACCATTTTCCTGTGGGAATTATTTATTCTAGCCATTATTCACCAATTTAAGTATGTCTTTGCCTATCCAGTAACTCAGTAAAACAGAATTCACTACTGATTCTGGGAATAATATATTTCTTGAAAATATCCTCTACTGAGAAAAGAGTATCTCCATTCAGAGGACCATATATCCTTGTATTGGTATTGCTTGGTATTTTTGGAAGTGCGTGACACCTCAAAACCACTTAGCATGGCCTAGTTGTGTCATCTAGAAACGTACAGGTCCTTCAAGATAAAGCACATGCAGCACTGACATTACAACAAATGCAGGCAACAACTTGCCAGAGGTGGAAGGAAATGTTTGCTGGATAACAGAGATGACATAAACAGAAAGTGGGTCAGTCACCTAAAAGAGGGGGAAAAAAAAATGTGTTTTGGCTAGAATTTCATATGTCACGCTGCACTTGCAAGAATCTAAAGGACCTGGGATTTTCCTACCAAAGGCATCTGCCTCATCTTCAAACACACAGAGCTTTCTTTGTGTCACAGAACTTGCAAGAAAGTAGTGCAACCTGGCTTGTATCAGAAATTGTGTGGCCCGCAGGACAAGAGAAGTGATTATCTTAATGTGCTCGGCACTGGTGAGGCTGCACCCCAAATACTGTGTTCAGTTTTGGGCCACTCACTTCAAGACAGACATTTCTTGTCTGGAGCTTGTCCAGACAAGGGCAACGCAGCTGGTGAAGGGTCCAGAGCACAAGTCTTACGAGTTTAGGGAAGTGGGGTGTTTTAGCTTGGAGAGGAGGAGGCTCAGGAGACCTTGTTGCTCTCTACAACCACCTGAAAGGAGGTTGTAGTGAGGTGGCTGTCAGTCTCTTCTCCCAAGTTACAAGCAATAGGATGAGAGGAAAAGGCTAAGTTGCACCAGGGGAGGTTTAGGTTGGATATTAGGAAAAATTTCTTCACTGAAAGGGTTATTGAGCATTGGAACAGGCTGCTCAGGGACATGGTTGAC
>JAVJGJ010000047.1:58684131-58698190 GCA_035590215.1 Microhierax caerulescens | reverse complement strand
ACAAAAATAGCAGAAGGTAGAATACTATCTTGGCCTCACTTAAAGCATGAGCCCATCTCACAGAGGTTTGTATGGAGTTCCAGCTTGGCCTATACATAGAGAGAGTCAGTGAACAGGCCACAGCCAAGTGATTTGGCTGTCAGATGCATGGACAAGAACTCCTGATTGTTGATTTGCATCTTTACTATGTGGGAAATTATGCCTCCAGCAAAGTGATACATTTACCTCCTATTAATTTCAGTCAGACCAGGATTAAATTTCGGGCAAGTTGCTCTGATTCTGTTTCAGTTACCCCAGGAATAAAATGTCTGCATAATAACCTCCACCTACCCAGAAGGGGCTGTGAAGATTAATGGTAGGAAAGCACCTGGATGCCAAGGACAGACATTTGTCCTAGTTATGTCTACATATGAAAAATGATCAGACTCTTTTGTCTCTCAGAAAACAGTCACAGTTACTTTAAAATACATATTCAATCTAAGAGTTGTGAACTCAAAGACCAGAGTAGTTGAAATTATTAACAAGGAACATGTAACTCTGTAAATGTATTTCACTGGGAAAAGGTCAGCATTAGAGATATGAGACAGCCTTTTACATTAGAATAACTCATACTGCCTTCTCTTCATCCGTCATGTATTTCCATAACTGTGCTTTCTTTCAGTCATCTTCTTTAACAAAAAGGATTTATGTTTTGTGGAAAACAGCACTACAGAAAAGGCATATTTATTAAGTTCACCGTTGCAAAATCTTTTTTTATTAGATGTGTTAGCAGCCCTTAACTTTTAACTTTTTCAATAATCTTATTATTTATTGCACAGTGTACTTTATATTTCATTCCGTTTAATTATACCAGTAACATGCTGGGTAACATTTATAATTTTCCTTCTGTAAATAACAAGTATCATAGCAAAATGCCTGTAAGCACTCATTATAAATGAGAAAGGCTTGTCATTCATATCAAACCACTGTGGTTTGCTATGCACAAATGTTTTTAAAACATTCAGATCTTTGGGATGAAATATTTCATTCAAAGGAGCATGTGGTTGCTTTGTGTCAAGGTACACAGGAGAGAGTGACAGCTGTGTAAACACTGAATTATGGCATACTGCAAAACACCCCGAACTTCTCCACAGAAGCATTTCAGAATATCTGCCCTCCTACAGGGAGGTCTTCTGAACCGCATTTTGTGTGTAGCAGGGTCAGGACCCACTGTGCTTTTGCTCCTGTGTAACGTGCATAGAAAGGGAACAACAAAGTGATTTCTTTATTCCTGCTCTATATTGTCCCTTCATGGCTTCACTAGATGAGCAGGAATACTGCTACTGTTGAGATAATTAGCACAGGCAATTAATAAGAGATTGTTAATGTTTCACTGAAACACAAATAGCAAAAGATAAATAATTCCTCCCTGAAGATCTAAACCAGAAGAATAATTAACAGCTGCATGGGAGGGGAAGCAAGAAGCTAGAACACACTCCAGAACTACAATCTGCTACCCAATCTTTGCAGGAAAATGTGTGTGTTGTGTATTATATTCTTTACTTAAGCATCTATCCTGCATCAGCAAAGCACCTGCAAAGCTCTCCACTGAGTTCAGTGACAGCAGGATTGCACCTTAAGTTGGAAATGCTCATCCTTAGAAAAGGGTGATCCTAATAATGTGATTACATGGTCCAGTCCTGTAAGAAATGTTATTCAGTCTGCACAGAAAACTTTGCATGATCAGGGCTACAGCTATGTATTATGGTGGTAACACGCTGGACAATCACCTCAAACTAGCACCCCCACCCTTACCCTGTGAAGGTCTGCAATCCTTCTTTCACTCCTTGTTTTCTCCAGCTCTATCATTCTTTTTCCTGTTAAGGATAAAGTACTTATTGAGTACTTCTCAATAATTAGTAACTTCTTTTGCACCTCATGGGGAGTGAAAAACATGTAAAGCAGAATTAAGACTTACCAACAACCCTGCATTTTAATTCAGGACCCCTAGAAAAAGCAGCTGAAAAACTCATCTTTCCTTTCATGCTATCCCAGCTAGTACCCTACTTCATTTCTCTTTAGAAGACATCTTTCCATGCTCTGGAGGGATTTTCCCTATGCACCTCTTCACTAGGGCACAGACAGCTTTTCCCAAGCTTGTCACTACACATGGCTCCTTGCTTCCTAAGCCCAATCACCAGATGTACATCTTCATGGCATGCACATACCCTTCTCGTAAACACAGCCCTGGCCAAACACTGGCAGGCAGGCCAGGCCTAGTCTGTACAACTCTTGCTCCCTCCTAGCTCAAGTACAAAGAGGGAAGGTCTTCCTTACTCTTAAAAAGGGTTGGTCTATGCTAGAATATCCTTTTCAAAAGCACTGCATTTCAAGGTTCAGCTTTTTGAGTATTGAAGTTGCCTGGTTCCCAGCAACATTATGGAAAGTCCTGAAATAACACCTCCTGTTTAGGCATGAGTGCTTATTTATGTTCTGCTTTGAGACATTTTGCTTCTGAGCTTGTGTTTGGGTACCCCAGAGAAAGCTGTTTGCTGGGCAAAGAGCTACATACATGATGCTGTGTGTGAAGAAACACTGGCCATCATAGCCTGCCATTTACCTATTTCTTTATACCTGTACTTCACCCTTACATACAGCAATTCTGATTTACCATGTGCCAGTACAAGGGCAGAGGAGAGGCAGGCTTCCCCTTTCTCCTCTGAGACTCTAGGTCTTCAGGCAGCAGAAGAGCAGATTATGTAGCTAATAGCATGCAACGTGCCTCTTCTGCTTCCCTGGTGCAAGCAGCACCATATGCTCTTGCTTCCAGACTGTCTCTCCACACAGGATGGTCAGAAGGCTCTGCAATCCAGGGCAGCATAGTACGGGAAGGCAGGAGTATAGAAGCAGTGTTTCTGTGCCCAGCTACTTTCCTATTTCTAGGATTACTGGTGAGCTGAGGAAGTATGGAACGATTCACATCCATTTCTTAAAACCATCTAACCAAATCAATGAGATGCATTTTGCCTGCCACACTGAGCAAAGGGGAGTTCTAGAGGAAAAGGTAATTCGTAAAGAACTGAATGGAAATAACTGCAGGTGCTATGACAACTTATTTGTTTATTTAGTTTTTAAATTATTAACAATTTTGCCTCTTCACCAGCCGCAGTGCCCTAACATTATTAACCACTCAATAAAATTTCAACAGCTTTAAAATAATCAGTTTTACAGAAACCCAGTCACCCAGCCACTTTCACAGCTATCACTTGCTCCAGCGCAGGAAGAAACCCAAAGACCTCTGCCTTCTGCAACATACTCCAGTTCTTTAAACATGGGCTATTTCAGATCTGTGATTAGAAACACATTCCAGAGTCCTGGAGAACACTCTGCTAATTGTCTTAGCTTTTAATGGGCATATGGGTCAGGTGCCCTTCTGATCTCAGCTCGATTCTCATGCTGGACAAGCTCCAGGCACAACAGATCAAAATTGGCATCTTATGTACCACCCATGACCTGCAAATAGCCAGTGGAGATCCTGAGCTTGCCAAGTCAATCCAAATGTTTCCCTCAGAAGGAAAATCTGTGCATCTCCACAGCTGGCCTGTGACAGTATGACAAAAAAAATAGATGAACCAGGCACAGACAAGGCAGCTGAAAAGAAAGGCCAGCAGGCATTGTCCAAAGGGGATTAGGTGCAAATCTTTCTTTCTAATGTACAGGTAATACCTGTTTCCTCATCCTACCCTCAAGACCTCCATATTGCTGTAGATGAAGTTCAAGCAGATCACCTTCATCCATACCCAGACATGACTGGAAAGAGAAGCTAACTTCCAGCACTCCAGATTCACTTTTGAAGATGCTAGCAAATATGTCAGTGCTTATCTATCCATATGTTGGGACACACATACAAACATAGAGAAAGCCCCGGCACGGCAAAGTTTGGAACCCCAGTCCACACAGGAGACATGCAGGGCTTCCCAACTCTTGACAGGCTGAAGCTGGAACCCAGGCTTGATCCAAAGTCCACTAAAAACAAAGGCAGTCTTTTCACAGTCTCCAGACATTAGGCCTCTATGTAGTGAAAGAAGAATTGAATTCTCCCAAGACCAGCAAATTAAACCCAGATAGGTACTGACTAAAGAAGCAGAACATTTACAAGACACTATGTTCATCACTGGGATTCTTTATATGTGAAGAACCAGGTTTTGTTTCTTGTTTATTTGTACAGGAAGTACAGCCACAGTATTTTGTTTAAATGAGCAGTCTTTTGATATTTCAGTAGGCTTTTCTATTTATATAATGGGGCAATATTTTGCTCTCCTCTTGCACTCTGAACTTTACCAGTGATGCCCTTGTCTGTACACATCTTTCATGACTGGCACAAATGAGCACCACAGATATTTCAAAGTACCACCAGTCATTTGACTAGTGCACTACAATGCAGTAAAATATATGACATATTACAACTAAAAAATACATTTTAATCTTTATAAAACCTGCTTCCCGTTGACAACCCAAAAAAAGGGAGAAGTTCAGAATACTATTTTATTGCTTAGCTTGCCTGCCCAAGTTCCTACATTACAAGCTGAGAAATGCTGAGTCTGAATGAACTGACCATCTACAATAACCAATTTTCTTCCTACTGTTCGAAAAGCAAATATGCACAGGAAAAGCAATAACCTACCATATATGTCAAAAGGGCAGAAGAACCTTTTTCAGTGGCCTGATATAATATCAATGCCACAAACGCGTATGAAGCAGGCACTGTTCCTTTCCAGCTGGAATCACACTAGTGTCCTTTTAGCAAAGCAATGCAAAAAACTAATGCAGCACAAAAAGGGCTGCATGAAAGCAACTTTTGATACCACTTATTTTGCCTATTTCCTTACTGATTTCCTTCCTATTCCTTACTGTCTCAAATCAGTGCAGCAACCTTTGCTTTCTTTGATTAGCACAATGACTTAATGTAGACATTTTACAACCAGCATTGCCATTATTAATGGAAATAGATTTGTCCCTACTGCTTAATGTTAAACAGCTGAGGTCAGGTTATATGCTAATTTAAACTTCAGACAATCCTACTGGCGTCAATGGGATCATGCGTGGAGCAGAATGTTGCTTCAGCTGCATTTCTGTCTCCTGAAGCCTTCCATCATACCTTAACATATGTCTTTGGTGATGTTCTAATGGGTACATAGCAATGAGGGTCATTCACAGCAAATGGATTTTTGCACTGCTGCTTGCAGATTGCAGTACTCATATTTGCCAGTCACGTAACAAACAACTGGCCTAAAAGCAGATGACAAATGCAGGAGATAAAAAAAAACAACCACATGTGTTTTTGTGGAGCAGCAGAACTTGTGAAGCAAACTTTTCTATGAAGACATAGTTAATGGTCAGATTCTCTAGTGTCTAATGAGGTATCAGCTCCAACTGAAATTTGTCCTGCAGGTAAGGCATTTCATAACAGTTCTTCCTTTATAAGGCCTCTAGTGCTTGATAAGACTAAAAATTACACTGCAGCCTCCCTTCAAGGGTTTATAAATTGTGTCTTTTCTTATCAGACTACCCATTTTCAAAGAAAATTGTAGCAATACAGACTTCTACCCTCACATATCTTTCAGAGTTGGTTATAAAATTACTGAAATAGGAAAAATAAGACAGAAACACACAACCATGACTGTGACTGTGCATCTGTGAAGCACTTCTAGGGAAAGAAGCAACTGGATCGCTTATGTCGAAGCGCAGCTAACACAAAACCAATGAGTGACAAGATTTCAAAGGTACAGAGCTTTTCTGAGACTCTTCTTGCGAAGACAGGACACATCCCCTGGGATATTTGTGGCTATTAAGATGTGGTGTGACGAGAGTACTGTTTCAGCAAAAGAAGAAGTTGCATTTGGCTGAAACAATTGCTCCTTACACCAGTTCAACATGCACAAAACAAACTGCATCACATGTACAGAAAATTCATCACCATTCCTGCACCTGTCACTACTGGAAGGCCATTTGGGACCACATTTTCAACTTTATTCCTGGTGATGCTCTATCCCAAGCTCAGCTGCAGTCACTGGAGTTCTGTTCTGACATCAGTAGGATAACTGATGATAAGCAAGGACAGTGTGCATTTTCTAAAACGTCTCAGCAATCTTGTCAAATAACTGAGCACAACTAAGGAAACAGCCAAAGATGCCGGGTTAGAATTAGTGAAAGAAAAAGGATATTTATTATTTATATTCCAGCAGCATGTAGCAACTCCAACTGTGATCTGAGTCTCAGTGTGCCAGACAATATAAAAACATACAGCAGAAACCAATTTTGGCTCTGAAGAGCTTACAGTCTTCAGAGGCAAGACAGACAGAAGGTGAGAAAAGAAAGAGAAAGAACTAACATACACACAGCAAAATCAGTCGCAAAGCTAAGAGTAAAACTGTCTCCCTCCAAATACTGAAGCCTATCCTCTGTCCAGTCTGTCATACTGCCTGCTGATCCAAACAGTCTGACACCTTGAATGATTTCACTTTCAGGAGTATCTCTGCAAGCTATGGTATGAGGAGCCCCAAGCAGAAAGCAAGCTGAATCACACCTCCAGAAACCAAAATGAACAGTTTATTCTGCTATAATTCTTCATGAATCCATACTAGGTTATTGCTCCTTTGTCCTTTACTTCTCTTTTACCGTCTTTTTTTTTTTTTTTTTTTTTTCTCCTAAGTAGGTCACCTCATCTCCTGAAGTATGAAACCATAAGACTATGAAAGCATAAAGGAGATTTATTCCTCTCTGTGTGCATGATCTTCTCCACTGAAAGAAGTATGGGAATGACTACAAGGTTCATCATCTACTTCCAAGAATAGACAAATGCCTTTGTTATGCTTCTGTGGCATATCTCAAACACAGGCAGGATGAAAACTACAGTGAAGAAAGAAAAACTCTTTGCCATTAACTTGTCCACTAAAATATTTGAGCATATCCCAAAGGTGGTGAAAGGTCAGAGACTAATTTAATATGAGAGTTTTAATTTGCTAGACTTAACATATGTCCACTAATGGAAATTTTTTACCTCTCTGTCTCAGACCTGTCTCTGCTCCTAGATACACATTTATATTAAATTTATGATTTACAAGCATCATGATAAACTGCCCTTTGCTAACCTCTTAAAGGTCTATCAGTCACAATGATTCTTCACATATGATGCTTAACTACATTTTAATAAGTTGTTCTTGAGAAAATAAATTCCCCAACAGGTGAAGCTGACAAAATGTAAACCCTGCACATGCTTAAAATACAATGTCTTTGCAGATAACATCAAGCAATTCTTTTTCCTCAGTACTGCTATTTTGTATCCTTTTTTACTGATTTTTATTTGCACTAATTCCAGAGGTCTCAGTTCACATCACCAAAATACCATGTTATGCACAATAGATGCTTGTTCTCAGAAAATTTCTCTACCTAAGGCAAGGCAAGATTGAAGAAACTCACAGACTAAAGCTGGATTACTTGCATTCAAGCTGTCTGTAGTAAAGGAAAAGCTTGTAGCTATTTTATCAAGAGGTGATGATGCTATAATTACAGGATTATTTATACATGTACTAGACAGTACGCACATGCTCATATATGCAGATAACCACAATATTCAACAGAGTCAGGAAGGACCGTGATTAACAAGCGGCCATTTAAATAACTATACTGTAATACTGACATTTCAATCTTGTGGAAAATGCTTCTGGAAATAGACTAATAATGCATGTCCTTACAAAATTAATTCTGTAATTCCATATTCTAAAGTCCTTTGAAACAAGAAGACTCTTTCTAGTATATAAGGAATACAATTATGTGGAACAGGAAGATTTCCTGATAAAGTTAAAACAGAAAATAACATATTAAGAATCTGTATCTTTTAAGATCTTCCTAACTCAAATATTCACTTTCATCAAAAAGCCACTTGCTTCCCTAAGGATCAACAACTGTTAGGATCCAATACCTTTCCTAGGAATTAACTGCAAGCCCATGGACTCTACTGTCTCTAGAGATACCTTCCACATATCTCTCCATTATCCACTCCCTCAGGTGGATGTATTTTTCAGCTAAAAGCAGCCCTACTTTCTGGCCACTCTTTATCAATGCCTCCTTACTTTTGACAAAATGGAGAACAAAACATTCAAAGCAAGAAAGCTTTTATGTGCAAATAAATCAATGACGTTTACAAGATGAATTAGGTATCTAGCTACACTGAGATCTGATTCCAATGAAATCAAAGGCAACTATACTTATGCAGGGTCTGCTGACCTGGAGTTTTCATTAGATCCACAGGAAATTTTAAGCTTTTAAAAACACTTGTTAATAATGCCAGATGACACAGTTATGCAATTATCTGGCCCATTAGTTTTGCAGTTTACAACCACTAGCAAGTGGTTTTGCCACACTCTGAACACTTTGATGGAAAACAGTATTTACAGTACAGTAGCTGATAACACAGTGCTGACACCAGAAATTCTGCTCAAGTCCCTACTTCAAGTCTATCCAGGACTGGAATACAGGTCTTCTCTCAAGAGTTAGGAGAAAAGGTTAAGATCCTGTCTCGGTGTATATGATAGCTCCAAATGGCTCCAGTAACTGTCAGTTCAGGTTCCTCATATGTCTAGCCTTTGAAGCCACATTATTTGAAGAACCACATTTTTCACACAATTTAGTTGATGCAACATGCTCCAGGAAAACTGTGAGCAGAATCACTGACAAAGAAAGGACACACTGAACATTCACTAAATTTTGAGACTTCATTTGACCCACAAGAGCACTGAGCTTAATAGTGCTCAATCCATTAGTATTACTGGCCAAGGCTGCTCAATAAAGGCTTTACGATGAAAGCGTAACAACCACAGCAGGCATAATTCTTAGTGTTCTTGTGGACAATGACTAAATCAATACTGAATACCAGCCTCAGAGTTTCCATATAGCAACATGGTAAGTCTTCCTTCTTCATATAACTTCACTAACAACATGCAATAAAGCATTCAGCAGGTACAAAATGCAGGTTCCTGCATTTCAATACAACAGCTCAATTTTTCCTCTTCTAAATTGTTCTCTGTTGTGGAAACAAGACAGATAGGCCAGTGTAAAGTACGCTATGTAGACATGCATTCTGTTCTATGGATTTGCTCTCTGCACAGTGAATCTTCTATTCTGTGGTATTTAGATGAACGCATACTTACACAGCTCCATTGCACTACAGCTGCACATTTTCAACCTGCATCCTCAGCTATGTCTGCAAGGTCACACAAGAAAAACCCAGCAATTACAGAGAAGGATCTCAAGCCAAGAGGGTGTCAAATTTTCCATAGAAACCAAGCATGGAGTTCACAGTTAACTCACTGTTTCCTTATCACCTGAGCTGCGGCCATGCTATACCCTGACTGTATGAGCTGAGCTTTCTTTCACACCGTTAAGCACTCACAAATTAAATATTTATAGCTAAGCTCTAGTCACATAAGGTCCCTTTATAAGTAATAAACACTTTAGGTTAGGAGTCACTTGATCTATTTGAGCACCTATTTCATACAGAGATGAGATCTGTGTGAGCCACAGTAAGTACACTCACTAGATCCCCACAAATTTCAGTAGGAAACTGGGATAACCAGCTCAGATGTAATGGGTCTATCATCGACACTTCTACACTTAATCAGGAAACCTGAATGAATCATTAATTAATCCTACATTCCATGCATTAATCCTAAATTTCCTAGAGGCAGAAAACAGACTGCCCACAAACTGCATTCTCCTTGTGAAAATCTTATTTTTCAGCTATGATGGGTTTAATTTTACCATGATTTCTTTGGAGAGTAAAAGCATTACAGAAAAAATACATTTCTTCTGCTTTGCCTTCAGCCTGAGAATGACAGCAACATTCTCCCTGTGAAGCAACTGGTAATGCTGCAGTGATTTTTATCACTAGCACTTGTATTTCCTGGATATTATTAGAAAATTATTTGGAAAATGCTGTAGTATCTCATTGTTTATGAAATACAACTGGATATAATCCTGCAAAGAGATGAATACCTCTATATCAGGAGCTGAGCAGATTGCTTGTCTTACTATGCAGTTTACATTAATGGACCACAAAGGTTTGGCTTGGAAAGGTGATGTTAACACCACAGACTGGACAGATCTACGATTCACAATCAGCATCTACTTTGTCATGACAAGGGTACAGCTGTACTCCTACCCACTGCAAAGTCAACAAAGGTAAGTGCAACACCTATAACATACCACTCCAGCTCGTTACAGTGCACGGGTATGTCGTATTTTGGAAAAAGCTGATCAACACACTATTGTTTCAGTCAATACCAGAGTATCAAAATTCAGACAGATTTTAAAATGGAGAAATTAAAAAAAAACTAACAACAAACCAACAAAAAGGACAAGAAACTCACATTCCACTGAGAATAATGAAGTACACAAATACAGGTTGGGGAATTTCCAGATACGTGGAAATTCTGAGGGAAAGGATGTTGCATTAAAATGAACCTTAAACTCAGTATGAGACAATAACATCATGGTTTTGGGAAGTGTAAATACTATGATGTGGCCAGTGAAGGAGATAAAAGCTTTTGATAAAATTCCATTAAGATTTTTACTTGACTCAGCATTCAGGGTTCTGTACTCATTTTTAGACACAAAATGCTGATTAGTTTGGAAGGAGAAAAACAAGGAGAGACACTTACACAAAAGGAAAACTGTTTAATTGAGAGGGGTAAAAAAAAGCCCAACAGCTTTTTAACAACCGGTTATAAAGGAAGTAGCAAAAACTGCCCTGTCTGTGGTGGGCAGAACAGATCATACAAGTTAGCACAAGCAGTAAGAGAGGGAAAACCTTTCTATGGATAGAAAACCTTTCTAAAGATGGTGCAGTAATCACTCAGGAAGATTGTTAACCCTCCCTCATTACAATTTTCAAAAAGTTGAACAGACACATCGCAAGAGTGGCTAAGGCACAGCTCATCTTGGCTTGCAGCTGGGCAATGAACTAGGTAAAACTGAATGTTCCCTTTTAGCCCTACTTTTTTGTCAGTAGTGGTGAGCTTTGTTTCTTGTTTGTTTTATTTTTCCTATGGGTAAACAAGATAGAATGTCCACAGTATGGCTCTCAGGTGCTCATGGGAGATTGCAGGGCTTAAATGTGCAAAAAAATATATCTTTATATTCTGTGGAAACTGGCCACATTTGAAACGATACAATTCTGCAAGAATCCTTCAGAGCCTTCAAACCATCATGTGTCAGAGCAGGTATTTTTAAGATGATTTTCATTATACTACACGTATCTCACTTGATTATACTTTGATTTTATTCTCACTTTAGCAGGCATCACTCCTGCTGACTTCAATAACATTATTCCTCCTGGTTTTACACTACTATAAATGAGAATAGACCCAGCCCTAAAGTAGAAAAATGGATTTGGGATTACAAGATCTTAATGTTCTGGGGGCCTTTTGCAATTTACTACTGTTCTCAGGGTTTCATTTATGCCTATAATTTGTCCCTTTGATGGCAGTGGCAGGAGTGTATTTGTTTAAGACACCACTTGCTTCCATAAGCACAGGAAGACCGATGAACCCCTGCAGAACCTTGCAGCTGGGGCTAGATTGATCTGTAACACAATCCAGCAGTTCTTAAATACAGGTAACATGAAAAGCTCTTCAGCAAGCTGCTGAATACAGCAGTCTGTTTAAAAACAATAGAAGTGACTAAGTATATTCATCTCATTGTAAGAAAACGCTCACAGAATAAGACAAGCTTCCCCGAAAGACTGGGTTTTCCAGTTACTTGCTGTGACTGCATCCCCTGGTGAGTTGCACTTCTGAGTTCATGAATACAGCAGCACAAAGTAAGGAATATTGAGAATCTGGGGCTCTTTTTAGACGTCAGTCCACCTCTAGACAAAAGCCTTAATGATCGTCAATATTTTACACACAGGCTGGATCTGAGGAAACGCTCATAAAAGAATTACCCAAACAATAAATCTAACCTACAAGTTAAACTAAACGGAAGATCCTGTGAAACTACATTCTACTAAGTATTCTAAAATTACATTCAATATTAAAATACTAGAGATCCCCAGCAGTGCCACATCATTGCTCAAGTGGGCATCTTCCACACACAAATTTCATTTTTACAGACATAAAGCTTCTCCAGCTTCAGAATGTTAAACTGGAACACGTACGATTTGAAAACTCATGAATGAGAACTTCTCTCTGTATATCTCAGAGAACTCCCTGAAGAAGCCTACACCCAAAATAGGGGCATACTCATTAAATACAAAGAACACTTGACTCCCAAAGACAGCATTGCTGAAACGATCCTTCCTGAAGCCCCTGCAAGAGTAAATAAGCCTGACATCCCAGAAGATACTCTACCTCTAAAGGCTCTAGGAAAGTCAAAGTAGGTAACTTTAAGTTTGTTTTTCTCTGAACATAGTTGTCTTTTAAAGAATCAAAAGGATAAAGGGTCTAATCCTGAAACAAATTAAAGGTAGTTTAGGTCTGATTCCAAAACATTGTTTTACCCTGGAAGATAACTGGCAGTGGCAAACTGTCTTTTTAGGGAACCAGGAGACATCAAGTTACATGTCAGGACCCTTTTTTGGTTGCTAAACTCTTTCATGAAGGTTGAACCTGAGGAAATCCACAGTGCTGATAATCACGAAGATTATCTTCCCTTGCAAGTATAAATAGATAACAGAAGTGTTTTTCAGGTAGAAGAGTGTTTCATTACTTTCATTACAGCCTGCCTAACCACGGCTCTTAACACTTTCCTTGTAAGAGATGTCATGGCAAATTTTATAATGGAGAATTTCTGATTTCTGCAAATGATATAAGCCAAAGATGCTGGAATCCTAGATGAGAAGTAAAAAGGAAGTGCCTAAAATGGAGGACAGCCCATAAACCCCAGCATTTGGAAACCAATCTCAGTTCCAGAGCTGGGGTTAACTGAGGATGCCGTGAACATTTGTGTGGATCATCAATCAGATAAGCTCTCTAAAAGAAATGCTTAGCCTCTCTCTGTAAAAGAGCTCCCGCTGTTCCTCACATAGTGCACCATTGATGGGAAGCCATTTCAAGAGTGAACTGTTCCCCTGATTGTGCAGACTGTCAACAGCTGAGAGGATCTCTAATAAGCTAGTCACAGAAGAAATCCTGAACATTGTTCTGTTTCAGATCTATGATAATTCTCCAGGTCAGGGGTCAAATCCTCTGGCAATTAGCAGAATAAATTAGTTTGTTAATCACCTTGGAGGAACAAGTACTAATTAATGGGGAGGTGTTATGTATGCATGACTAAAGATACTCACTTAATCACATAGCTAGAACGACCTGGTTTTGAATGACATATCCTACCCAAAATAGCCTAGAGCAAGAGAAGTGCTGTTGACAAATGGTAGTTGAGTAAAGCTGTTTGGGTATGCATGAAAGGTATGTTGCCTTAAGCAGTATAAGCGGATCTGTGCTTACAGCAAAACTGCATTTTTGAAACTATTTCAAAGTTAAGAGTTGCAAGAAGCTATTCAGAAAAGAATGTAAAAAACAGGTCTGGTGCCATCGATCATAAGTTCATAACCCTTCCACTGCATGGAGAATTAGGAAAAACTGCAGAGAACTAAAACCAGGAGAGCAAAGACATGGAGAAATCAACTGACAAAATAAAACTGCACATTGGCTATGTCCGTGAACCAGACATCCCCTTAATATTGCTCTATGCTTTGTTTTAGGCAGGTATTCACCATTTACTAGAACTAGTAAAATTGTGGCCTGAATGCAGGGACCAGGGTACACTCAAAACTTTTGGAACAGCAGACCTGGAGTTTGCTCCTATTTTGAGATGAAAAATTACAACTCATATACCTTTTTAACTGGATCTTGCTCACACATAACCTTTACTAATTGTGATGCCATCCAGAAAGACATTGACAAGTTTGAGGAGTGGGCCTGTACAAACCTCTTGACATTCAACAAGGCCAAGCACAAGGTCCTGCCCCTGGGTCGGGGCAATCCCCAGTATCTGTACAGGCGGGGGGATACATGGATTAAGA
>JAVJGJ010000047.1:58672533-58684031 GCA_035590215.1 Microhierax caerulescens | reverse complement strand
AGCAGTTAAAGGAGTGATTCTCCCCTTCTACTCTGCTCTTGAGACCCCACCTGGAGTGCTGCATCCAGCTCTGGGGTCCTCAGCACAGGAAAGACATGGACCTCTTGAAGCGAGTCCAGGAGGGACACAAAAACGGTCAGAGCACTGGAACACCTCTCCTATAAAGAAAAGCTGAAATAGTTGCTCAACCTGGAGAAGAGGAGGCCTCCAGGGAGAGCTTACTGAGGCCTTTCAATACTTCAAGAAAGGGGGTTTATAAGAAAGATGGAGAATGACTTTTTAGCAAGGTCTGTAGTGACAGGCAAGGAGCAACAGTTTCAAATTGAAAAGTATATGTTTAGATTGGACACGAGGAAGAATTTTTTTACAGTGAGAGTGGTGAAACACTGGAACAGGTTGCCCCAAAAAGCTGAAGATCCCTCATCTCTGGAAGTGTTCAAAGTCAGGTTGGATGGGGCTTTGAGCAACCTGATCTAGTGAAAGAATTTCCTGTCCATGGCAGGGAGCATGGACTAGAGAATCTTTAAAGGACCCTGCCAACCCACACCATTCTATGATTCTATGCACTTTCTGTGCTTCCTAAGCAGGCCTTATTGCATTCAGTTCTGGACAAATATTTTTCTTTGAGATCCACTGAAAGACAGAGTAACTCGGTTGTTTGGGTTTGTTTTTTTTTTCAGTTTCTGTGAAGCAAAGTACTTACCCAAGGAAATTAGGGGATACAACACAAGTAGGGTTATACAAACTCTCTCTTACCAAGAGCTTGTAAGAGAACCCTGTATCTTCTTCTAAGCTCCCCAACTACAAAAGCCAAGATTTCCACCTGTTTTTCTTTCCACTCTAGCAAGACTGTTCTTTCTACCATTTTCAGATTACTTATTCAAAGTTTCCTAAGCAAGAAACCTCAGTCTATACCCCCAAGTCCTTGTTTAAAGTTTTACTCAAACAGGACTTTGATAAAATTTCAAGATCTTTATCTGTATCATTAATCTGTCTTAAGGCTCTTTAGGGTTACTGATGTTACTTTCTGTAGGACATCAAAACAACTCTCCAGTATAACAAACAACCAGGCACAAGTTCATGCAAAAATAGAAGAAAGACACCTTCCAGATTTCCCCTTCAACAGATTCTTTGAGCTACTGGCACTGACCAGAAGGCTGTCATATATTGGGTCCCAGTACAAGCATAGAGCAGAATGGTCAGAAAGTATTCCAGTCTTATGTAAGGTAAGAGGCAGTAGACTCTGCAAGTAAATGCTGCCAGCCAAACTAGCACAGAAGCTCTACCAGGTACCTGTGGACTTGTGTTGCACAGAAACTCTGATTAGGTTAGTATAATGATCCCTTTTAGGCCACAAAATCTACGATTGTTTCCATAATCTGAACTAGCACATTATCAGAGGTAATTTTGTAAACTGATGTCAACATTAGAGAAACTCAGAATACTATTCAATCAATACTCTGAACATTAAAATAAATTCCTAAGAGTCCTTGTGTGTATCTACTGCATCAGTAACGGACTATAATATTTGCAGAACTCAGGGAAAGTATCAAGAGTCTATTTGCTTAGTCAAACAACAAGAGCCCTCTGAATTCCTGGTAAGTTTCTTTGGCCTAATTGACATTAGTTAACAGTTGCACTTAAACATCTTACTGCTTTTGTTAACGAATTCAGAGAAAAAAATTCTAGGATGTAATGACAGGACAAACCTTTCTTAACCTTTTCCTATTCAGGAGTAGATTTTCCAATAGCTTTTCAAAGAACTAGAAAGTCTGTTTTGGAAACGAATCAGTAGACATCACAGCTGTCCAGACGCCAGCTTCCCCTCATGCTTTCCTGTTATAAACTAATGCAATCATATATTATAATCTTCAGTTTTATTCTTAGAGATCCTAGATGTACACATTCATCTATACGGACCCTTACCATGGGCAAACACCTTAGATAATCTCTTGACTCACCCCACTGCATCAGGCTTAGAAGCGAACTGAGGGTAAGGCACTGCACAGCATTGTCTTTTTGGCCAAAGCACCCATCAAGAAAACAGTCAGGAGAGAAGAGCCACCCATTGAAAAGCAAATATACACCAGTAGAAAAAGCAGAACCTAGAGGTCCTTCCCCTTCTCATCAGCACACAAGGAGCACTAAAAATCAGGCATCCAGTCAGTCTGACAACCTACTCACAGCACACTTCACTGGCACAGCATCCGAGTCCCTCTCCTAGCCTAGCACAAGCAGTAACACCCAGCCCTAGTAACTCTTCACCTGCAGAAGGACAAAGGCCAACACACACAGGGTTTCAACGGGCCGCAAGCACTGCTTTAAAACAAGCCGCTGAACTAACCCAGCTTTGCAAAATAGCCCATGTTGCTCTGGAGCCCTTTGGCTTAACTGAATTATCTGGGGAAGAAAAAAAGAAATATTCCACAAATCCTACTGATTTTCTTGCCCAAAAATATGTATCCTGAGACATGCCAGATTAGCACATAATGAGCTACTAATTTTGAACTGGTACCTATAGCTCCTCAACCACACTGAGCACCAGAGTAGGAAATGCCTGTCAGACAGCTACTTCTCAGTCAACATGGTTAACTCTCTGACTGATGTTTACATTGGAGAAAAACGCTCTGCTAAACAATTACAGCATTTAAAATGGTTTAATACACACCAGTTTTCCAGCCCAAAACATCAGAAGGTTGTGGGGTTTGTTGATGGTTTGTTGGTTTTTTTCCACAGAAAAGAACAAGACTGGAAATGGACTCTGTTGAGTTTGCATGGCAAGGTTTTGGTAGCAGAAGGGTTACAGGGATGCCTTCTGTGAGAAGCTGCTAGAAGCTTCCACTGTGTCAACAGAGTCAATGCCAGCCAGCTCCAAGACAGACTGCTGCTGGCCAAGGCCATCAGCAATAGTGGTAGCACCACTGGGATAACGTACGTAATTAAGGAAGGGAAAAAAAACCCTGCTTAACAGCAGCCAGAGAGAAGTGAGACTCTGTGAGAGCAGCAGCCCTGCAGCCCCCCGGGTCAGTGCAGGAGGAGGCTGGAGGTGCTCCAGGTACCAGAGCAGAGATTCCCCAGCAGCCCCTGGTAAAGCTCATGGTGAGGCAGGCTGTGCGCTTCAGCCCATGGAGGTCCACGGTGGAGCAGATCCCACCTGCAGCCCCTGGAGGACCCCACACCAGAGAAGGTGGATGCCTGAGGGAAAATGTGACCCCATGGGAAGCACGAACTGGGGCAGACTCCTGGCATGACCTGTGGCCCTGTGGAGAGAGGATCCTATGCTGAAAACCAGTGTTGCTGACATGACTTACGCTGGAGCAATCTAATCCTGCAGGGCTGCACCTCGCGGGAGGGACCCACGCTGGAGAAGTTCATGAAGACTTGCAGCCCATGGGAAGAACTTGTGTTGGAGAAGTTTGTAGAGGATTGTCTTTTGTAGGAGGGATCCCATGCTGGAGCAGGGGAAGAGTGTGAGGAGTCCTCCCCCAGAGGAGGAAGGAGCAGCAGAAACGTGCGATGAATGCACCATTTCCCATCCCCCAGTGCCATTTTGGGGGAAGACATAAAAAAAAAAAAATCAGGAGAAAAGTTGTGCCCTGGAAGAAGAGAGGGGTGGGGCAGATGATGTTTTAAGATTTAGGGTTTATTTCTCATTATCCTACTCTGATTTGATTGGTAATAAATTGAATTAATTTTCCACAAGTCGAGCCTGTTTTGCCCATGACAGTAATTGGTGAGTGATGTCCCTGTCTTTATCTCAGCTCACCAGCATTTTTGTTATATTTTCTCTTCCCTGTCCAGTTGAGGAAGGGGGTGATAGAGCCGCTTTGGTGGGCTCTTGGCATCCAACCATGGTCAACCCACCACATGGACACACCAAGAATCAAGCTTTCTTCCTGCCTCACATCAGTACTTCTAATTAGTTTCACTGAATCTTTTAAAGTCTATCCTGACCACTAGAAATTTGTATGTATGAGAAAAGTCAAAGTCCTGAAAAAGTCAAAGTCCTGAAAAGGTCTAATTAGTTCTTTTTGCATCTAGAAGACAAATGAAGGTGAGAAGAGAACATGAAGAGACTTCTTTTACTCCTCTGCACAGCTTTAAAAATTTACATTGGCATTCTTGGAAGATGTGTATATTTATGTTCCTTTTTTTTTTTTTTTTTTTTTTCCCCATTGATGCACTATAGAACACAGGTTTTTGGCCTAGTCTGACAAGGCATCAGTTTTAAGGTGATATGGGAGCCAAACCAGGAATAACTCCTTAAAATTATACTTCTTCTGAGCAATAGCAATTGGCATGACAGATACAGACAACAAAAGGCAACAGACATATGGCTGCTGCATTTGAAGTCAGGCATTGTGTCAGAAAATAGTCTAGTATTTCCTAAAATAAGTCTCTGAGCATACGGTATAGCACTAGACTCTTGCAATGGAAAGTCTGCCAAATCCCTTCAAACCTAACAAAGTGTAAGTGAAAGGAAGTGAAGGGTTAGGCAGTTTTGATTTTCTAGCCTTACACATTCACTAAAAGACTAACTGTTATCTGCATATATACATAAACACATATACATACATTCCTGAGAAAAGCCTGTGGTGAGCTACATATTACAGATTTTAAGATTACTGTAGGCTGATAATATTTCTCATAATGTATTTTCTAAATTCATATAACCACCTTTTAAAAAGACTATAAAATGTGGTAGACATATTAAATCCTAAAGCCAGGAATATAATCCAATCCATATATGCCATAAAAGTATTAATTAAGAAACCTTAGGAAAGATGGTTAAGATATTTTTTAATACTGTCATAGTACCTGTGATGTCCCCGTACCAAACCACAAGTAACAAAGAAATTAAGTCTTGTAAAGGGAGGACAGATTGAGGCTAGAGTATTCTAACTTACATTACAAAGAAAGCAGGTTGCTTTTTAAAAACAAAAGGAGGAGATGTAGCTCTAAGTCGTCTCCAGGGCACAGCAGGTGTGATGGGTTGTAGAAGTTAATTAGCTGACTTGCTTGGAACAGGTAAGGAAAATCCCTATTGCTAAGCATAATGTTGGGGACATGTTTTGGTATTGTAACTCTTGTTTGTTTATTTACTAAACATTTGGTTTATGTTTTTATCATTAAATCTTATCTAGTGATAAAGTAGATTCTCAACAATCAGATGTTCACTACATGGATCAATTATTCAAGTGCAGAGTGGCCGAATTAAGACAGGGTTTTCTACCAACTCAACCACCCAGTTTCAAAAGCCTACTCAAGTTGTCAGGCTGGAAAGGGGCATCTTTCTTGGCATGTATTAGTCTCTGGTACTTTGACAAGCAGTGTCAAGCCAGGACATTACTATCATTCTTGGTTCTTATTTGAAAACAGAAGGTGGGGGGAGGGGGGAGTTTAGCAACAGGCCTGACCTAAACTATTACCATCACGTGAAATGCTTTGTGAAAGTCAAACACAGAGTAGATCTCAAAGCTTTAAGAAAATAACTGTTTATCCTCTGTAAGGCTTCTTTACTCTCTGTGGTCAATCTCCTAGAAAAAAATAGGAAGTGAAGTCTTACCAACTTCTGAAGTGTGAAAACAATACTGACAGCCTGAGCAGTGGGATTTCAGAGTGCACTGCGTTCACAGGTCCACTTGCCATTGGCATCTGTAGCAAGCTATAAGTGTCTTACATGTAACTTATTTAATGAAAAGTATAAACTAGATTTTTTAATGCAAATCCATTGTCATGCAAGTTTATAATAGACCTTATTCTATTAAAATTCCTACTGCAACAAAACCTGCACAAGTATGTCCTTGCCCTCTATTTACAAGCAAAGCTAAGAAGTAAAGAATTTCTAAATGTCACATTTCCTTGCTCAGACCATAGCTCAGTAATACAGCAAATCTGGCTGTAAGGCTCAGAGAACCAGATCAAAAATCTTCTAGCTATATGGCGCAAAGAAGTATGAACAAGTCGAGGTTGCACCAGCAGGCTTTTGGTGAGAACAGGTGTGGTTTTGTCTTGCACAGCAGCCGTGAAAGCCAGTATGCATGCTAAGGGAAGTTGACAGAAATGTGGGCATGTGCCAGAACCCAGATTAGATCCAGTTCATCTTGCCAGGTGATCCGGTAGTCCACAGATGAGTACAAATGATTTTGAAGCCCTAGCTTCTGTCTTCACCAGGGAACACAGATAGGCCTGCCTACTCCCACAGATCTGTACTGCCCTCAAGCTTTAATATAGTTTGAAAAGCTTCAACAGCAACAGTACAAGACAAGAGGAAGTCTGGACCACAACCCAGCACAGAATAGCAAAAATAGCTTTGTTTACCGTGTTGCAGCATTTCTGGGCAACTCGGCAATTCTAACAGAAGCTCAGAAATGCAAATCAAAAGAGAAAAGGCAGAAATAATATCCACCTTACTATTTCAGAGGCTTTCAGGTGGCTGAGCTCTTGGTTATTTTCCTAAGTTGCTGAGAGTCTAAAAAGTGTAGGAGTACAGACACAAAACAACTGTTTCTGGTGAGGGTACTACCTGTGAAAGATCTTGGGAGTTTGATTTTTCCAATGAGGCCAAAAAACTGTTCTCTCCTTGCACATGCAAATTTCATAAGAATGATGAGGTTTGCAATTAAAAAATTGTATTGTTTCTTGGCAGTACATACAAAAAATAAATACTGGCACAAGATAGGTATGGCTGCACGTAGTCTAACAGCAGGCCTTCTCTAGCAGGCAGGCCCAACAGAACTTTGTTACCAAGACCCCAATGAGACCTGGCTTGGACCAATTCTGTTCACTTCTTCAAGATGTACTGAAAATACATGAAATATAGAGAGTTTTTAAAAAAAATCACTGGGGTTAAATACAGACTTGAACCGAGCTCTCCATAGTCTGAAGCAGATCAGAATGTTATCAGTCACACTTCAAACGTTTCTACCTCGTCAATGATGCATAGCACTAAATGCTGGTTGGCTGCACTTATTTTTTGAGGGGAAATAAAGTACTTAAAAACATAATAAAGTATTTAGTAACTAAGTCATCAGTAGAAGACATACAAACACACACTATACAACAGTCACATTTAGATCAACGTGTTGTAATAGAAATATCCTTAAGCTGACTTGATTTGTTAGCAGGACTGTGTTTTTTTCCTATGCTATTTTCACAATCAGGAGACCAAGGAGCATTTGTAGCTCTTTACTCTGTTTCAAGGAGGTTTTGATACCTAAAATTACATAAATACAACTTCTGCACTATTTGGGCCTTGGCAGTTAACCAAAACTAAAATTGATCCTCAGTCCTATATTGAGTGTGATATTGGAACAAATACCACATCTCACTAAACCAAGCAGACAGCCAGGTAATCCACCCATCACAAAGTACTTTTGAAATATTATTCCTTATGATACTGGTAGCTTTTAGAATGATCTTCAATCAAGAAAAAAAATTGTATTTTAAGAGGTGAAAGTCAAACATCAATTGGCATCTGACAACCAGGGAGACATGGTAGAAAAACACACTTCTTAAAAGATGGTCCTGACGTACAAGTTTATCCCTCAACACTTTCAGCATCTCCATCATGGTTCATTCCTGGACAAATAAAAGCAACTATTTCACTGTATGGATTTTCCTCTACATGTGGTTATCCTAGTAGAGAAGGAAATCACTGTACATACTTCTAAGCACCTGGATTAGTGCACTTTGTGCAATGTTTTCATAGCACCAGACAAAGTCACAGTTCTGGTTTGCGAATGGAGCTCAGAGGTACTACTCAACCTGTATCTTTTTAAGCTGAGTGAACATTTCCTTGTAAATAAGGGAAAATGTACATAAACTCTCACTTTCTGCCTATCTGTACTTTTTGAAACTCTGCTAATACGGTGCCATATGTCTAGCACAGTATGTAATAACCTGGAATTAATGAGCAGATATTGGAGCATCTATTATCTTTTCAGTAGCACCTGCTGCAGTTAAGTTTTAGAACTCTACTGAAGATTTATTATGTTTCTTTAAAGTGTGTTTTTCATATGGGAATTTTCATACTGGAGAAAAACTCACCCCAAACCAGTGTTTTCTTCCCTCTGTGTGTGCATGCTTGTAGTAATTCTTTATACTGTACTCTGACCAATTTATTAATTATATTTCCAAATAGCACCCAGAGGCATCACTGAATACATGATAAAAAGACGTACACTAAAAAGTCAGCACTGCACATTTTCAACAGATATGAATTATTTCCAGTACTGGACTTCCCCAAATACGCAACTAGCCTAATAATCATGAGGCCTAAAAATTATTTACTCACAGTGCTTTTATTTGCTGTTTGCTTTTCAAATTACTAAAATTTCTATTTGAAAGTTTCTTCATAAGCATCATGGACAGAAACTGCCTTTAAAAAGACTGTAATTGAATATTAGATTTTCCAATAAAAACATGACTGCAAGATTGTGACTGTAAGATGGGAGAAAGCTCACTATAAAATGTTAAGCAAGACTGACATACTCTCAAAAACATAAAAACTGGTAATACAAAGGCTATTATTGTCTCAATGTACATGAGAATACAATAGCCAAATATAACAAAGATAGGAGAGGAACATAAGATAATAGTGAGACCATAGCATAAACAGGAAAGACATTTGCATTGACATCAATATTAATTACTTCTCAATCCAGAATATGTACATCTAAAATGCATAAACCACAAAAGTAGCTTAGTCTGGTGATTTTGCAACATATTAATACAAAATGTCGGTAAGAACACAGCACTTCTTTCACCTCTCAATAAATTTAATTAAAGCAGAGGTCTGCTGGAAAACAATCTATGTCTGCCCAAACTGACTGGGGCAACTCACATGCAGTGATGGAGCATCCAGTTCATCAGCGTTATGCTCTGGCCTTTCCATTACATTTCCTGTTGCTAATGCTTGTATACAGACAAAAGACAAGCAAGAGTAGCACTCTAGAGTTTTTTTAATGCTTGGTAGCGATGGATGTTTCTCCCTTGTCTTAAGGGCAAGGGATTGCTCTCTAAGCAGAGGGAAGGAAGCATGTCTGTACTCTAATGCCCAGCTGAGCTACTACTTACAAAGCACAGAGCCCCGATCTTGTGAGGGTCCTTCCTAAGTCTGGTTACAGTCCAATCAATCCTCATACGTATTTCTAGAGGAAGTCCTGCTAATCACCAACTAACACCTGTGCCAATGGTTACAAAAGGTATTAATTGGATTTTAGGATCCCAGAGGGAGAAGAGTTAACAATGTCTATGCATAAGCCTGGTGCAGCTATATGAAAACTTCCCAGGGTTCCTAAAAGTAAAAAGGAGGGACAGGGTCTGACAACCCAGAGGTAGGACCTGTGCCTGGATTGACTTTCAAACATATATGAGACTGTAACAAAAGTAGTAATTGCAGAAGAGTGAAGTATTTCAGTATGTTACTCTGTACCTCTTAACACCCCTTACAAAGTAGGTTCTTTGTATTTTAGAAGTAGCAAAGAAGCCTCTAGGATTTGCCCAAGGTCACAGATAACAGTGCCAGCGCAGACAAGTCATAGCACCTCACTAGAGGTTATTGGCTGTGTGTATAAAATGCCAGATTTGTGATTTCTCTCCAATTTCTATTTGCCACAGACTAAAGTGATGAAGATCTGTTTAAGGATTCTTAGGTCAGGTGTGGAGAGAATGCTTTTAAAATATATGTTGTGGATAAAGTTTAAACAAAGTGGGATTTCAGAAAGCTACTGAAAGGAGTAAACTTTTGCACATGTTTCTCCCACATTAATTTTTCTCCTGTATAAAACTCCTTTTGAAGTTGAGGTGCTGATTCTTCCAAGTGTTTTTGTTACTGCAAAAATAGCAAGGTAAACTGGCTATTTCCCTGGCCTAATGGATAGTTACATTTATTTAAATAATTTTTTATTTGACAGACACGGTTTATCACCTGGTTCTTTAGGACAGGTATGTTATTTACAATACAATGAAACAAGCCATCCAATGTCAGTGTGAAGGACGCAGAGCTATAACCAATAACTGGTTAATTCAAAATATAGACACTAACAGAGAAGCAATAATGAGAACCTAAGACTCCCCAGTCAAAAATAAGTGTTTTAATCAGCTGGCCAGTGGGTCTTTGTGGTGTTCCTTGTCCAATGAATCACAAACTGCATGCAAGCTAGCATTGTAAAGGATAAAGGGAAAATGCTCTTCTATATCTAGGAGGTGAAATATGGGGCTTGAGCCCACTCACAGAGAGGAAGAGTCTCACACTTTATACAGGTGAAAACCAACCACTAGGTCCTATGGAAAAAAGATAAACTATCCCTCCTCTGTACTCCACCATTCTACCTGAAGCAGCAGCTGTGGGTTTTTTTCAGTAAGATTTCATGAATCCTGGCAGGTACACAGTGGCAGCATCTACTAGAACAGCCTTGCTGGAACTTGGACACTTCTTCCTAACACAGCACAGGCAGGAGGCTGTTCCACTTTGGAAAACAAACCTTAGCGTAAAAGAGAGGCTGTCCAGGTACTTAGCAGACTAAGATTAAAAAGATATTAAAGACATGTAGGTATCCTCAGTTTTAGGCTGCAGCTAAGCCAAGGCTCAGATTTAATCATCTGAACCCCAGTTTTGGATTAAGCTCTCATTCCCTACAATAAGTATGTCCATATCACAACTTTACCCATAGTCAGTGCAAAATATAAGACTGGTGTGGACTGAGGAAAACTAGAGGTCCAGAATACTATGAAATTCTTACTTTAGCCATGTGTGAAAAGAAAACAATAGACCTGAAAACTTGGGAAATGGCCAATTGCAAGACTAGAAAGATGAATACCCACAAAACACAGATACGTAATGGTGATTAACAATATTCATGACTTAGTTTTCACTCCAGAAATTTAGTTTTTTGTTGCCTCATATATTGCTGAATCATTTGTCTTCCACATTGGCCAAACATCATGAAAGCAGAAGAGAATGAGAATAAAAGAGATCTTGAAAAGAATTTGGTGAAGATTGTAGGTCAATCAATATGTTTTCACACAGCTTTCATATTACATACAGCATTTTGCAACTATTTCTCTGAATAAAAGTTCAGTTTTAAAAATCAGAATTCTTATGACCTAGCAATTGATACAAAACCACAGAAAAGTGGGTGTGTGGGTGTGTGTGTGTGTGTGTGGGGGAAGAGTAACATGACAGAAGATTATTTGCTAGAAACTAAGACAGATGGGGATTCAGATTTCTGGTTGGCAATTGGAGGAAAGCAGTTTTGTGCACAAAATGTTTGCACAAACGTCATGGGCACAGTGAAAGAAAAATCTGTATTAACAGCTAAATATCAGGAATAAAGATGAGAATTTTTACAATTTAACTGGGGGAAAAAAATGAAAGGCCTATGAGACAGACTTGCCAGGAATACTGCCTCAAATCCAGTAACAGCTAGTTAGAGTGTTTAGTAAGTACGAACATTCAAGGGAAAAAAGAAAGGGGGGGGGGGGGGGGAGCCTGG
>JAVJGJ010000047.1:58629181-58672518 GCA_035590215.1 Microhierax caerulescens | reverse complement strand
ATGCCCCCCCCCCCCCCCCCCCCCCCCCCCGGCGGGGGGGGGGGGCAGGCGGGGGGGGTCTGTAAATACATGGGGGGCCGGATTGAGGACCCTGAGGGGCCATATCAAGCCCGTGGGCTGTAGTTTGAGGACCCCTGCTCTATAGGCATCAGAGAAATGTTTGGAACACTTGATTCTATCATACAGGAGAGAGGCTTGAATTGCACCTGACTTCAGAGAAACGGTTGCAAACAGCAAAGGTAAATGATCTGACAGGCAAAAGGTTTAAACAGGAACAGTCAGAACAGGTACTGAAGCCCAAGGTAAAAAAGAAACAAGAAGCAGAACCAACACACAGGCATTCGGGTCTAGGGTACATGGAGGAGGTTGGGGGTGAAGAAGGCAAAAGACAGACAGGTATATCATGTACTGAAATTCACTACCTTTTAATTTTAGACAAACACAACCATTCAGAGAAGACAGAAGGCAATGTATGCAGTGATTGAAGATGTAGAGATTTCCAATTAAACAGAGCTACACAATGTGACCTCAGCATATCCAAGAGTTATCAATGTGTACACACTATAGGAAAGGACTGCCAACAATTCAATCACCATGTTGGCAGCTACGTCTGTTAGGTCAATGACCAATTCTGTTCCAGCAGTATTGAACAGCCAGCTGCAATGTTGTCCCTACAACATTGACAAGGCAGTAACAGCAAACCATAATATGTGTGAGCAAGAGCTGATAACAGACAATAAAGTTACATTGAGGCCAATGGGCAAATGCAAGATGTCAGCAAGAATGCCACAAAATCAAGAGCAAGTAGTGCATGAAGCTCACAGCAGATGACATACAGGAGAACCAACCACTGCTGTGAAGCATAAGCTACAGATTTAATCACAGTACAACATAGGAAATCTCAATGTGATGCAAGAGGGTGAACTGTCACCTGAGCCTTTAAGCTGCATTGCATTACAATCAAAAAACATATTTTGAGGTAAGGGACTAAAACATAGCAAGCTAGATCTAGAAACAACCAACCCATCCAGCTCAGGATGCTAGTGAAATACAGAATTCATGGGCGTCATTGATGCTAATGAAATAGAGAATTCATGGGAGTCATTGAAAGAGATCATGGAACTAACTGAAATGACCACAGAGTTGATGATCAACAGGACAAAAAAATTTATGAACACCAAGGACTGGCTTTGACTTGAATTCACTTTCTACAGCACTGAATGGGGATGTGTCTGCTCACAGGTCGCTGCTTCAGTTTCTCTAAGCTGGGAGATCTGGAGATGTTCAACCATGGGCTGTTGAAACAAAAGGGAAGTTTTCTATTGGTAGCATATCTGTTGTGATGAGTTCAGACAGGGGACTAAAGAAGAACACAACCAAAATACAGAAGCATCATAGTGCCACTTCTTCCTGTTTATCCATGAAGGAAGGCAGAAGCAGCTGTAGAGAAAACCAAGAGACTAAACAGCAGAGGCAAGAGGGAAAATATGGAGTCCCTATTCAAGAATGTTGAAACACTGCAATTACCTCCTTCCAGAGGACAGAGAGTTGGGATTCTGCCTGGTCTTTTCAGAATAGACAGTTGCAGCCTAGCAGAAACATTACTATCAAGCCATGAAAGCAGCTAAAAAGTCAAAACCAGGGAGGCATCCTACTGACACAGAGGCCAAGAACCTAAAGCCACTAAAAACAGATGATCTGGGCTGCTTCCAGCTCTGAAACATCCACATAAAGGAAATGAGCTTAACTGTAGTAGAAAACACATCATACTAGACAACTATAGACTCGGCGAAGTGGGGTGGGAGGAGAGCAGCAGAGAACATAACTAAGCAGTGGAGAAGGTAACAAAAAGCTTCTAAACTAAAAATAAACTAAACGCAGTGAAACAGACCAAAAGAACTGATCAGGGGAAGTGAAGAGAGTCTTCTGCTTACTTTATGTTAAAGAACTCCAGGATCACTACAGTGTCAGCCAATAACGAAGTCCTCTACAACACCAAAAACAACAGGGAATGACTGATCAGTTTATTATTAACAGCCACATCCAAAAATGTGCAATAAATTGGAAACCATGTGTCTTGCACGCTGCCATGCAAGAGACAAGAATTATATAGGACACTGCATGGGACTCTCAGGGTGGTGCACAGGTAGCAGCATGAAAACTCCACAGGAGCAGCAGAAATATAGTCGGTTTATCTATGGACTGAGTATCAGCCAAAATTGTCACATCACGGTAAAAATCTTCCCTTAACCTACGTCTGTTGTATTTCAAGATTCTCAAGCCCTCTCAGGTTATTTCCCAGCATGTGAAATGATTTCCACTCATGCAAAGTGAGAGTAAATCACAACAACTCTGTTGCGGCAAAGGGTTATTCCTCCTTGCCCAGGCAGTTAATGACTGCCTTGAGCACAAAGCATTGGAGAGGCAGCCTGGAAATGGTAATTAGTTAAGCAATCAGCCAAACGTATTAAATGCTATGATAATCAAATTGCACTGAATTAGCATATTTTATACACATGCACGTTAATAAATATTAATATAAATTCTTAATATTTGAAATTCTATCAATTCGTTTTCCATGCATTGGTTTTCCAGAAATCAGAAATTTTCAGCAAAGTTCAGCTGGCAAATCTCTTCTCGGGGCTTTGCAACTGTATGCTTAGTTCCCAGGGAAGAGCTGGCATTTTCTTCAATATTACTAAAGGCTTTGTTTATTTTTTAAAAAAAACAGCTTCAAGTATGACATCACATTCTTACCTAGAATGAAATTACGTGCTTTCTCTTCATATCACCTGGAAACTGTGAGTTTAAACCTCTTCCTCTGCTGCTCTTGTGCCTTGGAACCACTTTGTGCACATCACTGTCTCTCCATGCTTCTACAGACTAACCAAATTCCCTCAAGAAGCCATGACTGGACCTCTTCCACTCCTGCTGCGGCCAATTGTCTGTAAAATCCACAGAGCTACACTCTTAAAAACACTACTGGGCATATTTCTGTTGCATCATCCTCTGTTCCATCTGTGTATTTTGTCCACCTTTTGCCTCTTGTCCATCAGGAACATCCTGCACAACCTGTGTCTACCACACCTGGCCCTTCTTCCATGAGCAAAGCCCACAGGTGCTCCTGAAGTAGAAATAATACATAAACCATCAGTTCTCAAATCTCACCAGGACACGTTATTCTGCTCTTGCCTGCAGCCCTTAATTTGCTTCTGCCTTTGCCATTACTTATGATTAAAAGCCCTGACTGTTATTTAACTCCATGAAGCATGCAGCTTGTATGAAATGGCGTACAATGCAAGCTGAATCTTACAACTTGAAACACTTCATTATATTAAAAAGAAGAAAGAGCCTTATGATTAATTTTTATTTCAAGCTACACAATGGAACAGTTTAAAGCTACCTTAAATTTATTTCTCACAGCAGGAAACAGAATAAACCAACAAAACAAACTAAACATTATAATCAACCCAATTATTACCTTCTATTAGCCCAGTGCTTAAGGGATGAAAAACACCAGCATTTTAACCCAGATGAAACATTAGAGACATTATCCTGGGGAATGGTTTCCCCCCTACTTTCAGATTAATCCTCAAAAAAAGATTTGCCTTTCTCTTAAGGGCATTCAGATGACTGATTTTACAGACATACAGGTGATAAACTAAATTCTTAGGACTAACTTCTGCTTCAGTGGTCTTCACATTTCTGACAGAAAAGCATCAGCAAGAAATATGAGGGATGCTGCAGAACAGTTCCTTCTTTAATATTAAAAAAAAACAGACACACGTACCAATTGCCATGCACTAACCCAAAATCTGGCAACTATCAGAAAGGCAAAAGGGAGGGACATCCAGGAGGAGGATCCATCAAGCAAATATATAACCAGCCCACCTCGCATCGCCCAGTTTGGCACTGTGCACGGCTCCAGATTGCTGTCTGGGAATAAAACTGCCTCCCCCTGCTCCCCGGGGTTTAGAGGAGAATGGTGACCGAGATTTAAGCCTTTTTTCTCCTCAGAGACAGGCGCAGCCCCACACGCTGCCAGCCGGGCAAGGCTGGGGCGTCGCGGTGCCTCAGCCCAGCGCCTGCTTCCCGCCACGCCCCGCCGTGACAGGCACCGGCCCCTCTCCCGCCGCGCTCGGCGGGGAGAAGGCAGGGCGGCCCCGCTGAGCTCCGAGGAGCCTTGCCCTCCCTCTTGTCCTTCCCTCTGCTGTTTCCAACGGGCAGCAGCGTGAGTGCCGCCAGCTCCCGGCTGCAGCGCGGGGCTGGGCCTCGGCTGTGGGCTGAGGGCGGCAGCTCGCCCCGCCGCTGTCCCCAGCCTCTGCTCACCCGGCTGAGGAGAGCCGGCAGCGGGGACAGCTGAGAAACACGATTTCCATAGGACTTTGTAGGTCGCTGCAACAGTGAAACTGCATGGTGGACATCAACATATGCCTCGGTTTTACAATTTGCGCTCTTTGTGGTTGTATTTAAAAGCTGCTCCAGTTGGCATAACCCACCCTCTCCCGTACCTCGCCTGAGGCGCCTCCTCAGCGCCGAGCCCTGCAGCCACCCCGGGCTGTGCAGCGGGGCCGGAGGGGAAAAGCTGCTCCATAAGCTAAGCCCGGGGAGGTTTTTCTCCCGGGAGGGCTGCAGGGAGACAGGGCGAGCAGCCAGGGAGGCTCATGGCTGGGGTGCCAGGGCAGGAACTCTACCGGCTTCCTGAGAGGCATGGAGGCTGAGGAGGAGGTAGGTGGTGGTGGTCACCTGCTGAGCTGAAATCATCACCGACATTGTGGCAAAGCTGGTGGGAAAGGGAAGGAAAATCCCACTTCCCACAGTCAGGTCAAGGCCTGCCCTACTCCAGGCCCCTTCTCTCACTGAAGGCTCCGATGGATCTTGTCCCTGTGCCTTGGGGTCTTTTCATCAGTTTTTTCATCAGCCTCCCATCACCTTCCTCACGGTTCAATCACCAAAACAAAAATCACAATTTCCTCCGTTCAAGGAAACCATCTTCCTTTCTGTGTGGCAGTGTGCAAGGCTGGTCCAGTCACAGCCGTGCTGCCATGAGCCCAAAGCGGTTTACCATTTGGTTGTGATAACAAGCCAACAATATTTATGCCGTTGTCAAGCCTACCATAAATTACAGCAGCTCTCAGGAAAATAGCCCCTTTGGCTCAGCAGGGTATGCCACACTTATTTATGTCACACTTATACACCCGAATATTGAACTCTGTATTTAAAATGGGACAACAAATCAATACTACATAGGGGATAGATGTGGGGAAAGGAAACCCAAAAAGTCTTTAGCTTACCTCCCAAAACACAGATTTGGAGGAGCAGGAGGAAAAGATGCTCATGAGACTGAGTAAAACTCATCTGAACACACTGCCCACAATCCTTCTCTCTAGAAAACAATTACTATTACAGATCCAATTAATTCCTGCAGTGTGTTAAATTAATAGGATAGAATGGGAGAAGGATAGTATAGATTATTTTTGATCAGATTTGTATTTTCTCATCTGATTTAGGAATAAAAAGTTGATTTAAGCTGCTCCATTTTCCAAAATCTAATGTTACCTATTGGTATTTGCAGTAAATTGCTAGTTACTGATTACCACAAATTAGGATTATGAGATTAGATTATGCATACCCAAGAGATACAGAAGAGTCAAAAAGAGACTGATCACATATCAGATCCCATTTCAGTTTTTCTTTGGATTAAAGAACAGGTTGGTCTGAAATACTGGGTAATGCTAAACAATAAAATAAAGATTTAGCTGTTGCAAAGCAATAGAAATCACTATGGGCATTAGCACTCTCTGATTAGATCCTGAGATCTAATTGTGATTATAGCAGGATCTTTGCCTGAAGGAGCAGTACAGAATCAAGCCCCTTTATTTTTGTTCTGTATAGTAAATAATATCACAAGCATCAGCATTCTGCATAATTACATGACTGATGAAGCAATACTGCTCTGATGGTTTTTGTGATAGGCTGGTAATGGTGGTGATGTCCAAATTAAAGGCCATCTTCCCAAAGCACAAAACATGCATATATCCCCTAGAGACTCTTAAGAAGACGTGAAATCAAAGAGTATTATAGATTAAATAACATACAAAATTAATGTGGACAAGGAAAAGTACACCCAAAGTCAAAGGGATGATAGACCTGACAATACAAATGTTTTTAAAAGAAAACAGAAGAGACAACTTCCTACAAAGGAAGGGTTGGGTTTTTTTCTTCATTTTGTATATATTCTCTTCTTTATTCTACATTTAACGTCACCATGAGATTTTATTTAAGCAAGGTGAACCAGATCATTTGTGACAAGAAGAATCGTGCTTTGAGAGTTCAGGAAATGCATGTAACCATTTAATCATCTTAAGTTTCTCCCACCTCCACCTGGAAAAGTCATTGAAAGGATAGATATGTTTTCCACACCATTAAGAGCACCCTCTGAATGAAGCTCATCCCTTCAAGCTTCTCACTGACATCTATGAGCCTTCCAAACTTCAGGAATCACCAAAATGAGCTTACAACCCTGCTAAAAGCAATGGTTTGTTGCTATTATAATTTCCTCCTCCTCTAAGAAGGTAAAATTGAATCTAAAATTTAGGTTAGCCCAGCCATCCTTGAAAGGAACCAGAAGTTCTGATGAACTCCAGATAGGTAACCTCTACGTTTCTAAGGCAGACAAAAACATTATCTGACCCTGTCCTTTACTGTTGTTGTCCCGAAATATTTTCCACCAACCTCAGTGAGAACAGGAGGTGTTGTCAAGAATAAAATTTGAGTTGTGTGAACCTCTTATTTTTCACTAGTGACTTACCAGACAGAAATAGAGAGCATGAAGGTAAAGATTTTAGGCAAAAAGTTGGCTGTTTTATCTTCATAAAGAAGTTAACAGAAAACATTGATTTTATTAATTAAATTGATTATTACTTAAATTATTTTATTTAATTATTATTAATAAAAAAATTACATAAATTAAACACATATCACCTTTGTGCTTTGGAGAAAGTAAGCAAATTTGTTTAACTACAAGACAAAATGCTGTTTTGAGAGAAAAAGTAAAAATATTTCATTTGGAAGATGCTAAAGCAAAGCATTTTGACTTACAAGTCTTCCTTTCCCCTTTCTGGGGTACAAAGTGATTTGCCAGATTCAGAGCAAATTTATTCACAACTTTTGGCTGACCTGAAAATACACAGATACATAAGCTTGCCACTTGAATAATTTCATCCCATCTAAACCACAACATTATAGCATGATACGCAGCGTAAAAGTCCTTCAGGCTTCATGTTCCACCAAATGCCTGTGGCAGCTTATTGTGCACTGGACCAGAGGTACAAGAACCTTTCAGGAACAGATTGACATAGGACACAGTAAGCATCAAGAATGCTCACCCCCACTGAACCTGGATTTCACCCCTCTGAAGAAACATCACTGATCTATAGTAAGGACCAAGAGGATGTTTTTTCTCATTACGATTGAATGTAGGTATTTACTGCCAAAATGTGTTAAAGATTATTTTCACTGAGTAGATTTCTGTGTTTTGTACTGAGGCCATATATCAGTAAAGGAACTCTCATAATAAACATTTGACACTGACAGATTAATTATCCATGAATAAATTATCTCAAATTTGTGACCCTGGCATCACATGTGAGATTAGGTATCTACGCAGTGTCGACAGGCTCATCAGAACTGTCTTGACAGTTTAAGTAACATCTTTTGTCAAACTTTGCACCTTTGCTCCTAGTCCTCTTTTGGTGATGTCAGCAGAAAATTCACGTAATGAACGGAAACATTTTGTGTTGCTGGGGATTCTTCTGCAACATTTTTTTAATTCGTGTTTGCTTTCATCTATAATTGTTGCTGCAGTTTTACCTTTATAGTACAATTTTCCTTCCTGGAATTGGTTTGTCCCAATTACAAAACAGTACAAAGTTGGGTAATGTGTAATTTTTTTTCCATAATCAATATTTAATTATTTTTTTGCCTCAGATATTTCCTGTATGATGAGAGTCAAAAAATGGAGCATGTAAAAAATCCATCAAATGTATCTTTTTCTTTTTTTCTTTCTGAAAATATTTATGAGGTTCCTACCCCACAGTCCACACCGAAGAACTTTCTTTCTGGGACAGACTATCAAGGTGTGATCTTGGCCCCTCTGGCATTTAATCTACAAAGGGATGTCACCCCAGTCCTTCCTTGGAAAAACTGAGTGATAACACAGGATTCGAGGAAGTAACCTCATATATCTAAGTCTGTCCCAAACTTCCTGGCAGTTCTTTGCTAGTAGTTACAATAGACAGTATGTTGCATACCTCTGAGAACAGTGGAAGCGTAAAGTCTGGCATGGAGCTTCTCACACCTTACTCAGAGGAGGTCCTAGATATACTTTTCATTAGTTAAGCATATATATGATTTTACCAGCTACAGTTTATTTTCTTTTCTGTTTCTAGGAGGTCAGCTGCTTACCAAGCACATTATTTATGCCTTCCGTCACCACTCTTTATCTTTGCCATAGATTATTTGTGTAGACTAATAATTTAGATACCAACGTGTACCATGAACAACCATTTAGCAAACATCCATTGCTTTTTCTCTGCCATACTGGTCTGTTTTGCTTTCCCTTAGAGAAGTTAAAAGTGAAGAAGTATAGTTTATTGTTCATGCTATACAGGGGTTTCCATCAAGAGATCTCAAAATGCCCAAGCATCAATTTATTCCTGCTGTCTCATTTGTTAGCCCACACAATTTACAAGAAGTCTATTGTTTTACAGTAATGAGCGTAAGTTCCTATGAATCTGCAGTCTCTCATCTTGTTAACGAATGCAACTCATGCTGACTCTTCACAGGGGTCAACCATTACCAGAAAATGGATTATTACCCATCAGTAAAGGTTCAGCTCTTGATTACTGACCTAATTATTCCATTCAGTACATACAACTCAAAAGGACAGGACAACGTTGTAGAACTGTTAAGTTCTAGAAGTTCAAACCATTTTTGTTGTAATACCCCAGGCATAACTGACCAGTGGGTCTCTGTGCTAATGAGCATTGCACTCTGTTACAGGAACCTTTGCACAATTTTGGCCTGTTGGCTATAGCTGATGACCTGCTTACATCAGCAAACAGATGAATGACTATTTCTTTATAAAAGTTCTAATTTGGGGGTAGGTATATACCCCTTTTCCAAGCTTGCTTAAGAAAATTCATGGAGTCAAGAGTCACAATTGCTTTTTCAATAGCACAGTTATTATATAGTTGTAGAGGTAAAACCAAGGCAATCATAACTTGGCCAATATGTACTAATTAAAAAAAAAAAAAACAAAACACAACAATAAAAATGAAGAATCACTCTTTATGCAGCCTCCTCAGCACAGACTTTATTTAAGCATGTTCTTGGAGTAAAATATAGGTGTAAAAGTAATATACATATTCAGTTACAATACCTTGCAATTACTGCCTAATGTTTATCCAGACCTCAAATTCCATAATTAACAAGAAATTTATGTCATCCTTGGATTGCCTAGAGAAACTATATATCTTAATAAAAGATTTTAAGGTAGTGGTGTAAGACTCTGCTAATCAAACCTTTGCTTCTTTCTCAATATACTCTTCTAAAAGATACTCTTCAGAATAGCAAAGAGGTTTATCATCAAGAGATCCATTTTATTAAAACTATATATGCGTGTCCAGAGAAGGGCGATGCAGCTGGTGAAGGATCCAGAGAACAGGTCTTAAGAGGAGCAGCTGAGGGAACGGGGGTGGTTTAGTTTAAAGGAGACTCAGGCGGGATCTTATTGCTCTTTACAACTACCTGAAAGGAGGTTGTAGAAGGTGGGGATTGGTCTCTTCCCCCAGATAACAAGCAGTAGGACAAGAGGAAATGGCCTCAAGTTGTGCCAGGAGAGGTTTAGATTGGATATTAGGAAAAATTTCCTCACTGAAAGGGTGGTCAAGCATTGGAACAGGCTGCCCAGGGACATGGTGGAATCACCATCTCTGGAAGTGTTCAAAAAACACGTAGATGCAGTGCTTAGCAGCAAATACGTAGATGCAGTGCTTAGCAGCATGGTTTACTAATGGACTTGGCAGTCCTGGGTTAATAGTTGGACTTTACAATCTCAAAGGTCTTTTCCGATCTAAATGATTCTACAATTCTATATGAACACTGCATTTCTTTCAGATATTCTCTCACACAGAAATGCTGAAATCCAGCCCCAGACTAACACACTTCAGAAAAGCATCTGTACAGAGTAACACTGAACATCTTTTCTATATCATAGACTCCAGAGAATAAAAAAGCCTTCTGCTAGATGCCTATCAGAAGCTGCTTTTGACAGTGAGGTGACATGTAGGTAGTGGTATTATCAACTTGTTCCCTGGGTTGCAATAGGCAGGGAGAATGAAAACTCACACCAGTTAAGGTTTATCTCACATTTCAAAGGTTTAAAGTGGTATTTGCAGTTTTCTTTATTGCTAAGGGATCCATCATTTCAATACACTATCACCAAACAAGATAGATCCTTTCTGGTGACAGTCATTGGAATGAAACAACTTTGCATTTAAACTACCAGAGAATCCCAGCTCAATTAAACACAGCCCTAATTGTCAGCATTTATGATTTTTACCACAGACATACCTATGAGGTCTCACCAAGCTCACGATTTCATTGACATTTTAGAGAAAAGAATGAGAAACTGTCCCTTCTCTCAGAACAGTTTTCTTATGCACAGCTGTATGTGAGCCAGTATCGATACACATTTTATTACCTGCATTAATGTGAAGTCCTGAGGCAATAAATACTACTGATACAGACCTGTCTAATAATCTCAATTTTTATTCCTCTGCCACTGTGTGGGAACAGGGATATAGAGGTTAATGATGATGTCTTGTTTTTTCCCCCAAAGTGATCATTTGAATTGGGGTGGACCAACCAACCTTTTCAGGGCTGGTGACAAAATGTCATGCCTAAGACCCCCTCCCTTGCAGTACATGAGCTTATTATTTAGAGCTCACAAAAATAAGTGCTATGAGATCCAGGGTATGGGGCAGCGTGTTGTTGTTGGGAGTCACACGCTGCCCTAGAATGAAGCAAATATGGCAGGCCAGAAATTATCCTCCACGTCAGTGGGAATAGCTGTCGGAACTGGGATTCAGGCTTAGTATTTCTTGCTCTGCAATCTCATCCTAGAATCAACTCTGATGCTGCTGCACATTTCGCAGCACGTGTTTTCAGCAGGATGGCAGAAGGTGTCATGTCAGTCTGAATTAAAAAAGAATTATGTTGGTTTTGATTGGGACACCTCAGTGATTCCCTCAATTTCACTTAACACCTACAGGTCTATTTTCCAACCTCCTCTTTTGTCTAGTCTCTCTATAAAGAGGATTCTACCCATGAAATTACATAGAACTAACACTGTCGACATTACCAACATCTTTACATTCCATAAAATTCCTGTTACAACTGGCAAAAGCTGAAATGATAGAAATACTGCTGTAGTGAGCAAGAAGCAAACCTCTGTCCTATTGGTAAGCCAGTAGCAATGCTACTTGAGAATTTCTTATTATTATCAGATGGGGAGGTGGAACAGAGAAAGATAGGGACAGTAATGTGATGTCCAGTGAGGACAGCTTCTTTCTCCTCTGATCCAGAAACTGAGAAGAGGATGGTTTATCAACTGTGCAGTGTTCCTGGTGTCCCCTTCTCCAGCAAAGATCACCAGGAAAATCTGCAGAGAGTTTTCCAGACACCCTATAAAGTACAAACAACTGTGGAAGAAAATACATGAGGAGCCTTTGACTCTTAACAGAAACACCTGCTGAGCTGCCTGGACTTCCTCCACTGTGTACTAATATGCTCTGTGCTCAAGCTCTCTCCACTTCTGCCTCTCACATCTTCTGCCCTCAAGCTTCACTTCACACCTATTCCATTGCTTTGCTTATAGCCGAGTCCCAGCTGAATAAGCAGAACCACTGTAAAATGTCCCAGAAGCTATTATGAAAGTGCACTGCCCTGCTCTGTGCATGTAAGACTGTCTTAATGCCTATATGTAAGATATGGACTCCTGACCTTTTCCTCACAAATCTCTCTCGCACAGACCACACGCTTTTAGGGTAAGAGCTGCCGATCCTCTGTGTCCATAGTCTCATAGATATTAAGGCTCTCTCCTTGGTTACTGTGTAATAAATGCAACTTTATTAATTCCTAACAAATGAAAATGATAACAATGAAGTTCTTCCCAGCAGACAAAATATCTGTTAAATCTACAAAAAAAAAAAAAAAAAAACCAAAAAAACACCTCATTTTAATATCCTTTTATATAGAAAGACCTCCTTAATCAGCATGAAGCTTAAATGAGGTACTTGCTTAGCAGAACACCTACACAGGAACTGATTTTCAGCAAATTGTTTGAGATGGCCCTCTGCTCTGGATAATTTTCAGAGTGATTACTCTGTTGTGCCTGAGGCTGAGGAGTAGGACATTACAGGTACTAACAGGTACCTGTGTCCTCTACATGACAAGGCGTGACATTCAGATCAATTTTCACACTGTATCACATCTCACTTACAGCTGCATTTGGGCTTCAAAGCCAACCCATTTCAGTATTCATCTACTGCAGAAATTAACTGCTGTGGCTACAAAGCAGAAACAAAAAGATACGTGGCTAGAAATAATATTGTTCCAGTACATATACTCTAATCTGGAATAAAATAATTTGTATTCTGAAATAATGTTTATTCTGAAATTAAGATCTATGTAGCAACAGAAATATAATTAATCTTTTCTACTGATACCGCTTTCCATTTACAGAAAATGAAAGTTCTTGCAGCATTGATTATTACCCTGCATTGCTACAGTGACCAATTAACCACTGATGCATGTGTCAGCATTCACCCTGGTTGGTTCCAAGGCAGGCACACTGCTCACTGATTTGGCAGCTCCTGCCTTTTTTCTTCTTCCTTTGAAAACCTCTTTTTTTCTCAGAAACAGGCAGGAAACTGAAGCATATGCACAGGTAGTGCACACACAGCCACCCAAGGCTGTTGCGACACTGCGCTACGCTGCGCCATACATACCACGTGGGTTACTGTGAACTGAGCCAGTTCCATCCATTTATATTGTCACTGCTAATTCTGCCTTGCAAGCACAACTACTAGTTCATTACTTAAGTACAGTTAAAAAAATAAAAAAACCCAAACAATTTTCACCTTTAAACCCAGAAGGTTCCCCTTTCCTGTCATTAAGCCATGTTTAAGCTCCTCTAACACCATACCAACACTGAGTCCTTTCTCCAGCCTCCTTGCTATGTGCTCCATGTTGGCCCAGATGTCATGCTGTAGCTCAGTGAATCAGATCAGCTCATTCAACCAGCCAGACCCAGCAAAAGAAAATAAGATTCAGTTTCAGCTGGATCAGTGAGCTGATCTCACTGAACATGAGCCCTGCTGCTGAGCAAGGGAAGGCAAAGCACCATGCAGCTCCAGGAGCAGAGAGGGGGAGCATTGGAGATAGTTTCAGACTGACTTGGACTGCAAAATGCCTTGCTCGGAGTGCAGCCATTCAAACTGCTCCTCAGGAGTCGGAAATTTCCCATGTGGGATGGAGGAGGGAAGAAGCACAAAGTACTTGGATATGCCTAAGTGGAGAATGCAGCTGATCACTTCAGTCGGTCACTATCGCCCAGTATTCCTCCCACCACTGCCTGTGTTGTTGCAAACACTGAATCAAAACTGCAAGAGATCTGCAATAAAGTGGATGATTGGGAAAAATGAGTGGGAACCTCCTAAGAGTAGGAAAATGGTAAGTGATGACTACAGGCGAAAATGATAATTGATAAACCAGCTCCTGTCTAACACTCCCAGTATGGACCTCCCGGCAAAGAGACATCCTGAAGTTCACATAGTGATCAGCTGTATGACAGATTCACCTCTGGGCCTTGAAAAGTGGAGGGTCGCAAAGAGAGACAGGGGAACCATTCCCCGACTCAGAGACTTCTATTGGCAGATAGCCATTCACCACAGGTTATTTTCAGCCATCCTCCACATAAGATTTCAGTGGGCCTTGGCTAAGTGCTCGCTATCCATAACGGGAAACTAAGACATTGCAACAAATCACTCCAGAGAATGAAATACTTATAAAGGACAGGAACTATCTGATCAAATGTAGACACTGTAGACTTCTGAACTGGCCATCCTCAGCTTCCTTGACAGCTAACAGCCCGTGAGGCAAGATTCCTCATTTTCTAATGTAGGTACCTAAAATAGGTCAGAGGAATTATACCCTGAACATGCCAATTTCTCTCCACTGACTACAAAGGAAGCCCAGAATAACTAACAAAATGGAGACATTCACAGTGCAGATGGCTTGTTGGTATGTGCCTTGCTCAGGTCACCTCTTTGGTGACTTAGTTTCCCTGTTGAATAACTGGAATGAAGTCATTTATTCTCCTCTGAAAAGCAGTTTTATCTCTGTGGACAAGAAATATCACCAAAGTTCAATGCTTTTAAGGAATTATCTTTCCTGTTTTACAAAATGGGCTAAAATTAATTGTATCTAGTTAAAATAAATTAATTTCTTGAAATCTAAACTGAATTCCTCACAGGAATGATTTAAGTGATTTTCATAAATTGGTAGTCTGGTGACCTTTTGCCCACGACACATTTCAAAGTTGTTCCTAACGTGTAATCAGCACACTGTAAGAACGTAACTCCTGTTGAAAAGGAACCAAGTTCAAAAAGACATCTGAATTGCTGAAATTACACAGGGAAGTCTGGTGAACTTTTAGACACTTCTGATGTAAAAAGAAAATCCAGATTTATGTTGGTTCCCTAAACTCTTCAAGCTTCTACAGAACAAGGGTATCAGGTTCGAGTCTAATTCATAAAAAAATAGGGAAATAATTTTTCACTCACCCTACCAAGGACAGGCTTTTATTAGACAAAGACAGCATCATGCCGCCAGGAGACTTGTGTCAGAGAGCCCCAGGACTCTTTCTTTAATTTATATTTGAGATATAAATTAAAAGGCTGGGATTTCTGCACCACACTCCGAGCAAAACCACCTGCTTCAACTACATTGGGATCATCCACTGTCTCTCTGTGCTCCTTCATCTTCCAGCACTCTCAATGCAACAGGAGTAACTGCATCTGACATCTCTAAGCTCTTCTACTCAAGGGATATCTGAACAGTCAGTTGATTAAAATGGCTCTAGAACTTCAGCACAAAGCATTATTTAATCAGCTCCCCAAAAAGATGAAGAACGTGGAGCGAAACAGGAAAGTAGTAAAAAAATTCCTGTTTCTTACTCACATTTATTCTCCTTGTTTAGACTTTTTAAATTCCCCTCAGTTTAGGTTAACTGATTCCAGCTAGAAGCATGAGACTGTCCCTGCTTCCAACATGCCCTGTCTGTATCATTCTTACGAATTTGCTAGTCTTTGTTCACTCAAATCTGTCTCAGCCTTTCTTACCACACTGAAACATCCTCCCTTACCAGGTCAAGAGGACCACAACACCAATTTCTACCACACAATGACAGTTTGATTACAGAATAGGACTGGCCACACAAAGCATTACTGGAGAATAGTGAGTAAGGTTTGTATCTGCCCTGTAGCAACTCTGCAGTAGCTCCTAAGCTTTGTGTTTTCTCTTTCACTGGCAATTCTCAGCACTGCCTACACAGCTATAGTATGCCAAGACTTGGCCCATGAAATTAATCCTTCGGGCCTTTAGAATTGGTTATTTTGTCCTAAATGTCTCCTTTACACCATTCTCCTTCACCAGTTACCTCAATTTATTATTCCAGTAAGTTATGAAAAAATAATATTTCCCAGTTAGAAGAAACATCTTCAAAGCTAGTACTGGTCTGCTGGAATCTATTATGCTGGAAAAAATCAGATCCTCATCATCCCCTCTTTTTGCTGGACAAGGCTGCAAGAGTCTTTAGAGGACCTAGATGACAGCATTGAATAAAGCTAATACTTAAACTATAAACAAAGCCCTTGAGCAAAACAAACAAACAAAAACAAACTAAAGCTCTGATAGTCCTAAAAGCCACAATGAGAGAACATCACTTAACCTTTAGTTCTGACTACACCTGGGAATTTCCACCACCTCTGAGCCATTACTGCTGTGCCAGTTAGACCAGCTCTCAGCAGGGTTCCTCAGGATTGTGGATTAAAACACCAGTGCCAGCTGATAGTTCATCATTTGTGGGTGAACGAGTGGGACACTTAGATTTCCCAGTGGAGGCCAGGTCCTTAAGGATGCTTTATTGCTTATCAGGAAGGAAAGGGAAGAAGAAGAAGAAGAAAAAAAACCAAAGAAAACCCAAGCACGTTGCTTTGACCACTACCTCCAGTGATACAGCACTCTACTTCCCAGCAGGAGGCCCAACCTTGTAAGAGATTGTAGTGAAAAAAAATTCAACTGCCACTTGAAGATGCTGAAAATTAGACATTAATGCTGCATTAGAGAAATTATGTATTTCTTTAGCATTGTATGTACTCAAACTATCTCATCAGACAGTTGGCTGAGAAATGAAAAGATGGTTTGAAATACTGAAATGGCTTCTTTTTGAGATGTTTTTAACACTCAGAAAATACATGTACATATACACACACATTTAGCAATCAACATTTAAATGTTTTATAAAAGAGAAAGTAATTCTCAACATCTTCCGTTCATGAAAGTAGATCTTGATACTAACATGACAAATGTAAGTAATTATTACTTGTTTTGCTAGTAGTCACAGTGACATGAATATTTGTAAAACTTGCAATATTTTTGACAAATTTTAAGTTTGGAAAAGAACTTTTTAAAAGGAAAAAAAAAAGTATTTTCAACAAATAAGGACCAGGCACAGGGAATATTTAACCAACCACTATATTAACAAAATATGCTTAAAAAAAATAATTTACATCCAGGTAACTAATTTCAAACCGGTAGATTTCTGGTTAAACCTGAATTTGCTCAGGTTTCATGGTTTCCCATTTCCTTGTGAACTTTTTTTCTGATACCATAGTCAATTTCCAGATTCCAAATTTTTGCTGCCTGTTGGATTGTAAATCTTACGTTATAATTTTTTGGGGGGCAGTTACCATGTGTTTATTCTGCTTTGAATGCCATGTTCTGGTCTGTAACTTGAGTGCCTCACAGGCACTAAAGTCATACACAGCCATTCATAATTAAAGGCAATGATTATATCATGTCCCACATCTCACAACATTTTTGCTTTAGCTGTTCAGTCAGGCTCACTAGTTAAGAGAATTTTACTGAGCTCAAAGCAAGTTCTCCCAGCAGTGTCCAACACACTAGGCAGCTCCTCAGGACTCACAGCCCCTGGCACCCTGTGCTGCAGCAGTGGAGGGTATCATCCACCATCACACTGGAGAACATGCCAATCTCTCAAGAACAAGCAGTGGAGATGCGTTAAGGGCTTGTAGTTGAAGAATGGAACAAATCCCACAATCAAAACACAAAAGAGGCGAGTGAGGAACTAGATGGACTCAAAATCTTTATCCATAATGCTGGGGACAGGCTGGAGGAAACAGACCAAGGAATTCTTGTGGGCACCCACCAAGGGAATAAAGATTCACAGGGAATTGGGCTTGGGAGGGTGAGAAATTAATTTGTACCATCCAGTCCCATACCTTTTTCCAGACAACAGTTAGACCCAGGTTTGCTTTTGTTTTAACAGAAGTAGTGAGATAAATCAGAAAAGTACAAATTAATTCTCCATCCACAAAGAACCCTTTCCCGATCTGCATCCTTAAAACGCCTTTGAGTGCCCCTCCTTATTACTACTCCCCTCCCTAGAAAAACCTTCGCTCAAAGAGAAATCACCAACATTTAAATTTACTCCAACATCACTTCCTTTCCACCAAAACCAGTTCTGAATGTAAAATGCTTAACGCTAAGTAACATTGAAATTCCTGCTCTGTCCTCCACCCTCAATGTTTTGTTCTTTCCCTTGTTACTCTGAAATTTTTTTAATTTTCAAGATGTTTTTTTGAACCACAGTGAATGTGTAAATGTCTACTTCAGCCTGGCATCTTCTTTCTCTCCCAGAAGATGTGGCAGCAGGAAAAAGGTTATGGCAGTCACTGAGGGCCTCACTTCAGTCTGTGCCCTATGGCACCAGATGCTCTACAAACCACTGTCAAACTAGTAAACAGCCACCAACATGAACAAATACTTGCTTTGACCCACTGGGGACACTTAGCACTAGCCAAGGAATGGAGTATCACCCACATGCTTATTTTATCTCCTCCCAGATGCAGATTATGGGAACTTGGCAAAACAGAAAATTTTTAGCCTGTCAAGTGAAGAGTCATGAAGGGATCACACATCATGGTTGTCTACCAGGTGTTCAGGAGATGCTTTCTTTGCTCAGAAGCAAATTAAGCAATTGTTCAGTTTGAAGGGGTTTTGTCTGGGTTTGTTTTAATAAGTACACACAGCTAAGAAAAACAGCTCACTTTAACAAAACCAGCTAGCTCGTTTCACCCAAACTTTACACTTCACAGCGCTCTGACATTGCATTCCTGTGAAAATGGAGCTGTGCTGAAAGAGAATTTGGATCCTCGCATGGAAGTCGAATCAGCGCATCTGTGTTAAGACCTAACAGCAGTGAATAAGCTTCTGTAGTGATCTTACAAACCTATCCTGTGGGCAAACTTTGCTCTACTTTCAAAAGTCTATTGTAGCAGTACTGAATGTGGGAATTCGGAAACAAACCACAAGACTTGTGCTCTTATTTGCATGTTAATCCCTAGAATGCCTTTCCATGTCACAGTTTTTCACAGCTTGCAGGTATTAGTGTTAACTCTGACTTCATAGTGAAAGTTCAAGGCCTTTGCTTATGTGTACACTGGAATCTTTCCAACATGCAAAACATGGCACTAATTCTTTCCCCACATTTAACTTCTTTGGCAACACACTCCGAACGTGTCAAATGTGCCAAAAATGGTACTGGTTGCAGATGTCCAACAAATCACACCAAACTGCATGGTAAAAAAAATAAAAATAAAAATCCAAAGCATCTTTCTCTGAACAGCGCACAAATAATTTTCAAAGCTCAAAAATGCAAATGAAATCACATTTGTTATTAGCTTTCTGATTACAGGCAAAAAGCAAGAATCTTTTGTTGCATAACGTACTGGAAGAGGCCCAAACACTTTGATTTTTTTCTTCTCTGGAGAACTTTCCATCTCTCAGGCTGAGTAAGCAGGCAATAACTAGGGGAGCAATGACAGGGTGTTGTGCTTCCCTGCTGTTTCTTCTGGCTCTTACTTGCTCTGGGAAACCTGGGCTGGCTATCGAGTGCCCTGGACTCCCACTCAGCAGTGCCAGTAGTCACTCCACAATCTTACGTGAAGACGGTGCTATGCATTAATAATCTCAGAGGGCAGCATGCTTCTGTTTTCCAAGCCCCAAGGGTCTCATTAGAGGATCTGCTAAATCAGGCTTGTAGAGTCTGTCATTAACTGCAGAATTTAATTAGTCTAAGTTTGCGCTGATTTGCATTTAGGAAAGAATGAAGCTTGCTGAGTTGTTGCTGTTATCATGCTGCGTTCATCTTTTCCTCTGTTTTCTAAGGGGTTTTCTACAGTACATAAAGGTCAGGGAAACAAACATCCATGGTGCAAAGCCACTCCTAAAGATGCAGTCATACCGGGGATTTAGATAAATGCTAATGAGTAACAGAGAAGCCTTAATAGCAATACTGGAGTATACCTACCCCACGTATTAGAACAGCCAACATTAGCATGGTACAATCAAAAGAAATTACAAGAGCAATATGATGGAGCTCTTGCAGTGACACTGAAATGCACCCATGGGACATGCATTTGCAAACTGCTTATTTAAAACATGCAAGTTCCCCATACCCATAATGTCATTGAGAAAATACTTGCTGACTTCAACGAGAGCACTGCTAAGCCTGACACTTCTGGTAATCGCATCTGTGACACTGAACTGCTGATCAAGCTTTTTGCTGTCTTTTAACTACATCATCCCGGATGAAGACCTGAGAAAAAATATCCCAGATTGTTCTCTCACTGTTAAGAGTTTCAGTGATCTTGCCTGCAGTATTAATATGGTTTATATTCTGAGTATCGGCAAAAAGAAGTTATTTCTTTCAGAGTACTTGCAATGTCACTGCAGAACAGGAACTCTGCTGCTGTAGCAGAATGTCTCGTTTCCAATCTCACAGGGTGTCTCCCATGACAAGTTTCTACTTCAGTTCTTTGTACAACACCACAGACCTGAGAAGCCCTGTGAAAAGCTTTTTCTATTCTTATTCTAAACACAGGCAAACATAATCACTCTGTGCCAAAAGGAAAAGACTGCAGCTGGTAAGGAAATTAAATTTACTCCAGATCTTCCAGTAATGCATTATAGCATAAATGATGGAGGGATAACAATCAAGACATGCATAAAAATGTCTCGGAGAGTGCTTTAAAAGTTTAGGGCTTTATCTAAAAGAGCAAAACCCACCTAGTAGCAACGTCTTCCCCCCCCCCCCCCTTGGGGATGGATTAATAAGACAAACAATCTATTAACAGCACAAATATGAAGTTTACTCTCTAGCATTCATTTATCACACAGCTTTTTTGAATCCCAATAATGTTAGATCATATCCCTTTTTTTTTTTTTTTAATGGGAGATTGTAATTCCAAAGACCAAGACTTCCAAGGGAGCTCCTAATTTTTTCTCCAGTGCAACCCACCCTTTACTGGGCCTTATGTCCCAAAAGTGCAGAGATTCTCCACCAAAAACCTTTAAAATGTCCTCTTCAACACTGGAAAAAACAAAAGCCCCCTACAGAAATCACTCCTGTAATTCTTGATTTCACACCATTACAGCAAAAATGTTTTATATTGGAACAAAAATAATTATGCCTCACTTTTTCTTAACCTCCAAATATGTTTTTTTATCAGAATTTTCTAACTGAACCTGTATTAAATCAAAAATCCAGAAAATCCGAATTAGTTCACTGTCTTTGCATCGAAATAGCTAAATTCATACTCAAAAACATTTTGATGTTTCCTATTAACTGAGTATTAGGTCTACTGGAGAAACAAACAAAAATTCTAAGATATGAGTGATTTGTGGAAATTTTTCACCCTCCCTAAATTTCTTTCAAGCACCTGGAATGCACTGCTAAGCACTATACAGAAATGATCCTGTTTGATTTATTAGATCTCAATTTGTAGTGGAGAAAAATGTATTTGTGAAGTATTTATATACACAAAGAAACAACTTTAACTACACTGTGGAGATGTTATCACTCACAGCCACTGAGTGCCTCAACTACAAATTAGAAGATAATTAATTTAAAATAGTCCTGTACTAAAACACAGAACAAAGCAGTTAAAGGAAAAAGCTGTAATAGTTCCCATGGCAGAATTTCCTTTATAGGAAGGACATGAATGTTACATCAATTTACTTAACGATGAAATATTAGAACAGGTTGTAGAGTAGGGCTGACCTTACACAATACAGGGCCTTAAGTGAGATTTAGAGGCACAGCTCAGCATTAATCCCAATTTGCCTCAGCCCACCTTCAGGTCCTGTCTTACCTCCATCTCTACCGCCTTGCTTCCTGCCTCTTGACATGCATAAGTGCAGTCACTAGCTCCTCTTTCACAGGGTTACGAGCAATCAAAAATTATTTGATAAATGCTTTGGGGTAAGAGCTCGAAGACAAGTGGCTGTGGCACAGCCAAAATCCCTGAAGGTGGAAAAGGGGGAGGGCTGGACTAGTGTGCTCCGAACACTTGCTGCATCACCATTGTGTAAGACCTGCCCTGGTGGCCTGCAAATGCTCATCCACGTGAGCATCTCTGCACACCACACGCTCTCCAGCGAGTCCCGAGTATGAAACACTGATGCAAGTTGCTCATGCACTTCAGCATTTACAGATTCAAACCCCTGGCTTTCACCTAGGCCTCAAATGAGGAAAATTACACCGGCCAGGACCAAACCGTTCCAATTTTATGTTTAACTTTTCAGTAAGCACATTTCTTATGGAATAATTATATATATATAAAATGCATTTCTCCTTTCTAAAATTTACTTTATACATCTCTGTAGAAACCCATTGCAAGTTTGCAATTACAATCAAGAGATAACTTTTTACATGGAAAAAAACTTATTCCTTTCAAGCTCTTAAGAAAACACACTTGTTCTTGTCATTTGATTTTTCTCCCTGTTTACTGAGATACTTTTTTTAGGATATTAACTTTGAGCTATTTAAGGTTTTTCAGCATATTCAAATGTATCTGTAACCTCAGCCTACAGACTTGGAAAAAAGAATGTACGTATCAGTATCAAATAATATATTTGCATATAAAATTCTTTCTTCTTGAAGTATACTTCATGTTTCCTAAAGCTCCACCTACAGATCACTCATATGTGAGGTAACTGTGTTTTTTACAGTCGCTTTGTAGTATTTTGCAGGAATACTAGTGGCACAAACCAAACGTTCTCTGTGCTATTCCAATGACGCTGAAGGGAAACAGTCACTCATATTAGAAATTTTCAACTGCCTAGGTGAATCCTTACAGTTATTCATTCGGTTATTTTTCACCTTCAAAGACGTTCTTTTTAATTTAAAAATGTTATTTTTAGTTTAAAAAAAAAACTAAAAAGAGGATTAGTGGTGAAGGATTTCTTTACAGCAGCAAAAATGTGTGAATTTCATAGTGATTATAAGGTACTGCATGACTTCCCATAGCCTTTCCCAGTGATCCTTTTGTACCATTACTTGCCCAGAAAATATTAAACTGTGACTGCAATAAATTACATCAACAGCTTTGCATTAGTTCATGGTAAGTATTGTTATTCATTAATGTTTTTACCTCCTAACGATGAAGAGAGGCTTCCTGTAGTAAAAGCTGAACATATACAAAGATAACTAAATTAAACTTGCTGGAAAGCACACCACTGTTTTCCCAGAAAACTAAAAAAAAAAAAAAAAAAAAAAAAAAAAAAAAATTTAAAATAGCCTTAATAAATGACAAACAACTTTAAAAAAAAGGGGTCACAGCCTGATGTTCCTGCTGCCTGTGATAAAGCTGTAATAATCAATAAGCTACATCCTGCACATGTCCTTATACAGCCAGGACTCAAACCTGCAGAATGATTCTATCATCCAGACTGATATTAATTCTTAAGAAAAATTGGGACTTGTGCATTATTAAGGAAGACTGTCATTGGAGTTTTCATTGAACATCCGTATCCTGAAGCCATATAAATGTCACATAAAGCCACGGCACTTTGGCTCTGATTCAGCACAATCCTTAACCAGTCAATCAAACCACCTCTGTATTTAAAGCTAAGCATGTGTACAGTGTTCCCTGCTGAATCAGGCCTCAGATCCCAACTTTGCTTTACAAATCTGTGATTATCGTGTTTCTAAGCAGAACCTATGGTCATATATTCCACAGGACCACGCTTACAGACCTTGACAGAACCTGTTTTCTCTATATAGAGGGAAAAGTACTACAAATTAAACTAGGATGTGAATTTATAGCCCATTTGCTGTTCCATGCCAATTCCCCAGGTGAACACTTGGTGCCTTTGTTCATTATAACTTTAAACACTTCCAAAGCATGCTGTTGAACAGTAAATAAAGGTTTTCTTGATAAGGACTAAAGACCTGTTTACACAGATTCTTGGGAAGATACATTTAAATTTGCTTTATATAAGGACGAGTTATGCTACATTAAATGTCTGAGAGGATAGTCCCATATGGAATTAAAATGGCTTTAATTTAATTTAGTTTAATCCACTTCATGGGTAAAGTAAATAAAATGAAATGAAGGCTACTTTAATTCTGCATGAGAGTTCCATTTGGCTCAAACAGCCCACTGACAACTATTTAGTTAATTCAGAAGAACCTTGCTGAGGACCACCAAGCAGGTGACCTCTGAGGGTGTCCAAACTGAAGTACGAGAAGGGGCAAGCGATCTCGTGTAAGCGTTCCCCCTCATCTGGAACAAACTGATGTCAGACAAGGCAGGGAGAAGCAGTGCTGCATTTTCCGACTGGCCCCTGAGCGGCTAAGGGCGGCTGTATTTTAGGAAGGCGCCATTCCCTCAGTACCCCCGGAGCCAGCCTCTGCACGGTTCTTTGCACACAGGGTTCTGTAACAATCACTTGTTACTGTCAAATGAATCCCCATCTGCTGACTGGCAAGAAGAGAGCAGAGACCTGCGGGCTATGAACTCGGGGGGTGCAGGCAAGCCCCCCCCACCACCACCACCACTCCCTCCTCCAAGAGTTCTAAGCTCCACCAAAGGCCTGTCCAAAGAAATGCCTTTGAATCCCCACCTGGAGCGTAAGGAAATAAAGCACGGGTTATCCTGACAGCACAGTGTTCAGGCCGGGCTTCTTCAGGCCACTTGGAGGATTATTCTGTTCCCTGAGAACTGGGTATTCTAATCTCATCAAGGCTTTTGGAAAACGTCCGACTAAGCAGCAACTTTTATCCTTTAAGAAGGATGCTCATAGCATGACTCAGAGCTCACTGCAGTAACTAGTTGGTTCTGTGATTCTAAACGACCACGCCTGAAGTGAAGAGCAACTGAACTACAGATTGGGTTTTCTTCCTCGCTTCTGTAACTAAAGCCTGCTGAGGAATTCTGGCAACATTTGGCCTAGGTGTGGAAGCACCTTCCTAGTGTGCCCTGCTGTGCATTAAATCTACTTGGAATTAGGTGGCTTTGTTCTAATTTTTGAAGGCATTGTGCGTGCATGCATGGGGAATACAAATACCACTTCTCAATAAAAACAGTGAGCAAGCCTGCTTTTGTTCAGGAGCAAAGCACTGATGTTATGGTGTAAGTGCTGAACTGGACATAAAATATAAAAGAAACCCCAGCAAAATAGCATACAGAATTAGTGTTTCCCTATAGAGTCTGCCATCCAAAGATCTCCAAATGCTTTAGAAGTTGCTTTTCAGCAAGCCATACAACACTCCCACGTGACAGACAAACATTAAGTTGCCCACTTTACAAACTGGTAAACACAAACAGAATTAAGTCCATTAGAGTTTGCTGAAATAGCAATTTTTGCACCAAAGTAGCTTCATCAGTGCAAATCCCTGGCATAAATATGTTACAAAGGAGCAGTATGCTTTATTCTTCAAAGCAGGATCATAATGCCTCGGCAACAAGCTGCATACTGAACTGGGAGACCACATCCACTCTCAGTGTTGCTCCAGAATACCCTAGTCTCCAAAACCACCAAAATAGATACCCCTTCCACACTTGTCTAAAAGGCAAGTAGTTAGCTTTGATCATGTGGAAAGAAAAGGAGAAAGGATGTACTAAAGTCAGCTCAGACAGAGAAAATGCAGATAAGGAAACACATGCTAAGAAGAAAAAAAGAAACAGAAAAGAAAACGCAAAATTACTTTCTACTCCCTTTGTTGTCTCACACGATGGGTTTTGTGGGTTGGTTTGTTGTTTGTTTGCTTGGTTGGTTTTTTTTCTTCAGGTTTTCCAGTCTATAACAGTGCCACCTGCAGCAGCTGTTTTGGCACCAATATTAATGCTTCATCTTTAGACAGATCTGAAAGATCAATATACTGTCAGTTTCCACTAAAGACAGTAGTTAAAAAAAACAAACCACCAAACCCCAAACCACCAAATCTTCAAATGAAGTAATTCCTTGATATAATCTGCCCAATGACTGCCTGAGGTTTAATTGTTTTAACTTTTAGCAATGAATAATAGCCACCTATAAAACAATCTGATTAGACAGCACAGATTCCATTTGTTATAATTGAAAATCTTGTTCAATATCTTTTGCTTCATTGGTCATTTGGTTAGAAAATGCAGAGTCATTTATGAAAGTGATTATCGGGGTCATTTGTAGGATCACTCCATCCTACTCACATCCTACTACATGTCTCTGCTATGCAGTGCAGGGGCAGCCCAAGCGGAAAGGAAACTAACGCCCTTTGCAACAAAAACATCCTTCAGTCTATTTGGGTCAGTTTGCTAATAGCCATGAATTTCTGTCATTACAACAGAGAAGACTGCAGGTAGCGTGGATAGAAAAATATGGTCCTTATGCACTGCAGCTTTGAGATTAGTTTTGCTTTAAAAAATCCACATCACCTCATTCTCAATAGCCGTTGGCAACTAAACTCCATGATGGCTTTTGTGTACAGAAATATGCAGCTACCTGGCTAGTGATTAAATCCAGTGCTTTGGATTCAGTATTTATCAATTACCTTTTGCAAAAATATACACAGCAGTGCCCTTGCCACACTGCTGAGTGAAAAAATAGTAAGAAATAAGAACACTACAGTGTAACATCCAAATTCTCTCCCTGTGCAGTTCAAAGACTGTCTGCCCCTCCTGTACATCACCGCAAAACAAGACCATGACCTAATATACACCAAAACCCTGTAAAGGTACAGAGAGATAAACCATAAGGAGGGTGTGACTTTCACCCCACAGTACGCTTGTGATCACAGGAAAGGCCTGAAGGAAGGAGAGGGTGGAAAGTAGAGCTTTCATGCTCGAGAGAAAAGTCAACTAGGTTAGGACTGTAGTTAGAAATGTCCTAAGTGATGCTTTCACAGAGTTATCTTGGACAATGAGCCAGAAGCATGTGATCCATGCAAGGAGTAATAACACTATAAAAACTGAAACACTATTTGAATTAATAATCCTTTGCAAATTAGCTCCAAAGAACTCAAAAGTGCTATGCTTCAGCACAGCTTCAGCACTTTCCTTCTTTTACTTCTTCTTTTCTTTCCTTCTAAAAAAGCTCACACGACTTACAACATTAACTTTGAGGCGTCTGCTTTATGAATAAAAGAGCAAACCACCAGGCCAACTTTTGTCCGTAACTTTTCTGTGCCAGCGGGCACCATTCTTGTAGACAGCTGCCAGCTACCCTGGGACATGTCACCACAAAGTCACACTCCTGAGAATACACCCCACACTCTACCAGCCACACAAACCTCCTATGGAATAAGGATTACTAAGTGATTGCATTTCTCTAGGAGCTATTTGCTAAAGCCGACACACACATCTCAGCAAATTTAGCAAGGCAAACAAGGACAGAATAAACTGTACTTAGAACAAATGAACAGAGGTGGGACTGTGATCAAGGGCAAGTCTAAATGAAGTCATGTAGTTGGGTGTGACGGCAGCTCTGATATATCTATACAAGCAGGTCTGGGATGATATTAGACTAGTCATGGGAACGTGGTGCTCAGAGTAGCTGCCTGACCCAGATTCACTGTCAGTGGCTGACTACTTGAAAATAGGATGAAGAATGTCTTTATGTGGTTTCACAACAGGCATTATTTCCTTCACTGTGCTCCACTTGAAAGGCACAACCACCTATGACATGCATAGGGAACCAAGATCTAAATGGGTGGCACTGAAACCGGAGTGACTACCCAATGTGAGAAGTGGATGCCATATTCAGCTTGGCATGTTTGAAAGTTCTGTCCGTTTGGAGACCTTAGAACAGTCTGCTTGAAACTAACTCATGGCATATGCCAAGGACTTTAGGGATGCCTTCAATACTCATCAGTGTACTCTTGGTAATGAGCGACTTTGAAAGTACATTTTTACAGGAATATTCATGGCTGCAAAGGAGCTGTTGCATTCTTATTGCAAAAGCTGTAACGACTCCTGTGGCATCACCTCAGATCCCATGGGGCATCAAGACAAAGCAAGCTATGCACACCCATTACAGATCTCAAACAGCAGATACCTGTTTTTCTGATGAAGACACCGAAACAAGACACCCCTCAATATAACATGTTTCCATCCTGTAGGCAGTTCTAGATCCGATCCTGCTCACTTTATCTATACAAACAACCTGAAAGGAGTCAATTCATGCTTGAAATACCATGCTGGATATTAAAGGAGTCGTGCATGGAGGTTGTGGTCTAGCAGAAGAAAAGGAAGAATTAAGCACAGACTAATAGCTTGCGTCTAAATATACTTTCTTCAGTCAGTTCAATTTACAATACATTTTTAATGGTATTGATAGGCTGTAGACAGATGGGAAAATTATGTGCTAAAAAGCAAAACCAAGGTGAGGAAAGGAAATTAAATCTCCATTTAGCAGAAAAATTATTTCTATGTTTGTTTTCCTTCTCAAGCAAGATGAAAACAAGGACTGACAAAACTACCCAGTAAACAAAATTTCAGTTCCCATCAATCAAAATGTCTTATTTTATTAAAACTGAAATAATTAATTTTCTGCATATTATTTATATAACATAAAAGCAAACAGCCATAAAGGACTAAATTTCAAAGTTTTTTCCAGATGTCAGATTTTGGCAGAGTACCTTAATTTCTCTTTTTCTAAACATTATCAAATCCATGACGTTCTTATATGAGGATTATGGAACAAATACAGAAAGAAATATTTGATCTGAATATTTTATACTAGATTCCACTGTCAGAATTTTATCATCAACTGAAACATTACCAATTAATTAATACATAGAATATTGTCTGATGCAGTAACAAATGTTAATTGCTGTGCACCATCTGTGACAAATACTCTTTAGATTCATAATAAAACCCGATTCAGACACAAATTCAGACAAAATTTGCGTGGACACAAATAGAAGACATTATCCAGTTTTCTTTGTAATTTAGAACAAACCCGTTCTACAAGTGTAGCTCAACTGCCATTGTACAGATTTACATGTTCCTATCATCTCTTACTGAATGTCGTTATCTTCAATAGATCAATGACATTTGTACCACTTAATATCACGTTAATTACAGACAAGTACTTCAATTTAGCACAGTAAGACACAGATAATGTACTAAAGGAATACAGGTGGAGAGTACAGGAGCTCAAAATACCAGTCAAAACACACAAAGAAAAGGGATAGAATAAATTAATATCCCTATTTTACAAATGGGGAACAGAGGTAAAGACCAGTGAGAAGCTCCATGCAGGGTGCAGTTACCACTGAAGGAGGTGGCAGAGCTGCCCTGCACTGACCAGCTGTCCTATGCACGGTGGCATTATGAGGTTTGCTCAAGGCCATGCAAGAAATCAGTATCATATTCCCTCTAAACACAAATTTGTTGCATGCCAATGCAAGAATATTCACTGCGGGACAGCGTTTCTCCTCAGAAACCATAAGACATGTCAAAGCCTGCGTGAAGGAGATAAGCTGAGGATACCACAAGGGCCACGGCTTGTGGGACAGGGCCTGAGGAGCCTCCGAGCACTGTCCAAATAACAATGGGGGACGTGTTGGAACTTGTCGGCCACAAACCTTGGCATGACAAAGGGGATGAACAGATAACAGCCGACAGGATGCCGACTGTTGAGGCATGCCGATATGGAAATGAGGAACACGAGATAAGAGATGGAAATGAGGAACAGGTGGCGCCAAAGGAGGAGTGACAAGTTGCTCCATAACGACTTAACGGTTGTCTACCGAAACTCATTTCAGGTGTCCTTTGTTTGTTTGGCAGGTCAATCGGGGGTTGCCTAGCACTTAACGCTCAGCCTAAAGAACCGATCTGTTTAAAGCCCGCAGCCTCTGAAAACATCTATAAACCTGTAATGGTGTAGGATAAAGTTGGCGCCTTGCTTGCATCAAGCTGTGTCCCGTCTCTTCATTCGCTGCGACGGCTCAGCACGGGTTCCCGTGTGCATTAAACTTACTGGTATTTAAACATAGTTTTTATTTTAAGTCTCATTTTTTATGACTAGATCAGATGCACTGCCCACTGGTTAAACATCACACACTGTCACTCACGTGCAAAGGCCCTACACTTTCCGAATTAACAAATGACAGTTGTCTTACACAACCTGGAGGCTCCAGTAGTCAGGAAACCTTTAAAGCCATTTGACTCCACGCAGCTCCAGCAGGCAAACAAGTGGCAGCAGTGAAATGCTACCACACCGCAATTAAAACGGACATCAAGGGCAACGCATACTGTAAGAAGAAAACCTTGTATACTATGGGGCTCAAGTGACACATTCATATAAAAGATTTACTATTCAGATTAACATGCTGAATTTTGATCAGACACTTTGCATTTCATTACCATAGGTTAGTCCTTCCTCTCTTTTATAGTCAAATCTCTAGACTTGCTTTTCTCCCCATGGCAGGACACATTTGCATTAACAACTTCTTAAGTTGCTCCATATCATAGCAATGTGGCATAGGCTTTTCAGTCAGATTGCGTGACACATACTTCCACTCCAGCACGGCATACGCAGAACTGCATCAGTATTCTTTTGCTTCTCACCCCAGACTGTCCTCATTATAGCTGAGAATTGTTAGTGCCTTTCTTCTCATCATAAAGTTGTTTCTCTACAGAATCATCAGTATCACTTCTGCCTCCCCTCACACCTTCAGCATACATTCCTACTGCTTGAAAACAGAACGTGTAACAAACAATACCACCGCCTTAGGACTTTCACTAACATCAATTTGCTCTGCATCATACTCTCCTCTCATGGACACACGCACTCTATCATTTTCCTGGTGCCACCGAATCTTCAGGGGACCCTCTTGTTGATGGTGCTTTGTCTCACCTTGTATCATAAAATAGCTCCCTGCCTCTCCTCTTCACCCTTGCCGATTTTACTCTCATGACTTATAGCATTTACAACTAGCCTTTTCAACACTAATGCCCTATTTACTCACAGAAATGATACAGCTTGGCTAGTGTCCCTTTAGTGTTCCTAAGAATGGAAAAGCAGTAAAGCTGATATGGGACTCAGTTAATAAAGAACTAAAGGATACAAGTATAACTAATATTAGTCTATGCGGGTTTCTGGAAAATAGGTCTTGTCAAACAAGCCTGATTTAATTTCTTGATGAAATTACAGATTTGATTGATAAAGGCAACGGTGTAGGCGCAATAGACTTAGACATTTGGAAATGCATGTGGCTTCATTATTCGCCCACATTCCATCATTGGACCCTGACAGCCCACAGCCCCCCTGCTACCACGTTTTCCAGACACATCTTTCATTGGCATGGTTGCTAGCGCGTGGTTGGAGAGGTCAGGAGATGTGACCTACCACAACACACAGATCCTTGTTGTTAGCACGCAGTGAATGGAAGACATCAGCTCCTGGGTATGTGTGAAATTAGCGTAACAAGCCCCAGTGCAAGACCTCATGGAAGAAGATGGTATTTAACAAAATCTGAATATGCTGGTTTTAGCCACTTACACTTAATTCTCTCAGGGTTCGTTCAGCTCACTGTCACAAGCACCACGGTGTGTGTGTTTAGGTGATCCGGCTGAGAAGATTTGTACGTGCCACAGTGGACAAGGGATATTAACTAGTCAGTTCACATAGCAACACTTGGTTTTTCTGGTTCTTTGGCATGTCTTTTATACCTTTTGTGAGTCAACAGATGAGAAGGGGTGGTCCTTCGCTACAGAATCTTGCCTGCTTAGGCATTCATAAGTATTAGCAAGGTTGCAGCTCATTACCTGGCTTTGCTTGTATGGAGTATGTCTGAAAAAACACACATCTGTTTGGCTACCTTGTAGTGGCCTAAGAGAGGAAGGAATTGTGCTAGCGTGCATGGTGTGTTAGTATCTTACAGTCATTTATCGTCCTCAGAAAGCAGGGTCCTGTGCTGGAGAGATGCCTGTACTGTGACTTTTATAGAGCCCAGGCCTCCTGCACTTGACAGCATAGTACATTCCCAGTTTTATTGCTGGGAACAACGTTCTTTGCTATCAATACATGACAGTCTTCTCACACTTATTTCACTATTTTTTTCCACTGTTTACAGAAACACATTTGCATCCGTATTTCATTCATTCCAATCCAAATATTTCTGTTACAAGTCTCTACATGTTTAATCATGTGAAAGGAAGAATGGCTTACTATGAAAATCTCCAAAAGGAGAAAGCACAAGATACTGAATTTCGCAGAGTGGATCTGCCAGTCTGACACATTTACAAGGCACAAGAGAAATAACTGAATGCACTTTTCAGACAGTAAATGTATTTACTGGGCTCAACTTATGTGATCCAATGGACTCTACTAGCTTCCAGCACAATTTCTCCTATGTACACCAACAAGAAAGATACTACACTATTATGAGTTTAGACAGCTGGGTACTAGACTCTGTACCATCCAATCCAACACCTCCTATGCATTGCAAGCTCTTGATGTGCCTGTGCATGAATCCACCAACTGCAGCATTCTTTGACATACGGACTTTCCTCGTAAGTGGGGGCTGCATGTGTCCTGACTACAGATTTAGCTCATTCTTTATTTCACTCCAGGAATCAGGACTTGAATGTCCGTGCCTCTTACGTGGCAATTTACCTCTAAGCTGCGCTCCCTGCAAAAGGCACAGTTCACGAAGACAATCCATGCCAGAGCCTGCCCCACATAGATGGTGCACACGTAGACCACATCTCCTCTTCCTGCAACTCTTCTCCAGCCTCATCTCACTAAGTAGCTCTTCCATGCTCAACCACTGCATGCAACACACACACATTTGCACGTCAAAGAACAAAAGCATAATTCAGGACTGAATCCTGCCCTTTGAGCAGAAAAGATGCAGGGAAATTATTTAAGTTCCAGTAACTATGAGGCCACTTGGTGACCAGGGAGGTTCCTGCAAAGTGATGTGCAATGTGGACTCATCAGTCACCTCCAAAGTGCCTGAGCAGTGCGGTCACAAGCTGGTTCAGAGCCATTACTCATGCAGCTGGGGCTCTTTCTCCTACAGCACAGAGATTAGCAAGCAGGCAATGGATGTTAGCAACCATCAATAACTATCAATTTAGGATAGATTCAGACTGTGACTGAAGATTGAAAGCTTTCCCATAACCAAATGCAAATTGCCCAAACCCTTCCGGTCTTTCCATTGTTCTGCCTTTCCTTAGTCACATCTATTCATAATGTGTCTTCTTTAACATAGCAGGAAGCAGAGAGCTCAGGACAGCACTACAGCCATTTGTCACCATTCTGTGGATTAGCCCCTTCATCTTAATGTTTTCTGTGATGTCACTGTTAATATACAATGCTTCACCAGGATACAACTCCCTAAAAACTTAAGGGATTAGGTTAAAAATGCCCATCAAACCTGAATGTGAAAATGAAATACTAGGGAACTCTCTAGAAACCTATCACATTCAAACGTGATAGGCTGTATAAACAGGGAAAATAGAGAATCTTCAGAGGAAACCAAGGCAGCCTCTCCCTGAAAATGGTGGAAAGTTAAGTTTTGTGCCACTGAATTCTGCTAAAATGATCATATTCATCCTCATCTATTTAATCTCTCCCTAAAAGCATGTGCTTTTCCCCCCCTCATTTTACCCATCAGAAGACCTGAATGGCTAATATGATTCCCAATGCTTCATTTTCACACCGTGGCAAGTTGCTTCTAGGCATACTGTGGGATCATTTTCCTTTCTTCATTTGGTAAATAACCACCCCCTTATTTCTATAATGAGACTCCATCTCATTTCTCTTGCTTTTGTGAATAGATGGATAGATCACTTTTGACTTCATGTAATTTTGCCTTTTCTTGCAAGACTTCAGAGCACCAAGCTCTTTTTTTTCTGCTTTACTGAATTAGAATTCTTTTGATTCCAATATTTTTTTTTTTAAATTGTAGATACAGGCATGATGGACTGACTACTATTGCAAACAAACCTGTAAGGACATTATATTTTATGAAAAACAACCCAAATATATACTTACAGCCAGCTTCAAATCTTAAATACTCCAAATCATGGTCGGGTGAGGTTTAGGGACCAATACATGCATAATTCATGAAAACACAGCTATTATTGGTAGCTCTATAGAACAGACAGTCCGTGGTAGACACTGTGCATTTGAAGGATGCACCATATTCACACTAGCAATATGGAGACAAATTTATACTTATGGTGTACTCACAATCCATTCAATTCCGTTTCCATTTGAACACACTGGTGAAATACAGTGCAATATTCTGTTTCAGCTGCTAGCGAAAGATACACAACTTCCAGCAGAGCTCCCGATAGCCTGAGAGTGCAGAAGAGCTGATGACTGCACAGAGTCCACTAGGGATCTTGTTATGCCAATCTAATTAACCTGGAAAATGCTCAGCTAGCACCATGCTCTGGGCTCACACACAGATGGAAAACGGGCTGTTCAACTACTGTGTGTGCAAGGCAGACTTCTCATAACTCCCAAGTCAGCAGAAACATTTAAGCATATGCTTACCATTAATGTTAAACAGGTGCTTAAGTACACTGCTGAACAGGGAACATAACCAGGAGCACGCCTCTGGAGTACGTGATTGTTGCTTTAATTGCTATTGCATACACACAGGTTTATTTTTTTTTTTGTTGCCCTTAGATAGTACCACAGCCTCATTTCTCTACCAAGACAGCTTTGTTAAAATGTGAATAAGAAAATGGTGAGAGATGTTTTATTTATAAAAAACAAGGTGTATTTGTAAACCCCAAGATACTGGGAAAAGAAAGGAGAGAAGTAGATTTTATTTTTAAAATTTCTGGAATATTTTGTAGATTTTGATTCCTACAAGAATATCCAAATCACACTGAATAGTATTTTCCTTAAAGTTTTTTAACAAATTATAGATGTCAACCTACATGGTTAATGCAAATGAAATAAAATGCACAGAGAATAACATACAAGCAACAAGGAATATAGCATGAACTTCCCTTCCCTGAGAAAAACTCACGAACAGTGAGATCTGGAAAGGTCCAGTCATACTGATATAAACTACAATTAATATGTGAATTACTGCTCTACCCGCAGTATTGTACATATCCTTCATGTAGACCACAGATCTGGTTTTTAACAGAGCCAATAAACTCAGAGCTCATGAATAGTAATACTCCTGCATTACAACCATTCGCTTTACAAACTAGATCTTCCTAAGAGGTCCTTTCAGCCCCCTCACCGCCAGATGAGAAGGAATTAATACGAGCAGATTTTTCACATCCTCATAATTAGGCACAAGAAAAGAGCAATACAAGCTCATTTCTAGGTTACTTTGGTTATAGCATACACTGCAGAAGAACTACTCGGTATTTACAGAAAACATGCCAAGCTATCATTTCCATTTTTCTTCCTGTTTTTAATAACTTCAGTCCCAAATGACAAACAAACAACAATATTTCATTTCCAGTATGTTTTCCAGTTTATCATCATCAGTGAAAACAAACATAAGCAAAAGTGAGGCATGCAGCACGCTCTGTGAAACGTCTGATGGGGCTCTCTGTGGGGGACAGCTTACAAAAGCAGATGAAGTAAAAACTCCCGAGTGCTTTTCTTAACCCGCAACAGCCTCTGGGATAAGCACCTCACCCGCTTTTCTTCTGCTTGCTTTCTTACCCTGTCCTTCACTTTTTTTTTTTTTTGTCAATTCCAGCGTATTTCACTGTTTCAGAATGTTTTTAAAAGATAGCAAAATCCTTAGTGACAAGACTATGGTGGGGTTTTGTGTTGAGACTCAGGTGTGAAGGCACCTGAGCCTCAGACAAATCTCCTACTGATTTCAGCACGAGTAGTAAACCCATTAAGTTCAGCAAAAGTTTTGCTTGAGTAAGTGCTGAATAATGACTACAGAATGAGGCCATCTAATGTGTGACTGGAATTCACGCCAAGTCTAACTGTCTCTAAACATGCCCGAGTTGACAAAATCTTCTGGCCAGTATTCCCTGTAATTTGAGAGGGATTTTTCACGGCATTGACCGCTCTGCTTACCATCCAGTGCTTCACCTGGGCATGCGACATACACCACCTAACCCCACTGTCTTGAGTGGTTGCTTTTCTCATACTTGTTTTGACTGGACATCTGGGTGCCATCTCAGGGTAGCCTCTGAAGTCATTATTCCATTGTAATTAGGGATGAGATGGTGGGAATACTCCATAGGTGGTAATAAAGTCAATAAACATTGTCACACCATGAAATTTGTCACACCAAACAAGATCCTGTAATGGTTGCTGGACATGCAGAGAGTTTGCAATTCTGTTGTGCCTTTTAAGTGCACAGACGGGGAACCACCTATTTACAATCAAGGGCTGAACTCAGATTCAGCTACACATGCAATAGTTCTCCTCTCTGGTCAAAATACCATCAATTCCACTGCTCCTGTTCCCACCCTTCACTTCTATAGCGATGAAGAAGATACCACTGGACATACAGGGAAAAATTTGTGCTTGGAAACCACTTGAACGACACACACTTCTTCCCAGTGCACAGTGTAAGCATTACACCACAGATGCTCCAGGAACACCCAGGACCTTACCAATACCACCACAAATGCACAAAGCCAGCTTTTGCAAAAGCAGTATTTTAACATAACCTTGATAATCCGCTTCAAGGGCAACCAGGACACTAGAAATGCAAACTTTGCCTGCTACAATGCCTTTCTTGCTATGATGCAAGCTCTGCTTGCTACTACAGTGTCCTTAAAAAAAGAGTAGAAAATCCATAGCATCTCCAGGTAAATACATGCTACAGCTGGGATACAGTTATCACTGTATTGTGAGCATTGAGGGTCTAACAGTTTAGGCTTGTTCTGTAAATTAGATATATTTTTAAAATTTTCTTCTCAATTGCAGCCTTTTCAAAGGAAGTGAACACTATAGGAACTTGCTAAATGTGACTCTCCATTGGGAAGAAATGCTAAGGTTCCTAAGTGACAGCATTATGCATTAGCGGATTACACAAGATTTACAGTACATAAAACAATTTAATAAATGGGCTTTGCTTGTTAATCTCACGTGAGTCACTGCTTAGTATAATATGGTAGAGACAATACGCATCCAAACACACAGACCTAGAAAAATAAATGGATGTATTGCACTTGTGATGGCATTAAACCATTTGGATTAAGTCATTTTAAAGCCAGAAGTGCACTATAATGTTCTAGGGTAGCTCTGTATATATGCAAACCACGGACCAAGTGATTTCTGCAGCAAGATGGCATGTGGCTGAGATGGAGGTTCTCTCCCGCTACAGCTGAACTGTGGTGCTGGGAGACCCAACGTGCTTCCACACAAGCATGCTGGGACCTGGACAGAGTAAAGCTCCAAACACACAGCTCACATAGCCCATAATCTCACTGCAGATGTGGTTGACAAACCCTGGCTAGATGTGCAGAGTAGTACTTGTCTCAAGGAACAGCAGAGGCCTAATGGGGTGCTTAGTGTCATCTGTGGTGCTCTGGAGTATCTTATGACTACGTTTAAGCAACAGACTTAAGATATCTGCAAGGTAGACATTTGCAGTTCAGCTTGTACCCCGTATTTCCTTAAGTCAATGGAGAGAAACTGGCGTTTAAAGTGCAGATCCTTGGGCCCATCTGACACATCTACATGAAGATGGGACGAATCATGCCCCAGACTCTACTCTAAATTATAGAGCAAGCCCAGGCTGACTAACTTCGATGTAGATGTCTATACCGAAGGCAGCAACGTTTAGCCAGAGGAATTTTATCCCCATCTTGTTCTAATGAAGAACTTCAAGAGTGAGAGAAACTACTTCACGCCCACAGACACTGCTCCAGTAGCTCATCACCTTCACTGTAAAAACTGGGCACTTTATCTTCTAGTCCAAAATGTTCTGACTCCGACTTCCAGCTTTGAATCTTGCTCTGCCTTTGTCAGCTACATGAAAGAGCCTGTCGGTACTAGAGGCTTTGTACCAGCCAGAGGTGTCCTGAGGCATGATTCTCTATTGCCTTCCCCTTTATATAGTCACTTAGACCAACACTGAGTTCAAAGCTCCGCCAAGAAACACGACCTCCAGGATGTACAGGAGCAACACTTGGTGCAAGGGAACACGCTACAAAGTATTTTCCGACAACCGAGAGACTCATTCCACAGGGCAGAGAGGGGAACTTTCCTCATCAAATAAAGCCTCAGGCCATCAACACCTCCAAAACTTAGATTTTAGGTATTTATCTTTAGAAAGAACAAGCAAATCCAGACTTTATTAATGAACAGAAGTAACCTCTCAGCTATGGATGACTGCAGAGCTGTCTTCCCAGCTGCAGAGACAGCTCTGTGGCTCTGCTGCTGCTCGGGGCTCTACTGAACAACAGCTACGTGGGTAGCAGTAATATCCTAACGGTCCCTTCAGTTTCTGCTCTCTCAGTGTTTGGGAAAGCAGTGAAGAGGTCCAGAAAGAGAAAGGAGAGGACAGACTATCCTACGAACAGTCAAACCACTCAGAGGAGGGAGGGGGAAATGAAGACAATGTTCCTTTTTCCTTGAAAGCAAGAGGAACCAGACAAGCCAACTAGGTAGTAGTCAGAAGAGAGATGCAGGAGTGAGGATCACCATCAGATCCAAGATTTTGAAGCTTCCTGATTATGAGAATTAAAGTTAGACCACCAGCCCCCCTTCATTCTCACATTGCTAAATAGCAAGCTAGCACTGTGGACCACCTCACACAGCTCCCAGTTATTCTGAGACAGCCTGGCCCCATGCATTTCTCATGGGACCTGCAACTTCAGTGGTCCCTTATCATTCCAACACACCGTGGGCAGGCTTGGACTTCTATCCTCCAAGTAAGGATGTACCTAAAGGGCCACTCTACATTAAGTGGACAACACTGGGATCCTACTGGTTCTTTCCTTCTGGAGCTCTGCCATCCCACCTTAAATGTGCGAAGACTCTTAACTTCCATCAGCTCACAACATGACATTGGAACAGGCCCAAAATATTTCACAGCTTTTCCACTGGCCCACAATGCAGTGATTCCAGCACTTCTTATGGATTGTACCTCCTACTGCATATATTACCCTAACAAAGGGGAATGCTTGCTCCCCTTCATGCCTGACCCAGAAAGGATACCAGACTGTTACAGTCCTCAAAACACAGCTTGCCTCTCACTAAGCAGCAGCAGCCCCAAAGATTTTCTGCCACAATTCTTGCTGTAGTTTGGCAATTGAATTTCTGTCTGGCTTTAAACTTCAGTTGGAGTACGATAGCTCAGCTGGGAACTGCTACCATAGTTCCCCCTGCTTTCAGCTCCAGAGGTCCCTGTGCTTTAGCCGAGGCAGTAGACAGCTAATGAATAGCACACAAAGTCTGGACTGTAATTTTTTTTTGCTTCTGAGTCAAGTGGAATCTAAGACAGAGAGAAGGTTAAAGTAGCAGGGAGTCTGCACGGGATCAGAAACTGTACCACCTACTTCAGTGTGGGAGTTTCAAGAAAAATTAATCTCTGTGCAGCTTCTTTACCCCATGGTAGGACAGCTGCCTTCTTGGCTGAGAAGCATTACACCATGTTTCAGTGCAATGTGATTGATCACTGCAAGCAATAAACCTTGCATTTTGCCTTGTAGGTAAAATACAACAAATAAGGGAAATTACAATGGAACATCAAGGTCTTTTATTTATGTTTTTAATATGAATTTACTGCTCATGAGAGGCACCAGCAATACAAAATGCGCAGGAGCAAAGCTGGTTTTTCTATTTAGCTGCACCAGTGTGTCTCCAGGAAGAGCAGGAGCACCCCAAGGATGACAGAGTAGCTCAGTCTTCATGCCAATTGTACCCTGAGGTCTCTGAGGCCTCAGAGGTGCCAGCAGACTTCCTAGGGGATAACGCTTGGTGCTGGGCTTATTTTTATTTGTTTTTTATACGTACATCCAAACTGCAGCTATCAGAGTTGGGATTTAAATGGTCAAACCAAACATTTAAATCTCCAGACTCTTCTACAAGTCCTCTCCATGAACCAAAACTGCCTCTCTTGCCCCAATTCATAATTTATGCATCAGAGCAAAGCAGAAAAGTGACACATCCATCACAGTTTCTCTTGGTAGTTTTCAAACACTAGAGCAGCTGCTGGCTAGACTGAAATTCAGAACAAGAGTTTCACAGCAACACCCCCTTCTAACAGAGACAGCTAGCTACAGCAGACTGTTCATTCCTTTCACTGACAATGAAATGTGCCAAAATAACAGCATGCTCACAATACTGCCCATGGAATTTTGCCTTCAAGACCTTTACACACTCTAAGCCCATTGCTTCCACGCACTTAGCTGTCTGCTTCCGAAGGCAGTAGCTGCTTTTTATCCTTGTTGCAGCTGTACCTCTACCAAACTGGGTTCTTACAGGTCGTATGGGTGTACATAATAGAAGGATCTGGCACTACTCTAGAGGTCCTCTTCAAAACAGCTTCTTTTTTTTTTTGATGTATTTGCTTGCAAATTCATCAAACAAAGGAAAAAAGGCCATGTACATAATAGATCTGTCCCTGGGAAGACACAAGCAAGAGTAGAATAAAACAAGAATAGTTGACATGATTGTCCTTGACCTGACAACTGAATTTTTGAGGGAAAAGAAAGGAATATTTTAATGAAATAAATTCTATAGCTGTACCTAAGGTTAGGATTAAATGTAAGTGAATTAAATGTATTTCCAAAAGTGATAAGCATTTATTTCCACACCCTACTGTTGCATATTAACTTGAAAAAGACTGGAAAACTCACGGGGTATTTCAGTTCTTACTAAAAGAATCCACTGTGCATTAATCATTCCCTACAGTATTTATGTAGAATTAAGAGAAATCCCATTGTAAGAGCTTGAACTATTTCTGGAAGTTACATGCCCCTGACTCATATGATGAATGGGAAATAGAGAAGTAAAACAAAAATAGGCACCTTTCCAGGTAAATGTTGTTGTTTAAAAAGCCAAAACAAAACCTGGTGAAATACTGTCACATGGATAAAAACATTTATCTCTGTGTCACAAGAAAGGCTTTGCTTTTCCTGGTCTAATTAGGTAATAAAGAAATCACAGGTGTAGTGACTTCATGAGCTATCACCACACTTAAAAAGGGCCCACTGCATGGCAGGGACCAGCGTGCCAGTATTATCGCTTGCTGTCACATCATTTTAAGAATGAAATAGCTCAATTTAAGAAAGATTTTTAAAGAGAAGAAAAATCAATACATAGTTAAGAGGCTTGTCAAGATTCTAAGCTACAGCAAAACTGCCAGAAAAACAAACAAACCCCAAAAAAAAAAAAAAAAAAGCAAACCATGGCGGGCTTTGAATTTTCAATCAGTTTAAATTCTGCTAGGCAATTAATGCAGCGCACACTGTAATGCACCTCCTGGAACTCCACACACGCCCAACCCTGTATTCTCAATGACTGCCAGGTATGTCAGAGAGGACACTCACAGCATTAGGTTTTGACATGACTAGTCCAGGTTTCTAATTTTAATTGCACCAAAAGTGATAAATAAGTAAAAATACTATTTTTTTTTTTTTTTACACAAGAGCTTAAGGAAAAAAGCAAAGAAAGTACTAGTCTTAAGTTGTTAGAACTTCTATCGAAAGCTGATCTGAGATTTCAGGATTAAGTCTCCTACTATTTTGAGGAAATATAAAATCTGTCCCCATATCTTAAAGTTTCTTTATATCTTAATATCTTAAATATTCACCTAAATTTAATTCTTGCTTAAATAAATTGCAGATCCACTTCCAACCAGAGACCAGATTAACATGGGAACCAGCTGTGTGTGTTTTAGGTGGCCCATAAAACAGGCACAGACATTAATTAAAGAAATCTGTGTCAGCGTAACAGTTTCCTCGTCTTGAAATTTCATTGACAGTGTCTCAGAAATGAGTTCTTCAGATTAAAACCTTGCATTCCGGTCCAGGGAGACTGCTCTGAGTGACAGTAAGAAATAACTGTGACTTAGCAGCCTGGGGAGCCAGACCCTGCTCCCGTTTGAATCGGAGGCAAAAACTATTGTCTCTGGCAGCAGGTTTTGAGTCGTGGACAGCCCCTGCTACACAGCTCTGTGTGCAGATTGATGGCTCCAGCCTTTGCTCATCTCGCAGAGGTGTGGATATGCGGATCCATTTTGCCGTTCAGAAGCACTAGCCAAAAATCCCAGCAGCAGCTCCAGCTTTGCTGAGTGGCAGTGGGGGAATCCCTGCCCGCTCATCATTCCCTGGCTTCAGAGACCAGCAAGGAAAACGTGTGAGAGGGTTTTATTAATTCTGTGACATTTTGTATGTAAATTAGGTTAATCCTGTACTTTAATCGAACAATGTCATCTCAGGTGGTTAATTTTTTTTTTTATTAATGGAGAACATCCTAATCAAAAGACTGTAATGACACCTAAGATCAGCAGCTTAAGCAAATAATAATCTAAATTTCCCCATGTTAAAAAAAAAAAAAGTTCCAGCACCAGATATTTCCCAGGCATAATGAAAGGAATACGATGCAATCACACAAGCTATGCAATTTTCCAAGAAAAATGTTTGCAGAAGTTCCTGTTCAGTTCCCTTAGTTGAATTCGCAGGTCACATAGCATTGCACCTTCCTCTTAAAAACTACCGCCGGAAAAAGCAGCATTATTTGAGTGGGAAAGGGAGGCATTTCCTTAAAAAAAAACCAAACAGCAAACCATTCTACTACGGAACTTAATTAAAGGAGAGAGAATACTTGGGCCGCTTCTCACGCACGTCAACACAAGGCACGAGCAAAACGTCTACTACGTTTGTATTAAATATCAACGTTTCCCCTCTCAGGGGAGGCAAAACACAGACGGGAGTGCTTTTGCTTGAGAAGAGGGAGGGGGCGGGAGACCAACAGGTACCCTTTACGAGCCTCAGGTTATTTGAAATAAGTTGTTTTTAGAGTAGAGCGCCCCGAAGCCGTGGCGCTGCCCCCCCCCCCCGCGGTGCAGAGCCGCCCTCCTGCAGCCCCGGGGCAGCCCGCAAGCGGGGCGCAGACCCCGCACCCCGCCGCCCCCAGCGGGTCAAGCCAGCAGGCAAAACACACAAATATATTTCCATCAGCACAAGATGGCAACCAGCACTTCTTCCGGGAGAGCAGCTGGCTTTTTTAATTTTTATTATTATTTTCCTTTGGGGGGGGTGGGGGGGGTGTGATTTAAAAGGCATCCCCAGTCGGTTCAGAAACCCCCCACCAAATGGCATCAAGACAAATGTTTCCACTAGTAATGCCGGAGGAAAGGCAAGGTAACCCCGCGCCCCCCAGCTCGCACGCACACCCCCCCTTGGCCACCAACTTGGCGAAGTTGGCCGTGCCGGAGCGCGGTGCCCGCAGCCCAGCGCTGCCCAACCCCGGCCCCGGCGCCCACCGCCCCCCAGAGCAAGGGGGGGGCGCCCCGCAGCTCCCCACCACCCTGCTCCTGGCGGTGGGGGGGGGCTGGCACCAAGCAAAGGTGGCCCATCGCCCGGCTCCCCGGCCAACTCAGCCCCCGCACCGGGGGCTCCGCACTGCCCGTGCGGGCGGTGGAAGGGGTCTGGGCAGCAGCGAGCCCCGGCAGCGAGCCCCGCCACTTACTTGCAGTCACTGGAGGCGCCAGCAGCAGCCACTTACCA
>JAVJGJ010000047.1:58601238-58620959 GCA_035590215.1 Microhierax caerulescens | reverse complement strand
ACCTGGACCCACAAATGGACTTTCTTTTTGATACATGCCCTAGCGATGGCATCCTGCCTTTGGTATATGTCATTTCTCTGTTTCAGTGCTGTAGTCTTACAGATAACTTATTTTGTGAACATCAATGTATTTCTATTTAATTCATTAAATTGTATAGGATCTTTTAGGTAGATAATTTAATGCTTGCCAACTTTCATTAATTTTTAACTAGACTTTCTAGCCTGGAAGACATACTGAAACATTGCCATTTCAGATCAGGTGAGTCTATGTTTTGATTAAGGAGCCAATTTTTTTTCTTTCATTGTGATATGGATGATTAAATTTCTCTGCTAATTATCTGTATCACCTCAGAACACCCTGTGCCTGACATAAAATATTTCCACAAAATAAGACTACATTTAATTGCATTACTCCTTTTTTTTTTTTTTTTTTATGACAAGAGGTTGATATAAGCCTGTCAATTCACTTTGAGTTCTTCACCTTGAGGGCAATGCTAATGATTCTAGCTCTGGGATGATGTTCCTGCCATACCTGCAGATATTTTTTGCTCTACTTTTCAGTGGACTTGCAATGGAATTTCATTACAGTGGATGACCAAATCTTACAACATCGGCAGCACAACACACAATTTATTCTTCCTAGGTGTATGTAGTAAGAGAAACACAAATTCTCAATTATTTGAGATTAGGTGCCTAAATCCATCTGAAGAAGTGGATCTCTTGCCTACAGGTAATCTGTACTGCCAGTTGGTGCGAACCAGTTGTCAGGATGGTGTTATGGAGCTCACCAAAGTCAGGGATTTAGTTAACCTGTTGTGCCAATCACTTAACTTCCATGATTTGAGTTTATGAAATTTTTCTCTCTAGAGTTTATGAAAGAGTTTCCCCTCTAGATCAGGGCCTACTTTTTATAACATTTATAAAATGCTATAGCAATGCTGACTTCTATCCAACAACATAAAATATTACACTAGAATAATCAGGTTTCCCATGTTAGTAAGATGGGTTCACACCAAGAGTTTGTCTCTGAATGCCTAAAACATTGAGGAAGAATAGTCAAGGATCTAATTCCTTTTGTCAAGTTTCAGCTCTAATCAAGGTATTTAGAATGCAAATGACAACTTAGATAATAATTTTGCCTTCAGTCACAGACTCAGTGCTGCCTAATACAGGGCCAGCGCTTTCCCTAGTGGAAGCAAAAGGAGCTTTGGTGAAGTTATTACTTTTTGCAGGTATCAGGTTAAACTGCTAGCTTTGCGGTAGAAGAACCAAAGTTTAAACCTGCCTCTGACTTTATGTTCATTAAAAGATATGGTCATAAGCTCTGTTTTCCTTGGAATCATGAATTAATACATCTTCTTAACTTGCTTTCTAATGCATCCCATTGCGTCTAACTTAGAGACAGTCATTTACATGTGGGAAAACAGCTAAGGAAGGAAAACGGTGTTTATTGTAACAAATGCCTGGAAAGCAGCAAAAAACAGGCTCTAGAAGTCCCATCAAGAAGAATACGGATTATGATATCCTTTGCTTACAACGACACATAGATATAAACGGAGGAACCAAATCCACTGACTGTAAGGGGGTTTAGGAAATTCAGCTATTGGCGCTCATACGGGGGAGTGGGATCTCTGTAGACTCCCAGTTCAGTGAACTTTGGCAGATACAACGTGCTGCTCCAATACAGCGATGCAGAGAGTAGCTTGCAGAGGTATTCTGCAGAAAGATATGAAAAAAAATACCACTTGCTCAAAACTTTGTCCCTCCCTCTCTGTAATTACCCCAGAGGAGGAACAGCCCAGGCAGCTCACCTGGCTCCTGAGTGCCCACCCTGCATGGAGAAGCACTAAAGCTTGAGCCATCATCCCTCTGGAGCAAAGGACTTTGTGCCCGGAGGCTGTGGGCAGAAGATGGCACACACTGTCATCTGATCGCCCTGTTGCCATTATAGCTCCTTTGCACATGGCACAGCCGAGCAGAATTTCAAACAGCTTTTTGGGTGCTCCCACCCCTAGCAAGCACATTCCCTGGCTGATCCCAGAATCAAGGGATTTTAAAGATGTGTTTTCCAAAGCAGCAGTGAGCGAGGGATCCTGGCCAAGGCTGTTGGCAGGAGGAGACCTTGGGCTGTGGACTTGGTGGACAAGCAAACGCCATGGCTGTGATGAAAAGCAGGATGCTTGTCTGGAACGTAGTGTGGAGCCTCTTACATGATTTCAGTGGGCTTTCATTATCTACTTTGTTTTCTATTTCAGTCTTAGTTGTTCTGTTTTTTTCTGAGAGAGGAATAGAGTTCAGTGGTTGGTTTGGCAAGAGGATATTTACGTAGAATTTTTTTGCATAACAAAATATAATTAGAAAATGTAAATATAACTTAACTCCATTACTGCACTGAACAATAAAATAACCACAACACAGGCTACTCCGGCTCTCTGATAATTCATCATCCAAATTATAGACCGCATCTCCATTAGACAGTATTTTTCCACAAGATTCATCTTGCTTTGTCACGGCTAAAAAACAAAACCAATTTATTACGTATCAGTGCAAGTGAAACAATGGAGTTCAGTGTTTGGAATACAGCAAGAAGTGCAGCTGATTAAAACCTCTTACAGACAAGAATATATTTTTATGCTGAAATTTTTAAAGAAAAAATTATTCCGTATGACTAACTTGGGCTTGAAATGCAGCTGTTTTGCATCGTGGGAGCTCACATGCCATGGACTCTTTTGATAGACCTGGATCCCTGGTTAAACGACATTTGTTGTAAACTGCTGTATTCTTTACCACCTGTTTTATACACATCCTGGAAAAGAATGATGCGACTTGAGAAGGAACCCTCACCAGAAACAACAGGGGCATGAAAAGCCAAAGCACAGTTAGGAGACAGCAAAAACCTCTCCTTTCCCCCCTCCAAATACAACCAAATACACAAGCAAAAAGAAACCATCAATGTTTCTGTGGAAATCCTGGCCATGAAAACTTCTATTTATCACAGCCTGCAAACTGCATCTCAAAATTGTTTAGTTTGAAAATATTTCAGTATTTATTAAACCACTTATTTCCAGAGAAGCTGAGTCCTGTAAGCTCCCAGTAACTGTGGCATCAAGTGCAATGGTACAGACTGCTGAAAAAAAATCAGGCTACCATTTCTCACAAACTAAGCTAAAAATATCTTTAAAAAGGAAGGCTTTTGTAACCAACACTAGCATATTTTATGTAATAAAAGCTGTTGACTTCTGTGATAGTTATCTGCAAGGTGTTTTACAAAGTGAACCCATCTCAATTATCATTTATAAAGTAAAAAAAAAATAATGCATTTTATGAGTGAAATCACTGATTCCAAGAATTAATTAGTGGTGAATTCAAAATGTAAACAGCACATTTTAACAAATCCATGCTGTAAAAGGACACAGAGGTCAAGCACATAGCAGAACTGGCAGAGTTGAGAAAACATTACCACAGAAGTTCTTAAGTGGAAACACATGGAGCAAAAGGAATTAGGGCCAGTGCAAGACTTGGAGGCCTAAAGCAGGACATAAGTGGAATTTAGGTGTTTGGGTCTAAAACTGGAGTCTTATGATGGCTGATGCTCAGCCCACATCTCACTCTGGTACCTCTTCAGCTCCACTGGCACTGGGGTTTGTGACCTGCAAAGCTGGCCTCGGCTCACGTACACCTGGGCTCCGACACACCGTGTCCTGGTTTTGAGTAGCCACGATGCTCCAAAGCTTGCCTGTGTGCTTGGCTTGCCTGCAAACCAACACCCAGCAACCACTCTATAGCTCTGGGTCAAGGTGTCCTCTCCTTAGCCCTCCCCACAAGGAACGAGCTGGGTCCCAAAGTCCTCCAGGGCCAAGAGCTATGGGAGACGTGCAGATACCCTGAAGAGCTGCGGAGCAAGAGAGCTTGGCAGCAGTTTTTAGGGAGAGCATTATGTTATTTTCTCAATACTGAGGGCCAAAAGTTATTTTCCCACATCTGCTACTGTAGTTAGAAGTGGACTGAGATCCTAACCTCAGGCAGCCACTCACTCTCTCTTCTGCCTCCCATTCACTTCCACACAGATGCTTGGTATCTCCTTGAAATGCACGTCTTCATTGTTTGTACAGAATGCAAACAAAATAACTTCTGAACTGAAAACAGGTCTTACAGATCTGGGCCAAAGGCAGAGCAGAGCGATTTGATGTGATTCCAATGACTGGCCATTACTTGTGTTATGCCTTACTCCCTCTTAAAATCATCACTTTTTAAAAAAATTGAAGAGAAAGTAGGCACTTTTTGGTACAGGAGATGAAATGGTTCCCTAGTCAGCTGTAACAGGACGCCTGTTAAAGCAGTTGTTCTGATACTATTTCCTTCTTTGTAAGAGAATTTGAAATCAAAGGTGTTTACGAGACAGGAGTTTAGAATATGTATTTTGGTGTTCTCTTTTTCCTGATGTTCCTCGAGCTGCTTTTGCCTGTGCAATAAATACTCCATCTACTCTGTTTTCAGCTGAGTCTGACTTCTGTGTGAATTTATGTATCTATGAAGTGAATAAATTAGATGTGAGCTGAGATGATGGGAGATAAGATAAATTATTTTCTTTCCTTTAGAACTCTCACAGATTCGTTCTAATGCCATAGCTATTGTTTTTATAAATGAAAATGGAAGACTACTAGTTGAGTTAGCACGATAGCTCTGCGATACCTACAGGACTGAGTTCAAAGCCAGGCTCCTGCACAAGTAAAATGGACACAGGTGTTTTTTTCTCCTTTTCACATGCCTTACAGAAAAATGGAGCGGTTCTGTGTCCTGTATGAGAGGCACTGCACAACCCCCTGACCATTTCTGAGCAATGTGCTCACAATCCAGGTCCCCTTCTCTTCCTTCTCTCCCCATTTTCTCCCAAACGCTTTTAAAGGGCTTATATTTTTAAATGATCAACCTACCCTTCAGATTTGCTTTAATTTTCCCAAATTATTTTCTACTGTTTGTCTCCGCTTTCTCTGTGAAAAGTATGTTTTTACTAACATAGCCTGTAGTCTATGGTGGTCAATTCTCAGGCTTAAGATAACAACAAAGACCTTCATGTTTTTATCTCCCAGGTTTATATTATAACAAAAGGGTAATCCGCACGTTGCCCCACAGATTGTATAGTTCTAGCTCTAAATATAAAAGGAACTAAAATGCCGTGACATTTTTATGAATACAGAAGCAATTAAGTAATGGACCTAAGTTTGTAAATCTTATTAATTACTGAGGATCGATGCAGCACAAAAGAAGGATGGTTCAATGAAGACTTCTCATGTCTGCCGATATTCCTCCTCAGGCAAGTCACGGGCTAGTTCTTGAAACGTCTATAAATGGCCCACTGACCTCACAGGGCTGAGCACCAGGGCGCAGCAAAAGCAGGGCTGCTCCCCCAGGGAGAATGAGCCAGGAGCCGAGGGTGACACAGAGCAACCCTCACTGACAGGGCATCACCCCACAGCATCTCAGCAGGGCCGTGGTGGGAACAGGTCCAGCCCTAAGGTGTAATGGTGGGTCAGGTCCAGGTCTATTTAGCAAGCTCCAGCAGACCAGTCTGGAGACAAGCTACCCACGCAGTAGGGTTGGGGTCCATCCAGGGAGCGCAGTCAGTGCCAGGACAGCAGGAGACAGGGCTGGGCTCAAGGACACCTTCAACTTAGTTCAGTAAGGCCTGGGCACCTGACCCAAGCCTAAACAGTGCTCCTGAGCCATGAGCAGAGGGTACGGGCAGAGGTCCGAGGTGAGGCTGATCAGGGCAAATCAGGCCTGTTAGTGCATTCACAACCCTGACATGAAGTGCCGAAAACCTTTGAGGACCCAGATTTTATCTTCTCTGTGCATCAGTCCAAATCATGATGCTACTAGCTCTATTCCAGGCTTATCCTTAGAAAAGATGTACCGGTGTTCAGGGTTTTCTCAAATATCTCTTAAGAGGCCCTAAGTCAAGTCACTGCTGTCAAGAAAAGAGCTTGCCCAGCAATAATACAGCCATTCAGGTCTTACCTGCATACTCTGTTCTTGACCGTTCACTAATAAAGAGGAAAAAATTTACATTAAATGGCAGAATTTACAGATCCGCTTGCACCCAGCAGACCCCCTTCAGCTCCTCCAGGCACTGAGTAGGGTCCATGCGGTGGGTGAATACCCTGTGTGTTGCCTTCCACCACCAGCCTTGCTCACACAGCTTATAAAGGAGAGCTGTATTATCTTCCCTGTGAAGGAGTTCTGTGCCTCCCAAAGAGTCCTGAAACTCAGATTTCAGGAAACAGAAGATTCAGGACATCCAGGATAGGACCTCCATGCAGTTCTACTTCAGCACAGCAGGGCTAGTTGGGAGCAATTTAAAATACCTCAACCCCTAAATCACAGAAACTCCTTTCTCAGCAGAGCTATTCTCTGTGCAGTTACACCTCCTGACTTGAAGAGTTTGTGCTGGTTTCTGCCTTCAGACACATGCCCCAGCGCAAGCAGAATTTGTCCAGCCTAAGAAACCACAGCACAAAGTTCCCACAGAGACTGTGAGACTGGCTGGAACCTACGAGACGTGAATTACTGGGACAAACGCCAAGCTCTGACTTCCTCTAAGGAGATTCTCATATCGAAGGATGATGAGGTTGACCCCCCTAGACTTTGAAAGAAGCCTCCCTGGTCATAGCAATTAGTAGGCTCCCCACTAATACAGTACTCCTCCTTTTCCACCTACCCAGCATTCAAATATCTAAACGCCTTTCTTCTTTTTCTTTTTAAAAATGCTTTCTTCCCAAACACAAGCAGCTGACTCTCCTCTGACTGCCTGGGAGGTGCTGCCCCTGAGCTAAACTGTAGAGCCATGGGCACATTAATTTATCATACGCCTTTCACCACTGATCATTTGTTGCCTATCCCATTTTCCCAGAGACTTACTTTAACTCCAAAATTGATGGCGGAATAAATAGACAAATAAATCAGCCAGTCAGAAATATCTCCCCTTCTATTACCCGATGCTCTAAGATATGCTGGTTTCCTCCTCACCTCTGAATTTAGTCCTGACTGGTGGGCAGCTCAGATAATATTCAATCTCTATGCCTCTTTCAGGTTATCCGTACATAAAACCATCATGCCAAAAAAGCACAGTGCTATTGGAAAGAGCTCTTTTAGTTTCAGGGCTTTTCACCATAACCTTCTAGCCCACCACGGTGCGGATACACAACTTCATAGCAAAAATACCTGAACTTTGTCAGCACAACAGCTCTCAGGATGGCTTTCTGGTTCACACTCCTGCTGGGGGCTCCAAGGAAGACTGCCAGAGAGCTGTAAAAGGAGCCCTGCAAATTGTCATCAGCTGCTTGTAACATGTTATTGGCACTGCCACAGATAGTGACAGTAGTGCCCCACTGTGCTGGACGGTGCTTTTTCAGTACCGATAAAATCTGGACACAGGGTCAGAACAAAGATCGACTGAGCACTGTCCAGTCAGCCATCGATTTTCTTTTTGGAACTAATATATGTCTGACATAGCATTTCTGGTAGTAAAACAGAACCTGGCAAACCAAAAGATTATGAGCAAGGACAGAAATTTGAAGTGGCATGATAAGGCCCATAAACCTTCATTACAAGCTCATCCAAGAGAGGAAAACAACAAATGAGAAATGACATTAAAAATTAGACAAACCTTCAGCCAGCACAAGTCAACACAACTCCGTTCAGGTCAGAGAACTTACACTGATTTACATTAAATGAGCATCTGGCTTTCTATACCTTATGATTCATTACAGAAGAATTAGCTTTCACGGGTCTGACCTCATAACTCTGGGATCATTCTTGTGCTGAAGTCAAAATACAGTGTGTCACAGAGGTATATGCTTGTTGCTATTATTAAAAGAAAAAAAAAAAAAAACCAACAAATGAGCCTCAAAATCCCAGCATAGACTTAGAAGTAGGATGCAGCATCATTTCATGCCTGGACTGCAAGTAGCTGCATCCACGTTGGAAGTGTTCAGTAAATACGTGGCAGGCAGCCTAACTGGCAGAGAAAGAGCAGGAGCTGCAGCCCCGCGGGGGCTAGTCCCTGACTGTGAATACAGCTTGCTGGAGACCCTGGGCTTTGCTCGAGACAAGCTGTCAGAGAATCGAGCAGCTCTGTTCACACGGATGGCTCCTGTCAATCAGTTGTTAGTTTATTCCTGATGTTCAGAATTACTCCTGCTGCAGAAACTTTTCATCCAAAGAAAAAACCACCCCAAAACAACCCTATTTAAAAGCAGCACCGTATAGAGTCTTTTTAAAAAGGGACAACTCTTAACAAAATAATTCAGGGAACAGTTCACACAGCAAAGCTGACCGACTGAAAAGATGACAGAAAAAAATTATGTAGTCTTGAGGATGAAGTGTGTATCTGTTATATCATACACAGGAAAACTTCCTCGGGAATAACAAGAACACATCTCTAGCTGGTAATAGTGATGTAATTTTGCAATCCAGTAGAGGGCAAACTTGGCCTATACATTCTCCAAGATGTTCAGACATATTTATCTTTCATTCGATAACCTATAAAGATATGTAGCAACCTACAGCACCAGAACCCAGAACTTACAAGATGAAACAGCATCAATCATACCTATCACTCAGTGCTTCTTCAGCCAAATGAATATTTATTACCAAATTAACAAACTGATAAGGAACAATATAAATTTTGAATATTTTCCATTAATGTACCATTTTATCCCAGTAATTCAAATATTTGATTGATCAGTAATTACACACCTATTTTCTGGAGGTTGCCCATGTATATAACAGGGAAATTAAGAACTCACCTCCCTGCTCTTAATAATACATATCAGCACACCTGCTTCAAGCAGTTTGATTTTCACTTAGCTGCTGTCTAAAACTGAAGCATCTGCTTGAAATGTGGGGTTCTGGGTTAGCTGAAGGAACACAAGCATTTTTGCAGAGTATTTTCTTGAAGAACCTCTTGCCTCTAGCACAAATTCATGCTGCTGTTATTGGCTACACACAGCAGCTGCAACCTTCCCCACAATACCTTACATGGCCCTGCCTAGATGCATCAAATAAACCATTTTTTGCTTCTAGAAGACTGCTTCACATGTGTGCCTCGCACAGAACTAATGGCTCACAGCCAACAGGTAAAGGTGCAAAGAGTTCAACTCCCACTCAAACAACTCTCTTTTTATAGGATAAACAGCAAAATTACCAGCCAGTGGTAGTGCTTACTCCTGTTGGAAACCTGATGAATGACACCCCTTCCTCATGCCACCACCCCCACCCACCCAGCAAACTTATCCCCACAGGAAAAGGTGTGGAGATGTCATCGTTCACAGTGACTGAAGGAAGAAAGGGTCCTGCTCACTCCTTCCATCACCCAATGTACTTACCGGTATGAGATATGGAGGCCAAGTGGCAACTACTAACTCCTTACACAGTGACTTTTTATGATGTTAGAGCCAAAGGAATTAGAGCTGCACTCCAGTAGGTACCATCCATACATGACAGTGGCTCCTCAGCGAGGCTCAGCTGAACAAACTCCCAAATCAGGCCATGGCTCAAGAGATTTGACTTTTACTTGCAAATCTGTCACTGGCCCAATGGGTAATCTTGAGCAAAAGACCTTCTCCATTAGTAAAATGAGGCAAAACAACAGCCTGTATGAAGTGCTTAAATGAAAATCACCACCGTGTCTGAATTCCAGGAAACACAGAATTTCCCAGCGAGCAGTCTTTCTCATTACAGTCTCTCTCCATCTTGCAAAAAGCTGAGCAACCCAACTCAGGCCAGACAAGCATTTATGCATGTACTTTGACCTACAGTGCCCATTCCCATGCTGAAAGTCCAGCACATTGTTAAACACCTTCCTGGTCTGGAGCCAGTGTGCTCAGCAGGACCCAGATTTGGCTCAGCTGGCTCTTTAGAAACCATCAGTGATATCCTCCCTCAGAAGACCTTTAGCTTCTCTAAGATATTTAGGGAGCCAACGATGGTAGGTAAAGCACACACATAAACACACTCAAGCAACCCCCCATAGATCACAGTCAATGAGGCTGGTGAAGGAAAGTCCACCTGAAGAGCTCATTCTTGCAAGAACAACCGGTTTCAGCTGTGATGCTTCTTCAGCAAATCCATCTCATGGTCTGCCCAGCTGATGCCCCTCTTAATCTAAATGAGCCATGTGTCATTAACTAACCTTTCATCATTGATCTTGTTAGGGACACCCATCAGTACCTTAAACTGACACCACCAGGAGTTATGTCCTTTTCCCTCCCCAGAGCCATCAGCAGCTGCCTTGCCTCATGTCTCCCACAAAACAGATGCTTTCCTCTGAAGATGTCTGGTATAGGCATTGAAAAGAAGAAAGGGAGACACAAAGGAAAAAAAAGAGACAAAGAAAAGCAAGCAGCACAAATATTGTGCTGATCTAATTCTATGTTTACCTTTTCAGAGAATGAAAAGGCTACTGCAGAGCTCAGACTCAGCCCAGTTTTCTTTTTTGCCCTTTCTGTGTGAAGTCTAGCTGCGAAGAAATGTCTAAAGGGAAGTTAACCTCCTAGAGGCAGACATGGTCCAAGTTAAGGTTGCAATCCACTTTTCCAGAAAAAAGCCTCAACTTCTGTCTGCTGCCTGCCCCCGCCCTTATAACTGCAGATGCTTCCCTGCGTTTTGGAATTTCCAGTGTCTCCATTCACCACCAGTGAGTTTTCTGCAGAAGGAAGGACCTCAAAAGCTCATATTTTTACACATTTTACACAGTGAAATAAAAAGAACTGAGGCTTCACTTATTTCACTGCATGTAGGCAGGTTACAAAAGATGTGGCTCTAGGAGAGATGCTGCCAGTGAATGCAGGTCACAGGTGGCATCGTGAAAGGGATGGACCAAGAAAAGGTCCTGTGCAAGCAGAGCAGCAGAAGTTACCAGGCAAATGTCCTCACGCACCTGCCGAGGGCTGTGCCATTCCTGCAGGATGTGGCAGAACCTGATCGGTTAATAGCAGAGCCAATATTGCTCAGGAGCAAAAGTCCTCGTAGCCAGAAACTGGAGCAATGGTCATATCCAGTACAGCCAGCAGTTATGTATCTCATAAAGGAAATTTAATTCCTCTAGTAGAATGAATTCCTAGAGGTAGCTACTAAATACTGCTAGTGGCTGGGCTTTATGCAACATCAAAGAGAATAATATTTTTGGCTTTGTATATACACTGAAAAAAAACCAAAACCTAGATGGGGTTTGCACAACTTAACATAGCTTATTATGATGCAGAAGTTAGCTTTTTTCTTTCTTAAATTGAGTGTGCTTAATTCTCTCTGTGCCTCAAGCCATTCCAGACAACCATCTAAACCCTTTTCTACTTTGCTGTATCATTTTACATACATAAGCAGTTTTTGTTGTTGTAAAATCATAGTCAAGGCAGCTAATGCTGAGGAATTAGAAACTCATTTTAATATTAGACTGAATTAGCAAAGATCCCAATTTAGTAACATCAGTGTGCTTCTCAGGGGGTCACGTGGAAGTTCTCCACGAAGACCACCAGCCACATAAATCACTGCAGGCTTCTCTGCCAATCTCAGCAGAAAAGCTTACCTATCCACAGATGTTACCTTGGCCCATCGCTGCTGAAAAGGACTCCACGTCAGGCATCACACACAGGACACCCAAGCCCATCACATCTCTGGACACTCTGGTTTCACTGCTGAAGCCAAGAACACTGTTTCTTCTAGGGATGTCTGGTTGGGGTTTTTTGGGGATACTGGGTGAGATGCAACAGTCATCACACTACAACTTCTCAAGCTGAAACTAGTATGCTAGAAACTAAGGGAAGTACAACTGGAGAATGGAGGAAGGGATGATGGGAGCCTCTCCCTTAGGAGCCGAGACACACAGCCTTAGCACCAGTTTTACAGTCACTTTTCAAAAGTGACTTTTCCGGCACTAAGGGGCTAGGGATATTTCACTGTCAAAGATCTTAACATTTTAATACATTTGTTTCATTTATGTACTTCCAAGACACACATGACAGCATGATGCTTTCCAAGGAGGCAAGCAGAAGATGAATAAGACAGCTATTGTAGTGAACTCTGGCTGTGAATTTAATTCTTCTGTTTGACACAGGCACACTGGCTGAAGTCTGTGCCAGAGATGCATGTTTAAGCAGGGCACTAAATCAATATTTACTATAATTTCAAAAGATGTCTGAGCACAGCCTGGCAACCAAGGCAACACCTGATGCATAACCATCAGTGAAAAACAGGGCTCTAAAACTTTCCAGATAATAAACTGCTCACAGGGCACTGGATGGCAAAGACAGCTAAATCCACATTGTAAGTACCCGGACCCGAGCAGTACCGTTCCAGCCTTCCACGCTGTGGTCTCAGCTACAAAACTTGTCTGCCACAATAATTCACTTATTTTTGTTTAATGGCGTTGATGATAGCCTGTGACTCATCCAGGCTCCTTCAGCATGCCTTCCCCCAGTCTTTGTACCTTTGCTTCTTAAAGACAGTCTTCAAATCCACCTTCTCCAACCCCCTCTGCTGCCCTCCACACAGTGAATCACCTCCTGGAGAAAGGTGTATCTGTAACTGCCAAGCCACTTTTTGGTACTCAGTGACATCTGGATGAACCCTCTGGAGCCAAAGGCTGTCTGAGCAGGACTGATCTGGATCATTCAGTAATAAAGTCAAAATCTGGGTAAGTTCTATTCCCCACACGGCATAAGAAATATGAAGGGGCTCACTGAAAGTTTATTGCTGGAAGCAGGAAATTCTGAATTTGAAAGAAAAATCGACCATCTAAATTTCTCACCAACACAAAACTCTAAAGGGTAGAAAATAAAAAACGTCCATCACAATACACAATTCTAAGCCCAAAGCATTTTAATTAAACATTAAATATAAATTGATATACACAACGAGCAGCAATATGAACAGTGTTCTGACCGACAGTAGGGCAGCTGAAACAAAATGAATCAAAACAGTAAAAACGAAATATTTTGTATATTCCAATGAAACAAAGCTGACACAATTCATTTACATTCGTTCTCCATCTAAAATTGTATCAAAACTGAAACCAATTTGTTCCTGCAAAATGTGTCTACTTTGATTAAGCTGCATTTCCTAATGGTTGTTAAATTTGAAATGTTTTTGATCATCTCTAATTGAGAGACCTCTTAAAAGTCTAGAAACTGTTCAAACCAGAAAGTATTTTAGATGAAAAACAGAGAGTGACTAGATACTAGGTATGTGAAATGGCCATTTGATGATGGCATGTGTCAGAGAGATAAAGAGAGAAAGGAGTAACACATGATTTCAGAAATTTTTCTGAAATATTGTATATGCCTTATTAGCTCCTACACATTAAATGGTCTCCCACACCCGAAGCACCAGGTATTAGGTCCCTTCTAGAGTCCTGCTTCACCAGTGAGGCTCATAAATGTCACATTTCTTAGTATAAAGAGAAGAACATGTGGAGAATTTTTGTAACTGAATTAATAAATCTGTGTTAACACTTTTTCTGCATCTCCCAGTGCACCTCAGCTATGTGCATCTTTTAGACTCTGACTCTTCAAATGCTTTCACAGTTACTTAACCTGAAGCAGATGAACGTATATTTCTAAATGTTACATGTATTTTAAAAGACACGTATTTTTTTAAAAGTGGAATAGATACCTAAATCTATGCAGTACTGAAGCATCAGAATATAAACTCCCCGAAACTATTTTCCTATGTATCTCATACACTGCTGTCAACATTTTTGGTTCTTGCCCTAGAACAAATACAATGTGATAACCACAGTAATAGATAATGACTTTTCAGGAAATGCTTTTGGGAGCATGTGAAAGCATGAAACAGAACTTTATCTGTTTGACAAAAGACGAAGCCAGTCTCCAAGGCCTGGATTTATTCAAGGGACCCAAGTGACTTCCATGCCCCGTGTGACCCTTTGCTGGCATGCCACATGTCCCAAGCCACGTCACACATCTCTGTCACAGCTTCTCAACCCTTTTGGAGCAGAAGGCAGCGCTCAGGCCACCGACCTCTGCACCGGGACCGGAGGAAACCTGTGCTGTTAGCTGTAACGAGGCAGCGTGCTGCAAAAGCACACAGCAGCTCCTTCTCCGGCATACCACTGCACCTGGGGAAGGGGTAGCAAGGGGAAATTTCCTTTCAAAGCCTGCTGAAGTCATCTGGCCCCACAGAGGCACAAGTTACACCACTTGCTCCTGTGAGTCCACCCCAGACATTAAAAAGAAACCAATGGCTTGACAAAGTGCCTAGGAGGAGAAAACGTGAGCCAGAAGTGGCAAAAAAGGCCCACACTACTAGATACAGATAGTGGGGGAAAGCAACGCGCAAACCTTCTGGAGCATCGAATAGGTTTTCTTTTGTGTTTGAAATAAGCTCAGAATCTTATAAATGCTACCAAAATTAAGAAATACTGCTGCTTCATCTACTGCAGGTATCATTTCCCATTTTTGATGCAGATGATTTCTTCTTCATTGAACTCTGAATAGAGATGTCTGCTCTAGTTGTCAATTATTTGTATTTGTCACTGTACACACAGAGGGGAAACAAAACCTAACAAGACCAGGTGCTGAAAAGAAGGATGAGGATGATTACACCAACACCGAGCCTGTGCTACGAGAAAAGAGAAGCTTGTCTTGTTCAGCCTAGTAAAACAAAAGCTTAGAGGGGATATGAATGTTGTCTATAAATACATCAAGGAATACAACAAGAGAGGAAGGAGAGCTATTTAAGCTAAAGGACAACACTGGCACAAGAACAAATGGATATAAACTGTCCATGAATAAATTGAGGCTGAAAATTAGAAGAACGTTTCAAAGCAACAGAGAAGTGAGGCTCTTGAACAATTTCCCAGTGGGAGTAATGATAGCAAATGACCTAATTTGTTCTAAGATGGATCAGTTAATTAGTTTACGAAAGGGTTTATCTGACAGAGGCTGGCTATGGCAAAGGGCTGGCCTCAGCCCCAGATATCCTTTACAGCCCCCCATTCCTAAGTAATTTAAGGTGTTAATTCAATTCCTTATTGAATGCTATATCGTGATGCCTTTAATTCCAAATTTTTGGGTTTTTTTCTGAGTGATTCCATTTTGCAGTGCCACTGATGTGCACCTTGCTTTCCAAACACCGTGAAAAGGTCCCTGCATGTAGGAGTTATATTTTAAGACACAAACAACAGAACTCATTAGCACAAGCAAAGTGGTGTGGTGCTAAGATGCTCAGAGTATAAGAAACGCAGGTGAAAGACAAAGGTAAGCCAAGGCAAGAAAAGCACCGTCCTTGTGAAAGCACAGAGTCTTTTTTGAGGGAAGCAAACCCTGGCATTTCCTTACAACTCTTAATCTTAACATTCCCTTCTCATTTGGTATTTTTATACACCGAGCGTTGAGTGTTTCAATGCGATTCAAGCAAAATTGTGAAGTAAGGTAGTTCATAAATTTCTGAGTGAAGGAGATGGAGATAAGTGGCAGTCAGGGGGACAGGAGCTGTTCTTGATTACTCATTCCTGGCTGTTCATCACTTCCAGCTACCTGAGAAGGCAGCTCTCCTGCTGCCTCTCACTTTGGTGACATCTTTTCTTGGTACCCAGTTATGCCCCCTGGTTACACTGGCCTTTGCCTTCCTAAATGCCAACACCTTTGTGGAGGTGTACATAGAAGAGCACAACTACATCTATTCCATGAACGTCTCATCCCACTTATTAATAGAGTTTCTCGTATTTATTTTTTTATTTTAAGGAGTGGAAACATGATTTGGTCACTTGAACAGCTACTCTACAAAAATGTGAGCCTGGTGAACTGCAATTTCTCATTCCCCAGACTGTTTTCCAATGCAAAGCATCTTAAGAGGCAGGCAGGTTTGCTGAGAAATCTTGGAGGGAACTTCTGCTCTTCCACATGCCCTGAAATGCCCAACACAGGGTTCCCTCAGGGTGCAGTCTCCCTCTATTTTCAGGGTTTTGGGGAGGGGAGGAGGTTGGCGGGTTTTGTTGGGTTTTTGTTTTTACTGGGGGGTGGGGTGGGTGGGGGGTGTTGTTGCAGCTTTGGGGTTTTTTTAAAGGTAAGTCCCTCTCAGAGGGAACTGAAAATACACCTTTTGTGACTTAAGGGGCTACCAAAAATGTTTTCAACAGACATAGTGTTTAAGGGCAGAAGACAATTGCACTTCATAAACAGGGTTACTCTGGGGCAAGGATAGTCTCTTTCTTAGCTAAATGTCACTCTCGTACTTACTTTTGCCTTTGAAAAGTGAAATCGTATAGCCTAAAACTCCTTGCAGTGTTGTGGTTTCTGTTTGAAATTTTTATATAGTGCTTGTTGTTTGGGGTTGTGGGAGTTTCTTTATGTGGATCACTTGACAGTGAACTTCACTGTTTCTGGTTGAATTAATGAAATAGCAGGTTCTTGCCTTAAAGGACACATGTGAAGGATATCATCTTTGTCTCAGCCAACTGCCTACACATAATGTCCAACTAACTAAAAAGGCAACCATCAGTTTTAAAAGCACCACTGAACATCCTGCATAGATCACCTGGAGGATGACCCCGTCGTGATCTCAGCCCAGGACATTTTGTGCCTGCTGAGCTATAAGTAGGAGGGCACTCTGGAGACAAAGACTGAAGGACAGGACATCAAAACTCATTCCTATTTCCTTCTGTGCCTCTTAGCATCTAGCAGTGAGTGACAATCCTGCCAGTTTTTCCACAGGCACTCAATTCCCCACCATCCAGTTCATGCCTCAAGCACAACATTGTCTTCTGCACCAACCTACTGTGATACACAAAAGACATGGCTTAGAACGGCTTGTTTTGTTACTGGTTTGCATAGTTATAACTATGCTAAAAGATAAAATAACCCACTGAACAGTCTCCTGTCCGGAGGCCAAGCAGTATAGTTCCATCCATCCAGCTGATGCCCCCTGCTCCACCAAAACAGGGAGCATATGCTGACAGCCCACTGGGACAGGTCTTTAGCCTCTGCTATGGCTGGAGCTGTGCCCGAACACTTCTGGGGATAGCGACGGATGAAATCTGTGCCAGCAACTCCGTTAACAGACTAACAGTACGGACAACCACAAGCAGCTGTCAGGCCCTGCCCTGGCCCTGTGCAGTTCACTGGGACAGACACACTCAATACAGCAGTTTTAGAGGGGAAAAGTGAGACCTCTGTTGTCATACAGTGCTTTCATAACAGAACGGCAAAGGCTAACAATTATATCATAACAATTGTAAAATTAAATAATTATTTATTTATTTTTATAAAATCCTTCAGCAGACACTATGGGGAAAACACTGGTTTTAATCCAAAGCCCTCTAAAGGCAACAGAAAGAGACTCACAAGAGCTTCAGTGGGCTTGTACTAGTCTCTACAGACTCACAGCCTGGGAGAGAAAGTCTGTGGACTAGAAACTTTATTATAGAGTAAGAATACATGGCACTTTTCAACATAGTGAGGACAGGAAGAGTTTTTTTCCTAAGATCTCTGTTTATAGATTTTGGGGGTAATGTGTTCTCAGAAGTGGCAAGACCTGCAAGCAAGAGAAATAGCTGCAGTCAGGCTAGGAAGCACTGGCAGAAACTGTATTTGCACATTAACAAGACAAATGACAGGATGATTAGATCAAATCTAGTATTTTGTCAAATGACCAGTATGTGTATGAGGCAAAATTTGACAAAAGTATGTAGTAACTTCACCTATTTTAATTTGGGTGCCAAGCTAAGGCAGCAAGTGAAAATAAGCACATATAAAAAGCATTAACCATAAAGAACAGATCATGAATTACTGCAAATTGCTCCTAAAACCACTAGACCTAAATTAATTCAGGTTACTTTGGCTACAGTGTTGTGAAAGCAGTAATGCCAAAAAATCTGAAAGTAATCATGCATGAATTCAAATTCCTGTAGCAAGAAAGGGCACTTGTAAATCAGGATTGCTCCACAGAGAGAATTACCAATGGTCTATCTATGAAAAAAACCCATAAAATATTGATATATTCAACCCCTTGAAAAAATTAATTAGTGGGGTAGCACTGGTGTGAAAAAAGTTCTGGAAATAGATTAAGCTCGTGAATCTGCATGGATGCAGACATATGCTACTGGAATATAAAAATACTGACATGGTTCTATCATGTCACTGCAAGGTAAATACAACTTTTGAGATAGAGAAACAAACTAAAGAGCCCAAGTTTTCTGAACAGGGCAATAACTACTTCAACTATACACACATCAATTGATCAAACAGTAAAAAAGGCATGAGGAACAAGTTCTTGATTCTATAGGTGAATGCATTCTGGAATACTATGTTCGGATAATGCAAAAACATAAGCTGGTTTTTCCACTTATTTTCAAGTAAGAGAGTGACTGGTGCATGAAATCAATGAAGCTGAGTTGTTACACTAGGAGCTACCACCTGATTTACAAGTTCAACAGTACCAGGAGACAAAAGACAGCAATACTGAAGATTGAAATTTAGGTAAGAACTAGCAAACCCACCAGAAACCAATTATAGAAGTTTTAAGGTCAAGATCAAAGAAATTAAGAGTTCTTTTTGATCCGAATGCTCAGACAATCTTTGATGTTTTTTCTTGGTGGATGACAGTCAGATATATATAATTCCGCTTATTCACAGAAAAACATTCACAAAATCTTTTTATTTCCTTGAACACAGTGGGAAGGTGATGTCCTGAAATACAATACTGAACCTCACACTTTTTGGCAAAAAGCTTTATGAAAGAATCTCTTCTTTTTTTTTTTCTTTTTTTTTCCCATCAGGGCCATGCTGTAGTCTCTTCCTCTGTGCCTGCTTCTGGACATTCGACAGGTACTGCACCAGCAGCTGTGCCCAGATTCCTGTGTCTGCATTCAGTCTATTTGCCTGATGGCTTAAACCTTTTCAGCCCTTGCGAAACCAGGATCCCACTTTGGCCAGCTTGGCTGCAAGGCAGGAAGCATGTGCATTGCCTGCAAGGTGTTGTAACACTCCCACAACACAAACACATCTTTTGAAGGACGTATTCCACCAGCAGCACAGCAGTACAGTGGCATCCAAAGCAAATAAGCAGAAAGGTATGAGAAAAGCTGCAGGGACGAATGCCAAGGTTCACTAACTTAGAATCAGAGAATCATTTAGGTTGGAAAAGACCTTTCAGATCATCAAGTCCAACTGTTAACCCAGCACTGCCAAGTTCACCACTAAACCATGCCCCTAAGTGCCACAGCTACACGTCCCAGGGATGGTGACTCATCCATTTCCCTGGGCAGCCTGTTCCAGTGCTCAATAACCCTTTCAGTAATTTTTTCTTAATATCCAATCTAAACCTCCCCTGGTGCAACTTGAGGCTGTTTCCTCTCATCGTATCACTTCTTATCAGGGAAGAGACCAACAGCCAACTGCCTAAAACCTCTTTTCAGATAGTTGTAGGGAGCAATAATGTCCCCCTGAGCCACCTCCTCCAGGCTAAACCACCCCTGTTCCCTCAGCTGCCCCCCATCAACCTTGTGCCCCAGCCCCAGCCCCTTCCCCAGCCCCCTGCCCGTCTCTGGACACGCTCCAGCACCTCAGTGTCTGTCCTGTAGCGAGGGGCCCAAAGCTGAACCCAGGGTTTGAGGTGCCGCCTGACCAGTGCTGAGTGGGGGGATGATCGCTGCCCTAGTAGTCCTGCTGGCCACGCTGGTTTGGATACAAGCCAGGGTGCTGCTGC
>JAVJGJ010000047.1:58562495-58600992 GCA_035590215.1 Microhierax caerulescens | reverse complement strand
TTTTTCATCCGACAAAGCTGAAGCGTGCCCAAGCCATGAGCACCAGTTGCTCTGGGAGAATGCTGTGGGAGACGGTGCCCTCCTGAGTTGCCCGTCCCTCCTTCCAGAGGTCATAAACTCTCTTTTTTTTTCCCCGAGTTCCAGCCAAAGCTCTCTGTTCAGCCAGGTCGGTCCTCCCCACCAGCTCATCTATCAGCACATGGGGACTGCCTGCTCCTGCGTCTTTAAAATTTCCTTCTTGAAGAACACCCAGCCTTCCCGGACCCCTCTGCCTTTCAGGACCACCTCCCAGGGGACTCTGTCAACCACTCTCCTAAACAGGCCAAAGTTGGCCCTCTTGAAGTCCAAGGCAGCAGTTCTGCTGACCTCCCTCCTTATTTCTCCAAGAAACAAAAAGTCTACCACGCCGTGACCGCTGTGCCACAAGTCCTTCTCTGGTCACAAACAACAGCTCATTCACCAGCTGTGTCAGGAAGGTCTCTTCCACACACTCCAGGAACCTTCTAGATTGTTTTGTCACTGCTGTACTGTATTTCCAGCAGGTATCTGCTAAGTTGAAGTGCCCCACAAGATCAAGGGCGGGCAATTATGAGACTTCTCCCAGCTGCTTATAGCGTGTTTTGTTTGCTCCGTCATCCTGGATGGGTGGTCTGTAACAGACTCCTGCTAGGATATCTGCCTTGTTGGCCTCCCCCCTGATCCCTACCCATAAACACTCGCCCCTACCATCACCATCATTAAGCTTATAACATATATTATATATTATATATATTATATATATATATGTTATAACATGACAAGTTACTGAAGTTTAGCCAGTGTCCTTGCAAAAACGAACCTTGCTTGAATAAAGCCCATAGAATGAAGCACAAACTACAGCCTGAAAGTCCACCATTGTAACGTTGCAATGGCTAAGGTTAAATATGAAGGCTGACACCATAACCTCTAGCATCAACATCAGACACTGTCAATGGAGAGAAATGGGCATTTCCAGCAATCTTCATTTAAATGTCTCAGCTGGTGATAAGCAGCCCTTGAGAGGTGTCTCTTTCTTCCTGAGCATCATCCTTCCAGTGACTAGTTCACCCAGAAATTAACTCTCGTGGCCCTCAGTTAGGAGAAACAAAGTGCACCCCAAACAAGCAAAGAAATCAGAAAAAACCAAGATGCTTGCAGCATTTCATGTAGTAACAGTGGGCATTTCTGTTAGCTATATAAAAAGCTGATCTTTGTTTTAAGGTCGATTAGTTCCACTCAGCTATTTTAGCATTTCTTAGTTCCACACAGTACTGGAGCATGACTTTAAAAATTGGCAATAATAGCAAAATTCTTAATGGACTCTGTTGCCTTTTCCCCACTTTTCTCTTTGCTGACAAAATGTCTTTTTGCTGCAGGAATTTTCTTTCTTTCTTTCTTTTTTTTTAAGATGGCTTGATTTCCTTTTTCTTTTTGCAGTTATGGGGTGGGTTGCTCAGGGAGCTGTTTGAAAAAACTGCCAAGATCTCACAGTGTACGAGATGGCCTTGGTATGTCTTCCCTGAGATAATCTGGGTGCCACAGACTGTGTATATGATACTGGAAAATAATACCAAAAGATAATTTTCTCTTATAACGTCAAAGTTTTCAGTGGTCAAGACTGCCAAAAAAGCATAATTAATTATCTTAATTACCTTTACACAAATCCTCTGTGTTCTTTTGTACCCTTATGCATGCTGATGTATTCCTGCCATTGTAAACTAATTAAAATTTAACAGTTGCAGTACTTTCTGTAGGAATGACTTTTTTTCCCCTTCAGTATTTACCTGCAGCTGTTGTCACATCAATCTTTCTTCAAAGTTTCAGTATCCCCTTCTGCTTTTTTTTTCAGCCTGATGCAGTTTTGTGGCACACACTATTTCCTTCATCTGTTGCAATTTTATGCATTTTATTCACGTCTCTTCACATTTATTCTTTCACTCTTAATAGACACAAATTTTCCTTAAGCTGTTTTTTTTTTAGATACGTGTACTGTCATGGCACAAAGCTTACTCATACTTGTAACACCAGTGTCTCCTGTCTTCCCCCATATTTTTACATTTTTTCTTCCTCCACAAAACACACTGTTTCAAAGCAATAAAGTAATGGAAAGTACACAATAGTGGGGCTGTCTGGGAGACAGGGGCTAAAGATGCCCAATTCCACAGGAAACCATGCTGATTCCTAATCACGTTAACAGAGTTCAGTGCATTAAATATAGCCCCATGTCAGTATTTTACAGATCTGCTGTGCACAATAGACAGTAATGGCTCTATAGAAGCTCTTAGGGCTTTTTATGAGAACTCTCAACATGAGAGAGTCTTTTATTCTTTTTGACAAGTTGATTCTTTAAACTACTCTAGTAAAGGGAAGAATGGAACAAGGCAAAGCTAAAATTTTAGCTTTTGCTCAGCGGGTCCAGATCAATGCTAATTAAGACAAACTATGAAAGGGACTACTAGGGATTTCAAGTCTAAATGTAATTATGTGTAATATAAAAATCAGATCAGAAAGCTCGATGTTAAGTTTTAATGAATCTCCATTTTTTCTCAGAATGAGACACCTGGAGCTGTATACAGAGCTCCCTGAAAAGCATTCACAACAACCCAAATTTAGACCAAACTCACCTGATTTTGGGTCTTGTTATGACAGCCAATCTATTAGAGAGTTGCATAATCCCTTTGCTGCTCTATATAGGCAGTCAGTGGAGTGAGCAGAGCACAGAGGTGATGTGATTTCAGTAATCCATGTTGCTGGAGAGGCTTACAGCTCCATTCTGAACGAGACAATTTTTTTTTTTCCTGGGCATAAAAGCATAATTCTTTTCAAGGTCAGATAAAGTATGTTGCAATAATAGAGGTGGGAAGTACTGAAGGCATTTAGTGTATGATCAAGCCATCAAGCCTGCATTATTTCTGGCAAAGATGGCATATAGCTCCCCAGAGATGGGAAAGTGTGCTTTTTTTTTTTTTTTTTTGTGTGTGTGCGTGCGTGCATGTGTCAGAGATTGCTATGTGCCATTCTGAGTTTGTGAAAAGTTTAGGAAGGAAAACTCAAAATTGCAGACTCTGTTGACAGTTTGCCATGGGCAGAAGACTACCTTCTATTGATGAGTCCCCCCTAATTTTTCCTTTCTGCCTCTCTGTGGAGAGAGAGGATATATTTTACTAGACCAATTGATAAAGTTGGAAAAACTGTCAACATTTTGGACACACAAAGACCTTCTCCAGGTCTGACACAGAATCACCAATCTTCAAAAACAAATGCAAGCTAGCAGCTGTTTAGAGTTTAACGAATTATCTTAATTGGTTAGACCACCTGACAGAAAAGGCAGCGTGCACCTGTGAAGCAGGAGGGGGTGTTTGCAGAGGTCAGGGTGATAAGGTGGTTTCTCCTATAGAAAATGGAGAGGAAGACAGGTAATTCGTCAGTGGTGCTACAAGGAAAGGTTCCCAAGGACAGCAAAGTTTCCTACAAATACAACTTTTACCAAGCTGGTACCTGGGTTCAGCTAGCTTCCAAACTGAAAGGACAGTCAGAGATCAGAGGTGACATCAGGGCTGCCGCTGGAGTGGGGCAGCCTCCTCATGGGACAACTGAGTTGAGTTATGTAGGGGGAGGATGAGACTTTGGCACTGTGGAAATCCAGAGAGGGCTGGGGGACTCTGCACGCAGTCCTCAAAGGAAAGCATCAATCATTACAAAATATTTTCCTGGAGTGCTGCCACCATCCTTCGGCAGGACAGCAGAACAGCACTGTCAGTTATGCTGAGCATCGCAGAAGGTGCAGAACTGGGAATAAGAGTCTGCTCCTTTCCAGAGAAGTAGCGAGATGCATCCATCACTGCTCCTTCCAGTCTGCTTCCCGGCTTGAAGTCAGACTAGGGAATTTATTAAGTCAGTGTGGCCAAATCTAACTTTTCTTCAAGTGTATGCTTGAAACTCCGCAGTTCCAATCACCAAGCACAACTCTCGCAAACACTTCAAATGTAATGAAAACACCCAAACATCAAAACAATAAAGAAGAAAAGGAAAAGTGTATGCTAACATAGATTATCAGTGTTTATAAAATTTAGCATTTTTTTGATCTGCCTGTGACAGTTACACCTGAAGGCTATGCCTGGTACAGGCAGAGGGTGGGATTTTCAAAAGTACCATTGACATGACCCGGCTCTTGCCAAAGGCAAATTCACATCAGTTAACTAATAGTCACTGCCTTGCAAATATGTCACCTTAAGTTATCATCCTTCAACTGTACCAGGTCACAGCATGAGTGAAAAAGCCCTGAGGACTTCTAGGCCTTGAAAGACATGCAGCCACCCTGGAGATGAATACAACTAAATGCTTTACAAATCTGTATTTTTTTTCTGCTGATAGAAGAGAAGGGCAGCAGAAATGGCTGAGTGAGTGAAAGATGGAAAAGCATCTTTGCACCTGAAGGAACATCTGATGTTCCTCTTCATCCTGGTTGTCCATCTCAGGGTGAATTTCAGGGTCAGCAGTTAGTGGGGAAACAACCAAGATAGTGGGATAGATGTTTGTTTAGGAGTCCACTGGTATTGAAATGGCACTAGGTCTCACTCCACACCTATGCTGAAATTGTGCGGCCTAAAAGAAACCAGTCATCAGCCGGCATGAAGAAGTCAACTGTGAGTTCCTGCAATACACAGAAACACCCACTGGAAAGGGTCTGTCTCCACAGAAATGATCTACAAATCGAAGCTGTGAGATTTTCAGGACCATTCACCGTCAGGTTGTTGCACTGTCTCTTAAAGACCTTGCTACTGCTTCAAATTTGTAGCACCTGATCCAAAGATGTTCTATAAAATGGTTTCAGAGCTTATACTGGACAGAAACACAGGAAACATTGCCAAATAAATTGCCAATGCACCTGAGATTTCTTCTGTAAGTGTTTTAGCTGGGATTCATAGCACCATCACTGCGAGTGAAATCTCTCACATGCCCACCTTTCACAATTATGTTCTCTGCTAATTCATTTTTTATTGAGTGATAATTTAGTATTAAGCCAGAGATTGCCCAAAGTTTTTATACAGGTTTCATTTTCCTTTCTTGTTATATCAATCAGAAATTTCTCCCTATAATCATCTTGCTTGAACTGAGATGATGAGAGAAAATGCCCTGGGGTGCTATCTAAGGTGCCAAGGTCACAGGAAAAAATGTATTCCCATGAACAATAAAGGTAATGGTTGATCTTTTGAATTTAGGGTAATGTAGATCCAATTTTAATTGAAATTCAGTGCAATTACTTCAAGACTTCTCTTGTTCCTGACAGTGTAAATGCTACCAATTACAAATATAGATGAGCAGTATGAAAAGAAAATTGTTTCCAGAGACATCCAAAGAGGGGAAAATGGGATCAGTGTGCCTAGCCCATTTATAGCCCTCATGTCACATACCCATGTTGTGCTACAGTTCAGAAACTATTAGTTTTCTCACACTGCACAGACATTTTCCAGTGTTTTCCTACTATGGCTTTAACACTACATTTTACCTGTTGATTTCTTTGTTTTCTTGCATTCTGTATTTGAATCTATCCAAAGCACTTGCAAAAGTCAACATTCACATTCTGAAACATGTAGAGTGAGAGAACATTCTCCTAAATCTTGTGCTTAAGTTACCGTTGGTTTTTTTTTTACTATTCTTAAAAAAAAAAAAAAAAGCCAAGGGGCATGCCCTACAAATGGCACTGTAAAGAGATAAATCCTACTCCTTGAAACCCCCCCAGAAGCAAGAAAACTTTTCAATTGAGGAATGCAAGTTCCTGGACTGGAAACTGCTAAAATACCCTGTTCTACACATATGCTTCATTCTCTGCTGCTTTTCACATTTAACATCCCTTTTCAAAAGGAGTTAATTTCATATTTGCTTGTAACGTTCCCAAGATGATACAATCACAATAGTTTTGGATGGATCACGAAATACCATTTCCCGTATCCCCAACTTCCAAATGCCCCCCATACACACACGCCTCTGCTCAGCATCACTGATGCTCAAATCTGCCACCCAAACCAAGACACTTGCTCTTGATGCTGGAATAGGCTCAAAGACTGGATAAATAACAGCAAGGAGTAAACCCTGAGTTCATGATTAGTATGTGCTTATTAGAGGATCTTGGGCTGGCCTCTGTACCACATGGGATTAAATCATTAAAGGTGATGGGAAAATGAAGTTCAAGTTGAACTCACACACTGACACTTGGTCTCATTACTCTCCTAATGCCTCTGCAGGGCTAGCGCCTGCCAAAACAGCCTCATAACAGAGCCTTAGGGTTTGAGCCTGTGGACATTAAACAGCACGGAGAGGTCAGGACTGGGAGAAATGCCTTCGGAGCAATTCATGTGAGAAAACAGCTCCCAGGCAAGCACCACCTGGGTTGCATCTCAACATCCACTGGGTTCTGCCTGTGGCTGCCCTCACCTGCCTTTACACCGACTATGGGCTGAGTGATAGCTGTGTTCTAGATATAACAACAGAAATAAAGAAATGAAATTAGAATCAATCCCCTACAGATGGCTCCGTTGCTATAAAAGCCACCTGCTCTCAAATTAACATTTGTTTATACATAAATTTAGAACACCATAATAAATTAACACCCACCCAACAGAAATGAACTCTTCTTCCCAGTGGATAGCAGGAGGTTGGAAATGCTATTTTCCCTTGAAGGCATTTACAGCAGAAATTCAACAGCAGCACAAACAGTGGAAGTATTGTGGATGGAGGAGATGCTTCCCGGGTGCCAGCATTTACTCTGCACAAAAGACTTAGATAAGGTTGGTAAGTCTGCAAATACCAACTTGGAGTAGACAAAGAGTATCTATATCAACCTCTTGAATCTAAAAAAAAAATTGTACAGGGAGGTATTAAATCAATCTTAAATTTTATTCAAAATGAAGAAAGTAACAGGCATGGGGCCAGGGGGAAGCAGTACAAATAATAAAGAGAATCCATGATAAAAATGAAAAGATTTAGCATGCTGACCGAGAAAATTATTTGGAGCTGTTTAAGAGATTAAGGATTTTTACTGTGAGAAAAAAATCCTAAAGCCATTAGTCCAATCTGTAGTTGAAATGAAGGCAGCAAACAAAATGTGTGGTTGCTAGGGGAATATAATATAAATCAAAAGCACTACTGTAACTGCTATACACTGTAAAGAAGTGATAAGACCTCTCTGGGTATATTGTACCTCGTCTCGGTTATCATCTCGAGGAAAGCTCCCACGCTTTTTGAAAGAATGCAGTGCAGAGCAAAACAATGTGAACAGCAAGCCTGCAAAATTTAAATTATTAACTACAGAACCAGTTTGGGTGAAGAACTCACAAACAGCAGAAGACAAAAGATGACAGATGTGAGTCAGAACACTGGGTATTATTGATCAAAAAAAATATCTATTGAGGCCTGTCAGCCCCAAAGATTGGTTATTTATTAAATTCTTGCCCTTAAAATGAATGAATGACCCAAACAGCTCGAAACCATCCCTGTGTCCACCATCTCTCTGAAGCTACAGTAGAAGCTGCTTCAAAGCCCTGAATCTGTCCTGGTCAAAAGTAGCCCACCTTTGTAACCTGTCCCAACCCATCAATTTCATCTCACACGGATTCAGAAGTGAGCCTTGGACCTCGATCCAAGCATCCTTCCAGCAGAGGCCTCCTGAAATACTTTGGACTTCTTCATGCCACAGTTTCCAATGGCAGGAAGGGGCAAGGAGGAGTTCCCTGCCTTCCAGGAGTAACATGGCAATGAATGCATTAAAAACAATGGAATAACTTAAATAAAACATTACTTCTCTTAACAAATCGGCAGGTTCTGTCTCCCTTGCACCCCAGACATACTCTGGTAGATTTTAGAAATATAGGATGCAAAATATGGAATGGATGCCGCATGTGAAAGTCACAGGACATGGCTCTCCGTTTTTACGTGTGTACAAAAAGATGAAGAATGATCCAGAGTCATCCCACCTGACTTTTAGCTCTTGCCTCAAAGCAGTAAGTTGGGAGTGCAGCTCACACTGACTAGTTTATGCCCAGAATTGGTTTCCCTCAATGACTTCAGCTACAGCCTCTCGAGAAGAGGTCAAACTACAGCCCATCTACTAAGGTAGAGTTTCAGCCCAACACCTCAGTCACCCTACTCCATCATCAGCGCCTTGTGTCACCTGGCCAGTCTCTACCGTGGGGGATCGGCTCTCCCAGGCTTCCTTTGTCACTGCACTTCAGGTGACTCCAAAGATCTCAGTTCGTGCTTCCTCATTTGCAACTCATGTATCCCTCTTAACAATCTATTTCTTATCTATTGACCTTGGTTCTAAGTTTGTTGAATATACAGTTAGCCATAGAAACTGCAGCAGTGTAGTCATAAACCACAAGCAATACATAGGAAAAACTCATTACCGAATGTCTTGTTTCTTCTTATGATAGAAATCAAACCAGCACTGATGTCACTAGTCTGTTTTCCTAATATATGAGTGTTCTGCAACGTTTTTCAGCACGAGAAACACAATGGCCAAATGCTGACACTGCCAAGGCTAAAGCTGGATGCTCTGGGACAGATACTTGTGGAGAATGTTTCATAGATCAGGTGGAAAAAATTACTTCTGGGCATGTCCATCAAACCCCACTGACTATAAAAAGAGCGTGCAGGGGACCAGCTTTCTCACTTAAATTTGTTAGTAAAGTTGAATGAACCCAGGCGTGTAACTCCCTGTGGCAAAGAGAATCAGGTCTGTGCATTAAAAGCAAAATGCTGCAGCTGTTATCCAAGCTACCTGTTGGAAGTAGAAGAGGATCCTACTGTATGGATTTAGCAGGGATGGAATTGGGCAGGTTACTACCAAAAATGATACAAATGCTAAGAAAGACTCAAAAAATAAGGTAGGAACAGGACCCAGGACCTGATAAAGCACTAGCCAAACTCCAGCCAGGCCCAAGGAAAAACAGAAACACTGTAAAATTCTAAATAAAAGTCCCTTGTAGTTGAGGGAAAAAAGCCCCCCAAAAGAAAACAAAAACTCACAAGCAACTCTAGCTGGAAGATTTTTTTATGTAAATGCCAGAAAGTACACATTTGTCTTTTCACTTCCAACAAAAGGAGTAAATATCTGTGTGCTTCTGTGTGAAGTGTGACTATTACACAAGTAACCCCATATTCTTATCACATATGGGCTCTGACCCATTGTGTTGTAACGTGCTGTAGAAATCAGAACAGAAAGAGAGCTTCTGCGTGAGAAATCTAAAGCCAAATTCCAGAGAGCAGACAGCACACAGACAGGCAGACAGGAGAGAAATAGGGAAGGGAATGAATGGTGGCAATAATTTGAAGGATGATAAAGGATGATAATGGGATAGTTTCATGAATGCTTACACAGAGATCCTCTCATGCAAAGGAAGAGAATGTGGAAGTCCTTATTCGAAGATTTATCTAGGTAAACGGCACTCACATGTACCATCACATCTTGTGAGTATGGCTCAAACTGCTCATTAGCTGTTTTAATTCCTTTTTATCTTTTAATTCTTGCACACATAACCACACTATTGAAAGGCACCAAAGGATGCTAAGTCTGGCCACAGATACTATTTTTTTTCTGCCCAACTGCTCCCACAGAAACTGCTTTCCTTCCCTTTCCACTTGTGCTGCCACTGGAGTCGCTAGTGGGTGTTAGCTCAGCCTCCGCTGGGTCACCACCAAACCCACAGACCTGGGGCTTTGCACAGGGGTCATTTGCCCAAGGAATCCCACCACTCACAACTCATCACAAATAACCTGCTCAATGCAAAGATGAGCAAGACCTGCAAAAAAACGCACATTTCCCTTTCACCTGCTGGTCCTGAGGGCACAGGTCGCAGGTGGTGATACAAAAGCTCCACATCCCCATCGTGGCACAGCAAATCCTGGCAGCAACAGCTGCTCCTCACCCACAAAGGGCCCAACTATTCCTTACAGAGGGAATGCCACTAGTTCAAAGGAAGATGTAGAGACCTGAGGCTTCACCATCACGTCATTGCCTCAGGAAGATGGCGTGCTCTAGATGGCAGTTTCTTTGCTAGTAATTTCTTTGCTGGCTGCTTTCCAGAAGCCTTAAGCAGGACATCATATTGTCTTTATTTGTTAGTGAGCCGTAGCCCTTAAAATAGCATTTCATTGCTGGCTGGAAGAACAGAGAGAAAGAAGAACAAGGGGGAAAAGATTAGCTCCCTGGGCAATGGAGCTACTGAAGTCTGGTCTTCCATGGCTCTGTGGCTCACGGCTGGGTTTTCTGATGTCTAACAAGGTATCAGCTCTCACTGATGCTTCTTCTTTGGCTGGAGCATTCCTATTAATCCTCCTTTGTACAGTGCCTCCAGTGTCCCAGTGAGTAAACTCATACTGCAGCCTTTTATATGGTGGAGGCACAGAAAGAGTCTCTCTCCTCTATGAAGCCACTGATTTTCATAAAGCTTGTCAGGCCTTTTATCAGATCTGGTTGATATTAGCCAGCTGAATCAAAAAACTGCCAGGGAGGAGCAGGAGAAGCAAGTGTGCATTCACACACACGTTGTGATCACGTAACACCTCATTTCCCCAGGAAACCTGTCTAAAGATCTGCCTCTCTGTACAGGCCATTGAGCAACCATTTCCACCAGAATGAAACTGTTCCGACTGTATCACGTTCTCATCACGAACGCTGTGCTAACTAAGCTCAGTCAATGCAGGAGCCACCAGCTCCAGGCTCTGAATTAACATGCAGACCAGCAAGAAAAAAAAACACCAGTCTTTTTTTGCAGTTTCAATTCATCGGTTCAGGCAGGGATGAGCATACTTTATTTTTCTCCCCAGATGGTTGGAAGCTGCAAAGTAATTTAGCAGCCTATGTTCTTCTAAAAAATTATCATGCTTTTTCTTTCCTGGGTGACTTCTACATCCTCTGCTGACTGGTTTAATAGTACTAAGAGTGATGGAATGATATTGTTTTTATTATGTGCCTTTTTTATTTTTAAATTGCATTTTGACACATAGTCTATCCGTTCATGGGTCTTCAAAGAAGAAGCTCTGCCCAAGTGACTCCGATATCTAAGTAACAGAAAAGCTACCCTGAAAAGACACTGAAAACAAGCCAAGGCACCTTTGGGATGCCAGTGCTCATTTTTAGTCCTTTCATTTTCCCATTCTCTAATGATGCCATGAAATTACTTACTGACTTGTGACAGTACGTGAAACATTTCAGGAAAAGTCTTCCTCTGGATTTTAGTCCTAGCTTGGAGTTAGGGGAGTAGGGAAATCAGGAAACTGCATGACTTTTAAGAAAAGATTCTTCTCTTCTCTAAGGCCTTACAATATTGGCATCTTCCTGTGCCTCGTGCCACGTGCCTCTGTGCTCATAAATTAACCAGTGTCAAGGTCCATTCGTGGGCGCTAGTACCAAGGCCTTTAGGAAGTGAAATTGTTCACGCAGTCACAGGCATGGTTTTGGCCCTTGCTACTAGTGCTCCCCCAAGCAACTGCTGGGTGCAGTTTGGGAATTAACACGGTGCTGGCCCACTGCAGAAAAGCAATCAGCACCCTGCTGGGGAGGCTCCGTCCGAGAGGTTAGCGAGGGAGACACAGGCAGTTTATGCCAGATGGCTTCAGTGTCTGAGAACTGTCCCAGGCACATTTAATCTACCGGAGTCGAGGCAGCCCATCAGTCTAAGGGAACACAAATGTGCAGGCTGTTCTGCACGGGGACATCACGTACCCTTCTGCTGCCTCTCCGTAAGGACCAGGCGTTACAGAAGAGATAGGGAAGCAGCAGCAGAGGAGGCAGCATTGTGCCAGGGAGTACCAGGGACAATTAATTCAATCCCACTAGGTCTCAATCCAAAAGCTGTTGCTGGCAGGTTACAGGGTAGCTGTAGAGTGCCCTAACATGAGGAACGCAGCAGGGAAAGGAGCAAGTCACACCGCAGTGGCGCAGGACTTCCAGCCAGCTGCTGGCACCCAGGTTTCAGGCCACACCAGACAAGTCAGCCTTCTGTTCACCAAGAACCAAAGGACTTGCTTCAGAAGAGATCCAGACTCATTTAACGTGATGGTAATAGTCTTGCCCAACCCACCGGAGACTTGAAGCAGTGCTCCACCTTCCTGGTCCGCACCAGAGCCCTAGTGGCACCAGGGCTCCGAGCAGCACCCATGTTTCTCCAGAGCTCAGCTGAAATCTGTTCTGAACACTCAGGTGGACCTTTTCCCCCGCAGTTCATGGTCAGCTGGAGACAGTCCCCTCCTGGCACAGAAAAACCTCCCACCACAACTAGCAGCCAGCTGTGTAAGACTTCCCCTAACAAGCTGTTTCAAGCTTGCACTCCAGGGTACAAAGCACACGTGCATCACGCAAAACAGAAGCAGCTTTAATGCTCTGAGCTACATGCTCCTTCCATTTCCAACTTAGCAGCAGCAGCCAGAGGCACCCAAGTCATTCCTGGCATTCATCGGCAAGAGCTCTCAAGGTCAAAAACATCCCAGGAAAGCCAGCTGGGGGTTCAACCACCCTTTTCCGGACAGCAGCTACTGAGAAGAGTCAGTAATGTCTAAGCAGGAGGAATTGGGGACGGGCAAGTCTCTCCCCCATTCTGCCATTGACCTGCAATGAGATAGTGAACAAAAGGCTTTGCCTCTCTGATTCCATGTTTCAAACATCATTTGTTGTTTATTTGGGGGACGATGAACAGTAAGGATGTTCTCTTAGAATGGTTTAAAAAAACAACTATCACACATCTCTAATGAAAGGCTCACTGCAATTCAAATGCAAAGCAGTTCTGCGATACACAACTTCTCAAAAGATAATAGATTTTTGCCCCTTTCCCTCCAGTGCCACTTTTCCCTCTGGTTCATCTCTAATTCTATCCATTTGCCTTAACCACAGAGGCCAGTATAAGGTAAGCTTTGGGAAATGTGCTGGCATTCTTTAAAGATTTATCCCTGCTGCAACAAAAACCTTTCATGATTCTGATTGCTAATTACAAGCAAATACTTTGATAGCTGTGGAAATCAGTTAACTATCCTTCCACCTTTCAAGGCATTGCGTCAAACTTGTCACTACACACAAATGCACATCTTAATCCAGTTTGATCACAACCTGGAATGAATAAACTAAGAATAGGCTGATGTAACTGAGCACATGAAAGCCGAAGACATTTGCTTACTATTTGAGACTCCATTTCTATTTGAATTAATGAGCACGGTGCTATAAATATCTAATTTCCATGAATTTAAAATAATATGGGAACAACATCTGGGATGTCAGTGTTGGCAAAGAAGCATCTTTGCTTCTCTACTGCAGCAAGCCAGTGACATTTCCATTTTAACTCCATGCCCCAGCCAAGTCCCTGCAGGAACCGCAACTTCTTCCTGCCAACACTCGACCCTCCCTGGAGGATCTTTAGCCAGTGACCACTTGTGCTGGGAGAAACGCTATAGAACCTGGCAAACCCCCACTAACTGACCTACCTAATTAACTGTGTTAGAAATACTATTCATATGAACAAGCAAAAAGAACGGAATTGAGCCAATAAGCCAAATTCAGCATTACTGTTAGAAGGTGCTCCTATTTGTTGTTAGAAAGTATGTTTCTGCAATTTAATTTGGTGCATGCAATTGAAAGACATGTATTAGGATGCTTGTCTTTTATCTGGAATGTATTATCTCTCTGAATGCTACTATGAACGTGTTGCTTTCTACAGTGCTTTTGTTTATCTGACAGCATATTCTGCTCCCTTTGCATGCTTTGCATCTTAAGTTTGAATATGCCTCTGTCACATACCTACAGCTTTACATCACAGGCAATAAATGTATTTATTTAATTTTCCTTGAATATATTTAAATTTCTTTGAATCTAGTTTTGTGTAATGCTTTGTTTGCTCCAGAGAGATGTGTTCGGCTACATATGTGCTAAAACTGTTTTTCCAGAAATTAAGATCAGTGCTCAGGAATTCCGGCCAGACCAAGAGCTGAATCTGGAGATGATGGAGAGAAAGAAGTCCCAAACCAGTGGTTCCTCTTCTTGTTGTTGTTGCTGGGGATTTTATTTTATTTATTTATTTTTAAATGCACAAGCAGGTAACTGTCTCATTCCTCAATCACAGAGTTTTTAGGATCCATATGTTCTTCAACAAGATCTGGCAGAAGATTTCCAGTAGAACAGATTTCCATCAGGAAAAGGCAGATTGAGAAAAAACAGATCTGTTAATGCAATCATACCAATTTTGACAAAAACCTGGAGGAAAGGTAAATTCTGATTTTTAATCAGCTCCAGTCTCAGCAGTTGACTCATGCACGAAAGTACGGAACTAAAACCTCATCCTTTATGGATTTTTGCATATTCTGGCTCCTCAAGTAGAAAACTTGAATGAGCAGGAAAAAAGAGCTTGATCCAATTACACCATTAATCACTTCTGCAGCCTCCTGGTATGAGACTTGAAGCGGTGGGTTTTTTGATATGAGGGCAAAACCCCCTCTGTTACTACTGCATTAGACTAACATGCATGGCAGGGGCATCGGTTGCTTCTTATGCATATCTGTATGCTTAGAGCAAGAGCAGCGCTGCAAGAAAAACTTCAGGACTGGTGAACAGAGCTCTGCCTTCAAGTGTTTCAAGCAAAACTGTGCAGCTTAGTCAACACTGAATCACAGACTAACACACCTCATTATTACTGAGAGATGCAGAGCCTCCGTTCTTCCAACAGCCACATTAACGTATGGACAGCCTGTATTACAGGTTCAAATGCTACAAAGCCTGAATTTATTCTGCAGCTTTCAAACGGGTACTGAAATTTTTCTGAGTGACGTCTACCTAAATCCCTGAACAAAACACTTGAAACTAGAGAAGCTCCTATAAAAGGTGGCAGTGAACCTGCAGCCTTTAGCTCCCAAAGCACAAATCCCATCTCTAGAAACAAAGCGGATGGCTTTGGTTAATAGAAGTAGCCCTTGAGATCACCAGCCCTGAACCTGTCAGCAATCCACACTTAATAGAGAGTAGATTAAAAGTAAAGAGGGAGCTGAAAAAAGCAAGACAGAGACAAAAAGCTTTTGCTTTACCAATGAACTAATGCCTCCAGATCAACAACCCCTGAGCAAGTAACCTGCATAATTAACCACCACAAATCTCTGTAATTAATCTGGAAAACCACACTAATTAGGAAAGCAGAAGAAGAGAGTATTCGGAACACCAGGCATTTGTATTCAAGAGATGATATACATCAGGACAAATGACAAGGAGCCCAAAACTCCTCTGAGACAAGCTAAGAAAGACAACGTCCTCCAATTGCCCATCAGTGCTTGAACCCTGCCAGCTGCACGGGTATCATTAGGCCCAGAAAACATCAGGTAGGAAAACCTAAGAATGCAAAGATGAATTCATAGAATAGTAGGTTGGAAGGAACCTCAAGGATCATCTGGTCCAAACTTTCCTGACAAAAGCACTGTCCTTTTGTCATCATCAAAGATGGCCCAGCACCCTGTCCAGGTGAATGTTAGAAGTGTCTAGCGTTGAGGAATCCACCACTCCCTGGGGATATTATTCCAATGGCTGTTTATTCTTGTGAAAAATTTTCCTCAGGTCCAATCGGAAACTCCCCACAAGTAACAAGTACCCACTACCCCTCACCTTTTCTATATCACTCCTTGTAAAAAGAGAGTATCTTATCTTCTTTGTAGCCACTCTTTAAACACTGGACCACGGTGATAAGTTGTTCCCTAAGCCTTCTCAAGGCTGAACAAACCCTATTGTCTCAGCCTTTCCTCACATGGCAGGCTTCCCAGCCCTTTGATCATCTCTGTGGCCCTTCTCTACACATCTCCAGCCTGTCCACATCTTTTTTGCATAGCAAGGACCAAAACTGAACATATTACTACAGGTGTGCCCTGACAAGCTCTGAGTAGATTGGGACAATGACTTCTTGATCTCTGCTGGTGATGCCCTTGGTGATGCAGCCCAGCATCCTGTTGGCTTTCTTTGCTGCAGCACCACACTGTTCACTCATATTGAGCTTGTCCACCAGGACCCGCCGGTCCCTCTCCACAGAGCTGCTCCCTAGGTGGGTAGGTCCCAGCCTGTGCTGCACTCCTGGATTATTTTGTCCCAGACCCTTACACTTGTCCTTGTTGAACTTTTTCAGGTTCTTGGTACCCCACTCTTCCAGTCATCCACATCTTCCTGCAGGACAGCCCTCCCTTCTGAAGCGTCCGCTTCTCCACTCAGTTTGGTACCATCAGCAAACTCCATCAGGAAACACTTGATCCCATCATCCAGATCACTCATGGAGATATCAAACAGGTCCAATATCGATCCCTGGGGGACCCCACTCGTGACAGGGTGACAGTTTGAAAAGGAGCTATTTACTACCACCCCCTGGGTGCAGCCTGTCAGCCCGTTTCCCATCCACCACACAGACCACTTGTTTAGTCCATAACACATCTGTTTCTCTGGGAGGAGGCTGTAGAAATCCAAAGCCTTGGAGAAATCCAGGTAGACAATGTCCACCGCTCTCCCCACATCAACTGAGCAGGTTACTTTGTCATAGAAGCGATCAGGTTTGTCTGGCAGAATCTGCCCTTGGTGAAGCCTTGCTGGATTTTTCCCAATTATGTGCCTCATTTGACTTGTGATAGCCCCCAGGAGGATTCATTCCATAGTTTTCCAAGGGGCTGAAATAAGACTGATGGGCCTATAACTTCCAGCATCCTCCTTTAAGCCTTTCTTGTAGACGGGGTTGACTTCAGCCTTCTTCCACTCTTTTGGGACATCCACCGATCTCCATGACTTCTCAAAGATTATGGAGACCAGCTCTGCAATAATGGCAGCCAGGTCTCTTAACGCCCTTGGGTGGACATTGATAGGGCCAATCAATTTGTAGTGTCAAGCTCAGGTAACAGTTCACACCCCAACTCTTCCTTCACTGATGGTGAGTCTGTTTGCATCAACCTGGATTTTTGTTCGCCAGGTTTGGGGCCCAACAGTGCTAGTGCAGAGAGAGGTGAAGAAGCTGTTGAGAAGCTCTGCCTTTTCAGCACTGCTGGTGATTAATTCACCTCACCCGTTTAACAGTGGGCCAACATTTTCCTTCAGTTTCTGCATGTTGTTTATGTACCCGAGGAACCCTTTCTTCTAGTTTTTGACATCTCTAGCTAATGTCAATTCGAGCTGAGCTTTTGCTTTTTCTAACTGCATCTCTGCATGCCCTGGCAATGCCCTTGTAGTTCTCAACGGGTATTTATCCACTTTTCCATCTCTGGTACGCTTCTCTTTTGGTTTTTAGCAGACTCAGAAGCTCATAGTTAAGCCACTGGGGTCTCCTGCTCCACGTACTGCCCTTACCTTTAAAGGGGAAGAACTGGTTTTGTGCTTCCAGAAGAGCATTCTTGAAAAACTCCCAGCACTTGCTAGCTCCTTCATTTTCCATGGAAGCTTCCCATGGAATCCCTCCCAGCTGAGGTGCGAGCAAGCTGAAGTTTGCTCTTCTAAAATCTAAACCCTTTGTCTTACTACCTCCAGTGTGCTCGGCAGGACCCCGCACTGCACAATATTGTGATCGCTGCAGCCAAAGCTATCACTAACTCTGATATTACAAAGCAGGTTTTCTTGGTTTATGAGTAGCAAGTCAAGCGGTGCCTCCTTCCTGGTTGGCACATCTAACATCTGCATGAGGAAGCAGTCCTCTATGCATTCCAGGAACTTGCTGGATGATATGTAGGCTGCTGTGCTGTTCTTCCACTGAATGTCTGTATGGTACGAGTCACTCATAAGAACCAGGTCCTGTTGACCCAAAGCTTGCTTAAGTGAGTCAAATTGCTTCATTGGCCTTATCACCTTGGTTTGGAGGTTGGCAGCAGGTGCCTACTGTAAGATCCCCCTTGGAGATGACCCTTCTGATTTTGACCAGGCTTCCACAATCACCATGGTTGACTTAACACAGATCGTGACAACTCCTCCTCTTCTTTCCTGCCTATCTCTATGAAATGGCCTACAGCCATCCGTCGCAAATCTCCGGTCATGTGAGTTGGCCCACCATGCTTCAGTTATTTCTATGGCACCATAACTTTCTGACTGGGTGTGGAGCTCCAGTTCCTCCCATTTGTTCCCCAGGCTGCAGGCACTGGTATACATACACTTGAGGTGGTTGGTCTTCTGGTTCCTGTCTTGGGAGGCACCTAAGGAACATTGGTCACTGCTCTGGTTGGCCTGGCTCACACCCCAGTCAGTTGCAATGGTGTGAGCATTGCCACTTCGGACCCCACCCCCTGAGCCCTTAAGTTTAAAAGGAATTTTATAGCTTGAGCTAATCCCTAATTTTTAACATACAATAGCAGCCTGAATTACTTTGTGTATTAAACAAAGGACACAAATAATTCCTCTCACGGCGAAAAAACACACTGATGAAAGAAAATAAATCACTTCTTGCCTTACAGACCTGCTGGTCTACAAGGTATGTCACAATTTTGCATGACAACCCCAAGCTTTTGGGTTTACAGTTGGGTTTCTGACTCTGGAAAAAAAGATGTTAGAGAAATTTCATGTAGACAGAGACCTCCCAACTCCCGTCTCAGAAGGTATCTGTGAATTTTCCATCTTGGCTTTCTTAGCAGTATTCCATATGCATAAAATATGTCCCAGAAATGCATTGTTTCAGGATGAACAAGGGAAAATCTGTTGTGTAGAGCACAAATCTGGCTTTTACTGGACTGCTGCCCAGGTGCTCAAAGATGATTTAGGCCCCTGAGTCACAGTGAAGTCTATCTGTACACCTTTGGTACTGCTGGAGTAGGACCTTTTCCCAGTATTTTAATCTTCAGAGGCATTAGTAGTTGTTTTTCTCCATCTTACCATTTCACTTGTTGGGTGACTGGACTTCAGGGTAGATCCAACCAGTCCTCCACCCCCACAGAAGTTCTGGAGCAGCTGCAGCTCTCAGCATACGCACAAGCCCTCTTTGGGGGTGTCTGACTGTTTACAACAAAGCTGTGCCAAAATTCCTGCTAGTGTGAACAAGCCCATTTCCACTGACTCCAACAGCGCTGACAGCAGCAAAGAATTTGGCCGCGTGGTTCCTGCACTAACAAACAAAGATGATACAGATGGGTAGTCTTCTTTATGTTCGAGTTACCAGCCAGTGAGCTGAATTAAATCCTCAGCTCGTGGTCAGCAGGAGCATTGGGTTGATTTCAGCAGCCATGTACCTGCGGGGAAATTGCTCACCCCTCTCAAACAGGCTGTTCCCAAGCGGCGGAGGATTTCTGTTTGGCAGCATTTCTCATCAGCTTTGCACAGCTGTAATGAGTAAATACAGCCTGGGACCTTCAACATACCTTAGAGAACTTGTTTCATTATGATGGGAAGCATTTATGTTTTCTTTTTTTTTTATAAATACCCCAAAAATAATTCAGTGGATAGTGGCAGGTTGTGATGGTGGGCTTCCTACCCCAAACCTGACTTTTATTTGCCATAACCCTGCTGAAGCAATTGCCACCAGTGGCAGTTGTAATGCATGTGTCTGGTCATGATGGCTGCATCCAGCTCCAAGCAGTTTCAGGGGAGACAGATAACTATTAGCCAAGGGCTAATTTGAGCAATGTGCCCACCTAACTAGAGTGCTGGTCCATGTCTGACTCCAGCCAAATTGGAAAGATACTAATATCTGTAGTCGGTATGCAAATATGACTGAGTTAATCATCATCTTCCATAAATAACGGACAGCCTGGGGCCCACTGAACACTTCTGTAGAGCAGTGGGCTGCACACCAGGACCTCCCCTGGAGTAGGGGCACCTCTCAAGGTCACTCCTCAAAGTTGAGAGACTCATTGCATCACATAGTAAGTTAATTGGGAATAAGAGCACTAAAACTTCGAAATCTTAGCTAAGTGATAAAAAGCACATATATACCGCTTTAGCCACAAACCATTGACCAGCTCTGGAACTAAGTTTGGATGCAGCTGCACTTAAACTTCCCTCTGAGGAAGAGTTTAAAATGGAAGGGGGTCCTTTCTGAACCTCGTGATTCAACGAGAGGGTCTCCTGATAGTTTTGTCTGACGCTGTCCTCTATGCAGTAAGTAATCATGTACCTTGCCATCGAATCTTGTTAAACCACTGTCACATTTACTACCAAACTTCATTAAATCACTGGTTTATATCAATAAACATATTTCTGCTTCTGTCTTATGAGTCCAGTGCATGACTCCATCTGTGATATATGTAATATAGCAAAACAAAACAAAAGAGTAATTCCAGGCTACCTTTATGTAAGACATGTCTGGGCTGCCTCCATCCAGCACGAGGCAGAATTACCCTACATCTGCCAAGCTGAGCATCGGGGGAACCAAGGTCCTCATCTCAGTTTGCAGTAAGGAAACTGCTCAGGAGCCAGGATCAAACCACCGTGCCCTCGGCCCGATCGGCTGCGGCAGGAGTCTTTCAAGCCCTACCTGCTAACCACATTTTCAAAGACTGATCTTCAGTTCACATCTCCCAGTTTTCTTGTACGAGCTATACAACGCCAGTTAATTGCCTCCATCTGAAGTAGCCTCCTTAGCATATAAAATCTCTCCGTGTCTTGTCTTTTTTTCAACTTCTGCAGTGCACCATGAAAGGAACTTTTTAAAAGGGAATTACAGAAGTAACTGAAAACCAAACAGGTGGCAACTTAAGGCTTTTCAGATGGAAAGGGGCAGGATGAAACGGATATCATGGTAAATGCTTTCCTTTTATGAAAGGGAGCTACTTTTTAAAGATATCTAGATAGATGAATTCCACAGTGAAAAAAAAAATGTATACTTTGGTTAGGATTTTTAAAAACTGATATGCAGCTACCTAACTTTGCTGAATAAATGACCTCATTCTTCTCCTGTGGAAAAGCCCTTCTAGAAGCAGTCCCCTCACAGGGGGAACTGTCAGAGAACCCAAACCCGAATTCAGATGCCAAGACAGCACTCAACAGGTGCAAATATTGGCCATTCAACCCACCAAAGAGAGAGGCCAAATCTGAGCTGAAAAGCTGAACAGAATAAAAACAGGGGGAAAAAAAAAGCTTGACATTGCTTCTCATCTTGAAAATATGCAAACCCACCACAATGCTACATATATCAGCACAAACTGAACTGAAATGACAGCAGAGCCTACAAATCACGGGACAGGCAAAAATGAATAGTCAGGACCGATAACGTTCATTTTCCCTAGGGGAAAAAATAATGTAGCTTCTCCACAACACAACAAAAATTAAAGATGTTAAAGAAGAGAAAGGCACAGAATTCAGCACGCAACTTACTATTATATCTGGGGGTTATTAGAAAATAGTTAATTTTCTGCTGCCAAAGGATAACACAAAATTAGACAGAACAGTCCTGGTTCTCTGTCAGGCTTGAGACCTTCTGTTCAGAGCAGGTGGAGAGAAGGAGCCTTAGATGCAGCTCAGGAGGCGGATGGCGTGCTAAATATTGCACGTCATGCAACAGCCTCCACTTGCCACTGGCACATGAAGAGTTCTTGGCTTGGCCCCCTGGAGATCAGGGTCTCCATCACTGGGGTGCTGTGAAGGGCAGAGCACAGAGAGCTTGCTAAGCTGGAAATGTGTGGACATGCGTTGCATGCCATGCTGTAGCAGGAGGGGGTTGCAATGTCTGGCAGCCACCCAGAGAGTAAGAAGGATCCTGCTGCAAGGAGCAGTGTTGGCTGGAAAAATACAGCGCTGCAACTCCTTTTTGGCTTCAAGGTTTCACACACAACTGATACTCCAGAGAGGAGGAGAAAGGATAACTTTCCACTGGGAATGGCATGGCAGAGTTAGGTACCCTGTGTCCGAACCAAACTCAAATATTTCAGTGTAACAATAGCATTGAGACTCAGCTGGTCCATTACTGCTGATCTCTGGCTCTTGTACTAGTTTCTTGGGATGCTGGAAGCTAGCATCTGCTTCAGCAGCCTCAAAGCCATCTCTGTTCCCCTGTGCTTTCCTGAATTACCCTTTTGGTATTTAGCTATACCCAAAGATCAGGGTCAAAACATGCTGTAACTGCTCATACGACACATTTTCTTCTGAAAACCCGCCCTCAAGCACAGGGCACAGCTATGATCTTAAACCAGCAGCCAACTATTGCCAGCTATCAATCCATAAGCGCAACCAATGCACAAGTGAAGATGATGCGTACCTATAGCACATCCCTGCAGCCCCCCTGTTCTGGTTCAATAAAAGATGCTATTCATTCCTAAACAGCATCGTTTTCTCCGTTTGCTATCTTCCCAATTTGAAGGAAGAGGCAGCTTTGCAGAAGTACTGCGCCTGGTTAGACCACAAGGCTCTTTAATGGCGCATATCACTGCTCTGAAAATCTAAAATTCATTTCAAGCCACAGCAGAGCAGGAAGACACAAGTCAGCTTACAGAAAATTAAGCATGCATGTATCCCAAAATCTTTCACTGCCCTTTATTCTTCATATAATGAAGGAAATGAGAAAACAGGGGTGTTACAGAGAGAAAAAACTGCCAAAAATTTCATGACCAAAATATTCTAAGGAGCAGCAGAGCAACCTAGTGATTAGCACAGTGTCTATGAGTCCAAGTGAACAAAAACCTGGGCTGGGCTTGAATGGGGAGACCTCAGAACTTCACTCAAGACAGGCATCTGCTTCCCCACCCATAAACAGTGCTGGGGAACGGAGGTCCTCTGTGAAAAGGTGCCAAGTAGCACTCAGCAAAAAACCCCACAGCTTAAAACACTCAGGTCACTGTACAGTCCCCTGCTCCTGTTCTCTGCATGCAGCAAACACGGGAAGAAAGCAAAGGAGGGAGATCCTCAGTGACTTTTGTCCAGGGCTTTGCAAACTGGAGCTAATTAAATGTTATGGAGGAGTTTTGCTCAGCAGAAGCCAAGTGAAGGATTTACATCTTTCCACATATCGTGGGGATGCCATGCAGAAAGCCATCAGACCTGACCAGGTGAAACAGGAGATCCCAGAAAACCCCCTTTGGCAGCATTGTGACCTTATAATAATAAACAATTAGTTAGTATACTATATTCATCCCATAGGAGTTCTGGCCATCAGTGTTCCTTACCCGTGTGACATATATGGTATTTTACAATGTGTAGTAAGCACAGGCAGACTGTTTATAATTTTTAGTGAGAAACTTAGTAACAGACCAAAACATCGGTAAAGTCCAAAACCCTAGATTACATCTACTGCCTTGCAGAGAACTAAGCACCTCAAAAGAGGAACTTGTTTTACTGCACAGGGACTTCCTGAAAACTACCCTGAAACCTAGTAGCATCTCGCTGAAAAAAAGCTAAAAATAAATGGGGCATCTTGAATTCTGCACCCTTCTTTCCTTGGGGCTGAGAGCAGACTCCCACCAGCTCCAGATTCACACTGCCCACCCTTCCCCTGGATAAATCAACATCCTTATTTCCCCAGAGCGCCAGTGGAAGCTGATGTCTTTCTTTTAAAGCATGTCTGGAAAGGTGTTAATGGGAGAAACCAAATCTCATCTGTGTTTTAGGCCTGCTTTTAACCTCCTCCCCAGTTCAATCTCCCTGTGATCTAGGCAGACTTTTAGAAACCCTTTTTTTGCAAGATTCCCACTGCCTCTGGACACACAGGAGGCTTTGAGTATCTCAGTCCTATCAAACCTGTTAAGAGGGTCCAGAGGAGGTCCACCAAAATTATCAGAAGGCTGGAGCACCTCTCCTATGCAGACAGGCTGGGAGCTGGGGTTGTTCAGCCTGGAGCAGAGAAGGCTCCGGGGAGACCTTATGGCAGCCTCCCAGTACCCAAAGGGGCCGACAAGGAAGATGGGGACAAACTTTTTAGCTGAGTCAGTTGTGACCGAACAAGGGGTCATGCTTTTAAATGAAAAGAGGGTACATTCAGACTAGATGCAAGGAAGAATTTTTTTACACTGATAGTGGGGAAGCACTGGATCAGGTTGCCCGGAGGGGTGGTAGATGCCCCATCCCTGGTAACATCCAAGGTCAGGTTGGACGGGGCTCTGAGCAACCTGGTCTAGTTGAAGATGTCCCTGCTCATTGAGTGGCTGCGGTTGGACTACATGACCTTTAAAGGTGCCTTCCAACCCAAACTATTCTATGATTCTAAAGCTCTGAGGACTACTGAAGTCATGTAACTCACTGGTGATGCACCTTAAGTTATTTCCAAAGTTAGTGGCAGTGAAGCTAATTGCACTTTTGGACTTAACTTGCAAAATTTCACCTCAAAACCACTGTGGAGCATCCTTCCATTATCATATATGTTTCCCAGTTCTGACTACGCAAAATTAATACTGACAAATGCCATCCAATTACCCCAGTTAATATAAAAATAATTTTAAGTTCATGTTTAAATTTACTTGAAATCATGGTTTAAGTGTTTCATTTGCACAAAATGGATTGCATTTTTGACAGTTAGAAGATGGAAGCCAGGGACTGCATATGAAACTGTTATTCCTGACGGCAGTGGATATTCCTCAGTGAAAATCACCCAGGAGCAGTTTTAATGGGCTAGGGCACCTCAAGTGTTTAGATGTGTAAGCCTACCGAAATCAATGCAAGATAGGAACCTACATTTCCAGGGATATACAGGTCACTAGCAACGGCCAGTGGTCTCCAAGGATGCCACTAGACCACCTGAATGCAAACACCTTCTGCCAGCCAGAGGAAAAATAACTGAGCGGATGGTTTGTTGACAGACAATGGTGAAGCCTGGACTCCTTTCTTTTGCTCTTCCACAGACTGCACAGAGGAACCCAGGAGAGTTAGGTGGGCTTCAAAATTACCTGGCCTGTTTCAGGAAAGCACCCCTAGGATGCTCAGAAAAGAAACAAACGAAACCAAAAAACCCAACAAAGAGCGTCCACCCCCCATTTAATGGCATTTGGTGGGCTCTGCGCAAACGCCTGCCAAGTCTTAACACATAAGTGACTAAATATTTTTCAAAACCTGGCTCCTGCTCTCCCTGTATCTCAGTTCCACTGTCTTTAACATTGGAGTAACACTAACCTGGCATAACCCAATCCACTCTAACAGCAACCAGTAGTTGCCTCATTTAGAGGTTTTGAGGACCTTAAACACCACAGCAACGGAGCCCACAGAAATAGCCTGGCTGATGACTGCCTCTTCCTTCATCCTAACCTCCCCCCACCTGATGGTAATGCCTCTAGAACATGTTTTACTGAATTCTGGCAGGGTTTTGAAAATAACTTTCTAATGCATCCACATTTTTCCCTAGGAGTTGATGTTTTCCCCACTGATTTTTAGAAATTATTCCGTCACTTAGCTATAGAGTTATTTCTAAATAGAAAAATAGATCTTCTTTAAAAAACCCAAGTAAATTAAAAAAAAAACAACTCTAAATGTAACGAGCTAAAGCTGCCTACCAGAAAAAAGGAGACTGAACCCAGCAATATTTCCCAAAAAGTAACCTTCCAAACATTTGCTCATCTCAAAGTTCTAAATAATTTAGATCTGATTTCCTAAATATGAAAGAACCATGGTAGGCTGCCAAGACTGTTCATATAACAAGAGCTGTTAGCAATACTGACACAGCCTGATTTTTCTTTACCATCAGCCATGAGCTGGATTAAGTCCACTTGAGGTTATGACAACAGGACTAAGAGAAATGTCACCACGCTGGCATTAAACCTGTGTTAAGGGAGTAAAGAATGAGCCTTGGCGCTTATTTTGAATGCTGACGTGAAAACCCCGTCTTTAGTTCTTAGAGCAGTAAGGGGAGGGGAATCTGCTGTGCCAAAAAAACCCAACAAAAAATAGTATCAACAGAAAGCAGTGTATTTTTCAACATAAGATCTCATTATTGATTAAATTTATTTAGAGCAGCATTTACGAAACAAGGCACAGCCTGAGTAGTAGCTGACCAGCTAATGTTTGTGCCATGCCCTACAGAGCTCCCAAGGGACCTTGCAGTCAAAGACACCGACAGCACACTCACAATTACAGGCAAAGCATGATTTAACCTCTCCTGCTTTATCTACATCTGCCTTCCACTCCACATAGTGCACAGAAGATTTATGAATCTCTGATATCAGCATTTCTGCAACCCTTATTCACCCGTTTCAAAAGGATTGGCTTGGCTGGACTAACCTTTAAAAAAAAGGGGGAAAAGATATCTCCCAATTCACGTAAGAATCCTTTTTCTCTTGGTCCAGACAACAGACTGCCTCTCCAAGGATTCATCAAGATTGAAATGCAGACATCAACCTAAGCCTGCTGCCACAATTACCCTGATCAGAATAACGCAAGCTTTTCTGAAACCTGAACTTCAGGAAAATAAAACCAGTCATTTTTCCCCCGAGCTCTCACTGCTGTGCCTTGTATTATTATAGATAAATCAGTCTCAGGTACACTGATTACACTGTAGTATTCCGCCATCCATCCTGACCCAGAAGAAACGTTCTGGCTCTTGGGAAATGGCAGGCAAGAATTTAATACCTTAATTCTTCCCAGTTTTTCTTACCCACATTGACAACTAGTAACACAGTAGACAAGGCTGACACTACAAGAGGGATGCAATTTGAGATTAGGATGCCTACAATTAGGGGCTTATATTAGTGCCAGGTGTCTAAACTCCAATTACAGTCAACAGGGATCCAGTCAAAAAAATTCAGTGGAATGTAAGAAGCAAGTCAGGGAGCAGGCAGCCCACAGTGACCTTACAGCGAGCTTCATCGCTCTCTAGACTTTACTGACAGTGTCCCATTGACTATAATGGGAGCTTAGGTATTGCCTGCCCAACTCCACTGCCTAAAGGAAGATACCCAACATCACTGGAGATGGCCAGGCATCTGCAAGACATACTGCTGGTGCTGGCAGACACAAGATCTGTGGGAAATTCATACCCCTGGGTACAGCAGCTGAAAAGATAACCAGCTCACGTCACACATCACTAATGCAGAAAAATCCTGACCCTAGGTCACACGTGAACAGAAATTAGATGTCTAAATATTGGTGCTGTAATCCTTAAACCAAGTCCTGTCCTTGAAGGACCAACTTACATTGATTACCCAATTAGTGTAGGAAGAGAGCTTCAGTCTTTGAGGAGTTAACACCCCTGCATCATTTTGATGGTGTTTTTTCACCTCTGCAGCAACATTGGCTATAAACTTGAGCTATTTTTTGCTTTTCTTTTTTGTTTTATTAAATATAATTGGAAACCTTGGAAAAGGCATGACATTTCATGCTTAGGAATGCTGTGGCAGTGCTGCTTAGGAGTGCTGTTACAGCACACACAAACGTAGCCAAAATGGGAAGACTCATTCACATTTACACATCAGAAAGAAGGTGCCTTTTCAGCGATGGTGCAGTACACCCTTGCCACTCATCAAAACAATCCCTTTACTGGCAAACACTATCACTTGGACTCCATGGTGCTGCCGACAAGGTCACACATACTGGTTTTCAAACAGCTCATGGGGCAGTAGATACCTTTTGTACAACACAATGTAAACATACACCTTTGCTTTGATAACACATTTTATTATCTTATTGTAGTATTTGAGTGTATTTGTGGGCTTCAGCCTTTGCAAAGAACAGCTGTTCCTCAGCTGGATAGTCGTCGTTCATATGAAGTGTTACAGTCTCGGTTAATTTGCAAAGTCTGGTAATAACAGTGGTAAGACCAATTGGAATTTGCTAGCTTTCTCCTAAATCTTTTATCTTTCCAATTTCTATTTCCAAAGCATGACAGTATGTAAGTGACAGCTCCTATCAAATATAATACTGATTTATTTTTTTTTTTCCTCCTGGATGATGTCCATATTAAAATCCAAATCTAACAAATGCTTACAAGGAAGTAAGAGAAGAGCTTTCAAGAAAGAGTAAGTCATTCGTGGTAATGTCCCTAAAAACTGTAATTTAAAGTGCTCAAGGCTTCATTTTTGTACAATCACTGAAATTTTAAGCACCAGGAACCATAGTTCTTCATTACTGCATTCTTCAATAAACTTCATGCTTTACACTGAAAAAGTTTTAGAGGCAATTATTCTATCACCACACAAGAGATTTAGGTATTTTGTTTCTCCTGACATCACTGGAAGTTATATGTGGACATCCCTCCTGTGCTTAAAACAAAACCAGAATCACCTCCCTCTGTTTCAGCTAGTCTGTATCGGCTGCCAGTCAGAATTTCTGTGGTGAAAAATATCTGCTGTAAAACATAATGAAGCTACAGCAGCAAAGTACCTAAGGAAGGCTAACCATTGGAGGTCACTTACAATATTTTGCTGTCAAAGATGGTTTTAACTGAGGTATTTTTATCCTAATACTGTGATAGCGCACAGCATTGATTACTTTCCATTAAAGTCAGAAAAGAGCACTGAAGTTTCCTACTGTTCTGCAAACAAAAAGGGGACAAAAGAAAAAAAAGAAACATCCAAACACTTGAATTAACACCATAAATAAAGAGTTTGAGGGTCCATAAACAATTTCCTTCCTCCCTCCGTCCTCGGGTAATACCTTTGTCACCTCCATCATCATCATCCATGGTTAGAAATTCTAGGTGCAGCTTCTGAGTGGCAACTTGAAATACCTTTGTAAAACCCCAAGCTGCAGCGACCAAGAACCATCATTACCTTTTCAGAGGCCCATGTGAAGATACCTGTGTTTCAACCCAAACCAGTCCTTCAGTGTCCCTGAGCAGGATAAAGCAGCAAGCTGGTTTACTTTTTATGCTATAAATGCCCTTTACGGGCAACAAGTCACACAAATTAACAAAAAGCACAAGCAAATTTCCCTTACTATATAAAGTAAGGGGGCAAAAGCTGGTTTTATTCACTGGAAGTAAATTAACTTCTTTGTAAAGTGGAATATTCAGTGCTCTCCCCTGCCATTTTAAAAAAAAAGAAAAATAAAAAAAAAATCAAAACAGTAGGAGCAGAGCAGGTATAGGAAGTCCACAGGAATAAACTCCAAATGAGGGTGTGAAAGACATGGGCAAGGTACAGATGTGCTCTTGCAGCCTTAGAGAATTTTAGCAATATCAGGGTAACTCAAGTGACTGAAGTCAGAAGAAATCAGAAAATATGAAGGTACAAAGCACGCAGAGAGCAGAACCTGGGACATTCAAGAGTAGTCCTGACCTGCTGGAGAAGAGATCTATAACAATAAAGAGCAGCTAAACTTGGAGTAAAGTGACTGAAAAACGTCGGTGGCCTCTCTGCTGGCAGATTAACCGTGCAATGGGTGGTCAGACAAGAGGACTGGCAATGAGGCAACGCATCATTTCAAGGAAAATGTGTTATACTGTGGGGCCCAGGTGCAACCCGGATTCATGTTAAGCAGCATAAGAGAAACCTCAGGACAATCAATGGGATCACACACTGAAATCAATGCTAAGCAGCAAGAATATAAAGTCAGGAATAAAATCGTTAGTTTGAGAGATGACCATGAACCAACGAACAAATTTAAAATGTAAGCTCTTTGATGTAGGAAGCAGTATTGTGCTTTCTGCCTGGAGAGCCTCTCGTTCGATTGAATCCCAACATGCAGCTAGTGTTCCCATGGAGTGCTGCAATAGAAATAACACTGATGTGAATCCCTGCTGCTGGACCTTTCCTGGACTTGTTACTTTTGAAAAGCTACCTGATCCTCCACTTAAGAGAACAGAGTTAAAGCAGTGGCAAAGGCTCTGTCTGAGGTCATTATCCAGAAAAATCTGACTTGAATAAAAAACCGCACTAAAATTCTGCAAACACTAGGATCTTGGGATGCTAAGCAGAAGTCCAAGACAAGTCAAAAGCCTAGAAGCATAAACTAATATATCAAAAGAAAAAAAGAAAAGCATATGGTGTATCTGCTGCCCTGAGTAGCAGTAAATTACCAGCAGCACACATCTGTACCACCATTTCAGTCTCTTCCTAGCATTCCAATTTTAGACACCATCTGCAAACAAGCAAGTTAGCTGACCTCAAAACGTTGATGTCTTGCCCCTTTTCAACTTTCTGGCAGAGCTGAGGGGAGCCCAGCACTCACCACCTTTGCCAGCCCCCAGCCCTCCCCCGGGGCTCTCACAAAGCCTTGGCTTCTCTCCACTTGAAGGCACAACACCCAGGAGTGCCATACATGCTCTCTTTTTAAATTACCTGAGGTTTTATAATCTTAACAACCTTCTTTTCAAGTGAGCTGAAATACTGATGTGCTCCCCTCTTCCACCTGCTCTGTGCTGGCAACACAACTCACTCCTTTGGTTTGCATGTCATGGTATAGGGGCTGTGCAACCTCCTATACCTCTGGAACAAAGGAAAAAAGATGTAGGAGGGACAAAGGAGGGTATATTCTTAACGACACTGAAGTTTGCTAAATTCTCAGATGTTAAGCACAAGAGCATAAGGCCAACAGTAAGGGTGGGAACCCCACTTAGTGGGTTACCAGGTCATTATCCTCCACCAAAGAGCTCCCAGACCACACAAGGGAAATGCTCATCCTGATTTTTACCAACAGAAAAAAGCGTGGGCAGAATATTTGCCCCAGTCTCAGCGAGGTGCAACTACCGCTGACTACTGTGAGTTCATGTTAGAACCCCAAGACCATCCTTACACCGGGACGCTAAAAGCACTTTCTTGATGGCAGCAGTGTCTGGCCTTGAAAATCAGCCGGGATCTATGATAATGCAGCAACGTGAAAATGTAAAGCCTAAACCACTTGGCCAGCATCCCAGCGTAACTCAGGGCTTAATCCAGGCACTGGGACATTCCCTTTTAGTGCTAGCACAAGTCTCTCAGCCAAAATTTATTTCTGGCAGTGCCCCGAAATGCAAATCAGCCCTACCTAATACCTAGGTAAACATGTGGTAAATCAGTGCTAACTGATAATCAAACTATTTCATTCACACACACACACAAATATCCCAGCATGCCAATCTGGTTATTTTGTTTTAAAACCAGCATAAAAATCCCCAGCATAATGTAAAGATCATAAACATCAAACTCTCTCCAGACTAGGCGCGGGAAAACTGCATAAAAATAAATAAAAATGCTCAATAAATAAATGGATGAAAGCAAATGAGTTCCCTATGTTTACTTAACAGCACTAATATAGAAATAAGCCAAATGAATTCTAGTGAACAAGAAATTGAGCCTAAACTTAATCCTTTTTCTTTTCTTCTATAACCTAGAGGTCCTTTGTACTCCCTTCGAAGTCATGGCCCCAAGTGATCCATACAGCATTCACAGCATGATATTATATCTATTTCATTGGGAAACACAATAATTGAAATGCTAAAACACATTTTCTTCCTATTACTTGACTTAATCTTTAAAGTATTGAAATGGCTAAGCTAATTTATTTTGATTATCAGCCCATTCGTCTTGGTATTATAAATTAACCACACAATTTTGACAGAGCTTCTAGCTATCTAATGCCTGAAAACATGATTTCGTTTAAGCACATACCATGCTAAGATTTTTATTTTTTAAAAAAATTTTCAATTAATCAGTTCTGGTCAATAAAAAGTTAATATAAAAATGGTTTACTGTTAAATGACATTGGTACTCACACATTTGCTCTGTCCTATACCAGTTAAAAAGCCATTGCAGACTCTGGTTATAGCGCTCAGAGCTCCGGCTGCATTTTTAAGGCACCAACTGTTAGTTAATTTTGTTAGCATAAACACCCAATAAAATTTTATGGTGTGTTCAGCCCTCATTAAAGATGAAAAACAGCAGCAGAGAGCAGCACCCACAAATAAAGAGGGAGCAGGACGGCTCTGGTGTCACCGATCCCCTGAGCTCATCCAGATTCAGGGCTCGGGGCTCCCTGCGTGGGAGGGCACTGCAGAGGTATGGAGAACAAAATACCAGGGGGAAAAAAAAAAAAAAAAAAAAAAAAAAAAGGAATCCCTTGAGCTCCACACAGCCCTGCCGTAACCCTCCTGGCAAGTATTTACTGGGGAAGAATGGTCATTCACTGGCCCCTTTCTTATGCACCCCCTTAAAGCCTTAAAGTAACAGCTGTTCTAGGCAAAGCACACCCTTGCTGGTGCATACCTGCACTATGGTACAAACCCCACTGCTCCTTTTGCTCCCCATCGCCCAAAATACCCTTGACAAGATGTTCCATCAGCACCAGGACTAGAGGAGCCTGCTTTTCCCCAGGCTGCATCTTGAGCTGCAGAAAGCATGAACCCTGCCAGGAGGATTCTGATCGCTCAGGGCACTTATAAAGTTGGTCTAGCCTTCTCCCTTTGTCTTCCCATCCTTCAAAGGGGTGTTTAAGCCTTCCACTGAAATTTCTAGTCTTGAACCAGCCATCACCATCCTTGTAAAATTTCCTTTTAATGGGACCTTTACAGGGCAGCTGACACTTGGACAGTCCCAGGAAGCACTCAAGGGAACATGGCTGGAATTAACCGACAAAAACCATCAGGTTCACAGATAGAATTATAAAGAAAGGATTTCACTCCTTTCACACACCCCCCACAAGATCTGGTCAAGAACTTCCCACAGTCATGACTCCTAAAATCCTTATGGCCGGGTTGCTTAAGGTCTTAGAAATTTCTGAAATCTTCTTTCCTTCTACATCAACAGAAGCAAAACTTCCCTCACTAAGTCAGCACCTGCAACCAGAAAATGTCAACTGAAAACTTACAGTTTACAAGGAAGACAGAGAATGCGACAAAAATCAGTTTCAAACACTTCCCCTTAAGTTGCTTTTTTCCCCCCCAATTTAGAGTTTGCCATTCCTAGTTTTGACAGGTTTTGCCTCTGCAGCTTTGTGAAAGATCCCCCACGAAGAACGGAGAAGATACAGGATCTATACAAACTTTTGTCAACACTACACAGTTCCACACCACATGCAAGCACCACCTTGTTCCACAAGGAGCCAAACCAACACCTGGGTTCCTCATGGACACACAACCCAAGCCAACTGTTTTCTCCCCCTTCTCTGCCCACAGCTTTTTCCTGCCGACACCTACACCGGGCAAGGGATAGCGTGCTTCGCAGAGAGGGATATACTGGTGGGATGTCAGGAGCACATTCTGATGAGCCAGCTGGCTCTTAAATGGACAATATCTAGCATTACCTTCATTCTCCGTGGCAGACAAGTTCAACTTCAGCCTGCCATCTCTACCCAGCCTGCAACTGTCGCAGCATTTGAGATCGTTACCATTCCGCTAAGCTTGGCAGGTTTGGTGGGTTACACTCAGCACCTCACTTCAGTGCCTGTAAACCCAGAGTAATTCTCCCCTCTCCCAGCTTTTTGCTTCTTATTGTCAACTTAAATGGGAAACCCTGAAGGCAAAGCCACCTCTGGCTCCAGGGGGTGTACAGCACCCAGCAGGGCTGGGCGTTATCTTGGCTGGGGCTCTCGTGCAATGCTGTGTTAGACCGTGGAAGGTGACTGTTTGGAGACAGAACTGTAATTTCTAAGGGACTGCACCCTGAGCGAAGCTGGATTTTGAAGATAGCTGACTGATCACGTTTTAAAGCCCTGGGAGCTACATCAAGTCCTACTTTAATACTTATTAGGTGTGGAAGTCAACCTTGCATTCCCACTAGAGTATTAAAATTGGACACCTCGAAAAATATATTGCTTAGCTGTGCCCATACATGGTAACTTACCGCACACAGTAAAACGCAATGTGCAAGTAAAACTGAACTTCTTTCCACTTCAGCAATAATACAGAGGAGCTAACATAGCTCCTCTTCATTTTTTTCTGCATCCAAGAGTGCTAGAAGTGCCGTGGCTCTATTGCTTCCATAACTTCAGAGGTATTCAATCTCTTTGCAATTAAACTAACATAAATAAGTAGTAATTCAACTGAAATCAGTGCAACGCACATGAAGGGAATAGTTCATGTAAAAGAGAAGAAAACTAGATTCTCCCAGCAGAGATGCAATAATCTCTTATTAACTGTTTAAAGAATAAACCACTATCAAAACCAAACTCTGTGATATCCTGTTAAAAGGACATTACTGACCTGTTGACCACGGCTGTGTGAACACTGCACTGCCCCTTTAGATGGGGGAAACTCCCTGCAAAGTGCAGTTCTAGAGGAACACTCCACATCAGCCATTTACTTGTCTTATAGGTTAATTTGGTTCTTTTCAAAACAATGAGAGAGCAACCAAGGGCACAATCAAAACTGTATTTCTAGTTCATCTTATTGAGTGTACTTTAACAAAGACTTTAAATTACTACAATGAGTTGTTTCCACACCCACTTCCTTGCATACTGATATTGCCATTTAGTTCAGTTGTCTCTCCTTTAAAAGGAAAGAAGAAAAAAAAATTGGTCCAAATGATTTGCTGTTATCCCTAAGCATTCCTTATTGCTGATTAAAAAACAGTCAGGCAGATGTCCTAACCTCCAGACTTTGATTCAACAAGCGTTTCTTAATGCTGACAAGCTGAGAGAGGAAGGGTGGTTGTTGCTACAGTCCCACAATGTGTCCTGTAAGCCACATCGAGGAAATCCATGATGGAAACAGACATTTGCTCAGGTTTAACTCGGTGCTGTTGGATTTTACCATACAGCCTGAGTGACTCTCATTGCTCCTGTTGCGACTGGAAAACACTTGTCTCGACTCACACAGCGTGATCGGCATCAGGAAGACATTACAGCTTAGATCCACAGAAAGAGTTAAACGCCTGATAAAACAGCAGTGCATTTTAGGAAGTAAAATGCCTGCATTACCCTCAAAACACACATAAGCTACTTGGGTACTCATCAGCAATGCCCTACTGGGGCCATAATATGAGCGTGTGCCAAAGGAGCTGTACTGACCACGGGTCTCAGTTAAGAGACCTGATCCAGAAGATACACACTGACCATGTCCAAGACCGAGCTCCACATAAAACAGCTACAAAAGTTATAGTAATTCAAGAATATGGGCAGAGAGATGTGGAAAGCAACCGAATCAGCAGCAGCGTTGTGCCAACCAGTACACACCAATGTACAGCTGAGGCTGCTGGACGAAGCTGGGGGTTTAAACCCTCCAGACTGTGTATGTCTGCCAGTGGCGTGCCTAAACGCACTTCCATGTAAAACAAAGAGACAGTGTCTCCCCCCCTCCCCAGAAGACACTGTGGCTTTCCATCTTCCCCACTCCAAAGAACAGCCCTGCGCTGGCCCCTCTCCCAAAGGAGATGGGAGGGGTCCCGCCGTGGAGCAGCCTGGCTCCTGCTGGATACCGCAGTGCCCTGAAGGATGGGAGCTGGTGCGTCTCTGAATCCTCATCAACACTTAGAAGGCCACAAGATCCACAAATCCTGCTCCATGGGATACCTCCTTGCTCAGTGTACCCAGGTGAAGGACCCCAAATAAAATTGTTTCTAAAGAAAGAAATTACTCCCCATGTTTTCTGTCGATTTTCCTCCATCGAGACAGATGCAATTGGGAGTCCCAACGTGAAACAAAGTGCCTTCTCACAGCATCACCCTTGGTACTAATCTAAGAAAAAAAGTTACAAGACACAATTCCTGTGCCTTGCCTTGGCAAGCATGGGTCTCTGAATAAAAGCTGAATAAAAGCCAAAAGCCAGGAGCTGCAACACACAGTGTTGAAAAGCCAGAGTCCCCAGATGGAATTAGCCCTCATTAACTCCTTCAAGAAATCTGTTGAAATGTGACAGCTCAGAACTGAACCTCAAATTTTTATGCCAGCATTTGAATAACTTTCCAGTAAGGTGCATTTTCTTAACTGGAGTCGCAGCCTGCTCCCAGCCCATGAGAGAGATGCCCAGTTTTGTGCAGACTCTCAGCAGCTGGAGGGCTCAACACCCCAGCCACATCAGATATGTTTCGATGATGAAGCTTTTCCTTACAGCACTGGGGTGAATCCTCTTGCCTTCCTCCCACAAATTTTCTTAGGAAAGGCAATAAGATTAGTCACAGGCAGAAAAAAAAAGAGCATTAAAAGCTGTATGTACACAAATTATTTCTTAAAAATAGTTCTCAATAGCCAATAAATCACAGTCTTTCAATAGCATTTACAAGTGTCTTAAAGCTAGATCTTGGTTAAAAACAGCTAAAAAGCGTTACACAGAACTGTCAAAAAATATGTACGTGTTAGTGGGCATGTGTTACCAGAGTTTGGAATTAGAATCAAGCTATATACTTAAGGGTTTTAACTGCATCCCTCCTTTAAAACGTTACCTCCCTTACCCATCGCAACTGTGCAAAGCTGTAAATCTGCAAAGGAAATCTGAAGTCTCAGTGTCCATTGCCTAGCAAGAGGAAAACTCAGAGTGAAGCCAGGAAAAAGAGTGACCTTGCTCCAGAGAGTTGGCATTTGCAGCTCTTTGAATTGACACAAACATGACGATTTTTTTTTGGGGGGGGTGGGGTGGGGTGTAAAAAAAGCCTAACAAGTTGTTTCACGAGCAGTGGAAACAACAGAGTTTGATTTCTGATGGATTTTTGCCCTGCATTGTTTGCTCAGCCCGCTCCCTCTTGCAACTACTCCAGCCCTCACTCACGGCTGCCTCTTTTCCACCATAAACTCCCAGTTCTTCTAGAAGATCCTTCTGACTCCTTCCTTTCTCCTGTTCCCTCCCAATCTTTACACAGCCTGTGATGGGCAAAGGACAGCCCACCACGTAGCCACAGCCATGCGCTGACTGGGTTGCCGGGACAGGGCCAGTAAAGGAGGGATGGGCAGGCTTCTCCCTGCTCCCTCCTCTGCTCAGGTATTAAATAATCCTTCTCTATTAAGCAATTTATTTCCATGACACTTGTAGAAAGCTGACATTTGCAACACTTCTCTGGTTCTGTCAATCTGGTTAAAATTGGCCAGTTAGTTCAAAAGTTAGGAAATCAGGAAAGTTAGACAAGTCCTGTTTGTGGCTTTATTGTTTTATTTTCGGTTGGGGTTTTGTTCGTTCATTTTTCAGAAAAAAAACCAACCAAAACACCCAGATATTAAAGATCTCACAAGCATTTCTATGCTTTAGAAGTCAGTGTCACAAAAACACTTGGCTATTCTGCCTCTTGTCAACTCCACAACAGACCTCTGACAGATCAGTTATTTGTTTTTTCAGCCTGCTTTGATAAACTCCCATTTCTGAACTCTGCAAGGTTTCCTTACAACTGAATCAGTCATGCACGGAGCTTTCTGCGTTTTAATTAAAAAATCTGAAACCATCAATCATGTCAATCTTCTGGCTTGAAAAAAATATATTTATTTCCACTGGAAAAAAAAATCCACATCCCACAGCATTTGAAAATAAGATGAAGGTGCCTTCCAGACAAATACAAATGTATCAATTATCATGTGCTACCAATATAGGCATTCGAGCCCCATCCCTTCCTTCTGCATTAAAGTGTTAGCAGCTTGATACAATAAATTATTACTAATATGCAATAACCTTAGCTGTTCGACCCAAAACTCAAAAGAAAACCAGTAAGTCCAAAAAAAGGAGGCCCAACATTGAAATTACTGAAATTACAGGCAAGATCCATGGAGGACCTTAAACTGAAGGTCCTGGAATTATGCAAAGAGCTTATGCATGGGTTTAACTTCAAATATATGATTAGTCATGGAGCTAAGCAAATAATTTCAGCAGACTCATCTAATCTGTTTGTGTACTTCTACAGCCCTCATCATGTTGCATCTTTTAATACTCGCATAGCCTTATGATTAGTGGGTTTAATCCTAAAACAACCATATGAGAAAAGGAGAAATAACTGTATTCACTTTACAGAAGGAGAGGTACGAGGCACATCTGCGTGCCTGAAGAGTTTGTAGAACCAGGTCTGCACTGACTAAACATAAAGTAACCAACCAGGTGAGCAGCGGCAGTCAAAAAAGCATTTCAAACAACATGACATCAAGTCTAGAAGACGGAACAGGAGGCCAGTATCAAGAGGTAAAATAAAAAAAGAAGTTAGCACACCACCATTTCTGGTGAAAGGTAAATTTTGCTTTTCTTTACGGTCCATCCCATTAGCCAATACAGAATCATGACTCTTGACAAAATGCTAGCCTCAAAAAGGCACTTGAAATATTTCACAGGGGGGCGGGGGTGGGTGGGGAGGGAACCAGCACCCTAAAACAGAAACATAAACACTGAAAAACACTTCAAAGAGTTGCAGGAGAACAGCATCAACAGAACTGTCTGCAAGAGGGCACATACATCTACATGACTATATTGCAGCGTATCAGTGCTGTAAATGCAGAGGCAAAGGCCATGTTCATTACTACAAAAAAAAAAAAAAAAAGGGAAAAAAGGTTAATGCAAATTTTATCTGGATCAAGTGCGAGCACCTGAAGACATATCTGTTGAATTCAGCGGAGTGCACGACATGGTGTTCTAAGCCAGTTATTTTTTTTAACGCTGGTGTGCAAACACACCGTGGCAAGAAGCAAAAGCGGCAGACGAAGATACACCTGCCCCCATTCCACACGCAGCGCAAACCCTTCTACCTTCGCGGCGGTTTAACCCGGTTGAAGCAGGAGCACGAGTTCGCGCTGGGGCCGCCGCAGCCCGGTCCGGCGGCAGCGGGGGGGGGGGGGCGCCCCCCG
>JAVJGJ010000047.1:58526629-58553517 GCA_035590215.1 Microhierax caerulescens | reverse complement strand
CCACCGCTGCTGTGCAAGGGTGGGACATCCGTGCAACACCCACCCCACCAGTGCCCTTCACTTCTACCTCAAACAAAAAAACCCACACAGCAAAAACCCAAACACAGAACTCAAAGATAGAGATACGTGTTGGCAACCAGAACTGACACACTACAGACCTCCCTAATGCCGATGTTCCGCTTTGCAAAACAAGCCCATCTGCTGAAAGATAGTGACAACTGCCGCAACCTGATGGACAGAAAATTCAGGAGTAAATGAGGTGCATTCGTTTTGTGCAGAAGGTGAAGTCAGGTCTTCCTTCCCCCTTCAGCAGCAGTGCACCAGAGGGCAGGATTTAGCCTTGAATATGCAGTTTGGGGCAAGTTTTGCTTATCTCCTGCAAAGGTTGGAAGTATTCGGCAGAGCAGGATGGGCGGCTCTGCTGCTCAAGAATTGGGGACCAGGGAGCTTCTACCGCAGGACTGTGGCTCCTGCTCTGTATTGCAATGCCAAACTTGACCTCAAAGGTAGACCCTGAAGGGCAGCTGGAGACAAGTCAAGTTTCACACCAGACAAAAATCTTTTTGTGCTATAGGCTTCATTTCTCACAAGACCTTCTGCAGCTCTAGGGTTCCAGGGCTGGTCTCAGAAGAGTTCAAGCACAGTAAGTTTTAGCTGTTCATCCGCTGAACAAAACACCCTCGTGTATCTTATGGTCTATATTTTCCTGAAGCCTGATTTTAACTGCCTATTAATTACAGTCTGAACTTAGAATAAATGTGGCTCCGAGCACATGCTCCTTTATCTCATCCTCAGCGCCCATCCTGCAGGCCCACCTAGCCTGACTGCCTACCTGGGTCCCTCCCTTCCTCTGCTCTTCAGCTGCAACCCCCATCCCACCCCAGTGCCTCCCACCTGTGAGCAGCAGGTTACAACAGGACATCCAACACAACCAACCTCAGGGAAGGGTCTGGTGGTTGGGTCAGGGCTATGGCCCCGAAAAAACTGGAGGCTGAAATCAACCCTCAGATTGTACGTGCCTTAGGTCAACCCTTCCCTCAACGTAAGGTGGCATCTTCAGGCACCCCCAATTAACTCCGCGTTAATAGTGTCCATAAAGCCCACTGCCAAGGGCTATCAGACACCAACAAAAACTATTACAGCTGAAAATACATTCATTGTGCAAAACCTGAAAATACACATTACAGATATTCCGTCTAACAGGGTACTGCAGCCTCTTCATGTCTTATGGTTTAGCTGAGGTTTATTTTTTGTTTGCTTTGGGGGTTTTGTTCTGTTTTGTTTTAAAACAGGCTATAGTGTATCTCCAGGGTTAGTTAACTCGTGGCATTGCTTCATGGGGACAACTTTTAGTTTCCTGGGAAGACAAGTGGGGTATCCCACAGCAGATGCATTCGGAAGAATTAATAGATAGCACGAGAAAACCTTTGAGATGAGAGATTCTCCCTGCATCAAGGGCAGCAAATGAAGCAATCATTGCTATAGCAGTTACAGGAAGAATTAACGATGTGTTGCTGTGCAGGTCTAAGTGCCTTTTTTTTTTTTTTTTTTTTTTTCCTTCTGCATGCTGTTTCTGGTGTCTTTATCAAACCATTTGCAGAAATAAGTTATTTTGTATAGACTACTAAATAAAAGCGAAAGCCATATGGAAGCTTAGAGAAAACTCAACAGGAAGGCTCTTGTTAACTTAAATGGATCAATATTTAACAGCCAGTTACTTTGAAACATAGACTCTGTCTAGGCTCTCCCCCCACCTCCATATAAGAGATCAATGAGGAATAATTTGCACTATGATGCAGTTGTGGTTTAACCCAGCCAGCGACTAAGCACCATGCAGCCGCTCGCTCACCGCCTCCCCCAGGGGGATGGGGGAGAGAATCAGGGGAGTAAAAGTGAGAAAACTCATGGGCTGAGATAAAGACAGTTTGATAGGACAGAAAATAATAATAATGTTAATAATAATGATAATAATAAAAGAATTAGAATATACACAACAAACGCTGCACAATGCAATTGCTCACCGTTTGCTGAACAATGCCCAGGCAGTTCTCAAGCAGCATCTCCTGCTGAGGAGCTCTTTCCCTCCAATTTATATACTGAGAATGATGTCATATGGTATGGAATATCCCTTTGGTCAGTTTAGGTCAGCTGTCCTGGGTGTCCCTGTCCCCCCCCCCAGCCTTCTCCCTGGTAGGGCATGAGAAGCTGAGAAGTCCTTGACTTCGGGTAAGCACTACTGAGCAACAACTAAACCATCAGTGTGCCATCAACATTGTTCTCATCCTAAATCCAAAACACGGCACTGAACCAGCTACTAGGAAGAAAATTAACTCTATCCCAGCCAAAACCAGAACCATCACCATCACCTTTCCTTTCTTTTGATACATGCACACAGATGTCATTACTTTAGTCTGTGGGTCACCCTTTTAAAGCATCCATTGAATTAATTTAGCCTACGACTTTGGGCTCTACCTGTCAGCATAGTCATCAGCGCAGAAGAGATGCTGTGCGATGTTGGACTGTTGCATGCTGAAGCCAGTTCTGTGCTTGTCTGGTTCTATCATCAACATTCATTCTTCATTAATCTGGGTAATTTTTCTCTCACACCGTTGATATGGCATATAGCTAACCCAAAGCATGACACTATAGCAGCTACTACTGTATCACAGCTAAAACCAGGATAGATGCTTTACAGGAACGCTAAAGAATTCACCAATAAGATGAAAAACTTGCAATACAAGCAGACATTACTTAAATCTAATTAATATTAAAGGAATTATGTCCAGTCTTCTAAACCAAAAGCACAGTGTAGCTTATGTACTTAAAGTTGTAAAACCTCATAAGAAATGTGGTCTCTGTTAATTACAATCTGTCTGGGAAGGGGAGGGGGAAATTAAGCTGATTCTTTTGATAATGAATTATTCAAACCAAAAAAATAAAAACAATTGACTGAAGCATTATAGTCAAGCCCTACACTTTAACCTCACACTGCACATGGGTGGTTCTGCAGCAGTGCATGCATAACTCTTAATTTGACAAATAAATTAAGCCACTGGGGTGCTCTTGCTGACAGGTTACCTTTAGAATTAATCAGCGTAGGCCTGATTGGGAGGTACATTGTTAAGATAGTTGTCACAAATATAAAACTCCCACTTTCTCCATTAAAAGTTACACAGAAACAGCACCCAGCATTAACAGTCATTGCAAGTGTGTACTTACCTGTTGCGAAAGAACTAGATCCCAGCTGTTGTTTTAAAGTCACTGGGTCTGATGTTCTTCTCAGGAAAAGCTGCTGAGGGGTCTGTGGGACAGTAGAAGAAAGTAGAGGAGGGAATGGGATTTCTACATATGCTGTGTTCAGTACAGACGTGATCCAAAGAATATCCAGATGTTGAGAGTGCTCAGCTGAATCAGTAGTGTGTACAGCTCCCCTCTTTTATGGTCAAAGCCTATCCAAAGTGACTCAGCACACGTTTCTTCAGCGCTACAATCAGCAACAGAACTGCTCTTACGATTTGTTCTGAAATGTTGACTGCAATAAATGAAAGCACCCATTTGACGGAGGGCCACACCAAGTTCTTGAAAACTAAATATTAGAAATCAACAAAAAATGGCACCATGAAAAACAAATGTGATGAAACAGAAAAAGAAGTGAAGCTCACTAAAAAAAAACAAACCACTGTGTGAATCTACCTCCAATTGCTTTCCCCACCCCACTCTACCCTTCCCTTCCCTTTCTTTTCTCCCCACAGTTAATTCTGGTTCTTCAACAGTGTTACATTTCTTCTTTTCCAGACTAATTAAAAATCTTTGTATTTCTCTCATACAGTGCAGCGTGACCAAGACAGAAAAGTTTACCTGTGGAAGAAGAACATGGGGGAAATGAGGGGAAAGAGCCCCACAAACATTAAGAAACTGGAGACAAAGTTCTTGGGAAGGAAGGGAGCTTTCTGGTCTCCAAAACAGGGCAAGGCTCAGCTGAAGCATTTGTTCCAGCTGGGATGTTCCTAACAGCTGCCCTCAATTTGAGTTCTCTAGTAGGAGCCGGCTTCATGCTGCAGCCCTTTCCTCTCTATCCCTCCTCTCCCAGGCTAGCTATTTACACGGATCTTATAAATAACTCTGAGACTCTTAATTCTCTGTGCAATCTGGTTAAAAATGGCCAATTCCTGCAAAAGGTTTTACAGAGGAATAGACAAATGTATATGTCCAGAGATGTGCACCCAGACATGCACAGTATGGTTGTATCTATATCTATATTTTTTAGCAAACTGAGTTGAAGGATCAACCATGCATCTGCCAGTATCTATCTCATTTCTCCTCCAGTTGCTAATTCCTGATGGATGATAATGATACAGATTTATTGTGAGTCTTGCAGTGGGTGAACTTAATTGCAGCCTATGAAGTCATTACTGAGGTACTCGTTCTCTGCATTGCAAGTCCAACCCATTCTGGCCTCTAGAGGTTAACCAAAGCCTTACTGGTCTTGCCTCTGGAGCTGTGGAGTGGGTAGGAAATTTAAACTGCAGTTCATCTTTGGCTAGTTTTCAAGTTTCATATCTAAAAGAATATTTTTAATTCAGATTTTAGAGCTAGGCAGTTTTTAGCTGTCATTTGTGACAGCTTGAGTGCAATGTCCAGCGTTTTTGCGAACTCTGTAAACTTGAATGAATGTGGCAGAAGCTGTCAACTCAACAGGAAGGTTTTTATGCTGTAAATGTTTATTAGTGTACAGAAAAAGAAAGTAATGTAGTAATCTGATTTGAGGTCAACTCATGTAGTCAGATATTATAACTTTAAAGGGTCTCCGAACAGAAGAACAAATAATAATAATAATTAAAAAAAAAACAGTAGAGATTGCAAGGATTCAGTCACTCCTTTTATTTGTGTCAGCAGAAAATTGAAATTCCACAGATTTTTCTTGCTTGACTTGCACACTTTTTTTTGTCAAAAAAAAAAAAAGTACAAATGCAGTTTGTACATTTATAAAGTGCTGGCTTGACATTCTCTTTCATTTTGTTTAATAAGAGGTAATACCATTTCAGTGGAGTGTTGTATTGGCTTTTCCCTGTATAAGGTCTGGGAAGTGGCAGACTAGAACTTTCCCCACTCTAATTCTGTTTTCTTCATGGTTTTGATTTGGTTTTTGATTCAGATTGATATTCTCTGGCAGACAGATTTGCCTGGAATCTGATTCTGCCCAGCTGAGACAGCATTCCAATTGCCACCACATCTAACTATCCTTGCAATTTTCAGTCTATTTACCCTCAGTAATGCTTTTTTTCCCATTAGAGATGGATACACCCAGGAGTAGTTCCAAAGAAAGCCTCAACACTAGCTGCTTCCCTCTCATCTCACCCCGGAGGTAGTGAAAGACTGGGCATCTTTAAATGTGGATGTTAAAAATCCCAACATGTCTCAAGTTCTCTGTGGGGGAAGAGTTAGGAGAACTGCCTAGAGAACATGGAGAAGGTTGTGTTTCTCATCTGCCTTTCACACCCTGGCCTGAAAGGCATCTTGCTGAGCCTGGCCTCCCAAAAACAAACATCACTTGCTGCATTCCTTCAAAACTTTGCTCGAGTTGGGTGTGTGGTCTCCATCTGTCAGAAATAACTCGCTTCTTAAAGCACTCCACCAGGATCTGTGGGGCCTGGGTTCAGCTTGCTTTTATTGTGGGTGGTTATGGGTGCCTCTCCTGCCTTAAGACTGAAGGTGAACCTGGGATGTGTATGGGGTTTCTTTGTGGTGAGGGAGGGCTGAGAAGCAAGAAAGTCACTCTTGTTAGCTCTTGTTGCAGTCGCTCCATGGCACTTTGAATAAAGATCCCCCAGACCCAAAAGCATGGCTCGAGCGGCGGTTGGTTTAGGTCTGTTTGGGTACTGGCTTGCAGCAGTAGAGGGGCAGTAGGAGCCTGCAAGCTTGCTCACTGCCTCTATAGACAGTGGGTACTAAAGGCTTTATTTAGTACGGTTGAAGGTGATGTTGGTGCCTTTTGGCAACTGTATTATCCACCCCGGGGCATGATACGTAAGCCTTGCCCCTACCGCCGTCTGTCCTTTGTAAGGCAGAATCGATCTCTGCTGGATGTCTGAAGGAAAGAATAGAATTCAGGCTCAATTCTGAATGGAAGAAAGCGATGCATTAAGTGCTTGAACTGTGGAGAGAGCAGGATTTAAGAAACACATCTGCTTCATCCCTTGCCAGCTGGTGCAGCCACCTTCCTACCTGGGTTGTGAACTCCCTTCTGAGGCACGTGGCTTCCCCAGGCGTTGCATGGGACAGCGAGATGACATTAGAAGGTCCTAGAAGAACAATTAGAAGTTCCAAGGGCCAAGTATTCAAATCCTTCATGGGCCCAGTGGGCCAGGGAGACTTAAAAAGCTGCTCCCAGCTCTCAAAGTATCCTTAGCAAAGCAAGAAGTCGGACCTGGGTTAGCATTCTCCCCACTAGACCATTTGCTTTGTGAAAAGGAATCCACGTAGGAGGCAATAGGCATTTTCACCAGACAGTCATTTTGTGAAAGACACACTGACATACGGCCAGATTTGTTTGGCACTATATCATCAATTATTAGTAGAAATAGGAAGAACTTTCTCAGGATGGAGGTGACTCCAGTAATACATGGCCTTAACCCTTCCTTAGGACTCACAGAAACGTGCATGATGACTGTTACAACTATACTGCCATGAAAGTTGAGACTTCTTGCTGTCACCGTGCAGCTCTGCTTGGTTTAAATTACAGTCATGCCCATTATATACTAGAATTCTAATTATTATAATTATATGTTACAAGTTATTAGTTTGTATGCTGAAAAAATAACAGGCAAGAAAATGGGAGATGTGTTACATTGCAAATCTCTTTCCTGCCCCATATGTTACAAGCTGGCACATTATGTTTTTTATTCCTAATTAAACAATGGCAGGTCGTTGCTGCAGTGCTTCAGTATCCATTCTCCACAAAGAGGCATGGCCCCATCAGTCTTGTGATGAGATGCCACCAAACAAAGTCATTATGCCAAGAAGCAATCTAGGGAGAAGCAATTATCTAGTTTCCTACAAAAGCAGTTTCTAGTCTTATTAACTTTCATTATATAGTAGAAATTGAACTTATATAGCACAAATTGAACTTAGGAGAGTACAGTGAAACATGCATGCTACCCATTTTTCAGCCTAACTGTAGGATGTTAAACTTCCTTTAGAGAGAGCAGAGCTAATCATTGAAGATCTTGAGGTGCACATTCAGCATCTCAGTTGAAAACAGTGGAAGAAGTCATGTGATTAGGATAAAAAGGGTTACACAAAAGCGGTGCTGAAGTCTGTTTTTCACTAATTTGGTAGCAAAAGCCAGCAGGCCTGAAAAGAGCCCTGCTACCCCTGCACATAATTGCAAGTGCCTTCACAAGCCCTCTATTTACCAGAACAACTACAGCCCTTGCATGTGTAAAGCTTATCATATACAAATGGAAGTTTACATGATTTGGCTGCACAGTGGTGAGCCTCTCTGTGCATAAATATGCATTAGGGCCAGGCTTCAGATTAGAAAAATCTGATCCCGTGAGGTCGTACCAAGCTCTGCAAAATCGAAAACTTTCGTTACGCAGATGTTGCTTTGAAGTATTTTGACTGAAATATTGCCTGTGGGTTTACATGGGAATAAAACAAGAGGAAAAATTTTCCTCTTGGAATGGTCTTACTGGGGACATTGCTACCGTTTCAGTCATATCAGGAGGAATTGCTGTGATAATTTATTCTGAGAATTTAGAAAGTGCAGTGAAATTCCAACAGAGGATTTTGCAATGTCCACCCAACATCAGCAGGTATTCAGATTTGAAGGCAGTTTACAAAGTAATGCACTGCGGACAGATTCATTTGAGCTAGGACAGAAAAATATTCCGTTACAGGTGTTTAAACATGAGTATTCACTTTCAAATTATTCAGATACAGGGAAAAAAGGGATGGGGAAGGGAACATAGATGGGGAAGGAGATAGAAAGGGGAAAGAACATTTGGAGACTTTTTGCCAATTTGGGATTGAAATGTGTTAGTAAAATAAATCAGGTTTCATTCTTAAAGATGGAGCACAGTCAGCAGTCTTGAGAAAAAAAACACCCACAACCCCTTCATTTCTCTTTCATGGGCCTTTGCTGGTTAACAGCACCTTTGATTGTACTGTGATTACTTTGTTCACTCTCGTGTTTTGATCTGTGATTTAAAACTATGTTCCACGGGATGGTCCCCTGTTGTCCTGTATTATATACGGTTATAGCCACTCACAGCCCGTGCTCAATGGAGTGCCTCAGTGTTTGTTACAATAAATATCAGGCCGCTGACTGTAACATCTCTGTGCATTGAAATTCTTACCTTCACCACAAAGACATTTAGAAAGGTGTACTTCTGGGCCCGTAAGAAAGGGACTAAGAAAATGCAGCTTTTGGAAATAACAGTGCTGGAGAAACCTCTCTGGCTTCTTTCAGAAACACCACCATTCCAATATAATTCATGACCTGTCATCATATACCGAGGAACTGTGAGGTACACTTAGTTCTAACAAGTGTTTATACCCCTGTCTGCCATCATTAAGCTTGTGCTTAAAGGTTTTAACAACAGTCGGGTCCTTTTTTGGAGCCATGTGTGAGCCCATCCTGGAGACTATTTCAGGAAGGGTCAGCTCAAGGCGCCTGGCATCAGCCCACTGTTCTGGGAGGCCTGAAGTAGTGTAAAGAAGGGAGAGGATTGCTGAAGATTTTCTAAAATGTGAAGGACTGTACCTTGTAGGATTGAGTCTGGGCATTGTGGTCACATAATTCGGTATGGCCATAACACTGCACGGAGCTATGAGGAAATGAGGCCATACAGGATTAAAATCAGATACCTTTAAGGGTCTGCGGTTGCTTTGTATTTATTTTGATTTGTAGATAAACTCCATATTCTTTCTCCCATGACATCAGTAAGCACAAGGTCTTCTGGGGAAACATGCTTGGCCGTAGTGTGGTTGACAGACTGTTGTAGAGTAGCTCTGAGGTTGCTCTCCCTGAAGAACTGTAGGAACAGAAAAGGAAAAATAGAGGGACAGAGACTCACTTATGGACAAACATCTGAAGAAGGGAGAGAGGCATGCCTGCGACTTCAGAGTTCCCCAAGAAACTTGGAAGACCCCCAGGAAGAGAAGGTTGTTCTCCAGAAGAGCTGACAAAGCAAAGGAGATGGGATGAAGGAATTCAGTGGCTCACATTACTCTGGCATTGGTCACAGCTCTGGATGGTGCTGGTTAAATCTCACCACAGGTACATGCAAAAGAAAGGCCCATTGCTCATGCAGAAAGCCCCTACACATGGGAAGGTGGTACGGCAGGGGAACGAGGGGCTAGGGCTGAAATTCATCCTGAAATTGCTGTCTCATGAAACCCACCCTCTCCTCTGGATTTGGGGTTATGATGATGGCCAAGGAGCAGTTGGGCAGTTTGAGACCTGGCCCCCAACGCTACACTTCAACCCCTCCTCTGACACGTGGATTTGCAGGGCGCACGGTCTCAGTCTGCAAAATCACCTTCATAAGGGGACACTGGTAGGAAATGGCCACGGAGGTGACAGCTCGCGTAGTCGCAGGGCTACATAATCAAAACTAACACAACTGCAGTAAGTCAAAACACTTAATCACAGTGAACCCGTCTCTCCCTAGGAAGTCCTCTCGATGATACTAACCTTGAAGTTGACATTAGATTTACGGCTCAATTCCCTTGGGTAATGATGCTGATTACATCCATACTAAAAGAGCAAAATATGTTCAGTTCCTTCCCCTCTGTAGTGAAACTTCACTCACGGCTGTCAGAAGGAAAGCCTGTGACAGGTCCCTGAATTGCTTTAGACACTTGGCAGCTGCAGAGCTCTTTCTAAAGGACAGAAATCTCTCCACTGCTCTGGAGCAGCTGACAGCTGAAGAAAGATGGTCAGCTAAATTCTTTGTTGTAGCCACTCCATATACCAAGACAAGTAGGGTGATTAAACTGATTTACAGGGCTCGGATACCCAGTTGCTTTACTCCCCAAAATCAGATCTGCAGAGCGGGTACTCAATTGCATAATGAAAGAAAACAACCATCCTTCCATTGGCAGTGATATTACTGAAATGTAAGCAGAGGAATCCCAAATTGTCAGTTTGAGGCACATTCACCTTTCACATGTGGCTTGAGTCAAAAATCCTGGGCCTCAGACTTGCTGGGACTGGTAATTAGCCTGGGACTTGTCTGCCTGGCAGTGGGCAGCTACAGTGGAGTTGTCTCCCTCTGAGTTACACGAAGGGCTCACTTTCTCGTCAATGCAGATTTCATCTGTCACTCAGTGCACTCTAAGACATGATAATCTCACTGTGGAATAGACATCTAAATTATATCAGATAAATCATCTCTGATAACGTGCATTTCCCCTCAACTTATCTAAAACTGCACTTGCAGCTAAGGTTGCCTGAGAACTGAGAAAACCAGGCACGTAGTAAATCCACTTAAATGATAAGCAAAATCCTCAAGTACCTTATCCATGCTGTTAGGCAAAGTCCCTTCCTCCCTGCCCTGCTCTAAGCTCTCCCACTAATTGCTATATTAACAACTTACACACTTAAATCAGAGGGTCAGTGGTCACCTGGTGAGTCATTGCAAAGGAAAAGGACAGGGAGGGGGGCTTTTCAGCTAGCTTTTGTTGGCTATCACTAAACTATTAATTCCCAAGGCCTTTTGATAACCAGGGGTAGGGAGGCTGCTGATAATTTTCAATGGCATACTAGCATTTTAATTAAAACAGCAAAGCTCTTGGTTTCCGGGTGTTTCGGCAGGCATTTGACCACCAGCGAGGCTGGGAAGAGTGCCGCTGGTAAATATGCTTGCCAGGGAGCATTCGTAATCAACACGGCTCAGCTCAGTTTTTAAAGGAACAGACCTGAACGAGATCACCTGAGGCAATCCTGTTCAAGTACATTTACACTGCATGCGAATCTGAGGTAAGATTTCTTTTCCTTGCGATGATCCTAAAGAGATCTGAGACACTACTCAAGGCAGTTCCTGAACAGTAACCAGATTAGGACTCAGACTGGGGGCTATGATACAGGCTGAGCGTGTGCCTTGGGGCTCTGGATGTACCAGCATATTTACTATAGATGTACCATTTAGCATATATAATGAAAGCGGGTCAGGCAGTAATGTCTAGTCCCTAGTCCCTGCAGCACAGACTGGGTTGCATGCATCCTGCTCTGTCCTAGCTCATTAGAGAAGACCCTCACCATCCATGTTACATAGGACCTGGCTCTGGGCTTACTGCAAGACTGCTTTTGGAGAAGTGACCTAACAAGGGACTCTTGTCCATGCATCCTCCAGAGCACCATCTCTGGAGAGTACAGCCCTAGAACCATGTCAAATTTCATGTTGGGGAGAGAGAGAGTTAGGGAGGCCCGTGGTGCAGCCAAGGAGCCAGCTGATGACCAAGCGGAGTGGAAAATCAGAGTTCCATTTCTTGCACTCATGCTTTGGACCTTATGTTTAGCTGTACTTGTGAACTCTGAGAGCGCATAGTTAGACTTTCACTTCAGCATACCGATATAAACCTAATCTGGGAGGTTAGAAGATTGAGTAATTTCAGTCATTCACACCGGAACGCTCACTATTTTAAGTATATGTTTAATTATCTTGTCCTATTGATTCTTTATGCCTTGTTCTAAAAAAGAAAACCTGTTGTGTTTGTAATAACACAGCATTTCGGAGCTAGTCCACAGTACTTTTCCTGACATGCTTTGGCTGTCCATATTTTAGGAGAGCCAGGCAGCTTGCTTTGGGAACAGCAATGCAGCCAAATATTACCATATGCTGTGTGGGTTCCCTCTTTCCTCTCCTCAAGGGAACTGACAGCTTGGCTTGGCCAGAATAACAAAACAACGTACTTTACACACACACAAAGGTTCTGAAGATTTTGTTCAGGATCAGAATAAAAAATGAGATCTTACATAGGAAAATTCAACAGAGAAATCTCAGAATAGCTCAAAAACTGGGACATTAGTGAGCCATCTTCCCACTTGAGTCAAAGCACCATTTTCCCTTGGTTTCTCCTCTGGTTGTGAAGGAGTTTTGGCCATTGGGATATTGGCTGCTCCAAAGGAAGATATATGGTTTAACCCTTTTGCCTAAGAGTCAAACTTTCTGTACTGGAGACATGGTTTTGACTAGCCATTTTCTAATGAAAAATCTTTGTTCCTGGTATTCTATGAGGCCAAACATTTTAAATTACAGTTGCTGACTTGTGCACTATCCTCTTAAAAAAAAAACACAGTCGTCTCCCATTTACAGATTCTTAGACCACCACAGACTTGATCCCACCACCCTTGTGCAAACATTCACACGGTGATGTCAGTGGGAGTTGTACATATGGAGAGCTGAACAGCTGTACCTGTTAAACATCTGTATTGCTGATGTGAGGATTACTGTTCTAGGTTTCACATAATGTCTTCATTCCTTTTAACTGCATTGTCTGCTCTCCCAGAGCGTAAATTTGCTTAGCTACTTAGCTGACATCAAAGGTTTGTCTGCTGAAGTCTAATGCCAGAACTTCACTGAATTCCTGCCCTCCTGAAGAATGCATGTGTAAGATCATGCGCTGCTGGGTTCACTTGACTCTCAGCTACCTGGGCTGAGGGTTGTCCATGCCAAAGCATCAGAGCTGGCTCAGCTCTAGCTGTGCTGTTTGAGGAAGCACGTGGAGATACAGCTGTATTATTTCCAGGGCCAGAAATAAGGCCATTCATTTTTGGACTGTGCCAACTTGAATTAAAAACCTGGTCAGAATAGAATTCACTCTATCTAGAGCTCTTACAGGTACCCCTCTGTGTATGGGCTGGACCCAGGTCTGAACTCCCACCCTACGGTTCTACATTCAGTTGGCTCAGACGGAGCTGGGATCATTAGTTCCAACCATGATGGATCAAGACAAATGCATCTTCCTAGTTCCTGACAGGAATCACAACTAAGGTAACAAACCATCTGCCAGAATCACCTTCAAGATAACTGTGCAAGACACTGAGGTCACGACTGGTCTCAGGACATCCAGGCTGTCATCTGGAGACTGATTTCTATGACCAAGGGGAATGGGGAACTGGGGGGAGGATGCCTTTTGCCAGGTGGTGCCATGCAGTCAGGGTGTGGGACTGAGACTGGGAAAGTATTCCTGAATCCCTTGGTACGGGCATGACCTGAGCACCTTCACAGCAGAGAGCCTGGGTCCCAAACTGCTGGGATTGGATCAGAAAAGTCCTTCTGAATCCAAACAGGTTCTGCTTCATTTCCTTAGTTCTGAGGCCAGATCTGCGTCGGTCCCACACATTTGCATTGCACCTCGGCTTGTGTTTCCTCCGGGAACACCAAGCATGAAGAGCAGAGTGCAGTGAAAACCCAGTGATGCACAGCAGCCTGCCTGGTCTGGGGGCAGCAGGGGAGCAAAACTAATGAGCTTGAATGACCTCATCTGCCCCAGCATACTGGTGCTACCTGGAATTTGCTGTTATCCAGAGTATTCCAACATACCAACACCATAGATGATGGGGTGGTGACTGTGGTGCCATAGTTACACTCCAGTTAATGAGGTATAATCAGAAATCACTGTTAATTATAGATATAGGCTGAGTAATAACTAGATGCTTCTTCAACCTCATATTTAGCCATGTAATAGATATTACTTAGTATGTAATAGATACTACTATAGTAGGCTACATGTAAATCTCATGGAGGATTAGAAATCTGCTTTTTCTGATAAATATACCACCCATTTTACTCTTTCCACCTTCTAGATTAAACTGTTTAGGAAACATGTAAAAGTCTCCAAAAGTAAATTTGAGACACACTTTTTGCCCACTGCATTTTTCTAAACACACTTTGCTAGAAACACTTTAGTCCAGTGAGATGCATCACAGAGTGAAGTTCAGTGCAAACACAATGTATTAATTACTTTTCTACTAAAAGTGTCTTCTTTAACAGAACTTTGCTCACATACCAGCACCACTGAAGTAAATTGGCCTTGTTCAGTTGGTGTCAAACCATATGTGCTCTCTTCGTGTATGCAAGACATGTCGAAGGGAATAATTTAAGCAGAGTGACTTCTGTTTTGGACAAAAGGCAAGGTCTAGGGAAAACAGACATCTAATTTTCTTATGAAGTCACAGCTGAGCTGCCTGAGGTTTCTCATGCAGCTCATGAAGCTGCATTAGAATCTGTTTTTCCAGACAGTTTTCCTACAGCTTCAATGAAGTTGATTTATGACCCATCCACTTCTACATCTTGCAGCGGCAATATTAGCCAGGCTTCTTCAGTACATATCCACTCTGGGACTTTTATACTTAGAAGAAATTTATTTACTGTATACGCTTTCCTGGACCATGGTCTGTACTGACACTTTATTCGCCTTATCAGATATATATGTTAGATGAGAAAGGGATCTTTCTTAGGTGGTTTCCCTTACTTAGGTCTTCAAGTGATATTGCCCACTTTCCTTACAGGGAAAAAAAATATTCCTTCTCTTCAGAAGTGAAGGTCCAGAGTTTTCACTTTTCCCCTCTCCTCAAATTGAAGGCACTGACCTAAGGCACCCTGAACTGTAAAGCTAATGGGCCAACGATCCTGCTGTGCTCAGCAGCGCAGTAAGATCTAATGACTCCTGCACCAGCTGTAGAAATGACTGGACTCCCAGCACATCTAAATGCTCAAATTAGATAAGATGAATTCAGAACAAGGTGCAGATGGGGCACGACGCTTCTCACCCACGCCTGCAGCAGCTGGTCCATTGATTTGCATGCTGCCTTCATCCTGCAGGCACACGCACCCTGTCTAATCCGGCAGCACCGCTCTGCCAGGGCAGCGGGGCAGCACTTCAACAAGCGGGATAATGGAAGAAAGGGGAGAGGATGCAATCCCTTCTCCTCCCTCCTCCTACGTAGTCAATGATTCCTTCCCATACGAAATTAATTCCTGGTCTCTGGAATTAGGGACACCTGGGGGAAAGGTCATTTACATATGGCTTATCCCATCACTGGGGCTTAACACAGAGTTAGGACTAGAGCTGCAGTTCAGTGTGGCCATCTCAAAAATACAATTAAGGTGGTGGTGGGGAAGTCAAGTGACATGATATAAATGGAAACAGCAGGCCCCAGCAGTAAAATGTCCATAATCTACATTTCAAACTAGGCAGGCAGAAAAGAGATGTGGGGATGTTCTAAGCATGAAACATTTCATCCGGACCTGAAGAAAGGAGTCCATTTGCTTCACAGTGCGAGTGAAGCTTGCCACTGAGGAATCACATTTTGTTATTTTTTTCCTGCCTTTCTAACCTTACTTTTGAGAGCTTGTTGCTCTCTGTGTGGTGCTTGAAACATCCTGCACAGCTTTTGGATGCATTAATTGTGAAGCTGGTGAAAAGAAAAAAAAATAGACAGTGACAGAGAGGAGCAGCAAAAAAAAAAAAAAGAAGTTGTCATGGTTTGCACAGAGATGGGAGAGAACAAACAATACAAGGAAGGCTGCACACAGACCTACCTTGATGATTTCTTTCTGATTCAGTTGATGCCTGATAATTGTCAGAGCTCTACTCTCAAAAGTAAGCAGAGGAGAGAGAGAGAGAGAGCGCAAGATAAAATCGGATAGATAAGGCTCAGTTGCTATTCATTTCAGTAATTTTCATCTCCCAGCATTAAGCTCTTGTGTCTTTGTTATTCTAGCGGTGATAGATGGAGAGGTAAGAACATGGAAACCTAAGCTTTACCATCACGTATCTTTCTAACAAAAGACATACTAAATAACCACTTCCTTAATAAGACAGGATAATAATGGATAATGCTGGGGTAAGTGGTTTCCAAGGTCACTGCCTCCGGGAGGAGGCAGGGTTTCCTTTGCTGGCTTAGCAAAGTCAGTGCTAGGAGGGGCAGCAGCTCATTCCACCCTTCCCTTAGGTCAGCAGCATTGTACGTAAGTGCTGGTCTTTGTGGACTGGTGGACCGCTTTGGAAGCTGATCCCAATGATTCGTAGCTTTGTCTCCCAGTGCTGGAAAATGGCAGTTACACACCAGGGGTCTGAGGGCAGTGGGGTGGGTGCGTCTATGGAGATTTGTAGCCCTACATGGCTCACGTCAGCAGGAGTAAGACACTTCCACCAGTGGCTGAGCCAACTTACTCTTAGGCATCTCAGTTAATTATTTTGAAAGGATGGAAGAGTTAAGGTTATGTGAGCCTACACATCCTCATGTTTCAAATTCTGGTAGCATTGGAGAAAAAAAAAAGCTGAATGCAGTCTTGCAGCATAGAAAAGTCCCGATTCAACTATGTATTTAAGCATATATATTATATTTTAGCAAATTTATCATAAGCAGTTGCTTAGACAGTGTGAAATTAGTGCCAAGTTTCGCTCTTTTTTTTTTCTGTTACAACCTAGTGGAAAAAAGCAAGACATTTTTGTTAGTAAACATATTAAAGGATCTGAGAACAGCTCCTAACAATTCTGCTTTGATTTTCTAGGATGGAAAACTCAAAAAATGGCAATGGTGCTCTCTACGTTCTCTAAAGTTGTTTGATTTCTGTGAGATATGCCTTTTTCTTTTAGAAAATTAGAACATGCTTTTTGAGGAATGGACAATATTCAAAGGGTTAGATAATAAAATCCTACATTGTGATGATGTGTCTTAGTTTAGTGTGGCATCTTGTTAAAGTAAATGGAGATGGCAAAATTGTGTTGACAGTACCATTGACTCTTGATGCAGGTAGCCTGAATATTAGGGGATTTATGCTCTTTAGAAAAAAAAAATATCATATTGAAGTGGGCTCAAGTAATCTGAGTTCAAACTGGGATGAAATTCTCTCTGATACCCTTTTCTTTTGAGAGCTTAAGCTGATACTCCTGTTCAGGGTCATGTCATTACCTGGTCAAACATGATTGCACTGAGTACATGTTGTCCCTCCAATGCCCTGTTTCCTAAAAATGCAGTAGGTGTCCGAGTTTTAGATGAAGTGACAATAGCCATCTGCCTAATTGCAAATGATCAGGCCTGGTCATACATCTGGGGTAACTCATGCACCCCTACAACCGTACTGAACCCAGGTACATGATCAGCTTCATAAACTCAGAGGACTTTAGATAATAAATAGATCGTTAGGTCCCTTATTTTGACCTCTGCTGTCCCTCACCATTCCAGTTCACAAACAGATACAGTTATTTAGCCAAGAAATTTGTGTTCGTAATATTTATTCCAGAAAACTTGTGCTGGCTGACAAACAAATGGAAAAATCCATCATTTCCTTTGGGAAATTTTTCCAGCAGTTACATCACCACACTAATAAAAAAAACACCCTTCTTTCCAATTTAGCTTTGTTTTCACTTCCAGACACTGGTTGTTATCCCTTTCTAGGTTAAAGAACGCTTTTAAAAGTAGGACATTTCATGCACTTCAGTACTCCCACAACAACAATCCCAGTTGATTTTAATCTCTTCCATTAACTGGATGGGCAAACGTAAGTGTCCTGCTTTAGGACATCTTTCTCTAACAAGAAAATTATTTTTGTAGCTTTCATTTGAAAACCTTTTCAAATTAATGCAGCGTGAAATATGGATTAAGAACTATCAGGAGCAAACTCAGTTTAAGGATAAGGCATTACTTTTCCAATTTGGTGTCTGTCATCATCTCTTTTCTTTTTTTTCCCTTTTCAGGAAGTATTGCTTTAGTGAAGAAAAATAAATTTGTCCAAAACATTCAGATATTGTCTGATGTGTAACACATCAGCTGTGCTGCAGCACAGCACATAAACTCTGATGTGTGTTGAAGATCATCTACTGCACAGCGTACATTTGTTCAGCATCACCTGGATGGAATTATGGACCCCTGATTACGTGGCAGCTGAAGCCCCTGCTTCTCCATTTATACTGGGACCACCTCAGCCCTTTGCAATTCAGCAGACGCACAGGTGTCTGCAAACGGTATGTTCATGATATCGAGCTTGTGTGTCAACGTAGCTCATCCCTTTGCTGTTTAGATCAATGAAGTCATTCTTGCTACTGGAAAGAAGTTAGAGTCACTGTTTTCAATCCTAGCTATGGAAATTCAAAGGTTAGTCCCCCTCAGCAGAGGAAGAGTTTTACTGGGTTGACTGAAAAAGAAGAGAATGAAACTTGAAGCTGCAAGTTTATGGCCCACAGGTGCTTCAGAAATCCAGCAACAGCGTTAGAGGAGAAACACACTGCTCCTGCATAGGGGCTTAAAGATTATCTACAATTTATGTTCCCTGTATAGACTCCATGTGAGCAGCTAAATGAAAGCCTTTTGGGTTTTGGTATGTAAGAAGTAAGGCTACCTGGGCCAACAGTCTGCAGCAACTTTAAGAAGCAAGTAGTAAGTCTTGAAAGGACTGAATTTCAACTCAAGGGACCATTGCATTAAAAATCCTTCTGACTTCAAAGAAGTTTTAAGGTAAGTACTTCATAACTGATTTTGTAATCCTACTAATTCCTGCTGCTCCCTTGTTACCCAGGTTTTATATTCAGAGTCCTCAGCACAGCGTGACCCTGCACCAGTGGAGACCTTTAGAATGTAGCCTTATTGTAAAGGCTGTGTACCAGATAATAAAAGTTCTTGCATAAGGCCTGCTAAGCAGCCTGTGTATGTATGAGATCATGAAATTTTCCTGTCAGTCGTGAGTTTATCTGAGCTATTACCTACAGAGCTTCCGTATCTTCCAAAGATTTACTAAGCAAAGGCTATATTTTTCAGATGATAATTTACTTGTTATGAAGCATGTAACTGTTTATCTTAGTGGGGCATAACTATTGTAGGAGGCAAGTCAGTTATTTTGTGGTCCAGCAGTGTTTAGCTGTACACACCCTTCATTTCTAATACATGGATTTTGGAGTGCAAAAGAAGATTACAAAATGGACCAGCAAAGTGGAAGTTCTGAGATCACAGAATAGCATTTCTTGCCCAGTTCTCCCAAAAACATCACTCCCAGAATCTCAAGTTTAGATGTTTTCTGAAGAAAAAAACTGAAGAGAATACATTAACTCAATTGTGAAATACTACTCAGGCAGCTGGAACTCAGCTGCTAGAGCAGGCTCTGTTAAACCATGTAACCTGTTTTGTTATCTTTAAAAGACAAGAAGCATATAATCCACAGGTTTAGAGCTGGTATTTGAAACAAGATTTACAGATAAAGAAAACTACAGATATAAACCCAGCATAATTTTTTCATACATACCTTCATCTCCCTGGTCCCCAAGTCTGAGCTCACTACAGCTTTCAGATCAGTATGGTTTAGTTAATCAGCTGAATGACATTATCAGGAACCACAGTACATTAGACCCCAGGAATCCATCGCTGCCCTAGTCACGTCCCAAAGACAGAGCATCTGCTCCACCAAAGACAGGTAAACCATTGACATGCTCGCCTCTATCTCTGCTCGCCCATTTTAAAACTCTGGCATTCAAGCTGCAGCGTTTTTCTTCCAGGTGTTTCAGAAGTGCCAGCTGGATCTGATTGAAGGACAAATTACCTATTGCCTGAACCATGATTTGGCTTTACCTGTTCACCTGTTACCTTCTTGCTCTCCTTAATCAAATTGCAGACCCTACATATGCGCAGATTTTTCACCAATGTTACTTTTCATACAGTTACACCTATTTTTCAGTCCAGTGGCCCACAGGAGTGACCCTTGTTGCTATTTCACTGGAGCAGAGTCCCTGCACGCTGCAATGGATCACCTGCTATCCAGGACAGCTAGGACAAAGCAGAGATTTGAGCACAGGCTGCAACAGCAGAGGGGTGGACCACTGGATAATTTCTTATCAGTGAAGATTTTCTCTCAAAGATCTTTGAATTCAGCTGACAGATTAGTACATTATGTTAAACTGTATATATAACCTGCCTAGATTATACAGTTCTTATAAAGTCACTGTGCTTAGAAACTCAGCTAATCGATCCCCTGCATGACTGAGCGCTCAATCCCCAGTCTGCCTATAGCACTTTACTCCTTTAGCTTCTAGTTTCATCTGAAAAGATAAAAAGCTGGCATGCAGCTTAAAGAATGTTTGAATTGTTTAAATATAACATATTGAAATGCAGATAAAATGCTGAGGTTGTGTCCAAAGGAGAAAAAAAAAAAAAAAGAAAATCATGTGTTCTAAACACACTAAATGCACAAGCAGAATGCAAACCAAAACCCACTTATTATTCTTTTTGTTTAAATCTTTGCCTAACCTTTCCAGACACATCATTTGTAAGAAGCTCGGAGGGCCAAAAGATGTTCAAGTGTAACAAGAAAATATAAGGCCAACTACAACCACTGACCTTGTGAAGTACAACAAAAGGCATAGTCTAGATGGTACTCACCAAAATCTAAAGGTATTGAAGTATGAAACAGGTGAGCTACTAGGTAATACTTACTCTTCTGTTTAAAACTTTCTTAATACCAGAGGAGCAGTTGGCCATATGATGCCCAAATATGATGCTGATTTAAAAGATGGTGGCAGAGGAAATTTTAACTCTGCGGAAGGATGGCATTCATAGTGGGTAAACTGACAGAAGCTGCAGTGTAGAACAGAACTAGCAGGCGTGTGGACAAAACCAAATATATATATCAGGAAAAGTTAAGACTTTTGTAGAAAAAAAGATCATGCTGCACAAGCCTGTTGGGATACTTCAAAGGAATCTTGTCTATGGACAGAGGACTTTAATCAGATGATAGATTTCCTTATATTTCCTAAAGGTTTTTGAGAAACTTGTACTAGATATTCTTAAAAAGTTAGCTGTTTTCATATATGAATGAGAAGGTTGCATGAATGAGCAGCTAGCTGAAAGGTAAGAATAAAAAGGGCAGGAATGTGGGAAGGTGTCACTAGTGCCATCCTACAGATGGTTCCAGCACATTGTTTTTCAAATTATACGTAGAGGATGCAGGGAAGTCTTATCAATGAGGTGGGGAAGCTTGCCCATATTTTATTATTCAGAATAGTAAAAGACAAGCTAACTGCAAACAATTGCAGAAGAATTGCAGTATTATGTGGCTACATGATAAAATGACAGATGAAATTTAACACCTAAGTGTAAAGCGATGCACTTCTTTTAAAACACACACACACAAAGAAAGCACAGTCTTAACTTTGCATACATGATATTGAGCTCTGAGCTAGTTATTACCACTCAAGAAAAACATCTGAAGGTTAGAAAAGTCACGTTCATACAACTATTAGCTGGATGCTCACTGGCAATCAAAGAAAATAAAAAGCAAAAAATAGAGAATAGAACAGAAAATATCATTATGCCATTATATGAAGCCATTAAATCACCCCACGTCTGAAGTAACGTTTGCGATTTTAATCCCTCGTCTTGAAAAGGATACAGTCGATTGGAGAACGCTCAGAGGAGGTCGCAAAGGTGAACAGTGGTATGAAATTATTTCCATGCAAGTGACGAGGCTGAGTAGAACCACTGAGCAGAGATAGAAATTGTAAATGTCATGGTGGAGGTGGCCAGGTGATGATTGCACACAGTCCTCATAATACAGGGATTAGAGGCCATCAAAGGATGATGTGAGGTGGCAGCTTTAAAAAAAAAGACAGACTGGGTACTTTTTGCACAATGAATATTTAAGTTGTGGTAGTTTTCTCAGACGTACTGGTGATGTAAATGCTGAAAGTTTGCATAGACTTAAAGAAATGACTGTACGAGTTCAGGGCAGAAAGATCTATGAAGTGCCATTGCACAGAGGTGCCACCCCAGTCCCAGGGGTTCCTTGGACCAGGTACGGTGGGAGGTTGGGAGAGTGCAGTGGGGCAGCAGCACTGTCTGTTCACACTCTGCTCCCTAGTTGTGTGAGTGCAGCACTCAAGAATGGCACCAAATAATTTTTTCTGTATGTCTTGGAGAGGAAAAAAGACATTGGCTGAGGCACAATTAATTCTTCATACAACGTTCCCTTATTTTGGGGTGGTACAGTTATTGTCTAGCTCAGAGAGTTTTGCTAAGAAAGTTCAGTAAAGACAACTTGCACGCAACAGCAAAACTAGAGCAAGACGCTCAGCCCCCTGCTACCTTCTCCTGTGTGACAAACCCACACTACAGCCCCTCACCCTCACCGAGCCCTGATGACATGATGCTGTCACCACAGGCAGCTCGTGCCCACAGGGACCCCAAGCCCCTCCAAAGGGTTCTGCTCCCTGGACATCCCAGCCACACCGTCCACCTGCAACATTGCTGAGGCTGAGCATCTGGTCTGGCATTGTCCATTGGGGCTGTCTGGTCACCAGAGCCATCCCCTTCTCCCCAGCCATATGAAAGCTGGCAGCTTAGTGGGAACAAAGGTGAAGAGGTCTGAGCTGCTCCTAGTAACACTCCTTTGCTCTGACTACAAAGAGCTTGGGGGGCTTCAAGGTTAATGAAAGTCAGGCCCTTTGTATTCCAAATGAGGATGAAGTTGCTGCATGATTAAAATAATCAAACGACAGAAGTCCAGGGGGAATTTGCAGCTTCCTCCATAGTTGGTTTTCAAATACAAACACTTTAAAAAGCAGTAACATATCTATGTAAGGCACAGCTGATTTACAGCCTAAGTGACAAACATCTTAGGCTTTAAAAAATAATCTCTTCTGTTTCAATTTTCTCTGTATCCCTCAGAAAATGTATGTATCACAGCCTGAGAGACGATACTAGCCCTGCTAAAGGATATTCTGATGAAACAGCCACTGCATACAAGTGTATTACCACAGCGAGTAAAATAACATGGATACAGGGAGGTGCAAAATGACACACTCAGCATTACCATATATATTTGCCCAGGCTAGAGCTCAGTGTAAATAATATATAAGGAATTACTCTTTACTGTATCCTAAGGGAGGAACAGTGTTTACAACAGATCATCTTAATAGGACATAGTGTCTAGCAGGTCCTGGGAAATTCCTGCTGTAAAAATTCTGCCGTAGTGTAAAAATGTGCTTGCCTATGACCTAACTTTTACAAATGTTTGGATTGCCCATAAAATGCCATTTCAGCAACATTTATTTACAAATAAGTTGTCTGAATTTACATGGAAGTGTAAAATGTGCAGGAAGCCGCTCAACACCAAAGTTTTCCCGTGGAAAGCTGTTCCTCAGCTACTAACCTGTCTGGTTTTTGTGTATGGAGAATCGAGGTGAGCGTGATGCATCTGGGATGCCAGGAAAAACAATGGAGAGGTGGCAGAGAAAGCTGGTTACAGGACTGAGCACGCTGGTGATTGCTGGGACCATGGAGGGAGGAATGAGGTGGCACCACTCACGGAACAGAAGTGATCAGAGGAAGGCCTATAAAGAGCAGAAATACAAAACACAGATACAAGTATAACTAGTTAGAAGACAGTTGTTACTGTAGGAGACTGTAGGCTGTTTAAAAAGACAGAAATAACATTAGAAGTTTAAGCATCAAAGAGGATGGGGAGAGAACAGAGATCTAGAGACATGGCCGAAAAATGTTGTCGGCAATTGTTCAGGGATAAGCTAAAGCTGGGTGAAGAGCAAGACAGAAAAAAGGCTAGGGAATATAAACTCAAATTCATCGTTGTCATCAGCATTCCCGGTGAGCTGAGAGGAGCAGAAATCAAGGATATGGCAAGGTTATTAGGGACGCAGGGGAGTACAGCCCTGGTAAGGTGGTGGGTGCGATGGGCAGCGGCCTGTAGAGGTAGCGCAGGTAGTGAAGTGCCTGTTCCCTCAGAAGTATTTGAGCATTGAAGGAGTGGCCTACATAAGGAAAGGAAGCTGTGAAGGAAACAAAGGCAGCTAATAGCTGGGAATGCAAGGCTCGCCAATGGAGAAAAGAATGGAGAATAAAGAGCAAGAGACCTCAAAGTCAGAGCAAAAAAGAACAAGGGAGAGTGAAAGAAGAAAAGGGAAGATCATGAAGAAGGCAAGATGGAGGAGGCTGCAGCTGTTAGCCACTGCACCACGGCTGGCTGGGGTGGGATTCAGCCTGGGAGCTGGAATCAGAGCTGAAGGAGCACAGGGCAAATGCTCGCAGGAAAGTCCTCCAGTGTCCCTGAGCCCCCTCTGGGTGCATTAACCATGCACTGGCACAGGTTAATCAAACCTGGAATGTAAAATGAAGTTTTGGGAAGAGGTTGAGCATGTGAGGGGAAAGCAAATGGAAGAGAGAAGGGCACAAAGCAGTCAGGGACAGTAAGCAGATCAGAGAAGAGACTTGGTCACTGAACCAACACCTCACCCTCCACCGCAGAGAAGTGCCTGAAGCCACTTGTTACTCATGTAGAGAGCGTGAAGAGTAGCTGAGAAGGAGTTATAATCACCGTAGAATCATCATAAATGATGAAATGTATCCCCTGTATGATCACATCAGCAGCTGAATCACTCAGCTTCTTCATTAGTCTGTGCTGAAAAAAAAAATGGGAAAATGGATTTTTTTATAAGAAGCTGTTTTTCTGAACAAGCAAGAAAATCACAAGCAAGGATCCCAGAAGAGAGCTGCTGCACAGAACTCATTGCAGGTTAGTTGTACATCATTTTATATTATGTGTTGGACATATTGCAGAGGGACCAACTTGTTACCATTTTACATTTCCCAGTGGAATGATCTTTCTACACTGATTCCTTTCTCTTGACAGTTCTGGTAATACTCTGGATGTGAAGGGTAATGGCTTGTAAATTCTGCTTAGGAAAAAATAAATAATAAAAAAAGGAAATAAATGCTGCCTTTAATTTGGTGTTGTGGAAAAGCTATTTTTCTTCCATTTAAATGTGTCTTTGCACATGGCTACCAGAACCCATCTGTCACTGCACAGACACGGGCAGTAGTGGGGCAAGGGGACATGGGAGCTCCCTTTCCTTTCCATGAGCCACAACCAGAATTTTGAGCCACATATCTCAGAATAAGGTTTTAGGGAGCATGAGGACAGCCCCTTGCTTGGGATCCTCCTGTGGCTGTGAGGCTGAAAACATGACTTCCCTGTTTCTGCCGGTAGTAAACTATGGTTTCTCAGAACACAAATATGTCTTTGTTCTCTTTGCATCATGTAACAGGCAGAGCCAGTAGCACTTTCTTTTCCGTGGGTGGCCCATTAAAACCTCGTTAGACTATCAGTTTTCAGCCACTTAGGACAGTATTTTTCGTTGCAGGATGGGAGAGATGGAAGGAATCAAGCCTGGAGCAAGCCAGCAGCCTGCCTGGCCTCCTGCTTCCTTCCCAAGCCTGGAAGAGGATGTCTGGCCTCACGTGCAACAGAGAAAGATACGCCCATGAGCTCAGCCTTTAGAGCCCACCCGCAACACCAGTAATATCTCCTTGCACCGTTTCCTAGCTTTTCTTCCCCTGTCCATCCTTTCTTTGTCACTGAAGGGCAGAGCAGATGCCAGGCACCTCTGTGTTTTCCCTAGGGCTTTCACTAGTTGTCCTTAGGTAGCAAAAACTTGTACGCACACATGAAAAGGGGAGCAACAGGGAGTACAGCTGGTGGGTACCGTGCTGAGCTTGGGGTAGGACACCACTCCGAGTTCTGGTTGCAGTAGCCCTCTGCAACTAGTCTCATATATCCAGGTCCTGACTGAAAGGATGGCTGTACCGCCAGGTAATAGCAACAGTTTTACAAGAACAAAGAATGTAAAGAATTCAAAGCATTTAAAACTGGATAAATTGATTGTATTTTACACGGGAATGGAAACAAAACAGTTGGGACTAATTCCGCTTTTACAGCAGCCTAAACAAGGGATTGCAGTGGAGAGGAGTTAGAATGGAAAAAAAACAGGATTTATCTTTCTATATATTCCCCTCCTGTCTGAACTACTCCCATTAGCCTCTTCCCTCTATTTGTACAACATGCTCCCAGGCCTTGGCAGCCCCAAGTTTTCACAGCTACTTGTTTTATGCAATTAAATTAAAAGCTGATTTCCCTGAGGTCAACAGTGACTTTTCCTCTGCTTTTACAGCTCCCAGCATAATGGGGCACAGCCCTGAGTAAAGCTTTAAAGGTGCAATGTGATGCAGAGTGCGTATCCGTAGCAGCAATATCACATTTTCAGTCACCCTCTTGAGAAATTATTTAGTATGAAAAAAGACAGGGAGAATGTCTTTAAAGCTAGAAGGGACTTTGGGTGAACAATGTGTTAGACCCTTTGTGTCACACAAACCCAGGGTACAGCTTTGTATCAATTCACGTTTTGAGTGCAATAACTGTAGTTGGATTAGAACTAGGGGGCAGATGGGGTGGGGGGACAGGACACGACACCGGGGGGGATGGCATGGTATTCTTTTTGGTCAGAGATTGTATCTTAGTGGTAGAACATTCACCATATATTCAGCAAGAATAGGCATAGCCAAAACCTTTCTGCAAGCCAGAAAGGCAGAAGTACAGCAACTCAGGAATGCCAGCAGCATTTCTAAATCAGCTGATCACCAAAGAGTACTTTTGCAAGGCTGTGTGCTCATGCACAGGCAGTGTTAGGTGACTGTGAGTGCAAATTACAGAGGTCAATGAAGAAACAATCAGTGAAAATTTCTAGTATCAATTTCCAGCTCACACTGATGGGTATGTGTTTGTTCAAGGAGCATCACACATGTGAAATCTCACATCGTGGCCATCTGGGCTTCCCCAGGGGCTGCAGCGGACACTTGTGTGCTTCTCCTGGCTTCTCTCCCTGTGTTGTAACACAGAGACAACATGATCAGGGCAGGGAGCTGAGGCTGCAGTAACACACATAGCTACAGATGTGTGCACAAGCACTTCTCTTGTGCATTATGCATCTTACTACTATTTCAGGTAAAACTGCATACTGGCATTTTTTTTTCTTTTTTCTTTTTTCTTTTTTCTTTTTTCTTTTTTCTTTTTTCTTTTTTCTTTTTTCTTTTTTCTTTT
>JAVJGJ010000047.1:58461221-58516947 GCA_035590215.1 Microhierax caerulescens | reverse complement strand
GCCGAGGGCTTTTCTGCTCCTCACCCCACCCCACCAGCGCTGGCTGGGGGCACAAGGGGCTGGGAGGGGACACGGCCAGGACAGCTGGCCCCCGCTGACCAAGGGGACATTCCATACCATACCACACCATGTCACGCTCAGCATGTAAAGCTGGGGGAGAAGGAAGGAGGGAATGTTTGGAGTGATGGCATTTGTCTTCTCAAGCAGCCATTAGGTGCACTGGAGCTGGGCTGTCCTGGGGGTGGCTGAGCACCTGCCTGTGATAGGAAATGGTGAACAAATTCCTTCCTTTGCTTGCTTGTGTGGCTTTTGCTTTACCTATTAAACTCTCCTTATCTCAACATACCAGCTTTCTCACTTTTCTGATTCTCTCCCCCATCCCACCAGGAGGGAGTGAGCAAGCAGCTGTGTGGGGCTGAGTTACCAGCTGGAGTAAACCCATGGTGTTTATTTCCAGTATTTAAACAAACAGTTCAAAATAGGTGAAGGAAATTTTCTTTTGAAAGGACATGGCTAAGAAGCATAAACACCAGGTTGTCAGTTCTCCACCCTTCACAACAGAAGGTGACTTTGCATGCAAGGAGCCTGAAATACATTTCTGAAGCTATGCCCTGCCACTTATTTCAGACAGTAGAAAGAAAGGCTTCACAGGCATTCATGAGACAGAAATGAAGAGGAACGACGGCAACTGGCTTATTCCCTGACTATTGCAATATTTCCTGATGGCACTGGCAAGGGATATGACCCTTAGTTTCTGTATCAACTTCTTCAGGAGATCACCATTCATCAGTAATTGCAGAGCAGTTCATATCTTTAACAGGTTAGTTGCAATTTGAGTTAAGATGGACAACAAATATTGCAACACACCCATATTGATTAGTTGCAATGGCTCACCTCTCACAGCATCTGTTACGGGTCACAGGCTCTCCCACTTGTCTCAGCTATACTGGGCACCAGTTGTCATAGTCAGAGTCCAACTCAGTTGGCTTCCACAGGGCACCAAGCATTACAGCACAAACAAACTAGCAGGCTGCAACAAGGCCTTACAGTCAGAGTCTATTGTCCATGACACACCATTTCTCTTTCCTCCAGGGGCCAGACCACACAACCCCCAATCCCCCTCCTACAATCCTCAGGGCTATTTAACCACTTAGCAGGAACGAGCTACAGCTGCACATCATCCATGTCAACCAACCCATTGCGTTGGAAGCAAGGCCACAGCTGCGTGTTATCAATGTCAATCAACCCACTGCCTGTGTTCCTCTACACAGGGTGGGGGCTGAGCTGCCTCCTTACTAAGCTCAATAGTTGTTCTGAATCTAAAACCATTACAGCAGACAATCTGGAAATTTGTATCTTCATTGAGGACCAAAACAGCAAAGTCCCAGAGCTTTATTTTTCATTCAGTGTACACTTTTCTAGCTAACTAGGGTTGTGATTCATCTCACCGAGCTTATGAACCAAGCTAATCACTCTTCATGGTCACCAGAGAGACCATAGGCACTTTGGGGTCATGATTTCTCATTTCTAGTCACAATCTCCACCTCTGGCTGCTCAGCTGTTTCCTCCCCTCTGTGACCTCCATCAGCTTGCTCAGATATATGTACACCACAGATAAATTTCAGCCTCATTGCCTGATTTTCAGAAAAGCTAAACACTCAACTTGTTTAAATGTCAGAGACCTGTGAAGCAAGGTTGAGGTGTTTGGGTGTTGCTGGGTGTTTAGCCTACTTGTGCCGTCAACTTCCCCAAACCCTGTGGTTTGACAAGATCATGAGATTGTGAGGGCTCATGCAAAATGCCAGCTTGGTACTTCCAGGACACTTTCCCCTCCATAGACATATCCCAGGCAGAAGCATACATTGAAACTGCAAAATGGATGGGGAAGGCTCTGCCCTCAGATCCCAGCCAGAATTCAAAGCTCAGCAAGGTTTTTGACCCTCTCAACCATTTCAGTATCAAAGATGAAGGCTTCAAAAGACTGTCATAAAGTTGAAAGCAATTAGGGCTGAATGAGCCTCCTTCAGAGCAGCTGTGTAAACCTGTTATAAAGTGAAACTCATCTTCTCCAAAGCAGATGTGTTGTTCTTCCCCCATGAAAGTCAATTTTAAATATGCTTCAACAGGGCCAGGTTTCAGCCTTTGCTCTCCTTTAACCCTTTCCCATGCATTTTACTAATCCAGATTCTCTTATTTAGCTCTACTCAGGGAATTTTGGAAGAATCAAAGTCTGACAAACTGTTTTTCTTGTGTAAAGAGAACACCAGCTCCTTGCCTTGTGGATGTCCAGACATTTTTTAAAAATCTTTTACAGTGGTCAGAAGATGGAAGCATTAAAAGATTGATTTTTGGAATTGTTCAGAAGCTATAGCTCTCGTAACTTCCACCGGTGTTTTAAATGCTCAGAACTTCTTGAAAAGGGCTGAAGCACAATTAACATGCCGTGCCTTCCAACACTGTAAGCAAAATGTTCTCAGAGCCACTTCTGGGGCCAATAACTTCTATTCCTCATAACTTATATTGATTTTGACATTTTCAAAAAATTGCACATTTGAGACAGCACTTAGTAGAGGTTATACATTCCTCTAGCTTTCCTTGACTGCTTTGTAGCTTGTTTTGTAGAAAAATGTTTCTATTTTCACCCTGTCTCACCTTTGTAACTGAAATGCTACAAGAATTTTTGGTCTCACTGCAGACTGCACAGGGTACTACAGCTCTCCAGATCTGAGCTCTGCAGTACAAGACCTCTCTTTCCTAGTTTCTTTCTTGCTTGAGCTGTGGTTCATTTCCCAAGATCCATTTAATTGGTATTTTATTTTTAATTCTTCACCCACAAGCTATCTTCTCTGATTTCAAAAACTAGTTTTCCTTCTGGAGCTGATCGTAGGGGGCTACACAGAACGTGTGAAGACATCCCCATGAGAGATGAGGACAGCAAAGGGACACTTAAGCTCTCAGGTCTGGGTTGAGCTATGATCTTGACCATCTATCTCCAAGTATTGTGATGGTACCTGCCTGATCAGCGGAAATGTTTCGATACCCCTATAGACAGTCCCTACTAGTTGTACAAGATATTGATAGATTCTGAATACCTAAGAATCCCTCATTGAACCCTGATCTGCCTTTGCAGTTCTGCCCCAGTCCATATTGAACAAGCTTAGATGTCTTTCCTGCAGATGTTCACAGCCAAACTAGCTGGGGGAAGGAGTTTCCTTCCACCCAGATCTGCAATGATGCCTAAATCTCCCTGCTCCATGCTGGAATTAAGTGCCTAAAAGCTCCTGTGTATCTGGAGTTTTGCCCAGAAAAACACAAGCTAAAGAAGGCCAAGGGATGTGGGGAGCAAAGAAGGATGATCAGGGATGGTGAGCACCTGTGGCAATGTGAAATAGTTGCAAATATTTCCAGGCTTGGTGTGAGACTGCAGGCAGAGCAGGGGAGGCGGGAGGCACCTTCGGCTCAGCTCCTGCTGGAGAAGCTCATGCAGGGACATCCTGGTCGGGTTGTACCTCTGGCCCTACAGAGATATTGGGGAAATACCCCCCACTCCTCTGGGATGCACCAGTGACACCCAGTTTTGCTCTTGACCTTTGCAAACCATAAAGGTTTCTGAGATATGAAACTGCAATTGAGCATGTGTGAGGGGAGATGTGTGTAAGCCCTGAATTTATTGTCATGATTGTTTGGCTTCAGTCTTAATACTCCTTTTAGAATAATTCAGAAGATGGAGTGGAGCAGCAGACATGAAATGCCATGTAACTAATCAGCCAGATCCCCAAATCAAGCAAGCAATATTAGAAAGATGCCTCCACATTCCTTCCTGATTAATTTTGATGAGAGTTTTGCCCCAAGAAGGGATGTTACAATGAAGGTCCATGGTGATATTACCTGACCTTGAAACTTGCATTGTGTACCAACTGAATAAGAATATAGAAAAGAAGAGAAAGCTGCTAATAGGATCTTCAGGGGAAAAACTCACAAGCCTAAGACAGAAATATTACATTCAAGAAACTCAGCCTGTGAGCCAAATTCTGGTGCAAGGAGTTCTGTTTGCTTCAGTGGGCTTATTCTGAAGAGGCAGGGGAAAAGTGTACTAGCCCAAGTGCATGACAGTTTGCAGGAGTTCACTGTATGATACAGGTAATTGCAATTGCCCTTACACACAGCCACTTGCCTGTAATTAATTCATAAAATAATTATCACAAGAGTGCTGCTCTAGTTAGATTTCACATTGCACTTCAATAGCGAATTCTGCTGCTGCTGAATACTGAGAGCTAAAAATAATCAATATGAAATAAGGGCTGCCATAAATACCAGGTGGGACTGATTCACCCTACATAAGGGAAAGACAGGAATGGAGTAAAAGGAACTGGTTCAGCACTGAGGGAAAACGGACTGAACACAAGGTGGTGAATGACTGCACCGAAGATGCCCCCTCCTTCCCTTCACATGGGATGAAAGTTCCTCTGTTTGGGCTTTACATGGCGTGTGCTGTCAAGAGGTCCAATTTCCAGCTCATAATCTGAACACCGACTGCTTACAGATTGAGCACGGGGAGACACTTGTGTTTTGTTAAAGACTAAAAGCGAAACCCCCCCCCGCCAAACCCAAGTAAATTTCAGCATCATTTTTTTGCCTAGATGGATTTGTGTACGGTGCCAGGACAGTGAGCCACAGAAAGGGCAGGTTTCCATTTTGCCAAGAAGTGGGATAGTTTTAAAAGGATTTACAGTATTGACTTTCATAAATATTCTTTCTAATATATTCATATCACTGCTATCTTGGTTTATTGGACTTCACATTCGCCGCAGTGACATTGCTTTACCTTTTCTATCTAGTTTGACTTATTTTACTAGTGATGTGTTGTCAGCCTCTGTTATTCAGTCTGTATTTATATACAGAGCTAAGTGAGCACTGCAAGATAAAATTAAAGTTTGGCAAATTGCCTTTGAAGGGTGTTCACATTGTCTGTACTGGGCTCCTGCATGGGCACAAAGCCCATGGGCCTGTGGCTGCTTTGGGGTGTGTGAGCATCTCACTCATGAGCCCAAATGTTTTCCTTTGCTCCTTCTACCCGCTGCCTCTGGCACAGGATATACAAGGAACCCACATTGCACCGTTGGCATGGTTTAGCCCCAGCTGGCAACTAAGAACCGTGCAGCTGCTCACTCCATCCCCCAGGGCGCTGGTGGGATGAGGAGGAGAATCAGAAAAAGGTAAAGCTCATGGGTTAAGATAAGAGCATTTTACTAATTGACATAAAGTAAAATATAACAAAAAAATAATAAAAAATAATAACAGCAATGTAATGAAAAGGAGAGAGAAAGAGAGAAAAATTAAACTCAAGGAAAAAAAATAATTATGCATTACAATTGCTCACCACCTGCTGACTGACACCCAGCCAGACCCTGAGCAGAGACTGGCAGCTCCCCAGTTTATATACTGAGCATGACGTTCTATTGTATGGAATATCCCTTTGGCTATTCCAGGTCAGCTGTCCAGGCTCTGCTCCCTCCCAGCTCCTTGTGCCCCTGCTCACTGGCAGAGCACGGGACACTGGAAAGTCCTTGACTCAGAGCAAGCACTACTGAGCAACAACTAAAACATCAGCATGTTATCAACATTATTCTCATCCTAAATCCAAACACAGCACTGTTCCAGCTACTAAGAGGAAAATTAACTCTATCCCAGTTGAAACCAGGCCAGCCATATGCATATACATCAGACAATGGCCAGAGACCTGGTGCCGAAGGACAGGGTTTTCCAAAGAAATATCTCCTATAGCTTCAGGAGGCATCCACCACATCCTTCACAGACCTCCCTTGTACCAGTGACAGAAAGGATAAGGCATATCTGGCGTTTCCATATAATATACCTGCTGGTGAAGGCTGGGAAAGGGATCTGAAATGAATGAAATACGCATTTTTTTCTTGAAGCTGCAGAATATCACAAGACTCTTCCACAGCTCATCAGTCAGGTGTTGATTTGGTTAAATATCTTCCCCTTTTCCTGGGTGATTTTTGAACATGCAAACAACACAGACCTTAATAGAGATCTTTAATGTCGGACCCTACTTCTTCTCACTCTTTAATGTGAAAGCAAACTGCTCATTCCTACCCTATTGCTTAATTAATTAAGCAATTCCTAGTTAATTGCTTCCAGTAATTAATCTGGAGTAGGACTTTCCTTCTTACCCCATGAGAACTTAGTTTCCTTAATAGTCTTTGGTGAGACATTTAAGTTTTTTGAAACTCCAGCTTCTTTACACTGACAAAACCTTATTTATCTTCATGTTCATTGACTCATTGCAAATAATCCTAAGAGATTTTTAAGACATCATTTCTTTTTTTATAAACATCCCATTAAGTCTTCACAATATATCAGGTTTTCATATCACTATTTTCTAATTCTTTTCTTTATTGTATCTTATAACTTTTTGCCTGGTGTAAAAGACAGAATCACTAATCTCTGAATCCTTATGCCTCTCCTAAAGCTTTTTTAAAGAGTAGTAATATATTTGCCAGTGAGATTGTATTTATTGCCCTACATTGCTCAGACAGGAAGGCTCAGTTAAACAATACTTAAGTGATTCCTCAGTTTCATATCTGAGTACTATTTGAACCTTTGCATTAATATCATCTGGCTCTAATAATTTGTGCCTGTTTAATCTATTCATTTACTCCTAAATCTATTCTATTGGCACTTCATTGCAAACCGTTTTTTCCAGTTCTGCAGGTGTGAAACATTGTTGGGTGTAGGAGTCTTCTAAATGTGTAGCGAACTATGAAGCAAGAATTTAATTTCACTTTTTTGTAAAACAGCTAGTATTGCACTGTCTAGTCAAGGGTACTTTATGAACATAATAAGAGGTAGCAATATTTCAAAGTATTTATCAGCTTTTGCTCTCTGTAATAAAATGTTGAAATGAAATTAATATCACAACAAGACTTTGTAAATAAATCCTTTCAAAAACCATTAGAAGGCACTATCGAATGAAGAGAACTGCACACTAATTTTTGAATTATACATGTGTGACAAATCATGGCAGATCGACTATCTCCTGGAAGAAGTACTGCCTCGATTTCCCATCGGTTTGGACCTGCTGCCTCCTATCCCCCTAGGGATATCTGCTCCCTTCGAAGAACTCTATTGCTCTAATCATCCCTAAGCATGAAAACCTGGAGGTCCCTGTACCCTGTGGTGAGACCGACCTGCTGCTTTCTGCCAGCCTGTACACAAACTGAACTCTCAAGGAGATGAGTTTTGGCAATTGCTGTCAAAAGGAGAGCGGCTTTGAGGAACATCAGCTTTCCACAAGCTACACTTAGAAGAACTGCAGCTGTGGTTTTGATGCCGTGCTATCCAGACCTTAAAATGACATGCACCCCTCTGTGCAAAATGCAAATCCAGCCTTTAAGGGTGGGTGTCTAGGAGCTGTGCTCCCCCCCCCCGCCCCGAATGCCTTTCCCATGGGCATCCTGTGGGAGCTGTTACTGGGTGAAGCCTGTGGGAAGCAGGCAGGGCCTCTACCCATAGCCCACGGGTAGATGGCTACGGGCAGAGTGTCTAACAGGATCCAGCCCTCCCCATCTCCCTTTGGAGCTGGGGGTGTTCATCTGAACGCAGCCTGAAGCAAGTCAGATGGCTGATAACTCAACAAGCTCTGTAGCTTATCGAGGTGGCTCCAGGAAAACTGCTCCAAGGGGGCTGCCCACCTTGGGTCCCCTCTGCCTGGCTGTAAGTCCTTTGGGAGCAGCAGGAGCAACCAGGGACCCTGGGACCCCTCAGGCTCCCTCACTCTATTATTTTTCAGCCTGCTTTCCCTAGATTTTCTGGCTTTTCCCTGGCTTCTCTCTGCTGGAGCAGAGACTGAGAGTGGAGGGGAATGCAGAGGAGAATTTCCCCAGATTTCCCGGTCCCCTGCCCTCATCCCCTCTCTCCCTGCGGTGGCAGCTGCCCTCGCTCAGCACTGATACCATATGTCCAAGGGCGAGGGTAGGAGCAGGTTGTCCCCGGGCAGCTGGCCAGGAGAACAGATGGCTGTGCGATGGCACTAAAGACTGTGAATCAACCCGGGATGCGAAGGGCACAAGTCAAACAAGAGCATTTAACGGTCTGCCCAGCCTGCACTCAGCCATTGGTGTTAATGGAGGAGAGATGCTATCTGAAAGTAGTACTGGGGATTATTGCTGTCATTATATACATTGTATGGTGTCATCATATGAGTCCCAGTTAAGGGGGCTGCTGGTTGTATCTAAGAAGCTAAATGTGTCCATTCATGCGCTGCTCGGAAAGAAGAGAGTCTTCTGTTCCTGAAATAGTAGTCCATAAGGGAAACAGCTTTTATATCAGCATAGCTATTTATCTGTTTGTTTTCTTTTAACAGCAATCAAATCAAACAGACTAAATCACTCTGAAGAACCCTGGATGCATCAAAGTGCTGTGCTGTGCTTGATGCTGCTCCAGACACAGAACAGCACATCCTCCCTTGGAAGGAACAGTCTGAGGCAGGGAATTACCCTCTGAAGTCAAAAAGTCTGTGCAACGAGGCCAGCTACGCTGCCTACTAAAATTGCAGATGACTCATTTCTTATCTAAACAAGAAGCAGTGAGTGGCCAGGAAGCAATGAGCAAGTTTTCGCCTGCTCAGCTGCACTTTTTTGGCCACCAGGTGCTAAAATCTGCTGCAGAGGATATTTACTCCACAGACAGGGTAATCCTCTGACCACTCAGATGAGAAATGAGTCCTCTTTACTTAATCAGTTTTGCATGTGTGCTCCTTCCACTTTTGATTAAACTTTCTTTTAAATGTGTTGTTTAGAGTGTGGAAATCTCTTCAGGTTTCCTTTGAGCAAAGAAAGCTATTTTGCATCTAATAGGGGTTTTATTATTATCCTAATCCTGATTCTGCACTAGTCATGCCCTGACTGCTTTAAAGAAACAAAATAACAAATATTTCACTAGGTATTTTCTGTTGTTTTCTTGGATTCATTTTTGGAGCTAATAATTTAGCATTTACAAGAGATCAAGATTTTTTTTTTTAATATGCACAGTCAAAAGTAACACTGTAATTAAAGTTTCAGAAGACTTTCCATAATAAAGCCACCTAATTCCCAGATATAAAGCAACAGATTCAGTTTGGATTCCTTCACCAAAGTTGTTCACTGATGAATAATATTCATTTATAGATCTCATGGGAACAACAGTTTAAAATGGCTGAAGGCAGGTGTTTAAAGGGGTGATAAGAACCACTTACAGAGTGTTAGAAACACTGGTACAGAAACACGCTATTAACTGTCTGGACACAATTATTACAGTTTTACTGCCAGACAGATGGCACAGATGAATGACAAAGGTCCTGGCTGGGCTTCTGCTGTGACACAGCCTTTCCATGTGTCCTTGTCACCATCACTGGGAGGTGAGCTCTGCAGTTCCGAGGTACCTGGTGGCTGTGGATCCGAAGCCACCAGGTATGGTGCTCAGTGCCCATATGCTGCAGCAGGTGTGGGTATTAGCTTCTCCAGGACACATTCTTGTGGCTCTGCTCCACACCCGTGGTCCCTTCACTGGTCTGATAGTTGGTGGGCAATTTCCTAACTGCAAGAGCAGGTCATCAGCAGGGCTAAACCTTTGGAGGTGCCCACACTCAGTAGCAAGGCTTCTTGTTCCTTGATTTTTAATTTTTTTATTTTTTTTTTATGCAGAAAATCCAGTGTTTCCATAGAGGCACAGAGATATTCCCTATGCCTACCCAAAGGGAGGAGGAGACGTGAAATTCTTCTCAGCTCCATGAGCAGCTCTGAGAAATGTAGTGGCCGGCACAGGCAGGTGCCTCACCACTCCGGTGGGGGGGCTGAGCTGCCCACCGGACATTTCATCGCCGCGCACTAAGGCAGCTCAGCACCCACGCCTGCCCGGGCAGGGAGGGAGGAAATCAAACAGCAAGCGAGAAGCAGGCCCCTGCTTCCTTCCAGCACAGCCATGCTGGTGTAGATGGCTTTGGGCAGCAGCACTTGCGCTCAAGCGCTGTAGACATGGAATCCTCTGTCTCCCTCGGAATTTGAGGCCTGTGCACTGGGGAGGAAGGCTAAAAGCATGCAAGGAACAAACAGAGCAAAGTGAAGCGCCTCTAATTTAAATAGAAGCTGCCCTGAGGGTTGCCCCAGGCCATGGAGGAGGCAATGACAGAGACTGGATAACATCAGGGACTTTTGTTCAATCCATGCTGTGTTTTTCCACTCATTTTGGCTCTCCGAGCAGCACCAGGTGGTTTCATGCTGCTCAGTCTTGGCCTTGGATACAGGAAAGGAGCAGTGATGGCTCCGGGCCTTGGCCGAGAGGGGCAAGCACCTTTTGCAGCACGCTGGCTCTTGCAAGCCCCCCCAGACTGCGCAGCCCTCACGGGGCTGTCCAAAGACGGCCAGGCCCTGGCTCTAACCGACCCGTAAGCACTGTCATGAGTGGGCCTAAAGCTCACAGTATATTTGTGTTCTGCTAGGAGAAAATAAATCAGGGAATGAACACAAAGATTTCTTTTTTTTTCCACTGGCAGTTTTTTCCTTTGCCATTTTACAGCAATGTGATATGAAGGAGGGGCATGGGGCTAATGAATTTCGACCTGTTTAGTCATAAAGATTTATACCTGTGGCTTAGAGCTAATATTGACCAATCAAATGTCTCCCCAAATCCTGCCCATTTTATAAAAGTTAATCATACCCTCATGGCAGCCCAGGTACAAAATAAATTTTGATTTACAACTGTAATAAAGTGATCGGTATTTTATGCTGATCATTAACAGTATTTCACACTGGAGAGCTGTAATATTAGAAAACAGTAAAATGGTGTGTATCACATAACGATATTATATTTGGACACAGCACAGAATACCAAGGGCTTATTGAATTTGTGTCTGAAGGGGACATTCATTAAAAACATGACCATAGTAAGGGGGAAAAATGTGCATTATTTTCAGAAGTTTATTCCACCAACATGCAGTTGGTGCTAGTGTAACCTTTCTGACTTTGGTGCTATAAATGATGCTGATCCATGTATTACTCTGCAATGACCATGCAGAGGGCTGAATATACAGATGTGATTCCTTTTTGGCCCATGGAACTTGCAGAGGATGTTGGTGTGGCGAGGCTTAGATGTGATTTTATTCTTGCAGCAGAGCTAAGGTTGTAAAAATACAAAATTGATAGCTTTTTTTTTTTCTTTGTTTACCTTGTTTCAAAAATTGTTTCCTGTGCTAGGGTTTAAAAGCAAACAAGATTAACACTGGGAATATCTTCAGTAGGTTTGTTGATATGGCCTCTGGCTTAATAACTAAAATACAAGCACACAGTATATTTATCCCAGAGAACAAATTTGATATGCATAATCCGGACACCTGAGGGTTCAAAGAGGCATTGCTTCCTGAAATACACATGTGCACACATGTGTTCTTGTACAATGCCCAGATCCTGTCGAGGATATTCAGAGGAGAAACCTGATGGTGCATGGTCCAGCAAAAACATTGCAGAATTAGCCTTCAGAAGCAACTGTAGCTAACTGAACACTGCAGAAGCCTAATTGCCCTTTCATTACAGTGCATTTAATATCATGCATTAAAATGTGCAGGACAACAGGATTGAATAAAAGATCAGGAGGGCAATTGTGCAGGCAGCGTGATTTTCTTGCCATGTTGTTGTCTCGATAAGTAATATCTGAAACCTTCAACATTTTCAACGTTTTATGAGCAGGACCAAAGCGGCTGGCTTTTAAGGGGTGGCCACTTATAGAGGTGCCTGAAGGAAAGCTCAGTTTTTAGCAGTCTCCTTACAACTGCTTGTGTGCTCACCCCTCTGGAAATACCACCTGGGGTGTGTCTATTTTGTGCTGTTGTTTTAGTGTCTGAAATTTCATCTGAGTTGGTACCTTTTGTATGATTCACTGCAGAAAGGAGAGCTGTGACAGAAACGCTGTACCTCAGCTCACGATTTATATCTCTGGGTACAAGGCAGCTGCTGTTAAAAGATGGGACTTCTGCATACAGCTTTCACACTGTTATTATCAGAATTACATTCACTTCCTGAAGCATTTGCAGATGCAGGAATTGTCTATGTGACCAGCAGGTCACAAATAAGGTTCATTTCTATTGTATTTTAACTCCTAGGAACCATAAATGAATCAAGAACTCTCCTTCCAGCTCACTCCTCTCCCCTATCGTATGTGCAATTGTATAAGCGCTGAAAAACAATGCAATTTCCGTCCGTAAATCCAAATCAATTTTAGGCCAGAGCCACTAAAATAAGTCTGTGGCAAGTCAGGTTATCCAGGCTAGGTGAAAAAATCCAAATAATGCAGAAAACCCCAGACACGACGCCAACATTCAAAGCAGTATGGATCCACTCAGACGGTGGCCATTGTGCACGTGGGTTAAACCTTCCAGGCTTTCAAATGCCTGTCTTTAACCTCCTTATCTGCTTATTGATCCTATGTTTCAGGATTTGCTCCATCACATTGCCTTGAGCTTTGCTTCTCCCGTTGTGTGTTCAGAGCCTAAGTAACATGTTTTTGCTTACCTATTTTTCAACAGCTACATGGAGAGGGGGAAACAAAAACCAGAAAATCTACCAGTTATTTGGCTAATCATTTCACAGAAATAAAGAGAGGAGATGGGCACCTGAAGGCATTATTTATCTTTTTAATCATAATTGTTATTGAGTTCCAATTCCTTGGATGGAAGTAAAAAATATAGGACTCTTGAATAAATGGTGAAAAGCTTGGAAGAATTGACAAAGCAGTGTATCAGCCTGCCGCTCCCTGGATGGCAGCTGATAATGAGCTCACAAGTTTGTGACTTGCGAGAGCTCATCTGTGAAGGGGGAATGTAAAAACTGCTTTTATGAGTTTTAAAACACTCATAACTTTATTAAGCTACCCTTTTTACTAGTAAAATAAGTTTAATTGCCCTTCATGGCTGAGGAATTATGTTTATTTTAAAGTGATTCATTTTTGTCTGTTGTCGAAGGGATTCTTTTCTTTTGCCTTTTCTTGTGCATCTATCAGCTGTTAGCGTGGCAATGAAAAGAGGGGAGGATAAGGCTGTCACCAAAGCCCTGGCAAACCACTGGTGCTTAATTCCTTGTTTCCACTTGATGGGTTTATCCTGTGCCAGTTTTTCCAGTGGCATGAAGGGAGTAAGCTCTCCTGTTCCCTTTGACAGTCGGTGAAAGCTGGGAGCCTCATAAACATTTCACTATGACAAGCTCTATAATTAAAAATAATTATAACGATAAGCATTCAGCAGCAACCAGTCTTCAAACTATTTGTGAATGTTTGGTTTTTAGAAATAGTATCTTGTCACACTCACAGTCACAGTCCTGGCTGTGCTAGTTGGACGCTCAGAAAACGAGGTTTGGTCGATGTGCAGTCATCCTGGAAGTCCCTGATTTTGATCCATGATTACACACGTGCATGCTGTGTGGTACAGGGTTTCCCAGATACCACGTTGTCTGAAGGACCACTGCATCAGCCTGCTTTGGAAGAGTTTCTTGGATCTCAGAATCTGCTTGTCAATGTTCAGCCAGACTTCATGAAATGAAGCTTGAGGGGCTCTCTTCCTTCTTCCTGAAGGTGGTCTTCAAGGAGGGAGAGCAACTATTGGACAAACAACTCCAAACTAAACACTGTCCTCATGATTAACATGGCTTGTTTCGTTGATAATAGTTTGTTTCTATATTTTTAATGTTAACTACCCATATTTGGAAGTTCTTACTCTGTCAAGAGTCAAGATCTTACAATAAACAAGGCTGACCATGAGAAGAGACAGAACCTGTCTGCGGAATCACCTAGGAACTCCACCATGGAGCAAAGTGCCTCTGTGCTGATTCCTGGGAAAACACTTGGAACAGGAAGTTTTGTCATTCCCAAATTTGTACCATAGTTTTCTGGATGCTTTGACATGATACACAGATAGCACAGCATAGCACAGAATAACTCTGAGAAAGCTGGAATACAGAACTGAAAAGCAGGAATGAGTTGGGAAGCTTAATTCCAGGGTAACAAAAGGAATAGGAGAGAAAAACACTGAAGCAAAGGGAGCATTTATTAAGAACCTGTAAGCCAAAAACGGGGATATTTTATGATTGCAGTGACTCTATCTCCTGGTTGCTTGGTTCCCTTTCTAGCTAACCAGCTTGTTTTGTCCCAAAGATCTAATTTCCCGTTCACACAGTTTGCCTCATCACTTTCACTTTTTTTATTAGTGGTGATAGAAAAGCACAGCTCTTTTTCTTTCTGCATTTTGGCAAGATTCAATAACCTCTTCAGCAAATTAACAGGCTGGTTATTGGCTAAACCATTGTTTTTTAAGTGAGCCCAGCTTTTGGAGCAAGACATACTTAAAGTCATAGATTTCAAGTTTAGTGCAAAATTCCTGTTTTGGCAGCAGCAGTGACTCTGGAGAGTCAGGGAAGTTTTGATTCACTGGGTGCAAGGACCATATGTGGCTGTAACATTACTCCAGCAGAATTTACAACTGAGCAAAGGGGCCTTGCTGACTGAGGTCTGCCATAGGAATGCACGCTCTTGCATGCAGATGTTTAGATGTTTCCAGGTCAGGCTGGTCCCTAGCTCCTATCGGTTAACAAAGATTCAGAGGTTTTCCAATTTCCCCTACAATTTTTTCAGGATGCTGCTTCTAGCATCCTGAAAATGAGCATGACATTTCCCCTCCCTATCGTCCTACACCGTGAGGCAATACCGAGGTTTTATAAGATGTGCCTGAGATGGGGATTTGTTCCTGCTCTCACTCCCAGGGCTTCCTTTGGGAATTTCATGGACTCATGGTGGTGTGACCCCTTTCTTCAGAACTGAACCAACAAGAAAAGCAGCTAGTTTAGTACTCACATATTCAGCCAAGATGTTTAAACACTTTTATGGCTTCTTTTTTACTAACAAATAGCGTAGGCACCACCTAAACTAACACTATACTTCTGCAGTCTGCAGGTGAGTGACTCTGCTAAGGTGTTTTCTTCAGTTTGTGGAGAGAAGCAAACATTTTAAAGTCATGATTGGAATTGTCTTTAGGATGAGATGAAATACATCTTAACTTGTCTAAAAAATTCCTGGCTGAGTTTCCAACAGCCATATAGGGAGCCCAGGGCAACTATCAACCCCTATACAGAAGTCAAATTGTATGTGTCTAAATCCTGTTAGGTTAATTCCACAATAATGATCACAGTGAGTAAGTATTCCAGTCAACAAGGAGCCCTCAAATTAAGTTTTTTGGCTGCCCTTCTGTCCTTCATAATGCATGGTAAAAAGTATTTTCTTTTATTTTAAAGTTGTGACTTTAACGTGGAAATTCGGATGAGTCCTGACAGTTGTAACCATGCAATACAGTTGTAGCCATGCAAACAACAATCATGCTTGCAAGTTTAATCAAGAAACTGAGTTTTTGCTTTTAATTATGTTTCCTTTCTGCTTCTTTAGAGTGCTTATTCTGCACCGTAAGGTGAAATGTGTTAGGTTAACTGCATTAAGAAAAGAAAATGGAGATTTGTGTTTGCAGGATCTATCTAAATACCATCTCACCTTTGATGTTACAGTCTAATGGGATTTGAATAATGTACTGGTATGTAACCTCTGTAAACAGATTGAATCTGAATTATTTCTATGAAGGATTCAAGGACATTACTTTCGTCCTTGCTGCTATTCCCTCTTGTACAACTGGTCTACAGCTGGTGAAGTAAACACTCCCACTCTTAAGACTGCTGCAGAAAGCATTTCCTAGAAGAGGACACAATATTATAAGTGGAACTCTGAGCTGATAGAATTTGCAACAAAGCACTGCATCTCACAAACCCATGATGAATTTTCCTAAACACTGTATGACATATCTAGCTCCTTGATTAGGTAATTTACTGTAGCAGAAATCAGTTTTATGTGTTCAGATATGAATGAGTCTCACTTACTTTCCATCATCTAGCTGTTGCATCAACAAGATGTTTGATAAAAACTGATTTATTTGATTTTTTTTTGCAAAAGATAATGCTCCCATGGGGTATCAAAACTCTGAAACTGTGTCTGGTTGCTGCCTAGATAGTGTCAGGAGCCTGAGTTGCAAGCAGCCTTGCAAGAGCATCTCCAGCTGGATTATATGAGACTCCCTAAAGTGCAGTTCTTACATCCAGCTCCTACACGACCACTACAGCAAATGCATAATTTGTAGTTATTGGTTATCTTAAACTACAAACATTTCCTGTCTTAGTAAAAACATACAACAGTGCAGAATAACAAAACCCTGTCCTTTGTGGCCCTTTCTGTATCTGCAAGAGAAGTTTCTACGGTCTATTTTCTTATCTATGTAGAATTTGATCAATTTTGCAGTGGGAATGACCTTAGAGATTCTCCATCTAGGGTATTAATCAACATGTCAAAATGTAGAAATTGCTCTGAAACATAAAGATTGGGCTAGGCACAGCAGGCACCACCTAGAGAAGTCTTCAGGACAGTCCAAAATTCCCGCCTGGAGGGTACACTGGAAAATGAAACGCTTGTGTGAAAGGTGGCACGAAGTGAAGTCGGTCCCCTTGTTTCAGGTTAGTCCATTGCCTGCACTTCCACCACTCTCATCGGCGCAGCTGGGGAGCCCCTGCTCGCACAAGGAATTCCTAACGTGGATGCACAGGGTGTGCACAGGCGCAGCCCTGACCCCCTGCTGCACCACAGCTGCTGCTGCAGGACAAACACTGACTTCCATAGCTCTTGCTCAAACGTAGGTGTCTGCCCAGGCCTCCTGACCAGTGAACAGACCAAAATAGTCCACTGGGGTCTAAGCCACTATTTAGTTGTGCCATTTCTTCCCAATGACTAGGTAGTGAGCTTGCTTCCAGCTTGGGTGCTCCAAGTGGATACTAAAGCTAGATTGGGTGAATCCAGGCTTTAGCTCCTTCACTGCCTGTGGATGGTCTCTCCCCAGTTAGCACAGCAGCTCCTGCAGCAGCAGGCAAACAATAGTTATGGGTACATTATGGCAAGGTATTCTACCACCCTGCAAACTCTTTCTGGCTCTCATTGCCATGCTGTATGGTGACACAGTTGAACAAAGACACACCCTGTAATAAAAAGAATTGAAGTTGAGGTAGAAAGTATGTCTGCTTAACATTCAATAGCATCTTGAATCAGCCACAAACATTAAATAGTTAAACAGAAATTCCTCTCACTCCCCCAGGAGTTTCCAAGCAGGAGTGAAAGTTCATCTCTGGGGCCAGATTTCTGGCTGCTTCTGGTAATGCTGGCAAATGCAAAGGTGAAAGGTGGCAGATACTCTCCATCCAGAGACTGTATGGACCTTTTCACAGTTGACAAGACAGTAAGAGCCAGGAAGAAAATAAGAGGCTAAGTCAATCCTGCAGGTTCACGCAGAGTCACATCACCACCAGATGGAACAAACACCAGCATCAGGGTAGATGGAGAAACTCATGATCCTTGACTGCATGAAGGGCTGAAGGTGCGTGTCTTCTGTCCCCTCTGTATAAATCTGGGCTAATGACACATTGTTGTGTTTGCTGGTTTCTGTGGGCTCCAGGTACTGAGCTACAAATTTCAAAGCCCAGAGTTTTGGTAACAGCATTGGGTAGATGTGATTAATTTTGCAAAGCCAGTCTCAAAAATCATTGTGACATTCTAGATGGAGTATTTCTTCTTCAACTTATGTACGTGCTATGCTTTAGAGAGCAAGGAGACAGTTCCAGACAGTTATAGCCAGAAAACTCTAATCAATGAGTAACACAAGGAGGAAGAGGCAAAGGGTAAGTTTACCACTGACTAAACCTTTCTTTCTTTTCATGTAGCTGTTCCTGTTTGCCCTGTCTTTCGCAACTGCTTTACTTCCACGTTCGAAGTTTCTGCACATCACCACTAGGCTGGACTGTTCTTACTAACAGTTTATTGGCATTATTGGTTCACAGTATTAAAAGCTCCCTTAGACCATGAAATTTTAATAAAGTGAAATATATTCATTCTTGTGAAAAAGCAGATGTAGGGAAAATGAATTGATCAGGAATGTCTGATAATCAATTTCCTCTGGTAAGCACACAAAATAATTATTCACCCAGAGCCCGCTGTTTAATTTGTCTCCTCTGCTCATGCATCTTATAGACAATCCATCAGCATTGCCCTGCTTCCACCAGAAGTAAAATGATATCTTAACAACACAGCTTTCAGATAGGAATTGTTCAAGTATTATGTGCAAAGTATATCATCAAAGCAGTCTCCTCCTGAAAAATGTTCTTCAAAATCTTTAACCAAGTCCACAAAATAAAGATTTGTCAGGCTGAGAGCATTCATTACAGATGGAGGCTTAAAAATAACAGCATCATTCAAACTAAGTAGTGGCTGTTCGAAACGATGTCATGGTCTCTTTTGTAATGGGTGTTCAAGATTTAGTGGTGGCACCAGCAAACGGAGGTCAACAAAGCCTCTGATCCGACCTCTGGTCAGTTTGCTACTGCCTTGGGAATCCTTCTTCAGAAAACAAACTGAAAATAACTTGATGGAAATAGCGTGGTTATTATTGATCATGAGTTTATAGTAACAGCATGTTAGTTATTGAACCTTTGGATTCTCTGTTAGAACCGGTGGCCTCAGTAAGGGATATGGTTCCTTACAGTGTCAGCCACTGTATAGTAGGCAGAAACGTTGTCCTGTCCCCAGAGACCTTCCACATGTGACACAAGTCTGCACAGGGGCTGATTCTGACCAAATGTGTGTGTCTGGAGTCATGAGGAGACCATGACATTCGTTACAGTCATGGGCAATAGGTGCTTTTAGAATGACTCATCTGAAAGGTCTGAGACCAGGTGAGCCACATCCTGCCTGTTCCTACCATCCACACTGACTGTAGGGGAGACTGGTTGAGATGGAATTGTCCACTCTGCAGGCACCCCAGGTTAAGCAAGGTCATCCCACCCCAGCGGCCAGCCCAAGGGAGTCAGTGAGATGAATGCAAGTCTCATCCATGGTAATCCCAGCACGGCAATCCCAGCACCGCAGAGACAAAGATGATCAGTCCTCTTGTTCACAAGCCAGATAGATCCTAAAGAAAGCAGTGATTACAGCTAAAGATAATCACTATCTCTGCTGTGATGTCCTGGAAGATTAAGGTATTTCCTAAATGGCCTACAATAGACGCCCAGGGGGTTGAAGAAGAATCAGGCTTAAAATCTGTGCTCAGCCAGCAGTTCTGGTACAGGCTCTCCTTGGGTGTAGGTCAAAAATCCAGCACCACACTTAACAGTTCCTCTGGGGAAAACTCCTGGAGGAGATAGCAGCCTCAGCACTAGGGGTGGCACCCCCACCCAAAGCATCTAGGTGCCACATTCCTCTTCTGTTGAAGATACATGCTACTGTACATCAGCCAGCCTGATCGGAGAAAGGGATGCCTGTGGCTCCTCACTTGCTTTTCTCAAGGAACAATGCAACAATTGCTCACATCACACTTTTAGGGCACCTGCCCTGCAGGAGCACTTCTAAGCTATGAAAACAGAGTTCAGAGAGAAACCTGTGGGAAGTGTCTCAAACTAATAAATTCCTGCTGGGGAGAAGGAGTAGGGTGTTGTTTGGCTGTGGGCGTGCTGGGCTACACATTCAGGATTGATTGCTCAGCTGAGCCCCATACTGGAGAGCTTTCTCATTTCCCTTCTGGCAAACATTAACTTCCTTTGCTTTCCTGGTACATTCACTAATCCTAGAGGCAAATATTTTGCTGACCACAACAGTATTTTTCATGTTAAACTACTCCACTTGTTTGCAAATCTGGTCCTGTGAAATCCTCTCTGCTGTCTCCATAAATGAGTCAGGATGCAGAGAAGCTAATGGTTTGCAAAAGGATCGTAAGATCTTCCACGTTCATGCTCACTGCAAACAAGTACAATGGAGCATCCAGTTGGCAAACCTGCTAAGCAAATATCAATGCTCATAGGAAAAGTGGAGCTGGACTACATGATGGCTGTGATGTAGCTGTTCTCATCTGCGAGGATAATTAGGAACTGAATACATTATTTAACATCTACTCAATGAGCTTGTAAATATTGCACATACTGGGCTAAGGAAAGAATCTATAATTTTACAAGGACACCCTGCTCTTCAGGTAGCACTGGTGGCTCTAGAAATATGATTTGTTAGAGGTATCTTTTAATGTTTTTTTCATAGCCCCCTACTAGAGAGAAAATAATTGCATTTCTTGTCCTGTAGCATTTCTCTGTCTGCTCTCAAAGTATGGTCAAGCTCATCAGACCAGTGGCATCAAGTTAAAGATGGATTAAGATATTAAGAGACTGCTAGAACTGGGAGTAAAGCAGAGTAAAACATTTCTCTAATCAAATCTAAACCCTATCATTTCTTTGTAGGAAGAGACAGGACCTGGCCTGAGCACCCTGCTGCACTGGTTTCTTTCTGCATGGGGAAATCAACAAGAAATGAACTTTCTGAGACCATCAGAAAAAGCTCTGAATGGGATTCTCAGATGTTTATTTGCACCTTAAAGTAGCCAGAGTGGATATAAGGAGAAGTAGAGCACGGACTTGCCTGTATCCAACCAGCTTCAAAAACTGTTGTGGATCAATAGGAAAAATTACTTCAAACAATTCTTTTTTTTTTTCTTTGAATATTCTTTTAAAATACAGAACTTGATGGGAAAAAAATGGAAAACCATGATGATCAGGGTAATATAAAATGTCTTGTTGAAAAACTGTCAAGGCAACTAATGGGCTAAAACTTTGTTTTAAAGGTTGGGTTTTTTAACAACTTCTGGACACTTTTTTTTTGTGTGACCCATGTTTGAAGAAAAATTCTGTTTTACCAAACCAGTATTTGAGGCAAAGCAAGTGATTTGGCTTCCTAAAATGCACCCATTGCCTTTTACTTCACCGATGAACACATACGGTTTGCCAAGGATAAGTGAACAGCAGACTCTGATATTCAGACAGAAAAAAATTAATTCCCTCCACGCACACCCCTGGGTGCCACTGAGAAAGACAGCAAAGTGCTGCCAAGGACTTTTCAGCACTGCTGGTTTTGGAAACCTATAGGCAGCAGTTGCAAGCTTCCTAAATTATGTATGGGCACTACACGAACCGCTGCCTTCCCACTCATAGCAGACGAGACCTTCAGAGGTCAGCTGCTCAGAAACATCAACATATCATCGCCGAAAGGTGTCTGCACAGCTTCTTCGTAACGACCTGCAAAGGTGGAAATGCTGGGCCCTCCTAGTGCCTCAGTAACTTTAGTTTTTCCTAATGCTTAACAAGAGTCTCTGTTGTGGCAGCCCAATGCTGTTTCTTTCCCTCCTGCCCACAAGGAACAGGGTGAGCTGTTCATCCCTTGATGCTATAACATTTTTTTGCATCTCTGAAGGCTGTTACTGTCCCTCATCTGTAACTAAACAACTCCATTTAACCCCTCAAATCTTTCACAGGTGGTTCATGTTACTACTGGAGCACTCTGGACCGAATGAAGTGGTTGAGCTGAATTGGTACTTTTCCTGCAAGGAAAATCAGCATGCATATCAGCTATGCCACCGTTCTGAAGCATCCCAATACGATAACTAATTCCATGATCCCATTGATGCATTTGCCGTAGCACCTACTCATATCTCCAAATTCCTTTCTGCAGAGCTGTTACCCATACCAGCACTCCTTAGTCAGTGTTTTGTGCAGCTGATTGTTTCCACCCAGCTGGAACCAGACACTTGTCTTCACTGAGCTGCTGCATCTAATGCATTTTTATAAATAAATAATCTCCAATAGCATCCCCTTTGCATCTCATACAGGAACCAGGAACAAGTCCTACCATAAATAATGAGCAAAGACACATTTGGAGGTTTGGTTTGTTGGTTTTTTTGGGGTTTTTTTTTGTTTTTTTTTGTGCTACTCTATGCCAAAATGACAGGAATTAACAGACATCAAAGCACCATCAATTCCTGATAACTTACATTTCCTCCAGGCATTTTCTGCAGTTTGGGAGCGTGCAGGTAACTTTGACTCCGCCACAGGGTCATACATATGAAACCTGTGGTGGATCAATTTAATATTGAAGAAAGTGGGACTGAATGTGTTATTAGTCAGGTTTGCAATACAGGTAGCTTGCACCTAACCCAGGGAGAGGCCTGGGTACATGTTACCCTGGAGTGAAACATCACTCGTGGGAGATGTTTCAGTAAAAGCTGCCATCCCACCTGCTTCAGTTCAGCTGGAGAAATATTTCCCTGGAATTTCAGTCCCCAAGAGCTTCCCTAGTGCATTCCTGTACACAGAGTTTAGGAGATAATATGCTGTTATTAAGGACGCAGGGAGTACATAAGTGATGTATAGTCTGATGGGCTTTTACTGACTGAAAGAAAACAAGCCTTTAAAAAAAAAAAAAAAAGATAAAATATAATCCTTGCAGAACGATGACAGTAATTTGGGATGAGTCACTTAGCCAGTTTAAATTTCAAAGGTAGCATAAATGAGGTGCCTGAATCCAAGTGTTCATGCCTGTTGGCTGCTTTACTATCAAACCATTTCACTCACCTGAGCAGCAGGAGGCATGTTTCTGCACTCACAGCACGTGCTCTGCTCAATGCGAGGAAAGGCAAAACCTTCCCCATTTCAAAGATGCTGCTCACCATGGTGTACCAGACTATGTAAATCATCTGGGGGCTTTCCATCTACGATCAGCTGCTGTGAGGAACCCAGTGCTCTTCTGATTCCTGTACTCACAGCTCAGAAAGAGCTTTTGCCCACCCCTGCCTGCAATCCCCATGCTGAGCAGCGCAGCTAGCACCCCGTCAATTTGAAGTTCAAGACACCACTCCAGATGGATGGTAAGATTAGGGTCTGCATGGAGTTTCCTTGGTGGTAGTACCTAGGGGACCAAATCATGAATCAGAATCTTATTAATCTTATTGTGGTAGATGATACCCAGCCACAGATACTATAACTTAACACAGACACAGTGCTTTAAAAGCCTGATATTTCACATGTAGGTGCTGAGGCAGTTAAACACGACCTTTAATGAGTTACAAAATGAACAGGAATGGAGTGTTGTGTTGCCACAGCAAACCATCCAGGTTGATGTAGAGATGATTTGATACACATAAATATGCACACACTTTTTAAAGATGAAGTCAGTTCATATAATTCCTAATAAGACCAGCAGTATCAGCCAACCAGAGCTCCCACCTGTTTAAAAAAAAATACAGAAAAAAAATTTAAAAAATACAAGTTAAGCCATGAAGATCAAGTCTGAATAATATGTATGCAACAAAATAGATTTGGAGTGTTATTTTTCTCAGCACTAATCTAAGTTATTTATTACGGTAGGCAAAGTTTGTAGGGAGAAGGTAGCATCTTTGGTAACACTTTGAAACAACAAACAGATTTCAGGCTCAAAAGCTCTTTGCTGGGCCAGGAATAGGCACACCAGACTTCAAAACTGAGGATGAGCCAAGAGCAAAGGATGGAATTTAACTAGGTTCTCTTAATCGGGAGGAAAAATCAGTAAAAAAGTTTGGTACCTGTGGTATAGAAGAAAGATTTTACAAAGTGAAAGGTGACATGGCAGTATCTCCTACTGGAAAGAGATAGACAGGGCGAGAGAAAGGAGGGAGTGAGAATTTATAGCTGAAGGCACATGGGTGGTTTCGTGGGAAAGTGAGTTGGAGTGGTGGTGAAAGGGAAGAATTATTACGTGCCATAAATGTTTTGCTCTGTTGATGCTGTGACTTTTTCTTATCATGAGTAATGTCTTTTGATTGTCACCTTTGGAAAGTGTTTTGTAGCTTTCTCTTGAGGATCAAGACTGAGAGAACAGAAATTGAGTGGCTGTGTTGTAAAAGTTGGTTGTCTACTAATAGCTGGGTGGGTTTGCCCTTTTGCTTTGGCTGTGAAACTTTTTGTTTGATTCCTGGGGCTTGTTTCATCCATAAAATTTCTATGAGAACATTGGGTAGTCAGTGAAGTATATTACATTTTGAGAGGAGCAGGCATAGGATTCAGGGATGTTTTTAAGATTGGGAATATATTGACAATTTTCATGCACATTATTCAAGGAATAATCTGATTCTACTTGGTACGTGTTCTGTGGTAGTGCAGCTTGAGGTTTGGGAAACAGGCTCCTCAGAATAAATGTAAAAGTTGCATCATACTTTACTGTCTGTTGAAAATATTTACTGGGCAAGCAGCCTCTTTACACCGTCAAGGTGGGTATGGTTCTCCTTAGAGCAGGTGTGGTGGTGTTGAAAACCTGACATCCTATTATATCTTTTTTGATATGTTTTGGATGACTGGTGGGTTTGTGTAGGTGGGTATGCTGGCTTGAACATTTTTATATAACATAGTTTTTTGGTTACCATTTTTTATGCTGGCCATGGTTTGCTGGTCTTTGATACTGCTAGAGGCACTGTTCAAGAAATAGTTTGATGGAGGACTGAAGTGTACTGCATTTATCACAGAAACCAAGGGAATCCAAGTTTTCAGCCCAAACAAAGATGCCATCTGTGTTTCTCAGGTAAAGTGCTGGTTAAAGTTGGCTTCAAACTATGTTTTTTTAAACCTCTTAAGCATTGAATGATGCAGTAGTGCTGAGTCAGTTTGGTGCCTGCTTCTGTTCATACAGGCTGGAGGGATGGAGTTGGCGAGGGCTATGAGCAGGATTAACTTGGCAATATATTTAGGCCAGCCTATAGGTTGGCCTTATTCTGACAAGTGCTCAGCAGAGGCTGTAGGTACGCAGGACAGGCTGCGCTGCCACCGAGGGTGCAATACCAGCATGCATCCTTCAGGAAATGCTAGCAGCAAGGTAGTTTAAGCTGTACCTTCAACTTCATTTAGCTTTGAAGGTGAGAGATTTTGCTTTGGGCTGGACTTATTTACCTAAAAGATTCCCTATTTTGGCCAGCGGTGGCAACTGATTCAGAAAACTATTTTACCTCTTTCCACATAACTTGTTTTACTTACAGCTTTGGCCTATCAAGCTTCAAAGCTTACTAAATATTTCCATGACTTTTCAAAGCAATGCTGTCAGCTTCAGCTGCCACCTGGAGCAAGATCCCTGAGCCCTGCCTGGCCACACAACGTAGGAGGCAGCTGCCAGGCAGTGGCCTCCTCCCACCAGTGGTCCAGCCACTGCTGATGTTGCACCTTTTCTGATCACAGAGGCAGTTGTTTCTCCTGCTGCTCACTATCTGTCTCTGCATCCAAGCGCCCCCAAGGTCCTGCAATGACTGCATTGGAAGATGTATAAGCTGTTAAAAAAACAATAACAATTTAATCTAAAGCCCACTACACATTACTGCATGCAAGCCAAGGACACTGATTGAATATATCAAGAGGAGCCAGGGCTTGGATTTCTGACAGCCATGTAATGAATTGCGATTAACTATGCAGTCACCATTCACAGAAGAATTATAGAGCAGAAAAGGAAAAGCAAATGGAACATCTGACAACAAAATAATTATTTAGACCCCACTGTCAGAGTGCTTAGGCAGACACAGTGAGGGAGATGCAAGGGGTGAGCAGGGGAGGCAAAGGAAGAAAGGGAAAACAAGGCTGGTGTGGGGCGTAAGAGGTAGATGAGAGGCAGTGCCCAGTCATTGCGTTTCTGTGGGAAAGGAGAGGTGATGCAATTTATTTGGGAAACGTGGGAGGCTCATGCCAGTGATGCTCTGGCAGGGAGAGAGCAGTGCAGATTTGTGCTCCCTGCCCACCGTTAAGTGCAGTGCCCACAGGGAGCCCTACGACATGCAGCGGGCTGGGAGAGCAGCAGTTTGCAAACACAGCCAGCTTCTTCCCTGTGCAAACCTCCACAGCTTTGCTGCCTGCCTCCAGGGAGGGCTAAGGTCACTGGCACAGGCAGGGAAAGCCCTCTCATGCCTAAGGTCACTCTCCTGTACCAGCCCCTTTAAGCTCCCAGAGCTCAACAGCAGCATCCTGAGGCATCCAGGTGGGCATCAAAAGCCCAGCCCTGCTGCTGGCAGTGGTGATGTTCCACCTACCAACAGTTGTGGGCCCAGAGTCTGTCCCTGAGCACTGGATTCACTGGTCTCAGTGCACAGCCACCAGCAGGACACAAAACTAAAGGGCAAAATCAACTTTAGAAACAGTGTAAGCCCAGAGTTGGAATGGCATAACAGTATCAGAAATTGTTTTAGAGAGTGGGAAAAATATAAGCAAATCAAGAATGTGGTACTGCAAAGAGAACAAAACCTTGGAAGTAGAGAAACATGCCAAAGCTTAAAAAGGTGCAGGCAGAAAGTAACAGAATAAAAGCACAGAAAAGAATGCATTGTAATAAAGAAAGTCACTGGTAATATAAAAGTGGACATGAGAGGAAAAAGAAAGGATAGCTGAATCTGGAAGAGAACAGCGTGTAGGAAAAGAGAGGCTCTGATTAACACACTGCTGCAAGTTTCCTTTGAAATGGGAAAGGAACAGATTGAATATTGCAAAAGATACAAATTACAGGGAGGCAAAAGGATACTGAGGGAAACATGTCTGTGGAGGCTGAATCACAGACAAGAGCAAAACTGGACGAGGGAGGGGAAAAAGCAAAAATTACAGGCAAGGACAATAGGGTTTTGTGCTAAGTACTAAGCAGGAAATTACACACAAAGAATGCAATTCTAGGAAAAATAGCAGCTGTTCAGCACAATACAGTGATGAAACAATGCTTATAACAATGAAAAGTCACTTATGAGGAGAAATTGTGTCCACCAAAACAATGATGACAATAAAGGAATTAACAATATGGGAACAACTGAAGATGAAAATATTTGGATTAGAGAAAGGGTGATGATGGCACAGAAATCAGTGACAAGTCACAAGCTGACTTTCACAGTATTTCTTTGCACTTGTATGAAAGAATTGCTTACAACAGATGCCTTTCCCTGCACCTCTAGGAAAGCAGAGATATCTCTCAAGCTTGTTGTTATTATTATTTCTGTTATTGCTGGCATTATAGGAGGCCTAATGACCTCAGCCATGGGTCACAGCTTCATCTGTACTATGCACAGTACAGACATTCAGGGCAAATTCATGATTTATGGCCTGGCAGTAGGAGCCTAAGCTGATCAGCAGGAGAAGCAATAGTCTGGTAAATTCTCAGGTCACTCAGTGGTGAGTTTCTTGGAAGTGTCACTGAGAAGAAAAAAAAGTGGTCAGTGCAGCAAACTGGTCTGGACACCACATTAGTTAGGTCCAAGTTTGGCACAACCACTGGATTATTGCGTAAGTTATTTGTCTATTTTTTTTTGCACAGACTGACACTTGTGAGCAAAGAACCCATGCAACCACTGATTGCAAAGAATTTGAGATTGCTACTGAACTGAAGCATCCCATACCAATTTTGTTATTTGGAGCATAATGTTCAATCGATGATATCTGCAAAGCAAAATCAGTGCAAAGCCAGGGAAAATGCAGAGCCTTTAAAGTGTTTTAGAATGTGAGCTTTAAGGTCCTACCAAAAGATCTTCAGAAGATTATATCCAGTTTACAGACAAGAAGCAAGCCCACCTAAAACTAAGAATGTACAGAACAAATTTTATAACAGAAACTTTACAACAGAACCTGGACAAGCATGAGGAAGGAAGAAGTGGGCTGTAGTCACAAAATTTTGCCATGAAACCAGAAAGAAGGTCTTAACTTTCTTTATCAGGAAATATGATCTATCAAGAAATATGAATATCAAGAAAGATAGGGGTGATGCAGAGTGTGTAAGAAGAACTTACCACTGGTAACGCTCTGTAGGGATGCGTGGGAGAAGCACAGAAGGAAACCCAGCCCTTTTAGTCAAAAAGACTAAGTAGATAACCTAGAGGGAGAGAGGTGAGATGACGAAGCAGCCAAGAAGGGTATCAGTGATGTATTTTGCAATTTCATCATCTTTTGTAACTTGTTTCCAAAACTGTAAGTGTCTATTTTTTAAGTAAACAGTACAACTGTTTTAACAACATGCTCTTAAGCAAGAACTCTGTTCTTACACCTTGAACAGAGCTACTACTGGGATAATAAAACTCCCAAGGGCTTCATTATCTAAAGAGTTGCAAATGTTAACACTGGGATGTTATGTTGTCAATGCCCAGCTCCCCATCTGCCCCTGTCCAGGCAGTACCATGGCAAGACCTTCCACGGGAGCTACACAAGACTGCTTGTGAGTGGCACGGAAAGACTCAAGGGATAAAGAAACGACTAGCAGTGGGTAGCGATAGCCAGAAAACCTTTCTGGCACACAACAGCAAAGGAAGGCACATGCTTAAATCCTGCACGTTCATAGGCATTACAGGTTATATTAAAAGTACTGCAATGAGGTCTCACACAGGACCAATAATGGACAATGCATTCAGGTTGGAAAATGAGGAATTCCTGAAGCATTTCTGCTGCAGTCAGCTGTCACAGCACTCTCAAAACTAGCCAGCTGTAACAAGGCTTTCACCATCCCACACCAGGTTAACTTCAATAAGTATTTCCCACACCTTGCCCCAGCACAGCCACCAACCCTCCACAAGGTTTCAACAGTTCATCTACTGTTCATGCTGTTTCTTCACCCTCTTCAGGCCAGTCCACCCTGCTTCTTGCCCCTGCTGTATCTTCTCCTTGTCTCTCCTCCATCCAGGACTCTCTCTCCTCCCTCTGCTTCTTCCAAGTCTCTCTTCCACCAAAGCTCCTCTTCTATCCCCCTTAGAGCTATTTAACTACTAAGCAGGAACCGGCCACACCTGCACTTTATCTGCATCAGCCAACCCATGGCCCCTGAAGCCAGCCCACAGCTGTATATTGTTAATTAACCCAGCTTCATTCCTCTACAGTCAGCCTTGCATGCCAGAGCCTTATCATCCAAAGTCCAGAGACCAGGCAGCAAATGGATTTACAAAATCTCTGACTACAGACAGGTGACCTCTCAGATGTTCTCCTCTGGAAGGCATAGAGTACATCTCTGAGGAGCATCAGCAATCCTTGGAGGTCAACAGAAGCAGAGGGGAATGCTCTGCTCCTCACAGACTTAGTCCCAGACTGCAGTCAATCATCCCTGTGACCAGCATGGTTCATCTGGCCTGTCAGGCTGTTTCTGGTCTTCGGGAAATTGTAACGCTTCAACAAAAATGAAGAACAGAAGTCATGTCACATTGCTCCAGGGCTGGGTGTTGTCTTAGCATTATGTTTCATGCTATTGAGGATTTTCCCTGACAGCTTCCTTCACGTTGCTGGCTCCTATGCTCCTCTTAAATGTCTGGGAAAGGTCTTCACTTGCACTGCCAGACAGAGTCTTCAGTGACAGAAATACAGTAGTCTGCTCTTAGAGCCAGTGTACTGCACTTACTGAGCTTTGAACTCAGACTCTGGCAACTTCCTTCCATCACATCCACAACTGCAGCAAAGTGTCCAGATAAATCACTGTCTGTAGATGTCCAGACAGTGCACCACACCCAGCCCCCAGCCAAAGAAGAGAAAGCAGTCCACATGCTGTGCTTTGGGCATATTATCAGTTAGAAGGCTTCCATGAGCACTGAGTACATTTAATTTTCCTATTCAAACTGCTCATTCTGCAAAGCCTCATACCTCCTGGGGGCTGCAGAGGTGACTGGGAGGACCATCAGCATCAGTGAAAGAAGCACAGGAAATATTCTCAACTGGGAAAACTCAGAGTCTTTTGGATTTGTTTAATTAGGTTTACAGCATCATTTAAACATGCTGAATGCCCTCCCCTTCCCAAATAATAAGGAAACTGGATTAGTGTTTTGATCTAATTTTGGTTAACATACAGCATTGTTTAGACAAGAGCAATCTTGGTAAAAAGAATAACCCGATCTTAGCACAGGTCGAGGTCATGATGTTCAGAGAAAATGCTGTGAGTGCCAAGGCTAATTCTAAGGGAAAAGGTGAAATGTGAAGGAGGCCCTTTAAGTGAATAGCAATCCAAGTTAAGCAGGTTTTAATGAAAGGGAAGAAATAGCTGTGTACTGCTGCTAGTGCACCAGCTTTTCAGCCAATAAAAGAGTTTGATGAATGTGTCTGTTCATTTCTTTATTAGTTTTGCACTTGACATCTGTGACCCAGATTCTCTGTATCAGGCAGTGGATTTAGCTGACTAAATGGAGGTGTCTGTAGCTGAGCTAGTTACTGTAGGCTCCCTTTCAAGTTGGTGGAGAACCAGTGAATAGGGACAGAGGTGGGGGAAAAGCATCGTACTGAGAGAGACATCAAAAATAGGTCAGATGACCTCCACTCTTAAACCTGTCTTTTTCTATCTGTTGACAACAAAGAGGCCCATAGAGACAGATTTTCCTGATAAGTCCGAATGGGGAAAGTTATTTTGATTTCTCTGTGATCACACTTTGGTCTTACAAAGTCCTTTTTATTCACAAACCCTCTTTTTCCGGAGTCATCTCTAGCCATTAACTGAAATAATAAACGAAGGGGATATGGTGCTGCAGCTCCTGACATAGACTCAAAGAGGAAAGCCATCTCCCTGAGGCGTATTAGCGTAGCCCAGGAGTAGCCTGTGGTCTTTAGATGCAAAGGCCTGAAGATGTGGAATCCATAGGGCAAAATTCTGCTTTCAGGCCGGACAACCCCTTTCCTGCATTTGTGGACTCCAGACAAACGTGTCCTTGTGGCCGAGGAAAGAAACCTGTCCATAACGAGTCTTAGCATCCCGTCTGTCTTCATAGGAACACCAAGCATCCATAGGTATTAGTAGGCCTGAGAACCTAACACCAGCCCTGCCAAATTTGGCATAACCCACATGATTTATACACTCTATACCTCCTTGCACTTTCAGGTTCCTTTCTGTCTTGTGGAGACACTACTTTGTGTGTCTCGTCACTTGTAGGACAGATGCCATTCCCACACCGGGCTTGCCCAGGACTCACGTTCTGGACACGAACCCACACTCCACTGCGGAGCCTGGGCATGGTGGGTTAAGCACATGTATATTCACACAGTCTACCCAGATGCTGCTGCATTCCGAAGCTTTAATTTTACCTCTCACCTCTTGTTATTGCAGTAGATTTTCGCTGTCTCCAGCTGTCTCCAACAGAGGTTTCACTGCAGGGCTCTCAAGGCCCCGTTACGTTATGATTTGAGTCAGGTGAGGGCGGCCCTTCTGTATCACTGTCACAAGGCCGTGCACTCTCGCGCTGTGTGCGGCAGGTTGGCGGTCGCACAGGTGCTGGCACACAGCCCTGACCACCACATAACGTGGCTCTTCCACACCATGAGGAAAATATTTGGCTCCTCAGACAAAAGCACGAGAGGAGTTATTACGGCATCTGAGCTAACATGGGCTGCAGGAGGCCGTAAGCAGCACAGCTACGCTGCAGACGCTGCTGTTGCCCTTTACAGTCTTATTTTTCTTTTTATTTGATTCATTTTATACCTCCGTGCACGTGATGGTTTCTGCTTTGCATTCAGATTGCACAGAGCCAGCTATTGTTTTTGCAGAGATTTGTGCACCTTTGCCCATTAGCCAGCTTTATGCTTCCAGTTGCCAAATCCCTGCTTGTCAAGGAGCCAGGCAGGCCACTTCAAAATCAGCCGCGGCAGCTTAAAAAGAAGTGCGGATTGCTAAGCAGTGTGCACAGGGCTGATTTGTTCCTTTGCCCATACCTCTGATATGATAACTTTGACATCCTCTGATAGACACTTCTTAGGTGCCTGCTTGGACTTTATGCCCAAGTTTCTGGTTTACAGAAGATCGCACATGTCTGGACACAAACCTAGAGCAGATGTTCCCAGTACTAACACTGGTTTTGTCCCAGTGGTCTAATTGTCTTTGCCCTGAACCTAATGCTAAGTTCACCAAGCCTTTTTAGCAGCTGCTGTGTGCTCTGAAGTAGTCTCCAAAGCCATCCCTTGTTTTCCACTTTGGGAATGGTCAGACCCACAGGTGATTCAGGTTTCTCCAAAGTGAAGTGTAACTTCTTTACCCCATACTTACTGTACAAAGCAGACCTCTCCTCTAAAAGGTCTCCCCTTCATCTTACATTTTTGTCATCTATACATCCAGAAATGAGCAAAAGTATCAAAAATAATTGTATTAGAGTATTAGGAAATTTGGATGTTAACATAACAATGTTTTCATGAGGCTTTGGAGATTATTTGACACAGTCTCAGTTAGCAAGTGCTGACACATGATTAGAGTAAAAAGCAATTAAAGCAAAATGCATCTGTTTCACATAAACTTATTTCCCAATTTTACAACAGGATTGTGTTAGGGACATAATGTCCCACATGAGAAGGAGAAATAGCAATTGGGTTCACAAGTCTGAAAACCAAAGTTTCCATCTAAGATGACGGAGACCAAAGCAAGATGTGCTTAAGAAATCGTAATAGTGCTTCTTCTAAAACGCTCTCTATCCACTAGATGCCTTTGTGCTTATGGTGTTGCCAAGCAAAGCATGACAACTGGTTAACAAGGGAAACAGAGCTGGAACTCAAGCCCTGTGGAAGCTTCTATTTTTTGGTGTTTGTAGCCTGAAATTGTTTATCTGAACATCTGCTTCATTAAGAGATATTGTGATGCTATTCACAACAGCAACAAAGAGCTATGGAAAGCACTTTCCCATCTCTCTTTTTTCCTACCCATGTTCCATACTCCTCATCAAAACTTTTCCACTACAGATGTATGTCACAACACTTACTGCTGGCTCTCATTCTGCTCCCCCACAAACAATGGTAATATTGTGCTTCACGGGAGCATCTTGAAAAGCAGACCAGTGATTTCTGAGTGTTTCTGAAGTGACAATCTAAGCAATTTTATTGTTGTTTCTGTTGCTGTGAGAGACCTTATGCTGGGAACCGGGGAATGTCTGCAAGTAATCTGCAATTACCCAGATATTGTCAGTGCTCTGCTCAGAATTGAGTTGAAGGGCTGAATTACAGACATGGGTTTGGAGTCCTGTGCTCCACTGACAAGCAGCTGCATGAGGGAGGCAGAATTTTAAGCTGTTGCTCAAGCAGGACTGGAAGCACTGCTTTCCCAGTCTTTCCTCCTTCCTCAGCTTCTTTGATACTTCATAAGAAATGATGATGCTTACTGGAAAAACCTGTATTGCACAGCCTCTTTTAAGAGGAGAGCCTGTCAGCTTTATGCTACTTAGTTGATATTCCGTTCATTCTCCTTATTAATCTTGCTTACTGCTGATTTTGCCTTTGATTCTCTACTTTGTGACCTCCTGCTCCATCCTTATATAGAGAAGACTGGATAATGATTATGGAATTTTTAGGACAATACCAATGATAGTCTGTCTCTACACACTGCTAGACTACTAATATTTTAATATAATATCTAAAACTGTCAGAGTGGATTGTAACCAATGCTACCTTCTCAAGAAACAACAGCAATTGCTTAGGAAAGTGCTAAGATTACCCAACAGATGGGTGAACAGGGATGCGGGACCCTGCAGACCCAAACAAACATTAGAAACACCCCAAAATTAATTTTCCTGCCTTTGTACAGCACCTGGTATGTTGAGACCCTGGATTTACGACTGCAGCTTCCAAGTGGTACAGCAGTGCAAGCATTAATCCAGACAGAAATGTAGATTTAAGTGAATTTATTCACAGATATTTGCTTATCTTTAAGCAGACATGACTTGCTGGAGTAGGATGAGTGGGTGTTGCACCTCGCAGGCTGTTCTTTGGAAGGAAAGCGAGCCATATCTTCAGCCAGCATGTGCTGGCTGGCAGCTGTGGCTTTAATAACACTTGGCACAAACACAGCCAGCCACCCTATGCTTTGACACAGCTTGTGCTGAGACCTATCAGTCATCCTCTGTCTTCTAGGCCAAAAATTACATAAGTGGTTGGATGTAGCCCCAAAATGTCAGAACAGTGAGCAGCAAAGGTAGCAAAGAGTCTGACATTAATAGAAATGGCAAAATTGCTCCTATACAGTCATGGAGAAATGTTTGGGTCGGGGTTCAGTGATGCCTTAGTGAAGAGTAGACATGAAGAAGCATCAGTTACTCCCTCATTCTTCTCCACCTCCCTTTGCTATTGGGCAGAGTCCTGCAACTGAGCAGAGGACAAAGTTTACCCATCTGAATTTAATGAAAACTTTTTATAACACTGAAAGCCAGATTCCCATCTCATTTACTCTGAGAAACTCCCCTGCCGGTGATGATGTCAGCTAGATTGCTACAGGTGAAAATCCATACTGAAAGGCGACCAAGCCCCAGCAAGTCTAAAAGAAATATATCAAAGGTATTCACACTCTAAACTTCTATTTCCCAACATGACTTTTCGAGACCCAAAGCTTTTTATTTTACATGATTAATAGAAGTCACTGTTTAAATAATAGGTTTAGGATGTTTGCCTGGATCCCTTTTTCTCAGCCTTCATTTTTCATGATCTGTACGATGAGCAAGTTATAAGAAGGTATTCAGTGGAACATTGCTCTGAAGAAGAAAAGTCTCCAGATGTGAACCAGTATTCCTAGTTCTTCTATCAATTAACATCCTAATAAACAAAATACTTGCTGCTTAAACCCGCTCATCAGAGAGCTAAGCTTTCTTTTTTCAATTGGATTTATTAATGATAGTATCTGCTGTCTCTTCTGCTGCTACTCTTTTCATTATAATATGAATGAAACTAGGCAAATAGTTTGTCCTGCATGGTACATGAAAAAAGGAGGGTCAAGTGCAGAGCTTTGGGCTTGCCTAGTGTCTCTGTAGTATCTCACAAAATCATCACTGGCTTCTTGTCTGTCCCACCAACATCTCACCAACTTCAGTGTCTGCTCCTGCACCAGAGCCAAAGGCAGCAGAACACAGAGCAGAGAAGAGAAATTAAGCCAGAGAGGGTAGCCTAGGAAGCACTTTCAAGCAGGGAAGTCTCCTAATTTATGGGATATTCTGGGAAGAGTGGGGTCAAATGTAGATGTGGGCCGGATGAGAATGTACATAGGAAAGACATGTCTGTAGGAGTTATAATAAATAGTATCTTCTTCCTTCTGAAAGTTCCTCTTTCTGGAGCCCTGCTGGAGTAACTCCATGGGAAAAGACACCCCACCAGACCCTCTTGAATCTCACCTTAAACTTTGTACTGGAGTAAGGTCTTTATCCTATGTTCCTGTGCCAAAAAGCCTGGTCTGGCAGGCACTCGGTGGAGCTTAGCAGCGCCTTTCCCAAGTCAGGTGGAATGTGAGGTCCTACTGAGCAGAGGAGCCGTGGTGCTGTGTTGCAGCCAAGAATGGCAAGGCTCTGTCCTCAGAGAACCTCCTTGCAGCCTGCATGCATCGCTTCAAATCTTGCCCCCAACTGTATCACTCTCGTACACCACATTTTCACCACATGAGCTGGCAAACAAGAAAAGCCTCTTTCAGAGCATCACGAAAGCCCTGTTGTGCCATCTAGTAGGAGGAAGATTCACTCAACAGAGTGCAGAAACCTGCAAAGTCTGTTGCAGAGGCCAGTGGTCTGGAGGGATCACCACCAGTCCCCTGCAGACACACCGTGTTCGCCACACAGCAGCCACCGCCAAAGCCGGGAAGCGCCAAGCCGGGGCTATTCCCGAGGCTGCTGCATGGAGCTGACAGGCAGGAGCCAGCCTCTGGATGGTGCAGCACTAGAGGGCTTAGGAAGAGAAGACAGGTCCGTGCTGGCTGAGTGGCAGTCTGGCTGGGCTCCGACGAGTGTGGCCATTTTCAGTGCCAAGCACCCTGGACCAGTAAGACAGCTTTGCATGTGCACAGGCATCTGTGCTCCCTGTCCAAGGCCATCAAACGTTTCAGGTGGATCTGTCTCTGAGGAGGTCCTTTTCTGGGACTTTGCTGTCCCCACAGGGAATGGCATGTAGCCAGTACATACATCTCAGTGCTATAGGTGAGTCTGAGCTTTAAAACTCTGCCTGAGTGGCTGTAGGTAAATATTGATGTTCCTAGGCCATTATTTTTCCATAATGAGCTACATGAAATTAGGCATCTTTATGAAGTCCTTGGCTTTTTTTTTTCTTTTCTCAGTCTCTTGTATCCATGGGAGATCCTGGGCATTGGCACTCGGAAATCCAGGCACTTACTTTGGTTCTTGGATGTGTATTTAGGAGTTTAAGTTACAAAAAAAGTTCACCATAGTCTCCTAAATTGATTACTGCAATAAGCACTAAAGGATGTGAAAAATATCAGCTTTGAAAAAGAAGAGCAGGTACTTTACTGCTTAAAAGCACCCCCTGGAAGTGCTTGAGATATGTGGAAGCTGTTCTTTTGTTTCGTGTTGACAAACAAGCAAACAAAAACAAACAGTGAAGTAGGAAAACCTGAGCACTCCATTCATAACCCTCAACACAGCGCTGCCTGAAGGACTGCCTCTCAGAAAGACTTGGTTTCTGCTCTTTTTTCCTCAACCCTCATCCTTGGATACTTCAGATGTTAAAAATTAGGAGGTTTTTGAACAAGTAGCCTCTGCTGTGTCACACAAAAGCCTGCTCCTCAGCTGCCGACACAAAAGGTCTGAGGAGAACCTGCACCCTGGCCCCACACGTAATGGAAAACTCAGGCCAGTGATGGACTTTGCAAATGGATCTGGCTCCAGTCCCTTCAAGGAAACAGGGCAGTCAATTGTTTATCTTTGACTTTTGTGTTATTGGAAAAGTGTAATACTGATGGAAACCTCAAAATAAAATATTGTTGAAAAGGTACTGTCCTTAGCTAGCATTTATGTTGTTTGGGCAATGTGATGTTTTCTGCTCAGAAATAAAACACTTTGTCAGGAGCAAATACAAATCTCTTACCTGGCTCTTGCAGGATGTTATACTCATTCCTGATTAAAAAATAAATATATCTGAACATGCCAAAGGCACTCACATACAAAAGAGCAATTATGTACTTCAACTTGCATCGCAGCTGCCCCCAAAAAACAGCATATGGGAAGGAGGATGCCGATACCGAATTACAGTCAGGATGCAGCCAGCAAAGAGTGGTTTTAACCTAGGACATTCTGAGCAAAAGCAAAAAATTGAGGGAAAGTCCCTGATACACAGAGTACTTGGTGTGCATCTTCCATCTGCAACAAGCAAAATTACTGCTGCACTCTGCTCCATGGGATTGAAAAGTCTCCAAGAATGAAAATCACAAGTAGCTACATACCAAAAAGCACGACCCAGAAAGCTATATCTGAAATTCCTAAGCACGACTGTTAAAGCATGCTGGTTTGCAAAGCATCCTTAGAAACTAGGATATGAAAGTTTTACAAAACCTCCCTCCTGTTCCCAGACCTCAAACTGGAAGAGATGGAACGGTGCAAAGGGACAAGTATGAACATTGCTGTAGGTTCACAGCAAAAGCTGCCCCAGCCTGAGCCATGTAGAAATGGATGGGCTGCAGAAGCAGCCACATGTAGTGGCAGTTGCACCACTGGATCTTTGCAATTATACACAAAACCAGCTGTGCTGTGACCATGTTAGTCCAGGTGGGTTATCTCAACTGATCATGGTCAATATCGGACTGATGAGACACTGAATTTTTTTTTTTTTGGCATTTTCAAAGCCCACATATACCAGATTTTCTTGAGTTGGACAAAACAAAGTACTGTATATACTCTGGATGACAGTCCTGTAATAGCAAGGGGATTAATTAAATGACCCAATAAGTCTTCTCTATCTCTAATCTCTGTGATTACATGAGATATATGAGAGAGGGGGTTTAGAACCAATAATATTCATAGACTTAATATCTTTCATGCAGGAGAGAAAAGCAAAATATGAAATGTGTGTTAAAAAACAATAGCTGTGTTCATAAATCACTTCATTCAGGGATATATTTTTTTCTTCTCCCAGGCATTTGGGTAAAAGTAGCTCACGAGAAAAGGCTTTAAGAAATGCCTTGGGCAATGGAGAAATACAAAAAGTATTTTGCTGCTTCACTGACATATTTAACATAAAAGAAATTTAAACGTGACTATTTTTCAGCTCCACAGTTTTTTACTTTGTAATGAATAAAAATTTGAGTAAAGAAGAAGAAAAGAAGAAGAAGAAACAAACACTACATTAAAAGTACTCCTATCAGAAACCTTGTGTTTTCATGGAGTAGCCAGGGACATTCACCAGGTATATTTCTTGCAGCCTATGGCTAGATTTACCATTAACATGAAAGTTTTTTTCAAAATTAGAATTATTCTCAACAGATAAAGATGAGCACAAGTTATGTCAAAAAAATCAAAAGTTATTTCCCCCTGCTGGTAATGTTGTCTACATTAAGCACATGGCTAATGTTTGCTCACAAAACCTACATGTTACATTTGCTGGTGCCTCTTGAACACTGAACCATGCATGTGAGGCACTGGGAATTGCATTTTGCCATATATAATAATAATTTTAAATAATTTTAAAAATATGTATTTAAAATATTCAAATAAATAATTTTAAATGCCATATATAATAATTATTTTAAAATAATTTTAAAAATATGTATTTAAAAATATTCAAATAAATAATTTTAAAAATAATTGTTCTTTGTTCAGTTTAAACCTCCCAAAGTTGTTAATTTCTTGGTCGTCTCACACTGGGCCTTGGTCTGGAAAGGGTGGCTCCCCCAGTTCCAGTGGTGACAGTGATGAGGACAGACTGGTGTTCTCAGGTTCTAGCCCTCTCTTCAGCCCAGTTCTCCCTTTCTTCTGGCAGAAGCATCCTGGTGAGGACCTAGCACACACCATGTCCAGCACGGGAAGCGGCACAGAAAGCGTGATTTTGGCCATGACTGCCGTTGCCCTGAAGATGAAAAGGCATTAGCAACTATCTACTGCTTAGCAACTTGCCTTACCATCAAATGGCTTGGAAAAGTCTAAAACTAGGCACTGACTGTAACAAACGCCAGCTTAGTCATGTTTCATTTCTTCTATTTAACAGTCCTGAGCATTATTATTCTTCCAGTGAGGTAATTAAGTGCATCTGTCATGTATTTGACTTTTAAGGTTATAGTCATTTGGTGAAACATTAAAATGAAAACTGCAGTGATTCAGAGATGTTGAATTTCTAATATAATATTAATCCTCATTCGGCCTTTTATTCAACATGCACACAGGCTCACGTGCAGTCTCACTCCCCCTGCTTGATTTTTCAAAATCTGTTCTTTATACCAGTCATTATTTTAATAGGGCAACAGCAGAATGCTTTTGTCTCTTTGCAAAACACATAGACGGATATTCCTCATCGCCAGCAGGCAATGGAGGGATTTCATTGTTTCCCAGAAAAAATGTGTACTTTTCAGTCAAGGCAGCCTTTCCTTACACTATAAGTACAACACATAAGGAAAAGCCTTGTGAAAAGCACCTGTGATGTCTCTTCTCCACCGTTAGAGGCTGTACCTGGAGACAAAATAATTCCCAAATATAAAGTCAGGCTGGGTCTAAGGGCAGTAAAATTGTTCGCATGGACTGGGATGCCTGCAACACTTCCAGTGCCAGAGGCGCTCATCTTGGGGATGGAGAATAGCAGTACACTTTTAGGCTGCTTTAACTCTGCTGTCATGAAGGTCAAAACCTGCCTGACTGGAGAGGAGAATTAGGCCAGCAACAACCGCTTCGATAAAACTCACCATGAGCACTGCCAGGTAACTGTTTTCCGCACCTCTATCAGTGTAGGGAGAGCAGAACTTTCTGATTTCTCCATCCTCCATAATTTGTTATTACCTTCTCTGGAGGTGTCTCACTGGTTCATAAACCACAAGCCACTAGCAGTGTCACTAAGGTTATTTTCATAGCTTCACTCACAATACATTTTCCAAAACTTGGTCGTTTACACCCTGCTGTCCATGGACCCCAGCAAGCGAGAGGACTATTGCTGTGGAGTCAGAGAAAGCTAAATAAGAAAACCAAGCTTATTTTCAGTAGGCTTAAATTTGCTACATGTGCATCCTCCCCACCAGGGAATGGTTGCAGATAAAAAGTTGGAATATATACGTTTACAGCAAAGAGAACTTCTAGTTGATGGAAGAAAAAAACCCCACCCTTCTTCCCACCAAGGAGGCATCCAGTTGGTTAAATGTAGCGACCTGCACTTAAATATCTCAGTCCACACTGGCTGCCCAAGGCTCCCTTCAGACTCAGCGGAGATCCAGGCAATGGGGTGGGCAGTGTCGGGGGCCAGGGGGTGTGGGTGTGTGACCTCCTCTGAAAACAGGCATCTGTAACCCTGCTGTAGGTGTCTGCTCCTCTTACTGATTGTAAAGGCTGATGCGATAGATGTCCAAAGCCATGTGAAGTTAAATCCACCCCAAGCAGGAGCACGGCAGGGCTCAAGGGGCAGCTTTCCCCTCCCCAGCAATGCGTGATCCACCATGCACGACCCTGAACTACAGCCAGACCCTGAACTACAGCCAGACCCTGAACTACAGCCAGCCTTCTCGGGCTGAGGAGGGCTGCTGCGTGCTCCTCGCCTGTCCAGTGTGCTCGTTATTCATTCTTAGTACCTTTATCTGCACAATGCAATCTGCCCCCGGCATAAATAAACAGCCTTGTCTCATTGGAGAACAAAGGGAAAGACAAATACATGCAAAGCTGAACTATCATTCTGTCAACAGGCCTTCTGTATCACTATCAATATTTTAAACAGCCACTTCGGGTCTGTTACAGAGTATGTGTCACCGCCTTTGTTTTCCCAAAATAAACGCAATGATTTCTTTTCTAATTTTCCAAAAATATCCCACGGATTCAGATATGTTTATTGCCTGTGTAGAAACCGAAAGAAAGAAGGGAACAGCACTGGAAAAAGAAGTTTGATATCTGCAGAAAGGCTCCAGAGGCCATCGACAGGCTGTGCTGAAGAGATGTCTGGAGTAAAAAGAAGACCGAGGACTTTCCAACGTGTGCAATTCATGCTGAAATTGCTCTCAAACCCACATTGCTGTGGAGATAGTTGGGCACAGAAGGGATCACCCAGGGCTGCTGTTCTTCTCTCACTTTGAATATCACTGCCAAATCCATGCTTTGGGGTAGATGTTAGCTACTAATAGTTATTAATGATGAAGAGCTCAGCTGCAGGACTTAACAGATCATGCAAAGTGAGAATATCTTGCAGCTCTGTCCCCCAGCAGGAGAGACAGACCGCTGATGCACCAAGGGCAGCAATGGCTGAGCTGATACACCGAGGGATGTGTTCCGCTGACTGCTGCTTTTTCTCTTAGCTTTTTTTCTCCATCTAGGCAAAGGATCTCAAATGCAACATGATTGACTGGATGCCTGTTTGTCAGTGACATGCCCAAACAACTTCTCAGACTCTTTGATCAGCCCTGGAGGCATAAGTGACCTTTGAAAGGCTGCAGTGCCCTTCCTTCTCTTTTCTCAGCAAACTTCTCTGTCCTCTGGGCTCTGATCTAGACCAGCTGGAGGTCAATGCACAAATCCTTAGCCAATGTTCTCTCCAGCTTGGAGGGAACCAGACGGAAGGCAGGAATCATATTCTACAAAAAAAACCCAGACAGCCAGGCAGGGAAATTGCCCCTGTTCCCATCCTCTTGTGCACAACCACCAACTGGCCAGTGTTGCTGCGTTACAGTAAATAAATCCTGGGTGCTTGCCTGGAGGAATACATGGGAGCAATTGCAATGCATCTAATAAACTCACAGCCTGTTCTTTGTTCCAGCTAAAGTGCAAATAAAGCATGTTCCTGCTCCAAGCACATTAAAGCAATTCTAAAAGTGGAGAGCACTGATTTAATAATTTAATAAGCAGTATTGCAGGCATTGCTGGTAACTTTGGTCCCTACTGTGATCTGCACACACATTGGAAACACCTGTGCCCACCTTTTCTGTTGTCCATTCCCTTAGAAATGCAGGTCTCACACTCTCTCCCTAGTACATGATTAGGGAGTACTCATCCCTAGTACTCATCTAGTACATGATTAGGGGAAAACAACAACAGCAACTAAAACCCCATTCCTATTGTCAAAAGACAAAGTGGGAGAAAAGTAGGTGACCAGACCTGAGCTGGTGCTATCAAGGAGAGGTTGAGCAGAAAGCAGTCTGCTGCCCTGGGACAGGCAGATAAATTCACGTTCTGCTGCAGCCAGATCCGAGCACTCTATGAGGGCCATCCTGCTACGAGAGCAGAATTTGGACAGAGGGAGCAGCGGGGACGAGCTATGCACAGCGGTTTGCAAGCAGGTGCAGCTGGGGAAGGAGCACGCAGCGGGCAGCAGGCAGTGCACGCGGTGGGACCAGCCCTGCTCTGTGCAAAGGGGGAGGGAGGATTAGGAGAGCTGCCCTTAAGGGAAATCGAGCAGTTCCTGAGGTTGGAAAATGAGATACAGCCTGCTTCTTTTCATCCATGTGCACCTTCCACAGCCTACCCTCTAGTTCTTATATACCTGTAATAACAACACAACTTTGTAGGAAAATGCAGTTTCTGGCACATCGCATGAGTTGGAATAAATAACACTCGTGGGCCACAGCAGGGTATGGGGCAGGTAGATCTGCAGCAGCGTGACTGGTCCTGATGGCAGATAAAAGAATGCAATGACTTTTTAGGAGCAGAAAAGCCTGTCCATGACCCACATAGCAGGGAGAGAAAAGACATAAACAGTATTGCAGAGACTTGTGGGAAGTACCAAAAAAATTCCATCTCTGGTGCTCTCTTTTTCTGAATTCAACTATTTAGGGTTTTGCTTATTTGCTTATAGAAATAGTAGTGGGACCAGAGGTTCTGCTTAGGGTAACCTACCTTCTCTTGGCTTTGTCTCCCATCCCTCACATCACAGAATGAGGACCTCATCAGAGTTAATGCCTGTTGTCCCAGGTCCCAGAGCGAACTGGTCCCAACATCCCTCCTGTCACTGCTCAGTGGGACCCTGTGGCACACCATAGCTCTGCTAACTGTATCCAATATACAACTGGATTTGGGTGCAAAGTACAGCAGGATTCAACCAGTCACAGGACATGGGAACAAACGGCTGCTGTCTGGCTTTGGCTGTCACTGTTTATCGAACCAGAGAAAATAACCATGAAGGTTAAAATTAGCTATGTTCAAACATTTTTTGATTAAATTATTACAGTGGCACTAGAGGTTGCAATTGTATGCAATTCAGGTACAAATTTACTTACCTATTTTTCTGTCCCTTTTTATAATCCCTTGTGCAACATACCTGCCCCTCTCTTCTCCCTAGTGTGGGCAATGCCTCTAAAGGGCTCTCATTCCATTTAGGCAGGATGCCTTAGTTTGCATTATGCAGTTATCGGTGACATAACCAGCAATGATGGATGCGCTTGGTGACATCAGGCTGTTTTGGTGAGTGCACAACACCCCTGCCAGCACCAGCAAGGAAACACGAATGGCAACTCAAAATAAGCTGCAGCAGATACGAACTGTAACATCACTAACAGTAGTGATGGGTAATTTTGGTACAGCCCGATGTCCCTCCTCTGGCTCGAGCCTTGCCAGCAAACCTCCCACTGACAGAAAATGCATTTGTTATCATTCCTATTACGAGCTTAATTATCTGAACAGTCAGGTGTAACTGATGGAGATAGCCTTTCTCATTCACTCAGTCTTGAGGTTTTCCCTTGGAAGTTCTCCAGGAAAATTCTTTAATGATGATTTTTCTTCCACCTCAGCTGCTCTTTATGAACAAGGACAATGAGTGGACCCTCCCTTTTTAAGAGCCCCTGGAGGAGTGCGTATTTCACACTGCAGAGAACAGGCCATAACTAAAGCAAGCCATTAGCAAAGACTCCATTTGTGTCCAAATTTTGAAGATGCAGAGTGAGAAAAACCACTTTTAACCAAAGTTCACAATCTTTTCTGGAAACAAAACCAGAAACAGATGCATTTAAGAGAACAGCTTTCTATTGGAACTGGAAGAAATGCAAGAAAGACTTTCTATAACCTTATCCTTAAACTCTAAGGATTTAGTTAACAATATTGTACAAAGATTTTGAAAGGGTAGCTAATACATTCAGGAGAAAACACATGCACAAAACAGCTAACCTTTGAGTTTGCTGGTCTCTTTATATTTTATTTAAATGCAGCTTTTTTTTTTTAAAAAAAAAAAGACACAAAACACCTAGGTATTAAATGAGGTACCAGATCCAAGGGAACAGCTTTGATGGCACTAAGAGGAACTGAGAAACTTCTGCTTGAAAAGGTCTCTCTGCAAGTACTGAAAGCTCATGTCAGGCAGTGTATCAGGAGTATTTAAAGAAATGTAAGGTTAGCACAGGTCTTTTGCACATGTTTGGATTACTGCACAAAAAGTAACTAAGAGTTAATCCTCAACAGTACTATCTGCACTTGATACTAGTTCATGTTGCAGGTGGGAAAAAATAGGTTGTGATAAGAGATTTATACATGGCCATAGCCCCATAGTGTTACTGCGATCACAATAACCAGTAACTACCCATACCCACAGGTTGTCTGCAACTTACTCCCTTAAATGCATTTTTTTAGAGAGTTGCCAAGGTTTTATTTGCTGCCTTCTCTTCTACCTTTCTGTAGGAAAACAGTTGAGTAGATGTCAGTGTAGCATCTTTTTTCACAGTTTGATACAAGGGAGAGACAAAAACGTTCCCAGAAAACTGCTCTATAGTCATATATGAGACACACAAAATTCAATAGGAATTACAACAATCATGGAGAAAGACAGAAAGATAGTGACATAGGGGAATGATGAGAAAAAAATAGCAGCAATTTTACATTCTTCGCTGATGAGCAAAGTTATGAGAAAAAAAATATTAGCAGTATTTTGGCTTGATTCCTTTACAAATGCTGTTTCCTGGGGATTTTATGAATAAAAGTTTCATGTCACAGGAACATCATGATTTTTTCTACTTTTGGTTTATAAACGAAAAGAGGGTTAGAAAAAAAAAACACCACTACATAATTCCCAAATCCAGAGAAGTGGCAAGTGCAAGGAGCCTGCATTTCTCTTTGTGCATGGCCTTTGCCTGGTTGTACGCTGTTAAACGAAAATGCAGCAAACAAATCAGATTGCAAAGCCATGTACTTAAAAATATTAAGAAATCTCAATGGAAGCTGGCTGAGATAATTCCTCATCTCTGACTGCTGAAAAAGCAAAACTACTTTAACCAAAAACATAGCATAAATGCAGCTTGAAGCAAAACGGAACACAGAAAATTTGGATCAAAAAGGTCATAAAGAACTGATGAAGGAAAAGAGTTTTAAAATGGCTGCACTCCCAGCTCTGCATAAACAGAAGCCCACACACTACTTTTGTGAGATACCTCCATCAATGCTGGTGGTGGGACCTGGTTCCACAAGGAGGGAAAGTAGGTCCTGGACCGGTACCAGCTCAGGTATGACCGTGCCATGGTTTGGGTGCCATCGCTGCTACACAAGTCACACCTTGGCACTCGCCCTGCCTGTGGTGTTGGAGGATGTTACACCAAGACTGGGGATGACTTCTCTCTAGTCTCCCACTACCTGGTAGGTATCCTCAAAGTGATAATTTGATAGGGCTTTGGGCAGTCATCCACTTAATCCCCCAGAGACTGAAAGCTGCTTCAGGCATTAACTTCTGTTCAGCAGTACTAAAAGATGCCAAGACTCTGAGCACTGCGCTCAGAAAAATTGTATGACCTGTGTGTGCTTTAGTAAAGCTAAGCAACCATTTTGTGGGTTTGGGATCCTGCTGTGGTGGGACTGAGACAAATACGTTCCCCCATCCCCTTAGTGAACCATAAACTAATTGCCTTTCCAGGCCATTCATAACTGCCAGTATGAAATTTGGGGGTTGTTTGTATTTTTTCAACTTATATTTATTTACATATTACTCTGCTAATTTTAAGCCAAATGCATTGGAATTATAACTCTATCTTGTGAGTTTTAAGTTGTGAATAATTACATTTCCAAGCTTTTCTCATTAATCATAAAGCCATTAATGTCTTTACTTTTAATCAGAGGAAGAGAAGAGCTGTGCGTGATCGCACAGACCTGAACGCTAACATCTGAAGGAAAATGATGAGTACGTGGACCTTTGTGAAAAAATTGGCAGTGACAGCTGGTGTTTTATAGAGCTAAAGCCTTTCACACTGTTACAGATGGGATAACCGCTTGCTGGCAAAGTCTATGTGCAACAATAAGCTGTGTAGACAGGATTATGGTGTCGCCTAGTTGCCAAACACCCTGCAGTAAATTTATTTTCACCTGTGGCACCAAGGCTTATATAGAAATTTCTTAGTGAATTGCAAAAAATGCAATTCATACAACACAGAAAGAACCTGAATGTCATTATAAGCCAGACTATAACATTCTTGCCTTTAGTGTGTTTGAAATTGGCCATAGACTATAAACCATACAGTGCCACTAGAAACTTTAAATGCATGCCTATGAGCTTGTTTGAAAAAGTCATTGCTCAATGTGGAGGAAGTGGTAGTTTAATTCAGTAAAAATTCCAACTTAAATAACTTGGGATCGGTTCTTGGCAATGTCGTTAGTGGGTTTTTTTCCTTGCTTTTCGGTGTAAGAAGCCAGTTCTGCCTTCTCTAGTCAATGCAGGCAGTGCTGAAAACACACTGCATGAGAATTAACTATCTCATTGTGGTTGGCTAACTCAATACGTATCGATTTGTGGGTCCTGTGACGTAAAAAAAAAGACAAATGATATTAAACTTTGAAATAATGTTAAATAAGGACGGGCTTCACCAAATTAGATAATAGAAAACACGTCCCAGTAGCACTTTTGTGGTAGAATAGTTAAAACTCATTGACTTCTGAAACCATAACTTATTGGCAGCGATATTCCGCTGGCTAGTTTGATCTCAAGCCAAGCTGGCTGGCTCGCTGGTGTAGGAGTCATCACACTTACATCAATCTCCCCCAGTTCAGGCAGAGCTCAGTTCAGTGGTAAATGCTGAAGACATCTCAAGACCCTGTGACTGAGACTATTGACTGATATTTGAGAGATTTATCTCCAGCTCTGCAGCAGAGTTCATGGATGGCATTTTACATATCCATGCATTTCTTTCCTGTGTCTCTACCTGAGGGGTAAAGGCTTTGACCACAGCAGGGTTCTGTGGCCCTGGTGTACAGATAAGGATCTGCCACAGCATGTTGTGCTCCCTTCTGGCATACAGATCTAGGTTTCTATCTGGTGGAAATCAGGATGAGGCAGAAGAGGCCAGTGACTCCTGGTCATGACGTGATGAAGGCACATATCTGGACCTGGAAGCTGAGAAGTTCCCTAGTTTTGCTGGACTGGAAACACCAAATTAAGCATCACAAGCCACCGCTGCTGAGCTGGCTAAAAAAATTTCACTCAGTCAGTAAAATTGTATGAACCATGAAGAGAAAGAGAGGAACCATGCAGATGAGGGCACGAGAGGTGAGGAGGGACTCTCCCTTTCCACGGCAGACTTTGTTTAAGCCAGCTGAGAAGCCACATTATACCTTTGCCACCCACATTTCTCACTGGTTCAGTTAGCACTTTGCTCCATACGCTGGGTTCCCGGACTCAAGCACGCAGTTCTTCCCAGGAACCGCATTCACTGTCTTGCTTTATAGCAGGAATATAATGGAAATGCTCATTGCCAGTGCTCCTGGTGCATTTACACTGGGGACACTAGGGGCAGGAGGTGACCCTTTGCTATGACATTGCCTGTAAGGCCATCACCAAGTGCCTGGCTCTGTTCACTTGTTTTGGTTTTTGCAGGTGACGTTGTGCTTCTTCACATCCTGGGTTTTTTTGCAACAGCTAACAAATGCTGAATGTTATACTTTAATGTGACACATTCAGGTGAAAAATGCCAACTAGTAATGCATTAAAATAATAATTTTGACTTCAGTAAAAATAGATGTGATATTAGACACGGTATTTACTGGCAAGAAATAACTGACCTAGTCTACCTGGCAAAGAACTTTATCTTTTGAAGTCGGGTATATTGGAAGTTTCTGATGAAAACAGATCACTGATAATTACATAAGAGTTTATAGTCAGGTATTTTATTACAGCATTAAAATAAAAGCCCTGCTGCACTGAAAACTCTACCACAAGCAAATGCAGACTCATCCAAGAAGCCACATGCAGAAGAGCTGTTTTTTCCCTGCATGAAGAACAGCAAGATCATGCTCTGCTGGCATTTGAACCCACCCCTCAAGCCTATAAAAAATGACATTTAGGAGGGCTGTACAGAAAATTCCAAGTAAAAGTTAATTTGCAGGCAGCTGTTCCTTACCAGTGGATAAACTGGTATTATTTATCTATAAACCAGCTCTGTCTTGGCCAGCACAGACCTGACAAAGCCTGGAGAGAAGGCAAAGCTATCCTCCATGTCCTTTCTCCCTCCAAACTCAGCCCCGTCCCAAAGACCTCCACAGTCTCTTGGACACATTTCCTTCTGCTCCAGGAGAGTGATGCAAACCTGCCTGAATTACCCTGGGCCCAAGGAAGCAGTGTTACCCCGTCTCTTCTCTAGCCATTGTACCCCAGGGCCCATTCCAGGGTTAGCAGAGAGTTTACTGAAGTTTATTAATGCAAACAAATGAGGAGATTATCCCTAGGTAGTAAGAAGGTCCAAGTGTCTAATAAGTAGGGTTTTGACTGCGTTCTGGAGCACATCTCTTTACTTGTTGTACCTATTTTCCTATACATTTATCTCACCCATCTCATAAAGATTTTTAGAATACTTCTGAAAAAGCTATGAAGTCTTTTGAACAAGACTGTATTTTTGTTACATTCCGTCAGTTCCTACGCCCACAGGACCACGGTCCCTCAGACTACAGCTAGGCTAAGCAGTGCTTGGTCACAAGCCCATGCTTGTCACTGCTGGGGGAATCCTGGAAGAGTTTTCACTTGTGACATCTCCCAGCCTACATCCACAGGGCAGTACAGCAGCAGTAGTAGTCTCCTGGGGGACCATATAGGTCAGTGTCTGGTCCCAAAAGGCAGTATAGAGGATGCCACTCTCTTGAGGGAAGTGGTTGTACAGAGGCAAGCAGCACTGCACCAGCTGGCTTCAGAGCCAGGGCATTTACCCTGGCATGGTTTCTTTACTGTTGGATAAGTCTCAGAGATCATGAGCTAATAGTTCCAGTGTTTAATTCATGCTGTTTAGAAGGGCTCAGTCACTGGAGCATCTACTGCTCTCATTGGGAGGTTATTTCCCCCAGAGACAGCACCCTCAAGGTTCACTCCTTGTCCATCACCACCACTTGTCCAACCCCAGCTGTCGTAAAGACGAGAAGAGCTCCTTGATTCTCTCCACTTGCCCACTCCTGGCTTTTTATTCCCCACATGTGAGTGTTTTGCTGTCTCATGCTTCCTTTGACATCCTCTTCTTGTGTTGGTCCCAGACAGCATTTGTCTTGCACAGCTGGGGAACCTTGAGCTGGGAAGGAACGATCCTCGGTCTGACTTAGGTTCTCTGGAGGCCTTGGTTCTAGCTGGACACCTCAGTGCTGGTCTCCTTTTGGAAGTGCATGGCCAGAAGTTTACCGAGTCCAACATCTTGAGCCATACCTATGCTGCATTTTTGCAGTAAGTCTCCTAATTATCTTGCTTGCTTGTATTTTGTTCCCATGCTGATGCTGTACAAGACACAATTAGTACTCATACCTTTTGCTTTAATAATCATAATGTCTACGGATAGAAAGTCAGAAAATGTCTGCAAGATTTGCCAGGAGTTAGGAACAATCTCTTTTTTATTGTTCCTTTTTATTTTTCTCTTTTTCTATTTTAATTTTTCTCTCCAAAATAGCTAGAACGGTGGGAACAAGTTTATATTGATGTACAGCGTTTGGTGCATGTTGGATGAAAGTTTAGTGGCATTCTTTGAAAAGTTTAAATAACACATAAAGAGGATCTGTAAAAAGTCGAACTGAAGGACACAACTATCAAATACTAACTCATGAGCTGGCAGTGCAGAAGAATAAAATGAACTTGTAGAAGGAAAATATCTCTGCTTTTCTACTGTGGCACTTAGCTTGCTACATTACAGCTTCTGACAACAACAGGTGACAGGAATTTAAAAGAAGAAGTGAAGCATTCACTCTCTCCTAGTCTACTCTCACCAGTTTTACAAGCTAGATCATCAAACAAGAAAAAAACCCACCACGGTATCAAGGAAACACTCCCTACCACATTCAAGGACGTGTAAATGTTAATAGCACCTGTCAACAATCTCCTGACACACCAGCACGCAGTAGTTGCTAAGTACTATAGTTGGGTAAGAAGAAAAAAAGGAGAGAGAATTTGAGAAAGGGAGATTTTCTTTTCTTTTTGTGAAATTAAATGAGGCCTCTTCACTGGAGGTGCATGCTTATCAAAAATGTTTTCTAAATGGAACTTGCCTCTCAGTTCTCCACAGGATTATTTCCTGTCTTGTGATAAAGCAAAGGATATTTCTGATCACTCTTCCCAAAAACATCTAATAGAAAAGGAAAGAATCCTCAAGGCTTATAGAATTCAAGAAGGATTTTTTTATATATATTAAAAAAAAAAAAAAGATCTTTTAAACCTGAATGCCCAAATTCCCAAATTCCCCAAAGTCCAAGAAATCCCAAACTTTTTTTTTTTTTTTCTAAGAAAGTCTCAAAAAGTAGAAGAGCTGGACACAGAAGTACACGAAGTCTTTCCTGCCCCTCCACAGTAGGATGTGAGCACATCATGGTGAGAGCCTCCAGAGCACCTGACCATCTTCAAATGGTGCGTTAGAGACAGTTTGACACCTTGGCAAATCCATATGCAAATAAATATAAGTCCTCCATTTTCAAGGTGTGTCTGAGGCAAGAACAGCACAGGCTAGGAAATGCAGCTATTCCCACATTTCCTCTGCCAGAATAGCTTAAACTTAAATAAACCCTACTTATTATTATTATATATTATATATTATTATTATACCTTAAATAAATAAACCCTACTTATTTCCAATCTTGGTTTAAGTGATTCAGATGATGTCGAGATCTGTCCCCTGCAGGGATATTTTCCAAAGTTACCTCTATGACCTTAGGAGGATCCTCCTGGCTGCCAGACGAAGCTGTCCTCCCGCTTTGAGCAGCTCCACTCCCTTACTCATGCGTATAATTCTTATTAACTTCACGAAGTCCCGTCCTTCTCAGGGCCACCGAGGGAGGAGACACCCTAAGCGGGGAGAGGAAGCAGAAAATCAGTGTGGATCATTTACCACCCACAAAGCATCCAAACTGCAGCTGTGTTGCCTGCTTTTAGCTGGGCCATGCAGGTCAGATATTGTAAGATACTTACAGAAAGGTAAGACAGATATCTATCAGCATTTTCTAAATCACCTGGCACTCATTGAAATGGAAGAAAATTAGTCATCAAGGTGCTTTGCACACCCCATTTAATACTGACATGCAAAAATGCTTTCTAGTATCCAGCCTGCGTTTTGTTTTAGGCATAGACAAAGCATATGCAATTTTTCTACGTGAGAAAGACACAGCTTAGTGGAAAATTATTTCCCCTGCTTCTGAAAAGAGCCAGAGCTTCTTGTTTCTTAACAGCTCTGTAGGTCCAGAGGAGACAAATGAACCGGTGTACAACTCTTCCCTTCCAAAAAGGGGCTCAATCTTTTGAGCTTCTTCACCCAATTCTGTGAATTCAGGTCAAATGTGGCAAAAGTTAAAAGGTGAGGAAAAAAGGCAACCCCCAAACTTTTCATTGCCACATTCTCTAAGTGACACATTCTGTTTCTTTCTTTAGCTGGCTCAGGGAACATTTTTCTTCACACTGCAGACCTTCTTCCCAACACCCTACACTGACCAAAGGTGCAGAGTGGGAAACCAATACCCACACAAGTAATGTGCCACATCACTGGTGTGCGATGGATTCTGGGTGTCTGGATGTCCAGATGGCATCTGGGTGTGACACTGGTAATATCAGCCTCTTTTATTTACCTATGGATCCTTCGATTTGTTGCAAACTTGGACTCACTTGGGTTCTGTTTATAGAGATTTAATCCTAAACCTCCCAGGAACATAGCTGGGTACTGTTCTTGGAAAGAAGAGAAAACATGGCTTACACAGTGAATAAACCTAAAATTCCTGGACCAAAACCTGCTTTCCTTCCTGCTTTAGATACTTTCTCTACTGGAGGATTTGCTAAGTACCTTTTCTCCTTTGCTAGGTACTTTTTCCCAGGTACCCTAGGAAAGCAAAAGCAGCCTGTGCTACAGAGGAGATCAATCTAGTTCCTTACACTCCTACAAACAAACCTAGGAGAGAAATCCCTTCTGGAACAGTGCAGACAAAACACAGTAACAGGGTATATAAAGACTGATGCCACTTGGAGCACTCAGCACACCCTCCCTATCACACATTTCTAACCACAACAATTCTTCATTGTTTTTCCCTCCCAGCAGCCAAAGTATGGCTTAAAAACAGGGGAAATAAATCTTTCCTGGCCCCTGAGATGACCAGGAGGAGTCCCAAAGCAAAGGTTTAATATGACATAAACATGATCTCAATGGACAGCATGGTTTGCTTTTCCAAGTGGAGCTCTCAGATCAAAACTATCACCATTCCTCTAAAATGTAATGATTTAAAATTCCTCTGAAACCAAAATGGACCACCTCACTTGGAGAAAGAAATTTTTTGCACAACCAAAATTATTAAAGTAATTGATTTTCACCACTCTGATGAGATCTGCCCTTCCCATGCTTGCCCCAACCACCACTACCAATGGGCAGTGTGACTGCAAAGGCCAGGCTGCCTGTCTACTGCTAGAAAGTGATATAACATGGTCTGACCCATCCTCCTTCTCCTCAGTCCTTTGTTGATGTGGAAAAGGAGAATATTGTTATTCTGGAGCATGACTACAACCTGGGAGATCTCTCCCCTGTATGTAGCCTGAGGACAGGCTAGGAAGGGGCCCCACCTTTACACCTCCTTCTGCTTTATAGTAAGTTCTTATTCAGAAAAAACAGATATCGTTTTAAGTAGGAACCTTGTACAATAAAATGTACTTTTGTACCACCAGGGAAAATTCCTGGGCAAACACATTTACTTGACCTTGTTGTCAGTGGGCTGAAAGAACATACTTATGCACATACTTAAGTGATGTTTTAAACAGTGAGGGATTTAAGGACTTCCATGAATGTGCTTAAATCAGGTCTTCATCTTGTGAAATTCTATTTTGTGAAGTTTGACAAAATTTCAGCTTTTCTCTGGTGTGAACACCATGTATATTTAATGTAATATTACATCAAAAGAAAAAAGAAAGAAACACAGACAAACAAAACCCACCAAACAAACACCAAAAGATTCAACCAAACTTGCAGTGCTGTTCCAGATAAATAAGCTCAGATGTAACATTATGTAGATCAGTCCTGCTGAGCTTTCAGGTGTTACAGTAATGAGCAACGGTATGAAAGCCTATAAGCTTATGTAGGGCAGGGAAGGATGTAAGTGATGCAGAATTTGTGTTGGATTCCTGTTCAGGGCTTCACTTTACCCCTCTGACTTTGCCAGATTTCACTCTGACACCTGCTCCGGGTACGCAAAGAGCAAAGCATGTAATCAAATGCATTATGCATTATTTGTTGGCATGCTTTAAAGACGACTTAGTTTCTCTTGCCAGATATTTTCTAATTATTTTTCTGCTGCTTTAAGGAGTGACTGTGTTCTGCCTGTCTACACCTTGTTTCCAGGCTGCACATATTTTTGCTTTTTAGGCTGATATTTATCACCTTGTATTTATCTTTAAAAAAAGGAATCCATTTCCAGTATTTGTAGTTATTAATTCTTTCATCTCCCTCCTCATTTGTTTCACCTGCAGTGCAATGCTACATGGTTTATATTTATTATAGCGCTATTATTTGTCTCAAATATGTTTTGCACTGTTGCATGTATTATTTTTGACAGCTGAACAAAGACAAGATGTCAATCCAAGGAATCAATCTCCAGAAAGTGCTATTAAACAAGAGCAGGAATCTCTGTGCAATTTACGCTACCAAAAGAGGTACAGTAAAAACTGGGAATCAACAGTCGGTGGACATCATCACGCTGACAAAGCCAGCAACACTGGGAAGTCATGGACTGGATCGCTTTGTCTGCTTATCAAGCATTTGGAAACTTTTATTATTTCTACTTTGGGCTCTGAACAATAAAGATGAAGCCAGTCAGAATGCTGTGGTCCTTCTGCAAAAACGAAGAGAGGGTATTTCTGCTCGTTCGCCAGCAGTCTCGCACCAGTGCACTCTCCTGACTGCACAGTGAGAAGTTGGTACCTAGGGCAACGTTTGGGCACGCCACTGCAGTGACACAACCAACATGCTCCTGCTTCTGATCAAGCTGATCAGGGCTTGTTCGGAAATTTCTGCCTATTGCTCAATTTCACAGAGAAATGATGCTGTCAGGCAAGAGTGAGTGTATGTATGTGTATCCTCTCGCCTCCCATTAGCCACCCAAAGTGGTCTTTCTGGTCTAAAGACACTTGACTGCCTTCTCTTGCAGCTGCAGAGAGACAGGCACCCACGCAGCCACAGGCTGGCTGAGACTGGGAAAGCATCCCTGGAGATCACCTAGTCCAACCCTGCTGCTCAGAACAGGGCCAGGCAGAGTGGATTGATCAGAGCTGAGCCTTTAAATACCTCCAAGGATGGAGACTCCACCAACCCTTCAGGGCAATGGCTCCACTGTTTGACTACCCTCATGGGAAAAAGTATTTTCATATGGTTAAATGGAATTTTCTGTATTGCCTGTATCACTGAGCACTGCTGAGAAAAGCCAGGCTCCATCTTCTTTATTCCCACCCTTCAGGTTTTTATAAACACTGTTACATTCCCCCCCAGGCGTCCTTTTCTCCAGGCTGAGCAGCCCCAGCTCTCACAGCCTTTCTTCATATCAGCTACTCCAAGTCTCTTAATCAACTTTGTGTTCTTGCACTGGGCTCACTCCGGTATGTCCATTCCTCTTTTATCCCGGGGAGCCCAGATCTGGACCCAGAACCCCAGATGTGGCTCGCCACTGCTGAGCAGAGGGGAAGGATCATCTCCTTGAACTGGCTGGTAACATTCCTCCCAGTGCAGCCCAGATGGCTGTTGGCTGCTTTTGTTGCAAGAGCCCATTGCTGGCTCACTTGTCCACCAGAATGCCCCAGGGCCCTTTTAAAAAACATCTTTCCAGTGGGTCAGCCCCCAGCCTTCATTGGTGTGTGGTGGCATTTCCCCCAAGTCCAGAATGTGTCACCTGAGGAAGAATGACCTTTCTCTGATGGAATCTCCTGAAGCATAGCCTTTGATTAACTACATGAAGTTCTGCCATATCAACAACTACTCCTAGTTTTTTATCATCTGCAAACTCGTTGAGAGTGTACCCTGTCCAGGTCATTAACAAGGATGTTTTAAAATATTTGTCCCCATAACAACCCTTAGGGCACACCATGGCTGACTATGGCACTTGTCACCACCCTTTGAGCCTGGCAGTTCAGTCAGCTTTCAATCTACCTCACTGTCCACTTATTTCATCGGTTTGTCTATGAGGGTGTTATGGAAACTGTCAAAACTCTTGCTAAAGCCAAGATAAACAACATCCACTTCCCCAAGATGCGATGTGTTGCTGCCCATCCACTGTCACCCTAATGTGGTGGCTTTTTTCCATGCTGAAATGGGCATGATAAATTATACTTTGGAGGTATCTTGCTCTATCCATTGAATGTAAAAGGAGAAGGAACTCTACATTATTCACTTAGCTTTCATATCGTTAGATTAAGTGATTTAGATTAGATATTAGGAAGAAATTCTTCCCTGTGAGGGTGGTGAGGCACTGGCCCAGGCTGCCCAGAGCAGCTGTGGGTGCCCCATCCCTGGC
>JAVJGJ010000047.1:58433496-58451074 GCA_035590215.1 Microhierax caerulescens | reverse complement strand
CTAAATACTCATCAACCACAACATTTTAAAAGGAAAGAAATAATGAGCCACTGTAATGAAATTCTGGTCCAAGAAAGTGCCTGGTTAGCAGTGATGTGGTCACACTAAGAGCTGGAGTTAAAACCAGATTAACGGATGGCTGCATTCCACTTGTTGCAACCCATACTGTACTCGATCCCAGCATGCTGCTGGTAAATAGCAAAGAATAATCTCCAGCCTGCCACAAAAATTCAGCACCTTGGCAAAAAGAAGAAATCACAAAATATTTTGCTTCCAGGACATGGAGTTACTCGCACTTACATCCATTGCAAGACTCCCACTGATTCACTGGAAGCAAAATAAAAGGCCAATAAGAGTTCGAGTGTAAAGCACCTGCCACCCAGGAAGCTATCGCTGGGGCTTTCGGGATGGAAGTTGTTCATGCACTCAGGAGATGGTGGCTGTAGGAAGCCCAGAAGCTTACGAGAGGGACATGTCTCCAGCATCTCAGCTCATTGGTTTGGTTGCAGTGACCTAGTGTGTGTGATCTACGTAAGAAGTGGAACTGGCCACTAATTTTCAATTAACTTTTTATCCTCAATGAAACAGTGAGGAAAAGGAGGAAGGAGGTGGCTGGCATTGGAATCGATGGAGGGAGTAGGAGCGTTCTTCCTAGGGAATATGAACATAACGTATATTTTCCGATGGGGAGTTTCAGAATGAAGTATTTCCTTGTGAAGCAATACTTTGCAATACTGGCACTTTCAAACAGCATGTTTATTTTCATGGAAAGAGTGTGTGTGGGGGGGGGGAAATCCTTTCCAGAATATTTGAATGAACATTTTGGTGAATTTCTGCAATTTTAAACCACAGGCTTGTTTCGTTTTGAGCAAATATTAAGGCATTGACATACGAGGTGTTACCACCATCACTGATGGGCTTGGCCTTGGCCAGCAGTGGGTCTCTTGGACCCAGCTGCCATTAGCTCTGTTGGACATAGGGGAAGCTTCTAGCAACTTCTCACAGCAGCCACCCCTGTAGCCCCCATCCCACTACCAAACCCTTGCCATGTAAAGCAAATACATTACTCCGTAATTTCAATCACACATTTTTTGAAATTATTATTTTTGTTTTCTGGTTCTTTAGAGTAGAAAAGCTGCCTCAGGAGATGATTGATAATATATGGGAGGGACAAGAAACAATTTAAAAAGGAGAGCTATCATGAATTAAACATTAAACCAACTCCCAACAAGAACAGTTGTGCTCAACAGTAAACACCAGCATTTTGAGAGATCCCAGGGACGTGAAAGGTGTTTAAAAACATCCCTCCAAAAATCTCTCACCTTTGTTCAAACATTTATTTCAGTTCTGAAATAAAATATAAACATATGGCCCCAGACTAGCCAAGCACAGCTGTGCTACTGCTGGAATTTTACTAGTTAGATAGTCTTTAGGTCAGTGTCCTGTGCTGTCCTTTCTAGCATGCTTGCTGCCCTTCTTGATGGGGAGGGGCACTGGTAGGACCCCACATGCCCTCAGGCTCTGTGCATCCCCCACACACCCATTTCAGTTGCTGGCTCAGCCCAGCTGCTCCGCGTTTTGTGACTCTGACCCTCCTCATTCCTTTCCCATCACATTGCTCCTAGGAGAGGAGGGGAAGGAACAGCCCATAGCAGTGGACAGCCTTAGGGTACAAAAAAGCTTTGCACCTTGGGAAACCCATGGCAAGGGCCATCATCGGTCACAGCGTTAGTTACCAACATTATTACCACGGGTTACAGCCGCGGCCAGGATGGACTGATGCAGAGCAGCGTGCCGAGCTACGGTGCACGCACTGTGAAGGCACTGCAGCATTTCTCATGCAGGCACTGCAGGGGTAGCTCCCCACTTGGGACTCCTAAATTTCCATTTCAGCCACTGGACAATAGCGGATCATTATGGACTAGTCATTTGTGGGAATGCAGCTTCCCACAGGCACGTGAGCCCAAGGTAAAAGAGCGACGAGCAATACTTGGTGCTCCCATCCCCTGTGGCTCCTGGGCTGCAGAAATCTGTTCCTTGGGTTTTATTCAGACAGTTTCACGCTCTTTTAATGGAGTTGCAGTGCTTTAGTACAGAAACATTCCTAACCAAAGCTGATTCTAATAGCTCCCTCTCTGGTAGAAAAATAATTTTCCGACCAGTTTTATAGCTCTTTAAATAAACACCATTTCATACTTTTCCATCCCATGTATCTCTTAGCTGTTAATTACACTGAACTTCCCTTGGCCCCTTCCTCAGGAAGGGTAGAAAGGAACAGGTTGCTTAACTAAGTATGATCTGCTTGTCGCAGCAGTGCTAACAACTTTGCAGTCACAGCACAACCCTTCCTGCTGCTCTCCCGTGATTTACTGCTTCACGTCTGGACTAAGAAGTACCGTACCACAAGTTTCGTAGCAAATGCAGCTTCTGTATCCCACCACTGCAGAGGGAATGCACTGAAGCTGTTTCAGCTTCAAATCTCAGAGCCAAATTAAAACATGAGAAGAGGTTTTTTTGTGGAGTTAAGCCAGCCCTAGCAGGGGGTGCAAAAATGAGCCCCAGGTGGTACCACTGTGAGCCTTTAAGGAACCTTTGATGAAACATTGTATGACAACACGGAATTAGGACAAGCTGGTCTTCATATCATACCATAGCGAGCTATCCCTCATTTAAACATGAATGTAAGTCTGATATTAAAACATGAGGTATTTTTTACCTTCCAGAAACCAGAATCTTCCTACTGAAGTCTACAGAAGAAATATTTTTCTTAACTACTAGCGTTCCTCTCTAAGATGAAAAACTTCATCTACTTTCACCCAAAGCTGCTCTTGAAAATGGCCAAACATTCAGAGTTTCAGTCAAGCCTCAGGACACTAACTTTTTAATGTCCCCGATACCAGAATGTGATGTTAACAGTAAGAAGTACTTGACAAAGCTCTATTTCCCTGGGTACAGTCTGGAGGAATATTTACAAAGCCCTGAGAGAAGCTGGTTCATTGCCGTCAGGTGGGACAGGCTCAGAGCTGCACATTCCTCCAGAAGGAGCTCCAGCACCCGCAGGCAAATAGAGGTGATTTACCCCATCTTACACTGGGGTCTCTGATCGCCCTTCCTTTAGACAACCAGACCAAGAACGAATGTGGTAGCTTTTGCAGAAATAGAGAGAGCAAAATAATGGCAGTAAGGAGCACCAACAATCCATAATCAGCCAGGATTTACCACAAGATGACTTGGAGCAAGAAACGGAACGATTACAGCCTTCTTATCTTTCCAGCTCTGTTAGTGATTCAGGGCATCAACTTTGTCCTGACCTTCTCTTGCCCCATGTTCCAGCTCATCAGGGATAAACGTATGAACCCAACAGAGGAGCCACAGAGCTCGGTCCTTGAGCATTAGTCAAGCCCTCAGGGTTACCCTGCTGGAAGATCAGAGAACTAACATTGTAGTCTTTTTATGAGAATTTCCCATGTGTCCAGAGAAGGATGGGGAATTCCTGTTGGTGTCCGTCGGTTTTCACATCTGGGTGTTTAGATGCAGCATTAGCAGCCAAGTTTCAGCCCCTTGGCTTTGAACCCTTTAGCCAACAGGAACTTAAAGCAAGTGTTGAGCACATCTGCACAACAGCAGCATGTGATTAACCCAGCCCTGGACTTTTCCAACTCTGTTCTTCATGCTTGACACCGAAATCTGAGAAAAGCTATCTGCAGAGGCAGTTAGAGGTTGTACGGTGACAGGACAAAGCCAAACTGGTGTGACTGGAAAAACAAAGCATGGTTTCCCCCTAAAAGAAGTAATAAGCACCTAAAGCAAGTAACATGTATGCAGTGGGATGTTTTTGCTGCCATTTGTCTCTCTGAATGACTGGGATCCAGTGGCAAAGTAGCCTAAGTGTTTTAACATGTCATGTCCAGAGGCCTGTCCCCCCTTGAGTGTGCACCCAACAGCTGTTTGCCACTTCTCTTACATAAGACAGCTCTTGCTGGCCACCACTACTCCTCCCCCCCCCCCAAGTAATATGCATTCAGGCTCTACCAATGCTTGCTGCTAATTTGCAGGGCGCCCCTCCTCCTCCTCCCTTGATGATCCAGGAATACAGCAGTGAAATGCCTTAATGGTAACATCAAATAGCCTCATGCCATACATTTTTAATTTCTAAAATGGTCGTTGTTAGAGCTTCAGTGTTCTGAAAACAAGTGTGAAATGTTGTTAAAATGGTTGCAAACCTCTTTACCTAAAAATAAACTGTCATCTGAGTCATGCTGCATCACCCCAATCAATTACTGACACTTTTTTCTGGCAACTAATATGGCTTTATTACCATAGTATCTAAAGAGCTGGTAATCATTAAGGGTTTTTTTGGTGGTGTAGCACCCTAGAGATGTAGTGATGTAAAATATGAAGACTTGAGCCATTGATGGTTGAAGAAAATATGCATGGAGAGTAGAGGATCTTAACACAAGTGCTGAGATCCTGTACAGTCTTAACAGGATGATGAACTGCCACCACACTAGAGGTCACAACTCAGCCTTCATTGTCAGAATTGTTCATCAAACTTCAATATCCAGATCTGGGACACGAGGAAGTTGGTTTAGTTGTCAGGAGTCAATCCCAAGAAGTTTCCTCCCAATCCCTTGGAGACAATTTTTGCCTTTTTGGCCTCCCATGCTGTGCAGAGCAGTTGCACTTGATCCCATCACAGTCAAATAGGAAACGTCATTAAAGACTCCTTTTGAGTACCTACCACTCCAAAAGTCCTGCTGCAGGGACTTGGAAAGACTAGTTGCAAAGCTCCTCTTTTTCCTTCTCTGTTAACATGTCAAGCCATGATTTCTCATCTTGCACCTTCACATCAAAGCAGAACAGAACGTGTGAGCTTCATGAGGACCTTTTGAAGTAGACTGTATTTTACAAAGGAGGAAAGTGAACAGACAATGCAAACTGTTCCAGGGCTGAGCTTTAACATATATGCTTTGATCATTATTTGCTGCCATTTCCATTGCCCCATCCCTCAGGGCCGTGGTGGTATCATGGTCTTTATCTCTTGCTGATCTCCCCTTGCTGCAGAACACAACAAACCCAGTGGGCAGATTCAGAGCCACAGGTTTACACTGGCAGCTTTCAAAAGAAATTAGGATGCTACCCCAAGTGATGATAAGACTCTTAATTCTAATAATGTCAAAATTAACAAGAGGACTCTTATTTCATATATTTTGAAAGCTTCTGCATGAGCTACATAAAGCTGCAGTTAATCTCATTTGCTTGCAGTGCATTCATTAGCAGTGCTGAGACAGATCAGAGCTGCATCACGTACTTTTCTGGTTCTATTAGGATTCGTGGTGAAAGGCTGATCAATAACTACTGAGCTCTTAGGGCTGCCATATGGAGAGGAAAAAAACTATATATAATCCCTTAAAGATTTTAATTGGGCAAACCCAAAATTATTATGTTAATAAGCCAAACACATTTAATATTAATCTAGTTACAACAACTTCTGCCCAGGGACCGGGGCTGGCCTACATTAATCACCAAGTGTATAAAAGCAGATAATGGCTGACAAAAGAAGGAAAGTAGGCAGCATCTGGCAACAGGATCTGTTTGGCAACCTGTCTCTTTGTAAGCACTAAGCTGTGGCACGTTTTGTCTTCATTTCCACTGAGCTCAATGTTCAGAAACTTGGTGTTCAGAAACTCTAAATGGGGCAATATTTTCAAAAGACTACTACTGCAAGCAGCCAAGGAAATGCTTTTGAGTCTCTGGAGGCTTTGTGTAGGTCAGAGGGTCTCAACCCCTTCCACACTGTGAATTCATCTCTCCAAAGGGAGGGGTTTCAATGCATACTTTGTCTCAGCACCCTTTAGCGTATCTGCCTTGCATTTTTCTTGTTCCTTTTGCTGTATAGCTAGAAAAAGATAGAGGGAAAAAGAAGATTATGGGGATTTTCCCTGTGATCTTTGGATCAAGACTTCATGATCTAAGTCCTTAAGGCTCATTTGAGGCTGTTGCTAATTAGTTTGATGCCTACATTTGAACAGAGCAGATACTATGCCCTTAATGAAAACACATGACCCTAGAGATGCTGAGAAAAGAGCAACACATAAAAGCAGAGGCAGAGCAGTTAGATCTAGCATCTGGCTTGTTGACTTCAGAGTACTTAACTTATTACATTTAAGGCTCATATCATGAAAAGGAGGCTCAGGGGGGACCTTACTGCTCTCTACAACTACCTGAAAAGAGATCATAGCGAGGTGGGTGTCAGTGTCTTCTCCCAGTAGGAAGCGATAGGGCAACAGGGAATGGCCTCAAGTTTCACCAGAGGAGGTTTAGTTTGGATATTAAGAAACATTTCTTCACTGCAAGGGTGGTCAAGTACTGCAAGAGGCTGCCCAGGAAGGTTCTGGAATCACCATCCCTGAAAGCGTTCAAAAAACGTGTAGATGCGGTGCTTCAGGACATGGTTTAGTGGTGGACTTGACAGTCCTGGGCTAATGATTTTAAAGGTCTTTTCCAACATAAATGATTGTATGAGCCTGTGATTCTATGCTAGGAAGCAAACCAAAGGGTTATCAGGCTGGGCACGATGAAGGGCAGCGAAAAGCCCAGTAATAGGAAAGGGGTTTTGAGAAAACAGAGTACAGATGTAACACGGAGGAAAGGAAGTGGAAAAAGTTCCTCCAACTCATGGCTTCTTCCCTTATGGCATAAACAGGCACTTTGCACTGAGTGGCACTAAACACTTTCTCTTTTCCTTTGGAAATGACAGTGAACACATTCAGCAATCAGAGACCCGATTAGCTGCCTGCTATTCCCAGGACAAACCTATTTACTGCAGCTATTTACCCCGGGATACCTCTCTCTAACAGGGCTCGAACAACGCGAGCTCTCTCAATACTGCTGCCTTCTTTTCCGTTTCCCAACCAGAAAGGAGAGACACGAGGTAGACACACAGTCCTCCACCCTGGGTGTAAAACATCTGCTATTCACGCCGGCAAGAAACGGGCATCTAAGCACCTGGCAGCTCTGTGTCTAATTCAGTCACAATCTTCCCTGACATTCCCAGACTTGTATTATCAACTTTCTGAAATGATGTCCATCAGCTACAGAGACCACCATTTCCTAACAGCTTTGGCAATCAGCCCTAAATGCTTCACTGGACTGTTTTTTCAAGAAACCATGTGGGTGCCTGTGAGGCTTGTGCAGTTGGCCATCCAGATAGCACTCCCCAAATACATTTGACAGGGTAACCATATAGCCAGATGCATCACAGACCCATAAACACTTCGAGGCAAAGAATAACAATATCCCTTCTGAAATTTCAGCCAGCAAACAAGGGCAAAATGAGACTTCATTTGATCATTAAGAAAAAAAATCCTATATATTCATAAAATGGAGATGTACATTTTTATATACTCCAGAGTACTGTTTCAGACAGAGCGGATGCTGATTTTCAGCAACCAGTTTTAAAAACACTGATATAGAAATATGAATCCCTTCCACAGACTAACAAGTTAGTGTATACCAGTCACTTTACAGCAGCTGACCCGTGGTCATGCTTTTAGTCCCCAGTGAATATAAGTTAACAAGTCCCTGCTTCATTAAGTGCATTAGCCCCAAATCCCTCACATTTACTGTCAGGTCCCCGAAGAGAAGTGCATGTACCTGGGTAATGATCATGAAACAGCTGACACGGAGTGACCGACTACTCCCCAGTAGTGCATTTAAATGTCAAAATCTTTCCATTGCTAAATATTTGGAAGGACAGGCACATCAGAGCTCTCACACTGTAATTAATGTACCAGTGGGCCAGACTAAATCATTTCCCTGCAATAACTTGAAGCATTTTCCAAGGTGGTGTTGTAAGTATATTCCATTTCATCATCAACATTTTTCACAAAGACTAAATTTCTGTTGGGACCTATTTTTTTACCTCTATTTGATACCGGGGCTGAAAAAGCTGCAGTACTATATAGAACCTTTACTATTTGAATGAACACCTAATTTCAGGTTTCCATAGCTGACATAGTAACAACTAAAAAATAGCTTAAGGCACAAAACTTCTATTGACTTCAACCAACACAGAGCCAAGACTACTTCATAAAAATGTTAACCTAGTTCAGCTTCCCCAGCTCACCCCTAAAACAGGGTTTATTCAGAATTAATATTATATAATAACAATAAAACAGGGTTTATTCAGAATAAATTATTATTTATGGTCTATGGGACAGATCTGTCAGTTAAAGCAGGTATACGTTCACATCTGCAACTTTAGCTTGTCCTGTCAGCTACCATGATGGTACATATACAATAGCGCTGTCAGATCCGCTTATTTAGCCATCTTTGCATACAATGAGGGTACATGTGCAAGAAGCAGCATAGATCTGACTTGCCTTGCATCCCTGCCTGTTTGGCCTTCCCAAGTTAGGACACAAGAAACAATAACTCAGCTCATTTCAGCTCAAAGTTATTGCATTTTCTTTGGTAGTTAGAGGAGTGTAAATAAGCCATATAAGAGGTATAAGCTACTAAAGAAGGAGATATATGAGAAGTATATCTGATTAGGAGATGCACATTTTATTACAATTTACAGTGCTGCTTGTTCAGAGAGCATTATTGTGACCAGTAAATAACATTTCAATTTTTATATCTGTCATAAACCAGTAGGCCTGAGCCTTGATCAGCATAATGCCACTTACTCTTTCATTCTATGTTTTCTAAGTAATCTGCCAACCTTCTTATCAATACATAGCGAGTGATTTTTCCATCACTCAGAGAAGAGGTACAATCTGGTGGGTTCATAACTAATACCTTCATTTGGAGAGTGTATACCCTTACCGCCCTGCCCCCCCAAAAAAAAAAAAAAGTTTGTATCCACTTGTAGAAGCCTGATTTGAATCAGGCTCCGTCACCATAGAAGTCCAACCTGTTACTCAAAGCAACAGCTTTGCTTCCTTTATTTGTATTAGATTTGCCTCCTTTAACAAAGATTTTAATCTCATGTACATTGCCAGTATGTTTCTCGTGAGAGTCAAGAATCCACTGATTTGCATTGGTTTAAAGAATGAGATGCCAGAGAAAGACATCTGCAAAGGTACAGATAGATATCTTCTGCGGAGGGAGTTAGAGACACACTTCTATATGCAGTGGCTGGAAAGATAAATGGACTGGCAAAGCTATATACTGGCAAGTCATCCAAAGCTGATAAAGTAAAAGCATCTAATTAATGAAATAATCCACATTTTGTCACTTCCACTGAAAACTATGTCTGGCTTTGGGGTTTTTCAGGGGCTGTGCACCAAGCCAGCTGGAACTGCTTACATAAAGCAGAGGCTCACGTTAAAAACCGGTGATCAGCCTGAATTCACTTTGTGAGCTGCTATGGCAGAGACAGCTGATGAACAACATCAGAACAAACACAAAACTCTAAAGCAGAGTCTGGAGTACCAAAACGCGCTGAAACTCACTGGAAACATGAATGAAACACGGCTTATGGTGTCTGGAGACAGTACATGGCAGCAAATGAAACAAAAGGGAGGTGAAGGAATAGAAAATACAGGTGAAAAATCTCAACAGTCCCACAATTCCTATCCTACAGGAGGTAGGTGTCACCTTTGCCATAAGGTGACAGGTAAAAGAGCTGGAAAGCCTTAATGCACTTAGAGAATGGCTGACTATTTCTCAGCAGGAGAAGCAGGCCACAAGAATAAGCAGTCTGCATGAACACCACACCACACAAATTGTGGAACTAGTTGCTGTGATGCATCATACAAGCCAAAAAAATAAGCAGAATAACAACCAGACTAATCATAAGCCATATTAGCAGGTGGCAGCTCTACTGGCAGCTATTAAACACAGAGGCTAAAGTGTGTTTAAGGTTAAAAGATTAAATCTTTTGTGATTCCAGGGCCTCTTATTTCCTGAAATTTGTGGGATAGGTGAGACTTCAGTTTGTTCTCATACAACAACATTTCCAAGACCCACAACCCGCACCACCACCCTGATAATGGATTGTGGCCACACATCTCTCTTTTCCTTTAGACTCACCTTTTGTCTTTGATGCCCTCGATCAAGAGAGCTTTATTTCACTGGCATTTTTGGTTCCTAGTGGATCTGAAGAGATTTTCTCCCTCCTCACTTCTAGGAATCTCTTGGAGTTGCATGAAAAGCATCCAGATGCAAATGCAGGCATGCTTGTAAAGGAGCAGATGGCACACTTAACCCTGCTTCTTCCCTGGCCACTTCACTCCTCACTTGCTGTTTTTATTGTAGGTCTCCTTCATTGCAGCTGACACTGATTTGATCCCAGATGTTATGCATTAACACAGGAGTGTTATGCAGCTCCTGATAGACCCTCTCTGTCCTCAGTCGCTCCTGGTACCCCAGCCTTGCTTCTGTGCAGACATGATATTGACTGTTTCACTGCATAAAACTCTTCTTAGGTTTCAACTCCCATTTTCAGGGAAAACAATGGAACACTGGAAAACATAGGAAGCGTCATGGAAGATAACTGATGCTCTACAGGTGAGAAAAATGGTTCACATCAAACTTGAAGCAGACATACTAATCCCCCTGCCCTGTGCTTGGCTTTTGCTGTTTCCATCCTGTTGCCTTCACTACTAAAAGCTCAGAGGTAAAATGTAATGCATCACTTTGAACCTTCCCTTCATAATAAAGAATTAAATCAAGGCTCTGACTCACATTTCACAGTCAATTTAAGGGTGCCTGAAGTTTAGGCTCTGTCTCCCTCCTCACAGCGGTACCCAAACTGAGCTTAGAGCTACCCCTGAATTGCTACAGTTCACAGCCCCTGGGTTCATGTAAATCAACACCAGCTACAGGTTCTATTAATGCCCTGGGCTTCAGCAGTCCTGGTTTAATTGCCCTCAAACCTGAAAACAGGGCTACATAGTTTGATATCGCTGTTGGAAGTGCTGGTCTATCCCTCCTCCTGCCACAGGCTCTGCGGTCCCGGGGGACTGCTCTGGATGGAGCCTCATTTATTTGCTGCATCAGGATGGTGCTGGATCAGGTTCCTCTGGCTCTCCCTGCCTGGCTGGGAGGGATGATTTTGGAGATCTGGCTGCTGGGGCAGAGGGCAGCGCAGACTTAGGCTGTCTTAAACCAGTATTAAACTACATTCTTTATCTGAGAGATAAAAACAGAGAGATGAAAGCACCCCTTTACATCTGAAGTGGCTGTTCTCCTGGTGGGGGGTGGTGTTTCAGGAAAGCTGCAAGGTTGGTGTGTCTGGGGCTTGCACATGTTGTTGTCAAAACCCCAGAGAAACAGTTATTTTTGTGGGTCTTAATTTTTATTGTCTGTGAGGAAACAATAATCTTCCAGATGAAAATCAAAACCAAATCACACAGAAAATTCTGTAGAGACTTCATTTTGCTCAGCTTCAAAAGCGCAATAAAAAATAATAATAAAAAAATCACTCTTGCCAGAAAAACAAACAACACATATTAAGCCTTTTTATCACCATGTCTAATGTTTTACTAACTGTGAAATCACATTTTCCAGGATGAACTGTCTCAATACACTGCTGAAGTACCCAGGTAGTGCTCAGTGGCCATTTGAAAGAGGAACTCTGTCCCAGCCGCAGGCGGCAGGCAGAAGTCGACTGCCTGCAGCACGGCACGAGACACACAGCTCCATCCAGGACCACACAAGCACCAGATCTGAATAGCCACACACTCTCCAGTTCACAACAATCCAGCTCCTAAAAGACAGGTTTGGGGGTTTTTTTGGCAGTGTACGTTTATTTTCCTCCTTCCTAAAATATATATGAAATCTTTAGTATGAATACTGATAACAAAACAACTAGCTGTTCTGTACATCTTTCATCAGCAAACAACAAAATGATTTGCAAAAAGAAATGTAAGCACTAATATCTCTGTTTACTCTTGGGGAAAATGAGGCAGGGGGAGGTGATGACACTTCTCTGTGGATACTAACTAGGCCATAGCCAAGAATGGAAACGAGATGTCCGTACTAAATGTTTCATCTACTAGGGTACATTTCTTTACTCCATGAGGCACTGTTGCCTACTTTAAAGACAGTTATGGTAGGAAGAAAGAAAGGCTATGGCTTGCCCAAGTGACTATGAGAAGACAGAGGAAGAGCAGAAGCCAGACATGAACTCTCAAGTGCTGATAACTGTGTGCTGGGGGTGGAAGGAAGGGAAGAAAGCCCCCATTTTGCCAGCACGTGTAAATGTTTTAGCCTGTTACATTAGGTGCCTGTACCCTTACCTGACACAAAATTAATCCAAAGTGCAAGCCCAGAGTTGTTGCTATTTCAGCATTTCAACTGATCTCAGTTTTTAAAGACAAATGTGTTGTTCTCCACAACTGTGGAGAACTGTTGCATTTGAAACATAAGCTAAGTTCTTTATGCTTTGGAAGGACCTTTTGATGGTTAGAAACAGTAACTGTTTACTAAATATGTATATAGTGCTGGTACTTTTGGTTTGGTGTTTCTGCCCTGGCTCATGGCAGAAGGACACAATGACAATTTTATTATTCCTAATAGATATTATTAATATGACAGCAGAAAACATGTAAAGCAGTTTAGAGACGGTTAAGCAGACTTCTTGACACAAGGAGCTCACATCTTACATGAAAACTTAAGCCCTTTAACCCCTGTTTTGCTTTCCCTTTTTGCTGAAGCAGAAGAATAATTTCTCCCCATATCTGCAGAAATCCAAAGGGGTTAATCCTCTGACTTCTTCCTGTGCTGGGAATGCCATTTTGGGACATCTGGATGTATTGAATCTATTGAATTCAATGCATTGTTTCTGCAAAAATAACAAAATGAGGCAAGATTTCAGAAATGTTACAGTAGTGCTCACATGACAAAAAAGAAAGAAGTGTGAGGACTGAAGTTCACTCCAAGTATAAGCAGGTCAGGGTGCAAGAGAAGGGGCTGTCTGGGGAGCGTATGGATCTTTAGCACTGGGTATCTTCAAGAACAAGTTTGACAGGAATAACACAGATAAAGGTCGTCTCGCCTTGGGCAGTGGATGTACTGGCTGACCTTTGGAGGTCCTTTCCGATACTATGCTGTTATGAATTTGAGAAATCAAATGACTTCTCTCAGTGATTCCTCCCGGGAGTTTAGGACAGACCTTTAGGACAGCCACTCAATTTCCTTGCAGGAAATTGTAAGCCATATGTCTTCCTTTCATTCCGCGGACACTCCGGATCCGCAGCACACAATTCATGCGGTGCCTTTAACGTCACTACTGCTGAGAAACCTTATTCACAACCCCAGTGCCATTCCTAATAACAATTCACATCTTCTTCATTCTCCTTAGTAACATCACTTTTCATAATCATGTCACAACTGTCCTATTCAGTTTATCGTTAGAGAAGGAGCAGTTTAGCTGCAAGAAGCATTTAGTTGTAACATTGCCTAAAAAAACTAATCAAACAGAACTGAGAAGCTGATTAGAGGGCAGAGACAGGTGTCTGCCTCTCCTCCTATGTTCCTTCAAACACCCTCTACTCTGGGCTTGGCAAATGTAATTCTGCCCAATAATAGTCCCCAAATGATCTTGACAACACAGTTTTTCCCACCAGTTTGTTTCTTTTAACTCTGCATTTTCCAACGACTTCTTCTTCTGTATCCCATCAGATATAAGTCTATTCACTTGTCTTTCCATGTTCCTCGGCTTAGCTTAGCCATTGCCTACTTTTCACTGGACAGATGTCATTTCTCCCTCCAGTTGGCCCATTATCTTCCACTGCCCACATGTATTTCCAGGCAGGTACCTTCATCTCCATTCTAAAGGCAGAAGCCAGAAGCCACTGATGTCCTGACTCCATCTCCACATGTAAACCAAGATAGCTTTTCTTCCAGAAACAGCAGGGAATATGAGGCCGTTTGGATGCTCTCAACTTCTGAGATGTTTGTCAACTTGGAGTGTTTGAACACTGTCCAGGCAATGAGAGCAGCAGTGCAAACCCAACCTGTGCAGCATCATCTTGGCGTTGTGACTTCCATGAAGGCAATGATGACCAAAATAACCTTTTTCATGCAATAAGCTCAGAAGTGCTTGAATCAGAGTGCCTTGAAATAGAAAGTGCCACTTCAAATACAGCAGTGAATCAGAAACCTCAGTGGATAGTAAAACCATCTCAAACACTACGACAATTTATAGACAAGAATCAATTTGTGGATGTGGGCTGGAAGGACATGAATCTTTTGGAGAAGAGCTAACTTTCTTTAGCATTTACCCACAGAAAGGTAGTGAGCCACACACAAAGTATCAAATTCTGCTCTCTTTAAAGCATGCCAATCCACTGCAGCTCACAGGTTCTCTATATTTACAGGAATGAAAAAGAATCAGATTTAGCTAATACAACCCATTTTAGTACACGAGTGTGTGTGTGTGGTGCTGCAGTAAGAGATTCCGATAAACAAGTGGGCAGCACTAAGAACTACATAAGAATAATTTTAAAAGAATATTGAAGACCAAGTTTAATATATCGTAATCTTGTAGCAGCAAGTTGGTCAAATGGAAGAGAATAGAGTACAGACTGTACCAGATAGAAGATATTTTAGAGGCTGAAACACTGGATTAGTAATGTGCTGTCCAGCAGATTACGTCTACAACTACTTAATTCCCTAATGCATTTGCATATACTGGAAGGTTTAAGCAGTCCACCCCAGATTTAAGTAAACTGGCAGTGTGGGCTGAATTTAACCTTTCTGTAACTAATAAATTCTCCAAAATACTGTGAGGTTACAGTAGGGCTGAATACAGTCCTATGTTACAGCAGATAATTTTATCATTCCTTCTTCCACACTGCTTCTGTTTCCCATGAACAGGTAACAAGCAATAAAAATTGTGTCTAAGAGGTATACAAATTTCACATTTTGCATTTTTTAAAAGCAAATTAAGCAAGAATTGCTTTTTAAATACCTTGAGGCTAGTCAACAATAAGAAGGAATATAATTATGCCAAAATATAAAATCTTTATGTTTACAATACAAATTTGTTTGTATGACACAGATGCCGGCATCAGACTGACTTTCATGTTTCTTTAAAATCTCCTTTGATATTAAAAATTCATAAGTTATCCCACGAAGATCACTAATTTTCTAGTTGTGTATCAACTCTTTCAACAGAGAAAGTCTTATTATAAAATGGAAAAGCTTCACTTCTACTACTCAAAGGCAGATCAAACAATTTCCCCCTCTTCCAACTCTCCCTGAGATAGATTGCTCTTTAATTAGTATGTTGTGCTTTAGTGTTAAAATCTGCTTCTAATGGTAGCATCATGGACAGAAATTCAATTTGTTTTTTCTCTAAACTCAGTGAGCTGGGAGCCTCACTTCAGCAGAACACTTGCCTCATACCCATGCTCACCTGTGCCAGCGCCTCACCACCCTCACAGTAAAGAATTTCTTCCTTATAGCTAATCTAAATCTCCCCTCTTTCAGTTTAAAACAATTACTCTGTCCTACTGTTGATAAAGTGTCCCCCTCCAACTTTCTTGTTGATCCTTTTAGGTACTGAAAGGCTGCTGGAAGGTCTACCCAGAACCTCCTATTCCCCAGGCTGAACCCCAACTCCAAACTTTCCTCACAGGTGTTCCAGCCCCCTGATCGACTCCGTGGTCCCCCACGGGACCCACTGTAACAGGTCCATGTGTTCTTATGCTTGGGGCCCCAGTGCTGGATGAAGTATTCCCGGTGAGACCCCATCATATATATGTTGCCTATGGTGCCTCCTTTCTAACCTATTTTAAAATACCTATTTCACACCTTTTCTGCAGATCAGACCTTCCCTGCTCAGATAGCTCTCTGTTACTCTTTTCAAAGAGTCACGTTGTAAAACCATTTTCATCAATAATGACTGTCAAGCCCTCTCCATCCCAAGGTAGCCTTGGGATGCAAAGAAACGGGTTGGCTGAAACATGCCAGTGCCAGTGCACTTTTGCTGCTCTAATTCCTTCTGATGAGCTAATCCAGCAGGAGATAGCCCTGATGTCCGTGGCAGAGGGAGTAGTGAGCTACCTTTGTCCATCCCCTTGCTCCCACCAACCTCACCCAGCAATCGTTTTAGCTGATATCTAAACTGCCAGATATATTATGGCTTTTTGAAAACTGCCCAAAAGTTTTGACTTTCACAAAAGCAAACAAATGTCACACCCAGAAAGCTCAAGCCTCAAGCTCCTTACAGAAGCATGATCCTCCTGCTTGGAGCAAGGCTCTGCTGCAGGTAGGCTGGGGAGAGCTGCAGGGCGGGGAACTGCCTCTACAAAGATATAAACATCTTGTATTTTCTCCTTTTCCCTCAGTGATGCCCTGCTGTTAACACTCTTTTTCTTCTTTTAACATGCTTCACCAACAGAAGACCCCAACGAAACAAACTACCCTGCAATTTTAAAAATAAAAATACAAAAAGAAGAACAATTAAACCATCTAATCCCAAGGCAAAATCTGATCTTTATTTTTAGTCCAATTCCCAAAGTGATCTTGAATGTGTTATTTTTACCCCAGCGGTCTAAATTTTGTTTAGCGTTGTATTGATTGGGCAGTATTTGATGAAAGGCACTTGTGGGCTGTGGGTTCCTCTTACATCTTTGTCATTGGTTTATCTTTCACTAAAAAGTTTGGAGCATTCTCCTCATCTTTTATTCCCAGAAAGCCATAAAAAGCTGCATATTAACCACTTATCTTCCTGTGCAGAAAAAAAAGAGTTATCGTTTTGATGTAGATAAATCACTTGCAGCACAGTCTTTGAAAGTATAAACTAAGGCAAAAATACATTTACTATATACGCAGGAGTAACTCCATGTATTTATTTAAGTGATTGTAAACTGTGGCTCAGGAGTTGATTTCCTGTTGTTTAAGTTCACTGTTGAGTATTCTTGATTGGACCTTCACTCAGTGCTGTACATATTAATTTACTACACGATTGCAGTCAGCCGTTCTAAAAAATGCAGGTTGTTCTTAAGAAAGATCAATTGATATGCCCAAATGAAGAAAGGTAAGTCCTTCTCAAAGGAAATGATTTTTCACCAAGAGCAATGCATTGTAGAGCCTGACTTCTAAATGTATACTTAGGCAGTAAGCATCCCAGGTTTTAGATGCTTCTTTCTTTGTTGCTGAGCATTTATTCTAAAGCCAGATCCAGAGTTTGACAAAACAGACCCTCAGAAGGTTCATTTCTGAGCTTACCTGTGAGACCTGGAGCTTGAAAAACACAGATACGTAAGTAAAATCACCAGCAGCTTGGGACTGGACCTTTCAGCAATGCCCATAGGGCAGAAAACAGTGCCAGGTTGTGCAGGCAGAGGGGGGGGGCACAGATATTTGGCTTTCCTGGGATGCCTTTGCTTCCCCATCCATAGTGAAGTGCCAAGCCTGGGCCAGACCCTTGCTGCCGTGGGAAGGGGACCGAGAAAGGTCACCGCTGGTAGTGGGAGGAAAGCCCTAAGGAGCTCAATGTGCTGCTCACCATGGAGGTGGACAACACTTCTCCTGCCCAGTGGTAGCTGTCACCCTGCATAATCCCACCCTTCTTCAGAAGCTACCAGATGCTTGACTGCCCAAAGCACTGCAGTATCCC
>JAVJGJ010000047.1:58413555-58428280 GCA_035590215.1 Microhierax caerulescens | reverse complement strand
CTGCTGCATGCTGCATGCTGCATGCTGCCTGCTGCATGCTGCTGCTTCACCCAACCCCCTCTCCCACAATCCTCAGGGCTATTTAACCACTTAGCAGGAACGAGCTACACCTGCACATCATCCATGTCAACCAACCCATTGCCACTGAGGCAAGGCCACAGCTGTGTGTTATCAATGTCCATCAACCCACTGCCTGCGTTCCTCTACATCATACAGGGAGGGGGCGAGACGCTCGAACAGGTTGCCCAAAGAACGTTTAGATGCCCCATGACTGGAAGTCTTCAAAGTCAGGTTTGATCAGCAAAGCAATCTGGTCTTGTGAAAGATGTCCCCACCCATGGCAGGCAGGTTGGACTAGATGATCTTTAGAAGTCCCTTTCAACCCAAACAGTCCAAACCATCCTGTGATTCTATGAGTACAGTCATAGGTCCGGTGACAAGAGGTTCTGCTGTACCATTTACCATCAAAACTGCAATTCTTGGGGATCAGTAGAATAGAATAGCTGGTGGGTTTCTTACACATGGATTAGACGTGGATTTGAAGTACAACAGAACCCAGAGCAGGATCCCTTAGAAAATATGAAAGCCTGATGCTTCTGCCTTGTTCATGGTCTTCTAGTGTATACATGATGTAAGAAAAATTCTTTTTATATTGTGGCCTTTTAGGAAAAATCTCCTCTTCCCCTGTGACACTTTTATCTATGTCCCACAAACCGAAAATTTTTGATGCAGAGTAACTAGTTGTTCCAGAGCTTAGTGTGGAAGTGGAACACACAGTTGCACTGTTTTTGTTTGAATTAGGATGGCTGTAAAAATCCTTTGTGCCATCCTTGTAAAATAACCTCTATACCTACTGTTCAGGAGCATGAGCTTCAAGAACATCATCCTCAGAAGTTCCTAAAATGCTTCCTACCAAGTGGCCTCACAAGCCCTGAACCACTGATGACTAAGGTAGTACCAGAACTAGAAATGGTGTAGAAGTGTTACCATCCAAGTTAGTATGTCCTGTGGAAATGCACGATAGGTCAGCTGGACCATAGCCTGAGCAGCTTCACAGCTGCCAGACCACAGCTGACATCTCCCCACAGTGCTGCACTGCAGTGTGTGCGGTGCCACTGTGGGTCACTACTGGCCCTTGTCTTCTCCGTACTATATTCTATCCCACAGTTTGACATGCCATGATTTAAGATACTGAGGCACAAAACCGAACGTGAAATCACTCTTCCAGTTTTGCAAAAGTCTCTGGAACAGAGTACCTGTGTTTCAAATTGCAAATCCTTGGGCATCCAGACTGTAATTCAGTGTTTGTATTCAGTTTGTTCAGCACATGCCCATGAGGCTCAGTCCCAGTGGTCCCCCAGTTACAGTTTGTGGGACTCTAGAAGTTCACACAGCTGGTCAACACATCCCTCCTGCCTTTACAAATCTTTCACCAGGGGCATGGATGGGTGAGCTGCAGCTGGGGCTGTGAGATCTTTCTGTGGTCCAGAAAATATGAGACACTTTTCCCCAAACCTGTCAAATAGGTGAGAAGAGATCTTATTTTGAGATGCTCAGACTGGAGGATTTCATTCAGATTAATCTTACAGTATTAGCTCCAGAAATAAGCCCCTTGTTCCCCAGATCAGGACCCAGAAACTGTGTTCATAGTTAGTTGCTTTGCGCTCTCTCTAACGGGTCAGGGGGCATCTGAGGTCCCAGTTCTGTCGGTGTCCTTTTGCATGATCATTTCCATAGTGATTTAAAAAACATTCACTGGTAATGCAAAAAAACCCCAACAAACTGATATGAAGAGATCCTAACTAGAGTGCAAGACCTTGAAAACTCATAATCCTGATGGAAGACTTTAAAAGATGCTGGCACTGAAAACTCTAACCTTTAAAAGCTGAAGGGAGGGATTACCTCCCTGGGAAGGTAATTGCTACCACAGATGTTGCCCTGGGGCACTCCAGGTAGTTTATTTTCACTATTAACTCTCTTTCCCAAGTATATAGAAAATAGTTGTAATTTAGGATTAAGGAGAGTGAAATGGGTGCACAATTGATGAAGATGAATTAGAAATATCCATTCTAGCCAGCAGTCAATGCTTTTCCTATCAGCTCACTCTGGATTAAAGTTTCAAATGCAGGTCTGGGGCAGCAAAGGAGATAGGTAAAAGCAAGATAGGGTTAATGGATTGTACCCTTAAGTTTTACCCATGAATCAAGAACTGAGCCAGACCATCAGGTCTGGAAGAAGAAGTAGAAAAATGGAGTTTTAGTGTATGTGGCTTTTGCCTGAAAGCCTATATTGAAAATAGTGACAAATACAGGGAAAACAAGTCTTACACAGACCTTATGATATTTCGTATGCTGAAACAAGGACTGGCCCAGTGGGACAGGGCTACTGAAGGAAAATTAGCTTGGAAGCTAATTCCTAGTTTCCTAGCAAGGAAACAATGGCCATTGGGACATAATATCTGAAGACTTATGGAGACAGAAGTTATGTCAAATTTAAAAAAGAAAACCCTGACGGTGAAAGCTCTTGCCATGCAAGGACTGTCATTGACACAGCTCTGTATGCTTCAAATGTGAATATATGTAACCAGTCACAGAAACAGAGCTTGTAAGTGTTGACCATCTTCCAATCTCTGCCTGCTTTTTACCATCCCTTCTCCTTTTTACACTCTCTTCCCTGGGGAATTTGACGAAGCCCTGTCCATGAAGCTGGTTAGCATTTGCAGCTTTCAAAGAGAACAAAGAAGTTCTACCTGACTCTAGAAATGCAGAACAGAGCAGATAAAAATAACACTGAAGTTAAATATAGAAATAGCAGGAGATTTTGCTGACTTAAAAGGGAATATTTAAAAATATTTTTGGCACAGTAAATGTATGCAGAATTTTAGAAAGATGTCTTGAGGGAAATTGAAAAGTGCATGAAGTTTGATGGTTACCCCACTTTCTAAAAACTGCAAACCAGCTTCCAGTAATCAATAAAGCCCTACAAACATGACATGCCCTGTGCATGGGCATGGCTCCAGCAGAGCTGCCTGTCCCAAGCCTGCCTGTTTGGCTCAAGCGATGTGATGAGTACCCTGAACCCAGCACAGCTTTGGCTGAACCTGGGACAGGACGTGCTGTATGTGGCTTTACTAACAGTAAAAAATATTCAACAGTGCCATTTGAAGGCTATTCTGTCTGCTTATAGAGAGAAGTCAGGTTTTACCTGCTAACAGACCTCAAAGGCAACTTGCTGCAGTCAGAATGTGCCTGGGGAACACAGTTTCCAACAGAGATATGGCTCTGCCTCATGTTTTTAATGGTCTGAGATATAAAAGGATGATTTAGAATCATATGATCACTGGAAAAAACCTTTAAGATCATCAGGTCCAGTCGTTAAGCCAAGGACTGTCAAGTCCACCACTAAACTGTGTCCCTAAGCACCGCATCAACATGTTTTTTGAAGCCTCCAGGGATGGTGATTCTACCACCTCCCTGGGCAGCCTGTTCCAATGCCTGACCACCCTTGCAGTGAAGAAATTTTTTTCTGATATCCAGTCTCAATTGCCCCCCTGGCACAACTTGAGGCCATTTCCTCTTCTCCTGTTGCTTCTTCTCTGGGAGGAGAGATCTACCTCCACCTTACTACACCCTCCTTTCAGGCTGTTGTAAAGAGCAATAAGGTCTCCTCTGAGCCACCTCCTCCAGGCTAAGCCCCTCCAGTTCCCTCAGCCGCCCCCCACCAGCCTTGTGCCCCAGCCCCAGCCCCTTCCCCAGCCCCCTGCCCATCTCTGGACACGCTCCAGCCCCTCAGTGTCCTGAACACAGGGTTCGAGGTGTGGCCTCACCTCACCCATGGGTGACATGGGGATGATCTCTTCCCTAGTCCTGCTGGCCACATGGTTTCTGACACAAGTCAGGATGCTGTTGGCTGCCTTGGCCACCTGGCAACACTGCTGGCTCATGCTCAACCACCTGCCAAGCAGCACCCCCAGGTCCTTTTCTACCAGGCAGCTTTTTTGGGGCAGACACCCCTCCAGGCACACTGCCAAGAAGCTCCCATCTGCCATGCTGGCTCCCAGGTGGTCCATTTGAGCCTGTGTTTGGGAAAACTCTACTAAAATGATTTTTTCCTGCTGACCTGAGAACCTCCTGCATTTATAAAACCTGAACAATCCCAGGCTCTTTGGCTCTTCAAATATGCAGCTGTACAGAAACATAACCCATGAAATACTGCCCCACCTCAGTGAAAAACTGCATGCCCCCAGTGGGAACCAGGATTAATAATAAAACCAGTAACAACATCAGTCTTGCTGGCATTGGCCACTCCTTTGAGAATTGCCACACATTCTGCACACATCTGTTAATTATACATAGTGCTTTTAAGGTTTAAAAAGCGTTGGACACTGTTTGCTGTTTTAGATGGATTAGCTCAGTCAAGAAAGTGCTCAATGAGTTTCCTGCAACACAGAGCAGTGTGGGGATCATTTCCTGAATAAAACCTGATAATCCTGGCTCCCAGAATTTTGCAACAGCCAATGGATCATTCCTGTGGTCTGCTAGAAGGTTGTATACAGATCTGCAGAGTGGACAGACAAGTCCATACATGGCCAGCCCATACAAACAGGAGGAAAAGAGCACCAGAACCAAGTACTTTAAATATTTGCAGTTATCCCATTGCTTTCTGCTCATTCCCATTGTCCAACAGGGCTTTCCTTAAGGAGTCTATTGGAGACAGTACTGGCTTTGTCCCTTGCCAACAAGATCGCAGAGCAACGTTCAGCACAAGTCAGCTACAACTGTAAAACCGTGTTTGGGCATTAGTTTGCTGCTTTGTTGAGCACTTAACACCAAAGCCAACTGTCCGCCTAGAGTTAATACTGCATGATCTGTCAGTAAGCAGTCCGGTCACATATCCTGTAGAGTATTTCCCTATTAAACCCAAAAGCAATATGAAAAGTTGAGAGCAGAGGGGAGAAAGTGGTTTTCCTAGCTGCAGGAAGCCAAAGCATTCATTTCTGATGCTTCGTTCCTGAAGAAGATGACAATTTAAAAAGCTGCAAAGTCATCAGGGAAAACATGCATATGTTCTTCAGATAAATAGAAGTGTTAGAACATTTTAGGGGAGGAGCGGAATTGCCCAGGGCTCCCCGGCTTTGCAATCTGTCAAGGAGAAGCTTTATCAATAATATATTAAGACAGCAATAGTTATCAGGACAGTACCTCTTGCACGCACCATACACTTAGTGGGAATAAATGCACTGCAGTGAGAGGATCCAGACCGTGTGCATGGCTGCTCCGGGGAGGAATTGATTAAAGGCCCTGGCATCGCCCTGGCTGAAGCGAAAGGAGAGCTTTAGGGGAGTGTGCTGTGGGTTAGGTGCCAGGCATTCACGCTGCTCTGCATGAGCTGGTCTGGGCAGGTGAGACCCTTTCTCTGCTCTCACTTACTGTGAGCCCACGGTCACAGGGCTGGAGGGACAATGGGGTGCAGCCTTAGAAGATGCTTCTGCACCACCACTTTTCCTGAAAATGTGGACAAACTGAGGTCAGAGTGGCCATGTTTTGTTTCATGATTCATAATCAGGGGCTGTGAAAGCTTCACTCCGAACTTTGGGGCACATCGTTAATATTAAGCTCTTGAGTGCTCCACACAGCAGCTCTGTGAAGGGCAGCAGTGTCATGTCCATGTTCAAGGATGGAGCCCAAGCCTTTACAGTTGCAGATTTGGAGAGTCACTTGTATCCCTGTGTGACAGCCCCAAGCTCTATCTCTGCTGTGAGGACAACACTTACATGAAGTCCAGCAGAGTCACTTCCATTCCCCACAACTGCAGTTATGGGGCCTGGTATTTTGTCTGTGCTCTGAAATGAAAGAATGAGGAAAATGTCATGGTTCTAGTCTCTGAAAATGATGATTTGACATTTTGATGAACAGTTGATTTCCTGCTCTACCACAGACTACCTATGTGCTCTTGGGTAGCTGCCCTGTGCCATCTGGGACCTGCTCCAGCCAACGGATACTGTAGGTGAGCACCTGATGGTGGAAATGGAAAGGGCAAAGCAAAAGGCAAGGCAAAGCCAGATTTTTATCTGGGAAAAAAAAAAACCAAACCAAGAACAATAGAGTTACCAAAACCAACGAGGCAAAACCACCACCTTCCCCTGCCCCCCCCCCAGAACAGCCCTGTCAGGGCACGTAACAGCTGGATCGGGTTGGGAAGGGGCTGGTGGCTCCCTAGCGAAGCTGCTCCTGTTGGAGCAAGTTGTTCCTGTCACATGCAAGGCTTTGTGCGGAACACAGTGAAGTGGTACCGCAATAAAAAATTATCAATCAATCGGCTTAGATGGCTGTTATCTTCCCTACAACCTGTTATCCCAGTAATCACTACCAGCCAGCAGGACTGTCCCCTATGAGAGGTGATTTCAATGCTTTGACATGGGGTGGGCGATGGAAGTGTTAATGCTGTAGATAGAGAGACATTAGAATTTGGAGAGGTTGGGGTGGGCTGGCATGGCCAGAGAGAGGAGTTTAGATTAGCACTGTGGGCTCCTAAATGAACCCCATGGGACAGCAGCAGGAACTTCACAAAGCAGCGAAATGGAGCCAGTGCCGGGGGACGGGGAAGGGCAGATGATCAGATTTCAGGAAAGAAATACAGAAAGAGCAAGAAAACTGCAAGAACTGCAGGCACAAGGGCAGAAGCAGCGAGTTTGGATCAGATCAGAAAGACTCTGAAATTGGATCAGGTCATACAAAGCCACCTCTTTCTTCCAAGCATGAAATGGAAATTCTGCATTTGCATTGCCATGAAATTTGCATTTAGCTTTGTCTGCTTAGGAGGATAGGTGCTCCTTACTAAGCTTCAAATGCCATACCCCTTTGGAGATAAACACTGAATAACTCTGCGGGAACTGCAGCTCATGGCTTCCCTCTTTTGTAGCAGAATCAAAGAAGTACCTGACCTGAGTAGGTGTTAAGACTCTCACTGTATGTGTCTTTTTCAACAGGAATTTAAAACGTTCAGTGTTTCCTGGGATCTGGTCTGAAACCCAGCTTTAAGCAGAGAACCAAGACTGCAGAAATGTTGTTTGATAGTGACTCGGAGGAGTTTACATCCCAGGGAGGAAAGAAAATGCCACAGGCAGGTAGCAGCACGACCCATCCATCCTCTCTGAATGCAGAGCGCTGTGTCCCAGTCATATAACTCAGACAAGGGATAATAAATTAGCATGTTACTAATTTAGGAATTTATTATCCAAGCATGTTGGTTATCTGGTGAGAGGAACGAGAACTTCCTAGTTTAGACAGAGATCCCTGTGACCTTCTATTCACTCTGGCACTGAGTTGGGTTATTTTAAAGATGCTTTAAGCTCAAGACACAAGATAATTCTTTGTTGTCTTTGCTTTGCTTGCGGTCCCATGAAGCTGGACCAAAAAGGATGCAAAAGACTAGCACAAATCAAACACGTCCACCTGAGACACTAAAGGCAGCCACTGCAGCAAGTAATTTTCAGAGATATAGGAAGGCACAGGTATGATGGGAAGGGCCACATTGCTAAACCCTGATAATTGGTCAGGAGACATATGTTGTCTGAACCTTTTATGTTAATACTGCAAGGTTTTTTTTCTTGAACAAAGAAAGAGGACAAATTGATATTGTCGTCAATCAGATGGTGAGAAGTCAAGTGTCATCCTTTAAGAATCTGGGTCTTGGTTTCTACCCTTCAACAGTCATCTGGAAATAAACTGTATCAGCAGAATGGCAGTGTCACCACAGGTGAACTAGGGCCTTTTGCCTGGATGGCAAGTTCAAGATGAAATCAGCCTCATCACATGAGCAGCAAAGTAACTATGCTGGGAAAAATTTATTGTGTAGAAGCCTAGATGTTAATGAACAGAAATCTTTATTTCAGAAGTTATGTTACCTTTCTTGGGTGATGACTGTCAGTGGCAAACTTTTTTCTTTTACCTTCACATTTTCACATATTAATTGAAATAAAATCAGATACATGTTTCAAAAGGTCTCTCTAAGTCTTCCAAGACTTCATTCATTTCATATAAATGACTTCTTTTTGTACAAACTTCTCAGGACAGCAGATTAAAGCAAGGACAAAAATTATAATCCTTCAATGGCACGATAAGAAATGATTGTTCATTTCCAGCAGCAGCCTTCCGTTTCTCAAGTGATGTTCCTCTCTTTAAGTGCTGTCTCCTGCTAAGCACCACACATACTCATATCCTGGCAAACGAAGGTTGTGCCACTTGCTGGCAGCACAATTTAAAAGAATCACTGGATATAAGGCTTGACCTTATATCAATATATATATATATCTCAATATATATATATCTATATCTATCTATCTATCTATATATATATCTACCCTTAGTGATTTAACCTTACAAAATAAAATCTTCCCAGTTATTTTTCCAGCTATGGCACCATTCAAAGATCCCAATAAGGACCAAGGTAGCGTTAGAGTCTTTACACAGTGCTGGTCAGGAGTCTGGGCTTCAAGAAGCTGGTCCAAGCTTCAGGGTGTTTTTGCCTAGCTGAGCATGCAAACCAGGCCATTGGAAGTTCAGCTACAGCGATGGCCTTCAGAGTGTTTGGATCTATTGCCAGGTTCAGGAAGTCACACTCTCTCTCCAGATACTCGTGGAGCAAATTGAGAAGGAGAGCTCTGGGGAACGCGTCTTTGCCATAGCCTGGCTGGAACTGGGCACCGAGTAATGAAATTGGTAGGGCTAGCAAGAGCAAAGCTCCTGCTTCTGGGGTGGGCTTCAGACAGATCTCACAGCTCTTTTCTTCATGTCATAGAAGGGAGAGTCCTGTCTTCACAAGATGATAATCTTTTTAACTGGGAAAATCTTGAGATACGGCTATAAATATACTCTGAGACACTGTATACAACTAACATAAATCAAAATCATGAATCTGGCATTGAACATCTTTAGTAGCTCCTTGTGGAGCCAGAAATCTGAAGCCCAGCTGCTGGGGGTTATTTGGGAGGATTTGAATGGTAACCCAGTAAGTCCAGCTCACAGAAGAAGTCTCAGTGTCTTCTCTAAGTGATATTTTTAGAGTTATTAAAGGCTCTAATAATTCATATATTACTTGCTTATAAATATCTCAGCACTATGTGGGAGTTGCTAAATTAGATTTATATATATTTATATATATATATGATTTATTTTTTTTTTTACTAAGATGGATGCAGCTAGGAGAGCTCTGTTATTAAATTGAGGAAGATAGTAACCTTTAATTTGCAGGTACCTGTCAAGAGGCTATTTGGAACACTAAATTATCCTCGTAGATCTCTAAATGAAGTTGTATTTCCCTTTCATATTATTTTATTCAGATAACTGATAACTTTACTCTGTTGAACTGCAGAGATAAATGCTGTATCTAAATTAATACACAGTCTAAGCCAGAGGCCACCAGGATGACTGTGCGTCCAGACCCAATCATGCTGTAAAGAGGTGGAGATCTATTGAATTCTAATCATCAGCGCTGCATTTCTGACCCACAGAGTCATGAAGATTTAGTGAGTTATGGTAGCAAGTTGTTTGTAAGGCTCAGCTATTGGATTAAAGACCAGAGGTCTTCTTAGAATTGATGGAGTGTGAAGTCTCTTAGTAATCGTAAAAGCAGTGCTCGACCCACAGTTTATTTTCTGTACTTTGCACACTACCTCTTCCCCACAGCAGACACATAAAACAGAGCATCTCTTACAACTGCATACCTGCCTTTATGCCTCAAGGATTCATTGCCTTCTCCCAGTGACACCCAGCTTTTCTGGACATATCCTTGGAAGGCAGGATGCTCAGGGATGTACTCTCTGCTGGATACTTTCAGGGTTGGCAAGAAAGGTGTGCAGATTACTCCAAAAGTTATCACATCCAAGACTCAGTCAGCCAGTGTTCAAGCACTGCCAAGAAAGCCAAAAATAATTCCCAGTAGAGAGCAGTGAATAACAATTCAGGCGGAGATTTTACATGCACCCATGATATTGCCCATTCCTCCTTAAGGCAGAGGAGCTTGGCAAGAGGTTCTCCAGCTCATTGCATCTAGACCCTGCTGTTGCAGGTAGCCAAATGACACACCATCCTCAAAATAGTTTAGTCTTGTATCCTGACCCTATCCAGAAACTGTTCCAGGGACTTGCTTCTCTGATGGTTAGAAGTTTCTAGCTCAAGAGTATCCCTAGGTACACTGTGTGTATCTGTTCTTTCGGCTGCATTAATTTTTTCTTCTCTGGTGCTGAGTAGTCATCCTGTGCATTTGTTCATCCTCACATATTTGCTGACACTGGTCATACACTTGCTCATCCTTCTTTTGCCAGGCTGTAAGTTATACTTCTGTGCTGCTTTTGGCTGGAATAAAGTTAATTTTCTTCTCAATAGCTGGTACAGTGCTGTGTTTGGATTTAGGATGAGAATAATGTTGATAACATGCTGATGTTTTAGTTGTTGCTCAGTAGTGCTTGCTCTGAGTCAAGGACTTTCCAGTGTCCCGTGCTCTGCCAGTGAGCAGGGGCACAAGGAGCTGGGATGGAGCAGAGCCAGGACAGCTGACCTGGAATAGCCAAAGGGATATTCCATACCATAGAACGTCATGCTCAGTATATAAACTGGGGGGAGTCAGTTGGGAGCTGCTGACTGTTAGTTTCCGCTCAGGGCCTGGCTGGGCATCGGTCGGCAGCTGGTGAGGGATTGCACCGCACAGTGCTTGTTTGCGTGTTTTTCCCCCTTGGAGTTATTCCTCTCCCTCCCTCTCCTCTTCATTACTATTATTTCTGTTGTAGTTGCGGGGGTTTGTTTTCTTTCTTTTTCTTTACTTTGTTTCAACTATTAACTGCTCTTATCTTTTTACAGTTCTCCTCCCCATCCCACCAGTGGGGTTGGGGGTGTGGGGGGTGGGTGGGAGAGGGAGGTAGTGGCTGTGTGGTGCTTAGTTTCTGGCTGGGGTTAAGCCACAAGAACTCTTCTATGCTCTTTTTGTAAAAGACAGTATCTTGCTCCTATCCACTCTACTTTCCCACTCCTGTTGGTTTGTGCTTATTCTCACCTGAATGTAGACAGCCAGAATTTTACATTTATGTTTTATATAGAAAAATGTTACAATTCCTGATGCCTGACCAGTGCCTTACACAGTGGTGTCACTACCTCTACTGGGTGTGCTTCTCCTGGTGCAGCCTACCATGGTATTTGCCTTTTCTTAGCCATGCCACATCCGTGGCTCATGGCCATCTTGTGAAGAAAAGCGTTTATCTTTCTTTACCATTTCTCCTGTAATTGTCTATTGCATGATCTTGCAAAGATTCTTGACAAAGATTGTCAGTAACTTCCCTGAGACTGATACAGCTCCTCTCTGTGCAACTACTAAGGACATTTCCTTATTCACCGTACAGTTCTTGCACTGGTCCTCACATTTTCTGATTTTACTGATAGTTTCCCATGTGGGGCTGTCTCTAATGCTATTCAATTTCTTATACAAGGGAAATCCCATGGATATAACCTCTTTATCAAAGGAAGATATCAGGCAGCATGACATGGTCTCCCTTTGATAAATGTGTTATTTTTCAGTCTGCCTTCTGCTCACCTCCATGTCCTTCTTTGTTCCTTGCTTTCACACAGATTCAAAGACATTTGGTACAATTACAATCAGTTTATTACTGTTTAGTTGTCTCTACCAGTTTCCCTGCTTTTTTTCTCAATGACAGCACTATTCTCCAAGAGTCATAGCATACATTTACAGAATTGCCACTGTGAATGCAATTTCACCCTTCTGGGTGAAATACACTGGTATTGCAGAGCAGTGATTCTCCAGTGTCCCCAAGAGCAGCACATTAATCTCTTGCTCACTGTTCCCTCACTTTTAGCAATGTATTTTTCCATACGTGCATTCTTACTGGCCAGCACACCTTTACTTCCAGGTCCAGCCTCATCCATTTGCTTGAAAAGTGATGCTAGGCAAACGTTCAGGTTTTGACCTATATTTAGTTCACCCTTAAAGGTTATAAAAATCTTCTTCTTTCCTTGTTCACCCACTAACCTTGAGATCAAAGGGGAATTCTGGTGGTCAGCACAGCACAGGCAACAGAGAAGGGAAGATGGCCAAAAATTGTTAGTAAGGTAGAGCTGCATTTGAATGTAATCCTCCCTTGCTGTGAACTGTCCTGTTTTACGGATGAAGGATGATCTGACCACGTAGAATTTCATTACCTTTTCTTTGATATATCAGCACATTCAATGTTACAGCCCTCCCACCTGTCTTCTTTAGTTTATTGTCTGCCATTACTTTACAGTGCTAAGCACAGTCTAAACTGAGCTGCTCACAGCAGATACCTGCCATTTTAGAGGGTCATAAAGTGCTGTGCCTAAGAGGCTGTCGGAGTAAACTATAAGAATGCAGTAAAGATGACGGGAGTGCAATTACAGTTGTTAACTCAGCTTTGAAAATGGCAGCTTAAGTCAAGATCGTCCAACAAATAGACAAAGGATGGGCTGCAATCGGGAAAGCTTCGACTCCACGAACCCTGCCCTGGCTCTTTGACCCTCGGCCACTGGTTCACCTCTCCAGCCTTCTCTTTCCTCTCCTACCTTTTGTTCGTTTTGTTGTCTGTTTGGACTGCTGGATCTCTGGGGACAGAAGTAGATTTTTCTTTCATCTCTTTTTGGTGCCTGACGCTTCTCACAACACAAAAAACATACCAGCCCTCTCAGGTTATGTTTCTGTTTTAATCCTCCACCCTCATTTGAGACCTGAGGTGCTCCCTCCCTGCCCAGGGTGCTGTCATGAGCAGATACACCACTGGAGAGTGGGAGCTTTCCTCTCAGCACCCATGTGGGAGCAGGGATGCAAAAGAGCAAGGTGGCTGTCTTCTTCACAAGTCAAAACTGGAACTTTATTTGAAGTAAACTTCAGAGGAGCTAAAGCATCTTTTTCACTCTTTAAAGGGCTGTGTTGCAAGGTACAGCACTCATTTCTTTCTGCATCATGCCAGGGGATTTGCAGTAGGGTAGGTTCTACTGGCTCTCACAAGGAATAGGTATTCATATCTTCTTTCTAAATTACTCAAGCCACTTCTGCCTGCTACCAGCTTTCCTCGGCTGCTGCTGCCCTCTCCCATATTTTCTGTCTTTGCCAATGAACATCACAACATGTTGCACATGTCCCAGATGCTGGAAAGTTGCATCTATGGTGCCTGGTTCTGCACCTCTAACAGCCGTTTGTGCCCTGTAAGATATTAGAAAGTCCTCCACAAAATTATTACTAGAAATAAAGCTAGAAATTACTATTACTATATTACTATTATGGAAATAATAAAAATAATAAATAAATAAATAAATAAATGAAAATGAATAAATAAAATAAAAAAATTAAAAAAGCTCTTCAATTTAGGATTGGGTTGGGTTTTTTTCCCCACATACATGGAAGTGAGCAAAAGTCTGCATGAGAGGAATGAAATAAATAAGTAATTGCTGCACACTGGCCTTACAGTAATTTAGTTATATATAAAAGACATTGTAACATCATCTCAGAAGGTGATACCTGAGGGATATTTATTTTTTTTTCCCCAGAAACTTTCATAATTCTTCGATTGAAAGGGATGTCAAGATATTTTGACCCGTGCCATCCTGCCCAGGCCTGTGCCCTGAGCTCCATAACAGCACATCTTCATATCTGAGATGTGTTAGCTCTCCTGCCTTCCTCTGCAGAGCAAACCACCTTACCGCACCCTCTGTGTTCCTTCGCAGAAAGTCAGGAACAAGTGTGAAGAGACAGGGGACTAAGGAAACTGGAGCATCCCTCCCTGGTAGGTTGGCTCAAGTCCAGCTCAAATGCTAGTCCTCAAATGTCAGATGTCCTCAAATGCACTGAACGCTGACAGTCCCTACTCATTGCCAAAGTATGTCAAATGGTCCCTGTCTGCTTTGAGCAGGTCTGTCCACTGCAGTGAGCTCAGCGCTGGAGATAATGTGACATTTTCACCACCACTAAAGCACAATTTCAGATACAGTAGGGTGTGGAGATTGCATTTTCAAAGGCAGAAAGCTTCCCTTCTTTGCAGTATTGCTTTTCAATAGATTAATGAGAACTCACCGGTGTTGAACTTCTGGGACTGAACTTTCCATAGATGTATGATATTTGCTTCTTGAAGAGTCGTTAGCAAGGTCTGAACCCCTGACCTGTGGCGCTGAACACAGATCTATGCCTCCCAAACTCAAAGCTGAACTTCACGAGCTGCATTAGACTCTTATCTTCTTAGACAACAGGGATGCATGACGTACACTTTGAAGGCACCTGCAAGTTCTCCTGAAGCCAACTATCTGAGGGCAAGGATTTGGCCTCTCAGTATTTTGTGGATTTCCTTGCTCAGACCAGTCAATTAAAACACGCTGACATTTCCTACGACACTCTCTTTCCAGCTGTCTTTTAGGGTTTTTCAACAGGCTTTGGTGCCCAGCAGGTGCTATAACTGGAGCAAGTCTCTGACATTTTAAATTCAAGCAGCCGTGACACTTGCCGGAACAACCCTTCTGAAGTTGGTCACATAACGTACCCCTCACCCACCTGTCCGAGCACGTCTGACTTGAGTGCACGTTCATGCTGACAGAATAAGTTTTCTTTGGTAAACTTTTGACTTTTATAGAGTTTTTTGATGAAGGTTGAACTGAAGATGAACCCAGCATAAAAATCTTTCCAATATCCATAGGCCAAAGGAGAAAGAAAAGGCAGA
>JAVJGJ010000047.1:58368644-58413455 GCA_035590215.1 Microhierax caerulescens | reverse complement strand
ATGAAAAGAGAGAGATATCCATTAACTTTGTGACTTAGACCATGTCCAGTAGGAATGTGACAGAGGACAGAGACGTTTGAGGCTCTGAATGTACAAGAGTGGGCTGTAGAGTGCCACCAGGATGCTGCTGGTTTCTACCAGTCCAGCAGTACTGGTGATTTCTTCAGTTCAGGTTTCCAGAAGCATTAAAACACCAAACATAAGGTGAGATGAAAGGAGAAAGAGAAGTGGAAATAGATAAACACCGCCATGTTTCTGGGCCTGCATGGCTGGGGTGATGATCCCAAACTAGGTGGACCCCCCCAAATGCTCTTGCACCAGTAGAAATTTGCCCATGTAATGGTACATCTCCGAAATGGTCACTGCTGTCCTCTTCAGTGCATTTTAGTGCTCAGCCATGTATCAATTTGCTTTTACTTTCTCTTGTAGCTGATCCATCTCAAAAGGATGCTTTGCTGCCAAGAGGGTTTGCCCTTTGGATAAAGATTCAAACCTACAAGTTGTGGAGTCAAGGGACAGGATAAGGAAAGAAGAGGAGACTCTGCCTTATCTCCCTTTCCTCCTGATGCTGACCGGGCGCTCTCATCTTGCCTTGTTACTCTTGTTTGCAGAGCTGAGTATTTCACGTAAGCAGGAATGGTGCTGATTCAGGCTAAGCCCACTGGGTCCGCCTCCAGAAGACTTGAAGGGTCTGTCCTCTGCCTCCCTGTGCTGTTGCTTGCTCAAGACTCATCCTAATCTCACAAAATGCTGCCAGTTATGTCTCAATCTCTCCTCATTGTGTTGGAAGGAGCAAAGCAGTACTTTCGTCTTCTGTATCACAGCAGTGCCATCACTTCTAGCACAGGGAAGAAAAGTTAAGAGCTGAGCTGAACACAGAAAAAGCAGAGCTAATGAATTGGAAAATGTTCAGCAACATATTCCTTGTTAAGAAATGATGAAGCAACAAGGCCTTCGCTCTTTTTTTTCGCTCTTTTTTTTTTTTTTTTTTCTTTTTTTTTTCCTTTGCCCCCAAGACCAGGTCATTTTGATTGGAGAAGATGAGAAACCAAAATCCCCAGTCAGTAGCTGAGTAAAGGAAGGAGACAGGAAACACTCTGTTCTAATATGTGTCATGCAGGGTTGCGTACTCAGAGAGGCATCAGGCATGGAAGGGAGGTTGAAAGAGCCCCTTCCCTCCTAACAAGCAGAGCATCCCCCAGGGGATACAGGAGAGGAACCCGACTACCAAGCTATTTGCTTTCCCAAGCCTCCTCTGTTTCTCAGCCTCCCATCCTCTTTTCTCAGGATAAATAAATAGGTAAACACAAACATTTTGATAGGTCTCCAATGCGCATGGGTTTGGCACAAAGAACTCCTTGAAGCTTCAGCATTTTTCACATGTCAGGAAAATGGATTCACGCTCACTTCTGGTGACAACAAACCATTTTCTGCTCTGAGCAGTTTGCATTCAAAAGTACTTCTTAACATCCATCCTTCAGCCAGCTCCTGAAATATGTGCCTCTTCAAACGTGCTTCTGTTGGGTTTCTGATTAGCCCTCAAAGGCTAATCTACCTCATGAGAATTTTGTTGCTTAGGGTGTTGGCAAGTAAGGACCACAGTGCATTAATGCCCAAATAACAGGCATTTTATTCGCTATGAAATACTGTTCTTATTAATCCCTTTAATCATTTGAATGGGCTTGATGATAAGAGGTAGATATATTCTCAGACGTCCAGGAATTATTAATCTTGTTTGTTTACGCAGGGGAAATGGATAGATTCATGTAATATAAAACAAGGGCAAGAAAAAAGTAATTTTACACAAATGTCTTATTAGTTAAATGATTGCTTCTATTTCATATGATTGAAGACGACAAGGAGATCGGCAGAATGAAAAGAGTTTTTCAAAACTAAATGTTTCTTCCAACATCCTCCTCTCTGTTTTCTTTCACACACAGGAATTGCTCACAGGCAGCTTTGTGGCAATTTTAATGACTTTTGTTAAACCTCTGAACAAGAGGAGGAAAAACTCACCCATAGGGAAAGCTGGCAAGTACAAAAATAATAGAGGGCCAGAGAGATTTCACCCAGTTGAAACATTTCTTTATAAGGCCACTGAACTTTTCCAAACAGTAATCTACTGCTTTGAAACAGAGAAACACACCACCACTGCACGGCCAGGGATGCTGCTGCAGAAGCAGGTGCATGGTCACAGTCTGCAGACTCCGGCATATGGGTAAACCTCCCTTTTGGGGCCAGCACTCCTGAAAAAATATTATCACATGATTTATTAGAGGCTGTTCATATGTGGAGGCTGTCATCTGGAACAATGAGGTCCTTCTTATGCCTTACAAAATATCTGCCAGCCTCGTGTGGATGGCTTAAATGAGCAAAGATGTCTCAGATGACACAGGTACCCCCTGAGGATCAGCCGTACTGCTGCTGCTGCAGGTTGTGTCTTGTGGATCCCTGTGGGTGTGCCAGGAATTGGATATCGTCCATTAACATCTTTCCTGTAGCCATGTTTGTAGCTACCATGAGGAAAGAGCAGCCAAAACGAGCCATGTTTTCCTGAGGGATTTTCCATCAGGCAAGGAAGGCTCTTCAGTGCTCTCAGGACAGGGCAACGCAACGAAAGTAGAAAAGCTTCAACCATGCATCAGCTTGAACTAGCTGAGAACATCACCAGCCCCACAGGATTTGGCCCACTTTTGCTGACTGCCACTAGTAATAACTCTTTTTCTTCTAAGGTTGCATTGCTCTGCTTCGGTAAAATGAATTCCTGTAGTGGGAATTACAGCAGGGGGGACAGAAAGACCCAGGTTCTGCAGAACTTCTCTATTCATCTCACACCTTCATTGCTAAGGCTTGTTTTGCACCAAGACTGGCACAAGCCAAAGTGACCCAAGGAGGTTTAGCCAATACAGTGACACAGCCCTGCCCTATTTGCAGTCTGAAGACACTAAAGGGCCCCAGGCTGGGATTCTCCAGTACCTCCTGCTGCGATTTTTCACCACCCTAAATGGGTGTGAAGTACTCCCATACTGACTGATGAGCGTGCAAATGACTGTAAATTGCAAAAGAGAAGCAAGGCACTGCTTTCTCTCCTTCAAATGGTTCTGGCTCATTCAGCCACAGGGATACCCTCCAGCCTTGCCCCTAGGAGATGCTGTCAACTGGGACACACAGATAAATACTGTAAATACTGCCAGCCCTCATCTGTGTGCTGCCTTGCCTTCGCAGGGGAACCAGGGTCTGTGCAAGGGAGGGGGCTGGGGGAGACAAGAGCTAGGCAGTGTAGGGCAGTTTGCAGCAGCTCCTGCAAACCCAGCATCTGAAGGGAGAGGAAGAGGCTGTGCAAATGATCAGTCAGTCCCAAAGTGGTACGAACATGGTGAGGCCTCAAGTGTAAACACATCAATAGGGATGGAGCTTTGCAGAATGAGGTGCGCAAGTCACAGCAGCCCGTGGGAGGGGCACTTTCACCACCCCTGGAAAAAGATGACCCTCAGCTCTCCATCTGTCTATCTGCAGTGTCTGATGAGTCCTCATTTCCCGATCTCCCAATAAATTATTATGCAGTTTAAAAATTCGTTTAAAGTAACTCATTTCTAGGCGATTTCAGAGTGTTAAATTCTTCTTGAGTACCATTCGCCTTATTACCTCCATCATTATAGCTGCAGCACAAATTTTATTTGTTTTAGGTAGATGAAAGACAAAAAGAGACATATAAACCTTCCAGTGATCCCCTGTAGCTAACAACCTTTCTGTTTGGAAAGGCAGACAGATGCAGGTATATTTACCCTTCTCCAAATATGACTCAGAAGCATTTGAAAATTAGATCTCAGCTGTTTCTGTTTGTTCTAAATATTTCATTAAGCTGCCAGATAAACATTTTGCAGCATTAAAAATATACTGTATTTCTACTTAATGACATTAATATAAATTAATATGTTTGAAAGGTCTTCAACTTTTAAATGTAGTTTCTAATATATTTTTAGGCAGATATGCAACTTAAATATCAATCCTTGTTTCTTACTTTAATTTCATTGAGCACTAAGATAAGAATTTCTGGCATAATGTAACACAGGAAATTTGGTCATGATTTATGAAAAGCCTCATTTAACATTGATAGAACTACAGGGACCATTTGTCCCTGGTCAGTGGTGTATTCCTAAGGTAGAACACAAAAACGTGCCTTAAAATGTGCTTTGCAGTGCCACAAGAGTAAAGAGAGAGAGAGAGAAGGAGTAGGATTTCAGCTTTATTGTTCAACCTTAACTGCAAAATAATTATTGGAGTAACAGGACCGAAATGCATTGAGCAATCTCAGGTAGGATGGTCTGGCGCCCAAGGAAATGCAAATTAAATTCTGACATCTTTGGTCCTGGGGGGTTTTGGTTCACGGCACATGCCCTGGAAGGGCATGTATTAAAGGGCTGTAAAAGAGGTGAACAGACAGACAGCAGGAGAGACCCCGTGGCCCCAGGAGGAAGGGTGCAGGAAAGCCACCAGAGCAGGGGTGCACTGTCCCCTTCCTCCCTAAACAAGCTACTTCAAAAGTCTTCCCAAATGTAGAGAGAAGGAAGTCACATAACTGTGCTGAGCTTGGACCAGAGAATTACTAGAAAGCCATACACTGAACCTGCTGATAAAGTAAAATTATATCAATACAAACAATACATAGTATATAATACTACTATTACATTTTTGAGTCTCCCTCCATGTCGATTGTGAATGTGGGCTTGAGAAAATTGCTAATTTTTGGAGAAAAGTGTCTAGAAACCTCAAAGCTTTTTCCTTCTTTATCTCCTCAGTTTAGCCTCCACGCTTCCCACTCACATACTGGCAGCCAGATGAAAAATGTGTAGTTTGGTGCGATTTCTAAAGGGAAGGAATTACCAGCACAAGAAGAAAAAGCCCACAGTAGATCATTTTTAATGGTGTCTGAACCACCGGGATTCCCAGTTGAGCCGTGTCAGGGGACCCATGCCAACAACCTCAGATGGGAGGCAGAGTCCCAGGCTAAGGTCCTCTTCAGTGTGCCGGGGGCTGGGTGCTGCAAAGGCAGGAGGGCAGCTGCTCCAGGGCACCGAACCGAACGAACACTGAAAATAAGCAAGGCAAATGGGTTGTCTTTGCACCGACTTGCATCTGTGCTGGAGTGGGGAGAGCTGGTTACATCTCTCCCAGCCATCAAACCACTAGTGAAATCCACCCCCCCTTGGCTGCTTTCATGAGTACGTGGAAATACTTTACAAAGTGAACGGTCTAATTGCAGCACCCAGCTACGCTGTGAGAACATGAGCATATTGCAGCGTCACCCAGGCTGCCCTAGGGAAGGGAACCTGCCATCTCCCCAAATGACAGTCCCCTCCCTCCCGTCAGTCCCATCCAGCAATGGAGGAAGATGCATTTCCAATCTCAAAACAAGCGTACTTTCTCCTAACTTCATCTCAAGGCATTTAGCTATGAGACTTTCACCAAGTAGCTCCGTAAGAGGGCAAAAATTGATGTCGACCCTTCTCCTAACTGCATAGAGGCCAGCAGAATTCTACAGCTCTGTCTATTCTGCCAGTCACCCAAATCACTCCTTCACAAGACCCAAGGGCAAAAAAATAAGTTGTGAAGGCATCGTTCCTAAAAGGAGCAAAAGATTTCCTTTTTCTTCCTATCTCCCCAAAAGCGTCTTCACTTCTGAAGCTCCCGGAGTCATTGTTGCTCTAAATGCTTTTCCTCTCTGATTCATTTCAGATCCAATTTGCTGCCTTTGTCCCTGCTATTTAGTCTGTTCACATCTGTGGAGCCAGATATTACTTAGTTCTTCATATTTTCTATAGTTAAAAAGGTTGGGAGTGATAAGACCCACTGCAGTTCTTAGAGCTGGCTATTCCTCTTACTTCTACTCAATGTACTCCTTTAGCAAATGGAGGGTGACATTACAAAGTGTTCTGCTCCATCCCAGTCCTCCGAGCTGACTGCCATCTCACCGCCTTCCCCTGCGTCCCACTCGGAGGTCTGAATGCCCAAAGGCTGAGCTTCTGACAGCAGTTCCTTTTCAAAGCAAGTTCCCTTTCTAATGAATCCTTATCACTGGTACTTATGCTGCACACAACTAGGTGACAAGCTACTGGATCTAGGGCTGGGTAACAATATTCTGCCTCATTAAAACCTCACTCAAATGTTCTGACTGTGTCCCAGACACAACCATCATCTGTTTCTGCCACAAGCTGCAATTTCACTGCAATCACCAGGCGAAGTTTCAAACTACAAAGTGCTACCCCCTAGCATTCATTTGACAAAAGAAAACCCTCCAGACCAGTAAATTCTTCTCAATAGCATTCATAGTCTTCACACTTTCCTGATGCACACAATCCCAAGGCAACTTTCTTCTGCAAGATCATCACTGGAAGGTCAAGGCATGGACTCATGCAACAACTGGTCAATACATAAATTGACCATTGCAAGAGTGATTTGCACACAAGCAAACCCAGCAAGCAAATTCAGAATTCATGTAACTTTGCAGCCAAGACTTCTTTAAACCCTTTTTCTGAGGATATTGAGTTTAAGCAGCTATTTTCTGCATGTGTGTGTGCAAGAGAAATGAATGGCGTGACTCTCCTGCTATAATAAAACCAAAATCAACGTAAGAGCAGAAGTCTCAGAGATGTTTCATGAAAATTGGCTGCCAACAAGAGCTTGTAAAGCACTAAAAGATGCAACATAAATGCACACGTCATTAGTCACTAGACAGCCAGCCACAAGATGTAGCAGGAAAACAGACTGCAGCACATCCAGTGCGTACAGACCAATGTGCTTTTAAAAGGGGGACCCAAACACCCAGCATCCCTGCTGCTTTTAACATGAAGTACTTCATTGCACCACAGATTGGGAATGATAATTGCACTCAGTGTAAAAAAACCGTCCCAGAAACTGAAGTAATGTGTAACTTCTTAAGTGTTAATTTCTGAGAACAAGAATTTGAGTGAAATGCCTGGAACAAGTGAAAATCAGTGTTTGTTGACAAGCAGTCTTCATGGAAGTTTTCAGATCAGTTCCTTGCACAACTCCCACGTTGCCTTTGACATTTGGAAGCCCTTGAGATTTAATCATTAATACTGGCTCATCTGTATCTGTGGGTTTTAACATCGATGTATTAAAAATTTCATCCTACAGAGGACCTGTGATCTTCTCAGGGATTTGAAAGCGCAACGGAAGGTAAGGACATTTAGTGGAAAAAATAATGATGCTGACACAGAAAATATTAAACAGTTAAATAATGACCTCGCTTCCACTAAACTGAGAAGGATAATTAAAATATCTCGTCTTTGTTCAATTTAAAAGGCAAGTACCAGTAGAATGAACCACCAAGCAAGCAGAGCCAGAAAGGGATGTGCCACTGCCATCATGAGGTGTCCAGGCTGGAGCCACAGTCTGATGTTATCACAGCTACGAGCGATGCTATTGCAGTGCTGGTTATTATTACCCTGCTATAAACCACCACTTTCTGAACGATGGTGTCACAAATACTGATGGAACCTACAGAGTCAAACTATAAATATATAAAAAAAAAAAAAAAAAAAAAAAAAAGGGAGGGGGAGGTATTTTTTACCCAGGTCTGTTGTTTGATTCATTATACAGTTGTGCTTCAGAGCAGGAACAGGAGCAAACTGCCTGGCAGCTGGGAACTCCACAAGTCATTGCAGTATCTCCTTTTTCTGGGAGGTTTCTTCTGGGTTCATTGAAACATGAAGCAAAACTCAACCCTTGTTCTAGGCTAAGACTGACTCTTTCCAGATCGTTTTTACTGAGGACTTCTCACCTTCTGACAGATCATCTCCCTGTTTTAAGGGCAAGTATTTGACTCTTCTACACTGTGCACCCACAAGACTCTGAAGGAATCCACCTGGTCCACACACTTCTGAATCTGCAAAAGAGATCTGCACATCTATGAACATTTTTGCATGCGACCATCCTTGTCTACCGTAAGCATTCCATGTGTCGTTGCAGAAAACTTACAGGCTTCCATTAGGGTTAAATGCTACCATAATTAAAGCAAAGGAAGTTTTTCACTGAAACATATCCTCCAAATTTTCTTTCATTTTGAAAGGAATGGCAAACTAAAATCGCAACATGCTTTGCATTTTATACTGCTGTTTATTTAAGCACAATTTCAGCCCCACTGAGGAGTCGATTTCCCACTTCCCTGACAGGAAAAGCCTATATAAATATCATAGATTCAAACAACAGCATCAAGTAACCATAGTTACTCTATCTGAAAAAAAAATTCAACATGAAAACTGTAAAGATTAATCATTAGACTAATCCCAAAGACAAAACGGTTTTCTCTCTTCTTCATCCCAGAAGCTCTGTGATGCAGGGCAGTGTCAGCGGGATGTGTGCAGAAAACACTACACACGAGCAAGCTCTTTGACAAAACATTTGGCTTTGACACGGGAGGAAAAAAGCTTATGCATGCAAAGCACGATTTCTTCACCTTGCTGACTGCTAGACCAGAAAACCTTGACACGTCTGGGCCAGTTAGAGAAGGTTATACAATGTTTTCAGAAATCATTAGGTTTATTATAAAACATCAGCAGGAGAATGATGCTGGTAATTATTTAAACAGGTGATTATGCAAAATACTATTACCAAACAATTTGTACCTCTCTTCAGAGAAACCTGAAAAACATTTTCCATTAGTGAGAATCCGATTCTGGTGGCATCCTTGGAGTTAAGCAATAAGTAGAGCTAAGATAAATGCTTTGAGTCACTGTATAAAATCAATATGCCATCAATGAATTCTGTATTTGTTCCTACATAACATCCCAAGTGTTATATGCAAGAGCGTTTGTGATTTTAAAGGATGATCAGGGAGCAGTTTAGTGGCATCATATCCATTTATCCTATATAGTCACTCCAAAGGAGGTCAATTATGAATCTTGTAGTCTTATAATTTCTTGTATCAGTTAATTCTGTCTTCAGAGGTATTGGGGGAAACAAGCAACAGCACTGTCTACAGAGCTCTTCTGCTTTTGACTGCAACCAGCCACTGGTTGCCTAAGGAGAAAAAAAGGCATAATATTTAAATACTGCAAATGCCAGAAATGTTAAAGATGAGACAGGATAATGTACCTGCACAGTTTAACAAATTCTTTTTCACTCTGATTTCCGAGCTGGGCAACATCCCCTGACCCCATAGCTGTTTAGGTGGGCAGCTTCAGCAGCTGGTTTGTTGGTCAGGCTGCGGCCGTTGCTCCGAGCTGAGCTTGTCACTGGGCTGCCTGCCATCACTGCGGATGGCCGAGCTGACCCTATCACTTGCACAAAACTTTGGTTCATAAGTTATTAAAACTACCTCTCCTTTTTCCAGTCAGAAACTCATGCATTTGGGGAGGTTCCTTGGATTTCATCAGGGTTCACGCGTGACCAGTACAACAAGAAACAGAGCTCACTTGATGTTGACACCTGAAAATGGAGGGTTACATCAGACCACCTCATGGTGGGCTCCCTTTATAGTTAAAGGAGAGAAATTGGCACTTCTAGGGTGGGAGTCCTGTGGCCAGTTTTAGATGTCTGCTTCAGGATTAGATGAATTGCACCATAGATCCCAGTGACTTATACTGACTAAATCTCAATTGATTTAATCATGGTGTAGTCAATGGACATATTGACTAACTCATACAGATGTCTGCATTGTAGATGTGTAGATTTACTCAGACAAACCTCTGTATGGGGCCATAATTAGTTTCCTAAAAATAAGTGTACTTGCCATGCAAAATGCCTTTGGGTATCTGGGATGTGAGTCTTGCAGGTAAGACAGAAGATCTACAGAAGACTTGCCTGCTGCAGTGACACTGGTTGGGGAGGAATCCCTTGAACCTCTCAATAAGCCCCAGGTGTGTTTGCAACTGAACCGACCCACACTACATGCAGACAAAGAAAATGAATGACATTTTCACACCAGCCAGGTCTCCACACCATCTTTCATGGTGACAGTGGCAGCAGCAACTGCTTGGGGCTGCACATGTGCCCAGGGAAAGGAGTTTGGCCATCTGTGCCCAGTAGTCGCATCATGCAGCAGGTAGAAGGACCTTCCCAGGAGGACCTTTGCAGCTGCTGCCAGCTGCAGGCACTGCTGCAGTGCTCCCATTGCGGTTACTACATCACATGGTTTATCTTGCAAGCTTACTGAGCTCTGCTTCAAGAGCTGACAAGCTGCTTTGCCCTTATTAAACTAACTGAAAGGTAGTTTTGTTAATTAGAGCAATCCAGTCTAAATTTATTCACAGAAAATTTATAGTAATTTTGTGTTGCTGCAATTCTGACCTTTGGCTGAAACATTTCATTCTCCTCACTTGTGTGTTCTCCTCTGTTATACTCACAGGCAACAACAGTTTCCTACAACATCCACATGCAGTTTTTCTCCAAAGGACAAAAAAGGAGAAGAAAGCATCTCATTTTTCATCCTGGGGAAATGAACACATAGTCTCCTCATTTGTAAAATAAAACTGCTGCTTAACTAAAGCTATACATCTCTGTTCAGCTCACAGTTGGAAAGCAACCATTTTAAAGTGCAAAATATTTTTCTTCTCTAATGTTTGTTAGAGACAATTAAGACTAGTCCTTCCTTTCTCCAGTTTGGTATTACAGGGCTTTACATGTGGTAGGAGCCTAGAGGTAGCACTTGTTCAAAGGCACTGTTGTCCTCCAGTCCAAAAGGATGTAACTCACTTTCAAAAGTGAACCAGGATTGTCTGAGATTTTTATTAAAGGCTGCCGAGGTGAGCCAGATGCTCCTGTCTTCTTCTCACAATGCTTTTCTCTACCTTTCCCTACAGTTTAAAATAGCAAAACATCAGCCTTGCTGCGAGTCATGGAAGTCATGAGGAAGAAAACATTACAGATTAGAATGAAGCACATAAACTTGAATATGATATCAAATGCACTAATGGAGGCTGGAAGAATAAATAGTTAAATGGTGGTGGAATAAAAATACAATCTTTTCAGAATCTATGAAGCAGAACAACTTTCCATCAGTCTGAACCTGTCAGGAGCATCAGCTATGCTTCAGCTGTCTGAAGCAGATCCAGGAAGGACAGAAGCCTAGTCCTAGACTGTGACCAAAAATTGAACTTACTCTGAGGCATAGTTGAACTGTGAGAAGAAGAAAGCCGATGCCTGATCAGACAGAGGTCAAAGTCATATGTATTAATAGATGCTCTGCTATTTGACCTTATTGGTTTGTTGGAAAGGGAAAGTTCTACAAGGAGGTATTAGTTTGGAAGAAGTTCCAGCAGGTCATAGGTTGACGCCAGCTGATCCTTGCCTGCCCCAGAGCTTTGGAGATCTGTTTTCCTGTCACCTTCCCCAGCTCCCTGGCCATCTGCCTGGTTGTTCGTCAAGAAACTTGAGTGATTTTCCTGACTTTGGTTCTCAGACGTCCAGGCTCTCATGGCTTCTGTGGTGTTACTGCTGGCCAGGGGAGCAGTCACCCTTGGTCACTCATTACCAATGAAAGCTTTGTTTCCCTCTAAACCATTCTGATAATGGACAAGACTGCAAAGAGAGAAGACACCAACTTTTCCTATGATCAGTTCTGGCATTTCTAAGGCTCTGAAGAAGGTGCTGTAGCTTTTATGAAGATCTGAATTCGTCTACAGACTTCACACCATGAAAAAGGATGCTCCTGTTTTCTCTGCACCTATTCTAAATTCAGTTGAGCACTGTCCTTGGAGTGAATTTGGCTTTGTGTAAATATTCATTGGAGTGCCGTGCAAAAGGAAATTTATGTCAAAACTGCAATTTATGTCAAAACCATGTTGTTGGTTGTCAGCAAATACGAGTCCATATGTATTCACTTCCTGACAAGGCAATGAGCACGAGGCACAGGCACTACTGCAAACCACTTGTATTCTCAGCAAGATGCAGACTGCCATGGCCTTAATGGGGTATCATTAGCATCACAGGCTTTTTAAGTATCCAGTACAGGTGTTAGAAACTGCCCACAATTGGCCTGGTTTATTTTTCCATAAAATCCCTACATTCAGCGCAATATTTCATCTGTGTATGATAGCAAGTGAACTATGACTTTTAACAGTAAATCCGTCAGTGGGACATAAGCAGCATAGCCTGAACACGGATCCCTGTTGTGAAGTGACGTGTGAACTACAAGAACATAATTTACATCTAGAAGGGACTTTGAGACACTAGAGACTGTAAAATGTCTAGTTCTGCTGAGCAAACCATATAGAAGTGTATGAATCTCCATGCGACGACCCTGATGAGTTGTGATGATGTGTGCTGTTAAACCTTCAGCACGCATCCTATGTAGGACGTGTGTCTGAAAGGACAGATTTCAAAAGGCCATTCAAAAATATCTGCCATCCAAGAATCTCTACTATCTGTGGGTTCAGCCTAAAACGCAGCAAAGTTAACACAATCTTGTTACTGATTGCAGTGGCGTTGGGATGAAGCTGCCTATCCAGTCATAGAGAAAACACCATGAAACTGTTCAGTTCAGGTTCTGATGAACGGACGAGTTATAGGTCACTGTTGTGTGCTGCATCAGTTACTCTGGCAGGGGTGTGCAAGGCAAAAACATTAATTCCATTAGCTGTCAGAATGTGAGCTTGGCTCAAGAAAGTGCTTGTCTTCTGCACAGAGATACAAATCCCTGGAATTTTTTGCCAAGGTAAGTGTTGATCTAACTGTGATGCAAAAGAGTCCCAGATATTCATGAAATACACCCAAGTTCCTGCACCTTCAGTCTAACACAAAAAAAAAAAAAAAATCACCATAATCAGCAAATGTTGTTATATCAGTCCAAACCAAATGCACAGGGAAAACAGGAATGTACAAGCGTGAGAAGCAACCTGTGCTCACAGCAAGCTCAAGAGCATCATTGGTAACAGCCTTTAAAATATCACACAGCTACATCCTGTGCCTGGGAGCATCTCCAGGAGACCCAACAGCAGATCTAGCAGCAGTGCTACAAAAACTGTGAGGTTTTATGGCCCAGACTAGTACAACTGCTAATGTGCTCAGAGGGAAATATCTGAGTTTTAAAGATTAAAAATTTGAGCCTGATGTAAAAGACCTGGCCAGCTTGAGCTGGTAGAGCAGAACTGCACTCAGGACACACAGGCTTGTGTGTCTTTGGGTTTGGGATGAACTAAAGGAAGAGACTGAAGTGTAGTCCATGTTTTATCTTAGCTTTTTTTTTATTGCATCAAAGTAAAAGTAGGCTGTTAAATATATAAATAACACGTAGGTATGTGGCCTGGTTTTCTGAGGTTCTTAAGCACTTTTTGCTTCTACTGATTGTAATGGGCATTGCTTTCATACAGTAAGGCCACTTTGGTACTTCCTAGAATCCCATGAAAAAGAAAAGGCAGTACTTCTGGTACCTCACTTAGACCCTTTCCCAACATCAGGAATAAGGCCAGAACTTCTCTGAAGTTTTATGTATTGGGGCGATGTTTTAAGACATGGAAACCACAAATGTTCTCTTCCCGTAGCTACCCAGGCTTCAGCAACACTCCTAAACCTGCCTAGATTCGCTCAAAGATTTGCACAAATTTACCCAGAGCTTTCAGTGAATATATCCAAAATTTCAAGTTTGCAACAAAGCCACGGATGTGTTTCTGCAGTTTTCAGTTTCAGGTTGCAAGTTTTACAGCAGTCTTGTTTGCTGTCTCTGATAAACATCTTTTCGGGTGGCAGGGCTCCCTTTGAAAGCATAAAAGGAGTTCCCCTTTGAAAAACGCCTTTTGTGTGAGATTGGTATCCCTATGATCAATTTTTTATGCTGCCCTTTTTCTGTCTTTGTGCGATTCTGATTCTCAAATGATAATCTCCTAGTCATTGCACATTTTATTTTAGCTGAGCTATCATTAAAAATAACATCCTTATCATACCTCTCCTGGATACATCACATTATTTTATGCAGGACTTCCTCCCCCTTCCAAGTGAAAATAGTACCAGAACTTCTTTCACAAACTGCAACATTTTTCCTTGAAGAGATAGACACCCTGACTAGAGCTGACTCACTAGCAGTTGGGAATTGTGAGCAAATTGCTTCAAATTCTTTAAGAGCAAGGTTGAGTGATTGTCAGGAGACACTGAACTTGAGACATTCAAGCTCAAATGCAGACGTCTGTCATTTCTGTTAATAAATCCATCAGCTGGGTGCAGTCTTTGGCTGGTGACGGTCAATAGCTCAAATTAGAGTCAAGAAGCCACCTAGACCTATATCCAACTGGTGCAATAAAACGAGAAACAAGAATACTGTGAACTTTCATGCTTCTTTTTTAAAAAAAAATTATACCTCTTGGTTTGTCTATGATTAGAATAAAACGTACTCTCAGAGAGATTGTTGTCATGATGTGCCCAGCTTAGTCAGACCCAAAGTTTATCAGAAATCTCAGAAAAGATCTGCTTCTCTGAAATTTCTGGTGTGTTTTCTTGAGGACAATTCTATAGAATTCTCTTTTACATGAAATTAGTTATAAGTGGAAAGCTAAATATTTGTTAGTTTGTCTTCCCACCCCCCCAACCACATGATGAAGCCTCAGAATAGGCAACTAGCATTAGCTATGAGACTTCATCTTCTTCACAGTTACACTCATGCACTCAGTGGAGGAATCTCCATCCAGCAATGAACTCTCCCAGAACAGAGACCTCTGGGGATGTCCTCCTTAACCTACCATAAGGATCTAGAGCTTGAACCTCCTGCCATGAGCTTCCCATAAAGAAGAGCTCTGTTTATTAAAAGCAGCATATGCTCCAGTTGTCAGTAAGTCATGCAGGTGGTTTGTGGGTCACGATCGTTGTTACGCCATGGGCTGGCAGGATACTCTTAGCCCAGGACTCCTATTTATATATTTTATACAGAAGGAGGCCTTGGGATGTTTCCTTTGTGACCTGATAATAATATACTGTCCTTCCACATGTGCCTTTCTTCAAAGTACCAGTCTTTTTTTTTTCTTTTCTTTTTTGTTGTTGTTGCTGATATGGCCTCTATGTGCAAAGGATACTTAAAATTACACACATTTATTACAAATTAATAATTCATCATGCACTCTGGTAACACCTTTAATCCTTCAAGAGGACTTTACAGAGGGAATGAACAAAGCCTAGCAACTTAGGGCTGCTTTAAATGTTTGCACAGAACCTTGGATCTGTACAAGCTGGATCTTACGCTCACAGACCCTAGTGTAGCACTCTCAAAAGCCTTTTCAGACCTGGAGTGAGGCTGTTTGCATAGTTCTGTCAGGCAGATCCCACCTGGTCTCTTCAACATTGAAGTTCATTGAACTTTCCAAGAACTTGCAGCACTGGGCTGCAGATCACTCTGCGGAGTTCACCCAACTATGCTTGCAAGATCCCTCTGTGATAGGTGAGTATTAGGGCCCTCATTTCACAAACAAGCCCAGAGGCACAGTTAAAAATTGTGATCAATATACAGACGGAATAAAAGAAGAAGAAGAAAAAACCAACCAAACAGGTCAACTAAATTGTTTGTTACGCATTTTTCACTCAGCATCCCCTGGAAGCAAGCAAATTCATAGCAAAGTCTGGAAACATTGTGCTGTTCCAATGTGGGTGTATTTTGGTGGGTTTCAGCTCTTTTTTTTTCTCTCTTTTTTTTTTTTCATTTTTTTTTTTTTTTCATTTTGCAGACCTTTGGACATTTCCCACAGAGGCAGGAACCCCTAAATAGTTACCCTGAGTATTTTTTTTTCCCTAATTACTCCTTCAGCATCCCTAAGAAGGAAGCACAAACCCTCTTAGCCCCCTGCCCTCATCCTCCCTCCAGGGGACCACAGATCATAGGCTGAAAATCAGGCCACATAGATTTTTCAGTATCTCCCCAGACAGACTGTTTGGAGCTCTCTGTCTGTTCCTTCCCATTTCAGAGCCTGTTCCAAATGCACTGAAAACCACTCCGGAACAAAACAGACTTTTAAAGTAACATGTTTGGGCTCATAGAGTTTGAATACTGTAAATCAAAATCAGAAATATTCCAGTTATTAAGATTTGCTTTCAACATCTCACAGCTCAAAGCTGCTTTTTTGTTTGTTTGTTTGTTTTTTAAGGTTTTTATGTAACTTGTGCCTGGACTGATTCTTTCTCTGAGAGAATGGACCCTCTAAAGGCTGGACCGCAAATATTTGGGTATTATTAGGAATAGACCAGTTTCTATTCCTAATTATGTTCCTAATTATATTCCAGGATGCCCCATCCCTGGAAGAGTTCAAGGCCAGGCTGGATGGGGCTTTGAGCAACCCGGTCTAGTGGAAGGTGTCCCTGCCCATGGCAGGGGTTGGAATTAGGCAATTTTTAAGGTCTTTTCCCACCCAAACCATTCTTTGATCCTATGATTCTACTGACAGGTCTCTGCACAAGGGCTGTCTTGTAGTGTCTTGCTATAAACGTAAGTATATTCCTTTAAACAGCAGTACCTCTCTCAAGCTGTAGCAATCCAAACCACAGCCTAGAGAGATTGTTTTGAACCTTGCTCTGTCAACTCATTTTGAGAAAAGGAAAGAAACTAAGTCTCAAAAACTGTAAAGCAGATCTGTGTGGTCAGCATATCTCATTGACTTGTCAAGGACAGTAAGTCTATGTTTCCTTCTGTTGTTACCCACACTCTCTTACATTTCCCACTATATCCCACCAAAAATGAGGGCAAATCCAACAGGGGTGTACGCCATGGGACTGCCAGTGACAACAGTTATTTTCAGTTACTCTTCTGTACTTTCTCAAGTAGATGGTGATTCTGGAGGCCTCTTTTAGCAACTGCATAACCTGAAACATAACAATTCTCTCCAGAGAATCACATCAAATTCTTTCTTTCAGAAACATAGCCCAGTCTAGGTTTTGAAATAAGGAGCAGCCTGAAGTCACCAACTCCATTTCAATGACCTGGCATAGATGGTACTGGTTCTGCAAAGATTAGTTCTCCTACTGCTGCCACTTGAACAGTCCTGGTGCAGTAGTGGGAAACCTGAGGGCAAATGTTAAGAAAAATTTTAGTGTTCTTTAGAAAAAAAAAAAAAAAGTAACCATCCCAAATAAACTGGAGATATTGCTTTTGTTCCAAGCCCTACAGCTTATTTTAGAAGCCCTGCTGGTATTTCTGTTTACTGGAGAGCTTACATGTGAAAGGAATAATGCTTGGGTGCCCTGCAAAGTCAAAAGCTCAAACCCCAGCCATATGTACTCCCCTAGGAGCTTCCCTCTGCCACACCACCCAGAGCAATCCCTTCTTCTCTCCAGAGAAGGGTTACAAAACACCTCAAAAACACCTGTCTATAGAGAAACATCTCCAGATTTCTGTCACTTCGTCAGCCAAGGCACTGAAGTTGCATGGAAATAGAGAAGGCACTGGAAAACTAGGAGCTTGTCTAAAAACCAGAACTCTTCACTTGCCAAGAAGGCTCTAGGGACCAGTTTTAACACAAACAAATAGAGCTAAAACTTGGCTTATTTTGTTTGAAACAACCTGGCCATCCCCAACCATTTCTGGTAAAGTATCTGCTGGTCCAGGAGGACAATGACAACCAATCTTGGCAATTGTTGACACAAAATTAAAATGACAAGGAAGTAAGTAAGGTGCTCAATTAAGAGACAAGGGCTGGCTGGGAAGCTGCAGAGCATGAGGTACTTGATTAAAGGTGGCTTTTACCTTAGTTCAAGTCAGAATTGCACCTTAGAGAAATTTGGCTTAATCCATTCAAGTAAAGCAGCAGCAAGAGGAATAAGTCAACATTTGAGAAGCAAATGTGATAGTTTCATGCTAAATAATCTGATAAAAACAAGGCAACCCTGGTTCTTTCTCCCTACGTAGTTAATATGCTGAATTGTCTCCACAAATAGCACTTTGTCAGTGGCTCATAAAAGGCATCAGTTGGCGCCTGGTAATGTCAACTTCTGCTCTAAAAAGTGGCTTTGTATTAATGCCAGTGTGAGATTCCGTGTTTATTGTTTCTCAGTGGTTTCCAAATGAAATGGACTCAGGAACTGAGTCATTTTCACACGGGGCTACTCCAGACTCAAACATACTCTCCTGAAGGAAACAAAAGAAAAGCAAAAAAACGCACAGTGTGTAGCTGATGCAGCCACAAACCATTCTGCAGACGTAAACGACAGCTTTTCACCTCCGTAGAGCCTGCTGCAGGAATCTCTAACTCAACAGCGATAAAACAGTCCTCCCGTGAGCCAGTACAGTATTACGGATACCAGATAAATTTAAATATCAGTCTGGCTGGAGAGTCAAATAAAAAAAAAAAAACGAGAGAAGTTGAGCTCTCCAGAAATAATACTGGAGGTTATGGTGGCCCTGAGACCAATGTCCCAACGTATCTGCCAGCTTTCCTTGCCACAGCTGCATTCCTGTTCCTCCTGGACACAGCTAAGCTGGCTGTTTGTGTGCAGGGGTGCCATCCAAGGAGATACACATCTGCTCTTAGGGTGCACTTTGGGACTGAAGATGAAAGTGCCCTGAGGATCACAGCCTGGGTGATCTTCACAGCTGAAGTGATGTCAGGGGCTGCCTCTGGGCAAGCCTGGCACACAGCAGGGTCTTTGTCACACCCTGTCCTCTGGCTGAGAGCTCATTTCTCAGAGTAAAGCATCCTCATTGCGAAACGCCTGTTACACACACGGCCCAGGATGGGTTTGTTTGATCCCTTGGAGCCTGGGGAGGATTGAGGCAGGGTGATCCAGGAGCCCTGGCTGGGGAGTATCATATTTATCTCATATGCAGGCAAATACAAAAGCTGCCAGTGTCTTGCTTCCACCCATACAGGTATGCATGTTTGTGGCTTGCATTCATCCTACTTGTCTTCCCTTTTCCCTTTCCTGTCTTTCCTCGCCCTTTCCTCTTGGGGTATGTCATAGATCCAATCCCACATCAAGCTCGGCACCTAAAGGTTTTGCCAGCGGCACAATTTCGAGTGTGTCCATGCTGCCTCCACAAAGAGACGAGCTTCCACTCCTTCAGCACCCAGGCTGTGGTGCTTCTGAACAGAGTTGCCAGCAAAAGATCAGCAAGAAGGGGTCTGTGATGGAGAGGGGTCTGCATGGAGGACATGGGTGAGCATGGGAGGGTGCAGAGCCTGTTGGGGTGCCAGAAAGGGCTAAATAGGGAACAGATTTATTATGGATCCAACCTGATCTACACTTTGGCATCCACACAACATATCAGAGCTTGAGTACAGCTCAGAGCCCATCAACCAGCCAGGACGGCCAGCCAGGATGTGCTGATGTTCCAGCCTGAATGAGCACTACAGTTTGGATTATCAGGGAGCCAGGGACTCATGCTGAAATCATCTGATGATGCAGAGAGAGCCTTTGGTTCCAGCTCTGGAATGCCAAACTCTTGGCACTGCTGTAAACTGTGTCTTTCTATGCCTTCTTCTAAGGGAAAACATTTCTGTCTCTGTTGTCAGGCGGAGCAGAAAGGGGGAAACCATTTCAGCAAGACATTGACAGACTTTTAGGATTTGTATGGAACCATGACATGATTGCCTTGCAAGATCTGATGAGTTGCATGAACTTAGACTCTGGCTTATGTGACCTATAAAGACCTGTATAAAGTACTCTGTGTACTTTAAAGCACCACCTCATTCCATCTCACAGATTATTTTGTGTGTGCAAGGCTTAAGCTAAGAGTCGAAAATCATAAATCTGTTTTGCAGCAAAGGCAAAAGGTTTTCAGCCTTAACTGCTCACAGAAGCATTTTTTTCAATGCCATTGTTTTCAATAGCTTTGCACAGGCACAACTTGGAGGCAGGAAAGAAACTCTGATGATAACAAAGAATTGAATGCACAGTTCATTGCCTCTTCGCTGTGCAGTTGTCTTGGCTACAACAGTAATAAAGTGCATTTGTCACCAAAACCAGGCAATCTTCCTGAAATAAACATAGGAAGCCACAAATCTATGGATAAGAAGGTGCCATTTTTTCAAACAATTTTCTTTTCAGAAAGGCACTCTAAACCACTTTCTGGAGTGGTATATATTGCAGTTTAAATGATTCATATACTGGCTTACTTCACGGTTTGCACATGATGTATTTTCATTTTTAATTTAAATACAAAAAAATCCTGGCAATGTACTGATGGTGGGCAAGAAGAGAATACAATTAGAATTTGGGGAGCTGCTGCCAAATCACAGCTTCTATAAAATCTATTAGCAGTGGACCACTGAAGGTATTTCCCTGCCACCACCATAAATGCAGGATTATATGCATGCCATGATTTCAGAAAAGACTTGATTAAAGTATTAAGTCCAATACCAAGAGATATCCTTTAATTAATCTCCTTAGTACATTCCAATTACAGTTTGTTCTTTACAAAGTACAGTGTCTTCATGGTAAACTGAAACAAATCTCATTTAATTTGGGGTTTGTTTTCTATTCCAACAAGGACATTATTGATATTTTTCTGAATGTTAGTGAGCTAGTAAGATACAATTTGCCAGACCTGTCATGATGCAGGTATAAAATGCGAATGTTTCTAGCAAGCTGTCAGTCAGAGAACTATGATTGTCCACACAACTTGTATTTGAGTCTACAATTTTCCTACTATAATATGAACAGATGCGATTGCAATGTATTAATTAAGGATAAAGATAAATACATATTTCTACAAAGGATGTTTCATGAATAGCACTCCATTTTAAGTTAGTATGTAGCATTCCCTCTCATCTACTTAAATATAAGAAACACATTTCACATTCATTAAGTGTTCTGAGCCCAAGGGTCTGGTATTTATGAATGTTGTATTTCATGTTTATCTCAGTAGCATACAAGTATGTGTACTGCTCAAGGCTGATGAGATTCTCTGAAGCCTGTAAGCCCCTGCCAAAGTTACTTTCTATCACATCTGCAGAGAAGCTCTGTGACAGAAATAATAATCTGCTGTGGGTCGATTATATTCACACTACCGACATAACTCTCCTGAATGGATCAATTAGAGCAAATGCTGCCAGCGAACCATCCTACAAATGTGGAATGGTTACCCCTTAATGACTTTTTTTTTTCCCTAAAAATCTGAAAGCTGTGGTAATTTGCAATGCATGCATTAAAGAAAACAAAACCAAACCAACAAAAGCATTCCTTCCAATTGCTCGGAGATCAGGTACTTCTCCAGAAGCTATTACAAAAGGCAGTCCACAGCTGAGAGCACGCTTCTGGCTATGGGTTGGTTCCAATTTCCCTGGCCCATGACCTTGAATATAAACAGTAACTATTGAATTTCTGTCAGACATTTATAAATGCCAGATATCTTTTAACCTATAAAGCACAACAGAGCAACCATGCAACCATACTGGGCTTGAAATTCACATACCAAATAAAAAAGCAGCGATAATTTAACAAAGTTCATGCCAAATCTTCTCCTTAGATTTGACCCTTCCTTCCCTTTGCCTGTTAAGTCCACAGCTTAATCCCTGCATTCTAGACACCCCTTCCTTCGCTGTTCAGAGCAGAGTGAGATATATGCAGAAGATGCATTTGGGAGTATTGCAACCTTTTCCTAGGCAGATGATGAACAGCTACTAGAATGAAGTGTTTTTGAGAGGTACTAAACCTTCTTATATTAACTAATCTATTGATCAGTCCACATAAGTTTGCTTCAGAGCATTTATTTCCTTTAGATGTATGACACTGAAGAGCATTGCACAGGGAAAAAACGCCGCACCAATCTAATTGCAGCATTAAGCCATCTTTGTAAGGCTCTATGACCTGGTACCCTGGTAGGGTGGAAATAATTTAAAGACAAATTATTTAGAAGTAAACAGTTTCCTTATGGCTTCCTTCTGTCCCCACTATTGACAATGCAGCATCATTATTAACTGTAAGAATGGAAGCAGAAGGTCATCAGGTCTTATCAATTTGGATGTACTGAAGTCCATGGCTCGAGATTTCCATTAACTTTAGTGTGAACAAAACTGTTACTACTGCAACCACAAAAATATTGTTGGTGATTAAATTTAACCCCTTTAAAATGTCTTGCTTAACTACTATCGTTTGCTATAGCCCCCAAAATTTATTAGTGCTGAAGAAAGTCTACCTGCTTATGCCTTGGGCCTTTGTGAATATACAAGGTAAACAACTGAAAAAAGGAGATGCAAAGTTCATAATGTGATGCTGACTTTGCCCTGGTCCAGTTATCAGCACACTGATAGTGTTGGCACCTGTGCAGTCCCACTTCAGGTCCGACAGAAGACACTGAGGTGACCACACAAGCACAAGAGGCAAGAGTCAAACTGCTCTTTGTCAAAGTCACAGTGAAAATTAGATCTAGTAGGGCAAGAAGAGCTCCTGTTCACAAACACTCCACACTGGCAACAGGTGGACAACAGCACGATGCCTGAGCGTTTCTTTATGTCTGCCTGTTAGAGAGTCACACACTTTAAGGTCAGCAGGGACTACCTGTTTCTCCAGCAGATCAGAAGCCATCACGTCCCATCTGCTTACTCTTTTCCTAAGTCCAATTAGTGTCTGGCTAAAGCCTGCCTTCCAGAAAGGCATCCAGTCTTGATTTGAAGGCTGCAGGAGACAACAAAGCCACCAATTCCCCCGTTAACCTGGTAAATTTCTCATTTTCTTGACCACCCAGATCCAAGTCTGGCTGCCAGTTGGCCATGAAAGTAGCCTTTATTACGTTGGAGGTGTCAGTGCTCTTTGCAGAAAGATGAAGCCCAGAAATGTCTACAAACGTAGGGAATTCTACACTATGCAAGTGTTTAAGTGAAGTGAAACACATGGAGGAATGCAAAACCCTTAAGACAACGACAGCTTGCCTACAAATTTCCTGGTTTTACAAGGTTCTTTCTGCTTGCTCTCCCCATTCTGGGAGGGTATAAAACAAAGAAGTCTTGAATTAATGGTGCCATTAAAAGAAACATTTAGGAATATTTTGGATCCAATGCATAACGTGGGAACTTTACAGCTCTGCCACCCAATCAGCAAATACCTGCTAGCCTTGTCATAGAGAACAGTAATTTAAAATATTTTTGTTTCCCTCTCAACAAGCACTTCTGGCCTTCTAGCCACCATGACAGTAAGGCTCTTCCCCTTTACTCACTCACCAGAATTTTTCTACTGCCTTCTGCTATCATAGCTTTTCCTCTCTTTCAGTTTTAGGCAACAGTTTTCCTTACGTGTGCTCCCTGAAATCATCAGTTTGCTGGTTACCTTTTCCTCCTTTTTTTCCTTTCTGCTTACTAAGGACAAAGTAGACCTCAGGTAAAATCCCCCCTGAAACCCTCAACCCTTACGAACCTTGTCAGAAGAGATAGTGGCATTACCCATATCAACAGTCATCAACCTATACGGAATCAGCATCAAACACAGTTAAAGTACGCACTTCACTACTATATTTGACAAGTGTTTGCTACCAGCCAGAGATGATTGAGTCTCTGCAAGCTGGTTAACAAGCTGACAGGTGCACTGCAAAGGTTATGGTGCTGTCTTCTGCAGTTCCCAGCAAAGTATCACCTTGGGTTTCTCATCACTAGACCTCTGTTAGTCCAGATCTGTCTTTGGTCTCCTAACCCCTTGCACACCATCACCCTTGGTCCTTGTTCCACCCTACTCTCTCTGATGCTCATGACCCTGGATTTCTGTACCTGATGAGAAACATGTACAAATCACCTTTTCCCAAAGGTTATTATGTTAGATTTATGTTGGCAGATTTCTCAAAGGAAGGGCAAAAGCACAGATCTGAAACACAGACCTTCTAGCTGCAGACATGCGCCTTTGGCTCAAAACATAGAAGGCTACAGCTTCTCAACAGCATGACTGCAAAAAAGCCTTTACAACAGCTGACACAACATTTTTATTCATAGATTCATGCTCTGAATATTTTAGTTGAAATCAGAAGAGGAAAAAAAAAAGAAAAAAGAAAAAACATCAACTTGAGGTGGCATCTTGCTTGGAAACCTCACCTAAGATAGTTATATTTAGCAAACTTACCAGCTAATGAAACTAGGGGTTAGAATGGGAATTGACACAAACTAAACCGTACGAGGTACTACCTGCCTTGCTTTGCCTTTACTCCTCATGTCCCTATGCCAAGTGCTTGGTTTTGTCACTTGGGACTGACCACAGGCTGGCTCTCCTGGCTGAACCCAGCTAGCATCCAAGGACTCAAAGAGTTTGACTCTCTTTCATCTGTTCCCTTTCCACCAACTATCGGTATTGTCAGTGCAAATTTCAAAGTAAAGCAGAAGCAGAAAAATTCTTGGTACCTACTTCTTGCAATTAACCTTAAAGATCTGTACAGATAGATCACAATGGGGAACACCCGAAGACCTTGGCAAGAGAAAGTAAGAGCCAATCCAACACATGCAAAAGGGAGGAAATACAAAGGGGTTCATTTAGTTGTAGCTTGTCATATTTGCAAGAATTTAGGCAAAATTCTTTGTAGAAGTATTTATACAACCACTATTATTTTTTACAACTCTTTCTGGGGCTCTCCATAACGAAGAAATAATTTTGGAAACATCATCACATTTCCCATTTTCCTTAAGTTGCACAAGGGCAAGTCTAGTGCTTGAGTTGGAGCATTGGATAGAACAAGAAGCTATGCAGAGTCCAAAAGCTCTGATATATGAGATAGAAAGCCACCAAGACTGAAGCAGGAAGGTGATGTGGGCAGAAGAAAGTGATAAGATTGACCAACTTATCACTACTAAAAGTACTAGTCCCACGGATGGTTCTAGTGCCTCAGCTGATCAATGGGGCTGTGACAAGAAAAGTTCTAAGTTGCTCGATTTTCAGGATCAGACTGGGGGGTATCATTAAAAAAAAAAAAAAAAAAATGTTTGCTGCCCAAGAAGTATCAGTTCAGTAGATGATAAATCTGTTTCATCTCACTTCTGAAGTAAATTATTCAAGGTCTTTGGTACCCAGCTGTGAGTTAGACATAAGATCAACATACCAGGCTTTGCATCAGAGGGATGCATTCTGGCAAGAGAGGCTTTCAAAGGAAATGGAGTTGATTTTCCAGAACATACAAAAACAATAAAAGTGTTTTCCTGTGTCCACAGAGCAGCAGTGACCAGAATAAAAGAACCAAGCTTTCTGGCATTAAAATGCATTTAAGAAACAATATTTGAGCCTGGCTAGTCACAGACTGCCTTTATCCTGTACAAATTGTTGGGTTTGAGTTGCATAAAGAGTGCAAAAATTTCTTGAGTTTAAAACCTGAAGCACTCCTGGCTCTGTTCAGAAATCAGCCTTAAGCCTGATAGCAAAATGAAAAAAAACATGAATGAGAAACAAGTCTAGGTGTGTATATGTGTGTCTGTGTGTCTGTGTGCAGAAGGAGCAGGGAGGGATGAGAGAAGCCAAGTACAGGAATAAGGAAGAGAAAGAAAATAAAGAAAATACATCATCATGCAGAGCCAAATTCTCAGCCAGGATAAATCATTGTTGTCCCATTAAGGTAAACACATCCAGACAATTTTTACGTTTAATATAAGACTCTTTGGCTTCATCTGTGGTAGACCAATTGCATTTAAGATTATACCAATTATTTTCAAAACCGAGTATAGGCAGAATATATGATACTCACTCCACAAAACTTCCCTAATACACCTCATTTTTAAAATCCTGCTTCATCCAGGCTGAAGCAGACCTACATATTTTTGACAAAGGGGGTTAATGCACCCCCAGCCAAAATCTGAAAGAGCAGTCATGGCTGTCCCTGTGTCCTTGACACATGGAAGTGGAGAATGGCACCCACTGCAGGCAACTTCAAACTTTACTTTCCCTCTGTTAAGTTGGTTCTCGTGGCTGCTAGAAACATGTGACATTGTCCCAAACAACCTCCTGCCGACAAGGCAGGCTGGGAACTGTCTTGTGCTTTCAAGGCAGGCGCTAGTTTTTGCTCTACATTTGTACAGCATCTTACACTCTGGGATGCTGGCTTAACCCTACCCTGAGAGGGTGTGGGTGCTTCCAGGAGACATATAATAAACGTTTGAATATCTTTTATTGCCATCTGTCAGCAAACTAAAACATCTCTGGAATAACTGAGATGTGGTGGGATAGCTCGTGTGAGCGAAGTGCTGTAGTGGATGGATACAGACTCTTCAGGAGGCACGGACATGGAAAATGAGGAAGAGATTGCCCTCTGTGCAAAGCAGCAGCTCAGATATATGAAGTTCTTATATGGTACTTGATGGGACATGAGAGCTTGGGGGTCAGGTTCAGAGGAGAAGCCTGTGAGGGTGATGTTGGCGTGGCAGCATGTTACCAACCAGCAGACAGGGTGAGGATGGGGCTGAAACTTTTAAGCAGCTCAGAGAAACCTCCATGTTACGGATCCTGAATTTACACGTACAAGTCCACGGGACCAGAGGGGCTGCGTCCGAATGTGTCAAAAGAACTGACCAATTTCAAACCAACGTCCACTTTCTATAATTGTTGGAAAGGTCACAGAAATCAGAGGAGGCCGCCAAAGACTGGAGAAAGGCAAACGTTGAGCCCATCTCCAAAGACAATCAAAAGAACAAGCCAGTCAGCCTCACTCCAGTCCCTGGGAAAATTATACAGCCATTCCACAGGGCATGGAAAAGAAGGAGGTGATGGGAAACACTTACATGGGTCACAGTAATTCATGCCTGGTCTGCCCAATTGCCTTCTATGATAAAACAAATGGATTTGTGGGCAAGAGGAGAGCAATGGATGTCATTTACCTCAGTTTTAGCAAGGCTTTCCACACCAACTCCCACAATATTCGGGTATCCAAGTTAGGATGCTACAGTGTAGATGGGTAGGCAACCAGCTGGATAAGAAGCTAGTTGGATAATTGGCCTCAGAGCATCTTGGTCAATGGGTCATAATCTGCTTGGAGGCTAGCAGTCAGTGAGGTACCGCAGGGGTGTATCCTGGGAGGTGTCCTGTCCTTACATCTTTATCAATGACCTGGAGGAGGTGATGGAATACTTGCTCAAAAACGTGCAGGTGATGCCAAACTAGGATCACTAGATGATATACTTGAGGGCAAGGTTGCTATCCAGAGGGACATTTTTCTTCATGAGGACAGACAAGCTGTGGGACAGGTTGCCCAGTGAGGTTGCGCAGTCCCCACCCTTGGAGGTTTTCAAGACCTGACTGAACAAAGCCCTGGATGACTTGGTCTGACTTCAGAGCTGACTTGCTTTGAGCAGGAGACTGGGCTAGAGAACTCCTGAGGTCTCTTCTAACCTGAATTATCCCAAGATTTTAAAATACCTTGTTCAAAGAGAAAAATACGTTTGCAGGTGTCTGCAATGCTTTTATTTTTATCAGCTTTATGAAAGGAACAAAGTTGGCAGAAAGGGAACAGTTTATTTCCTGCCATTCCTTTGTTCTCCTTTATTTCTTACTTTTCCTTTTCCTTTTTTCCTTTTTTATTTTCCTTTTCCATCTTTTCCTTTCCCTCTCCCTCTCATTTTTCTCTGCTTTTCTCTGCTCTCTAACAGAAATACTTTTTCACCTTTTTATGTAAAATTCAATACATTGCTCCAGAGTCCTATTTCTGCTTAAGTTTTCTGTACTGACTCTGCAGCACAAAAAGGTTTTAAAAGCACCATAAGTTTGCTTACTAAGCTGAAATTGGGAGGAACAGGAACAGTCCTACTAAAATTGGTTGAGATTTTTGCACATGCGATTGTTTGCACACAAGGATATCCATTTTTTAATGACACATCTACCCAGACATCTATAACCACACATCTGCTGTAACGGGATAAATTCAGGAGACACTCCCAGCCTCTGTGAAGCTGAATTAATACTTCAGTGTTTTTACAGAGCTGTTCTTGGAAATAAAGCCTGTTTTGCGAGAAACTGGAGCCCAATATTTGTTTTGTTGTATTTATGTCATGAGAGCTCTCTAATAGGAAAAGATGCATGTTATAAGTATCTACATAATGGCTTCCCTCCAAAAGGGCCATTACAGGCTGTAAAATAAATAGTACTCATTTAATTGCTTTTGTAAATATACACGGTTTGGAGACAATAATAACACAGCAAAAGTAAATTAAACCACAGAAAACCACTGCATCCAAATGAGTTTATGAAACCAAGGGGGGGAAAAAAACACAAGATAATGGAAGAAGATCTTGCGGTGAAGGTCCCCAGCTCAGCAATCTCTTTAAGCATATGCTTAATGGAAGAAAGGACTTAGCATGGTCCTATGTATCTTGTGAACTGAAGGCTTTAGTTATGTACAGACATATAATAAAACAAAACCAGTCCATGGCAACAACCTAGCGGGGTGTGGGATGTTCAGACCTCACAAAGCCAACTGGATAGTCCCCTATTTGATAATCTAAGGAACCCCTCAGTTACCTGAAGGGCCGGTTTTGTCCGCCATGGCCAGCCTTTCCAGGCAATCAGCTTCTTGAGCAGCAGCCTTCATCCAGGGTCAATGCCTTTTTGTTCTTTGTTTGATTTACAACTTCATATTTGCTGTTGTAAAAGGCACATTGCTTGGCCAAGCTCAGTTTACCAATCAATTCAGACCGCTCCATGGCCATCGCCCCTTCTCTCATTATTTATCGCTTCCCCAATATGACTGCCATCACCGTGCTTTATCAGGAAGGATGCTAAGCTTTTTTTCGATGCATTGACAAAAGTGTTAAACAGCAGTCTTAACTAGCAGTTCACCCAATTTACAGGAATGTTTTGAGTTCTTCCCATTAGTAGCTTTTAATCAATTTAATGCATCCATGATGATTTTCCATTTTGCTGTGTGGGACTAAAGCAAATATTTCAGCAAAGCCTAAGTTCATCAAACTGATATTATTCCCCTTACCAACAGAGTTTGTAAAGCCATCAAGTAAAGTTATCTACTTTAGTTTGACAAGATCTATTGCCAATAATCTTAGGTAGATTAGCATTAATTAGGTAACTGTCTTTTAATCCTTTATCAGTCAAATCCCATATTGGATGTTTCATTATCTTCTCTGGGATCAATGTCATACCCAAAGAACTGTAATTACCCAAGTCATTCTACTTATCCTTATAAATAACAGTGTATTCACTTCACTGTGGTGTCATGGCCTCGCTAACCATCAGTTTTAATGAAACTCAGAGTACCTGGACCAGTTCCTTTAAAATTCTTGGGTGCAAATTATCCACCTCTGTTATTTTACAATCCTTTTAACTTTTGGGGTTACCATAGCACACAAGAGCACACACTTATGCTGCAAGATGAACACCATTACTCTGGTACCTACAAGATGCCTGCAGAGAGACTGAGCTTAGTACAAAGGCAGGGAAGGGAGAGACCCCCTTCTGAGCAAGTGCACCAGCCACCCCAGAACACTCACTATCACAGGACCCAGGAGCAAAGATGTCCCAGGAGAATCCAAGGCTGCCACTGGTACCAGACCCTTCCATGTGAAGAGCCTCTCTCGACATAGGACAAATCTGTCCTTAGTTTGATAGATGGAGCAATCTATAGCCTGCTCATAAGAAAGGCACATTTCCCAGTTATGGGGGAAATTTTGGCTGAAATGGAGCTGTCTGAGAACTTGCTGAAATCCAGGCTGTGCAGTTCAGGGTCTGTTGAAGGATCAGACTGATGAACCCCTTATACCTTTTTAGGAATGGTTAGGGAGCAAGTACTTTGTGATCCCCACTGTGCACAGTTACAAAGGAACTAGAATTTTGTACCATGACTCCAACATATTTTTCTTCTTAAACTGTATAAACCAGGTGGGACAGGCACTGGAGCTGCAGCAGCAATTATGCTGAGAATAATTTCTTTTTTGCCTTTTACTGTTAGCACTATAGTCTGACTCAACTTTTTTTTTTTTTTAATTTGTTTTTTGAAACCATCTTGTAAAAACAAGAACAGTAAAGAAAGATTAATCCCTCATCTCCACTAAATCATGTCCTAATGCTTTGGGAACAAGTTTTCTGAAAGGACTAAAAGCCAAACACTGCTAAACACTGAGCCAATATGATTTATAGGCTTTTAATTACATTACTACTGAATCAGTCACCTACTAAGTTTGTCTCACTGAATTAAGAGTAAGGTAGTGGGAAAACCACAGGATACATAATAAATACTAAGCATGACAGTATGAATTAGCAAAACATAAAGGGTTTGATTTACACTTTATAATAAAAACTTTTTACTTACCTTTTGAAGCAAATCTTTTTGACAGTGTCTTAATTTCTGCTCTGGTATTTACTAAACACAGACTTGACAAAACATTAATTCTCTTGGCCTTGCTCAAATTGCATTTGGTTGCATCCAACTAATTCTTTTCTAACTTTGGAAAGAGGCTTGCATTTGGCACCTAATTTAATATAAGTGAAGAGGTACCTACAGATAAACCAGCCACTTTTGTCAGGGGATGTAGCCTATTCATTTCCACAGCACTCAGCTGACAGACTTTGTCTGAGACAGTGAACCTGTCCCTTGCTTCATACGATGTGCTATACAATGTACTACAATGTACTACAATATACTACAATATACTACAATATACTACAATATACTACAATATAGCTACCCACTGCTCCCCAGGCTCCCACTCCTGACATCACTTGGTTGTAAGGTGCAGATAAGTGCCACGTGTATATCTACAATGTCATGTCTGAAGAATTAAATACTTAAAGGCACCTCTACCAGAGGCTGAAAAGTAAAGGATTGCATGGGATACCTCCAGCAGAACCTTTTCTTCCTCCAAATCCCAAACTTTCCACATTTCTTAGCATCCAGATGAGAACAAATCAACTCAAGGGACTCATTGCCTGTAAGACAAAATGGGAAAACCAATTTTATTTAAAGGTTTCAGTGAAGTATGTGCTGTTTTGCTGCTGTTGTCATATGCTTTTGTTTGTGCAAAACAAAGTCTCAAAGGTTTAGGAAATTCTAAACTATGAGATGACTTTGCGATGAAAAATGATGCATTCAGAAAATGTCAAAAGCAGAATGTTCTGCTGTCTTCAAAATCTTTTCTTAGGTTTACAAAAGGTGACTGTTTGTGACAGGGAGAGACAGGGTGGCTTAGAGCATTTTATTTGTTTTGATCAAAATGTTGTTGAAGCTGATAGATTCCTGTTGATCTTATATATATATATATATATAATTTTTTTTTAATAAAATAACAAAATTTTTTTACAGAAAGTCATAATAATAGGAAACTGCAATCAAATCTGGAAGCAGCCACATCACTCATCTGCTCTGACACTGATATTAAGGATCCCCATGGCCAAATCCAGGAGTTTTACTGCTTCAGCAAGGGATTTGCTTTTGCTTGTGGTTGCTGTGAGCCTAACAACCCTGCAGACAAGGTGTGAGGGATATGCAACATACACTCAATCCTTCGCATTAGAAAAGTGTTCACACCTTTCATAATCTATCATTTTTTATTAAAATACTGAAATCTCCTCCTCCTGGAGCACAGGTGCCAAGAATCCTGCACAACTAACCACTACAACTCTGAGTACAATCCCAGCCATGTGTGCAAACTCCTTGGCTTCATTGAAATATTTGTACAATTTATGGACACACACACTAAGTTCCTGAAGCTTCTTAGTAACACTAAATGTCTTGCTATTGTTTGCCCATGGTCTTGGGTAAGAATTACTAAACAGGTGCTTGGCTTAACTGTAATGCAAAACGGATATGAAAATAATAGGTAACAGCAGTTTAAAACAAAATGATTCAAAGCATTTCCATTAAAGCATTGCCATAAGCATCAGAGGAATGGTTATGAAACAAGAGCACAGCACTTTCCTCCTTAGCTGTTCCTTTGTGAGAAAGGAAATGGATCAGGTAAAAGACAGAAAATCTATACCCATTTTTTTCTAAATGGCTTATTACATCAGAGTAACACCTCCATATCATATTAGCAATTTTATAGCTTAGCCTATTGGATTCACATGAATCTGCTATCAGGTTTTACTTGCCGAACACAATTCATTGCAGGCACGAAGGGCTACAGCATACCTGGTGAGCTGGTGCGAAGGCAGCTCTGCTACCTTGTTCTTCACGCTTATGCCCTTCAGTGGAGCTTTCCATCACACGGTGATTTTTGATATTCACCTCGCATACCTCACTTTTGGGTTGTTTCTTCACTAGGGATTGGCTTGCTCAGGTATGGCAGGGAGTGACAAAGGCAGGGGATTAGTTTTGGTTCCCTGGACCTCTGCTGTGGTGGAGACTGAAGAAGCAATGGGTATCTAACAGGTGGTCAGCTACTAGCAAGGGATGAGAAGATCAGTTCACAGGCTCCACTGGAATGGGACCTAGTGTCCATGCTGGGATGTGGCGGGAGGAATCGTGGTCTGGGCATGAGGAGGAAAGCTGTGCCCAGCGGGGGTCCCTGAGCAGTGCATCACCCCTGTGGCTCTCCAGCAGCCACCACCAGATGCAACAGGGATAAACCCTGGGGACCTCCAGCCACAGAAACAGAAATGTTGTCAAATGATTGAGTGAGTTCAGACTTCAGAAAACAGGGCCCAAAACCAAACCCTTCATAGCCCAGATTTATTAAGACTGAAGAGCAAACCACGTTAGGAAACTGCAAACTGTTCTCAGATACCCTCCCAGTGGCAAGACAGGGTCTGCACTGCATGTGCCTCAAATAGTATTAATAGCAATCACTTTGGACTCATTGTTAGCAAAAGGACGGGTTTGGATGAGGCATGGGAAGCCCTCTGTCCTCCTCACCTGTGCAGACATCAAGGGGCAGCATTAGTCACTTCTTCAGCTGCAACAGGCTTAAAATAAATGCCATTTATAGGACCTTGCACATCGTATTGCTATGAAAAAGTTCAGTGCAGAAAAGGAGGAGAAACGGAAATGTGGACTCCTTCAAAGCTTTTCCTCATGCAGAAATTGCTATCAGATTTGTACCCGGAACAAGGTGATAGCTGAGCTCCCATCCATTTCCACCAAAGAGACTCTCTAAACCTTCACAGTGAGATCCGTGTTCTGACTGAAGTACAAAATAATGCAAATTCCCCCCTCTCTTGAGCAACAGAAGTAGTTCTGTTCAAGTGATTGTAGCAGATACAACACATCAGCACTGGCCTTGGGGAGACATCGTGCAGAATGCTATAAAACATAACTCTACCTTAAAATGTACAGACGTGTCCTTTTTGCTTGCAAAACACCCTCCTACAAGCAAGCTGTGTCATACTGGAAACTGTTAACTCCATAGCTGCCCACATTAATCCTGACACAGCCACCCACCAAGACCTCTGTGGAGTGAGGAAGCACAATGCCTCTGCTCTGCAGGAGAGAAACAGGCACAGAAGTATTAAGAGCAAATACACCTTTGGTCTCCGTTCTGACTGTGCATTAGGCTTTTCTCAAGATTTCTTATAAATACGATCCAAAACCACTTAAATACTCAGAAAGTCTGTGAGAGAAACACATACGAGCCAAGCCCTGAGTGCACCATCAGGCTCTAACTCCCCGGAGTAGCCTGTCACCATCTTTCTGTGCAATTTTTGTGATCTCTTCTCTCATTCCCTTCCCAGGTTTCTGGCTGCCTGCACACAAGGTCTTCTCCCACCTGATGTTACCTGTAATCTGGGATAAGATTTCTTTGAAATCCGAAAAGTTTGAAAAAGAGATACAAGAAGTTTCCAGACTCCAACCACATCCCATGCCAGCCTGGCTGTCGCAGGCATCTCTCCCTTGCTCACAGCATGGACCTGCGCTTGCTGTGCCCTGACATACAGATGCCAAAGCAGATCGGTGCCAGTTACAAGCTCTACCTCCAGCACCATTCCTCTGCTGCATGAGACTGGAAGCATAATAGTGCAAATAAAACCAGATGTGTCTGTGCAATAATTTAAGATGGTCTTTACAATGTGTCTGAGTGCCACAGAGAGGCACTTGTAAGAGACTTGTAAGAGACTGATGATGTGCTCGCAGAAAACCAAGTGTATATTTAAATGACAGTGAAAGCAGGTGGAGGAAGATAGAGTTCCTTGTAGGATTTGATGAAGAGCAGTGGCAATACAAGGTGGAGGATGGAAATAGCCAGCCAGGGTGGGGGAAATGGTAAAGTGGCACTGCTCATTTCAGCAGGCTGGATGTGTCACAAAATCATACCCCAGGAACGTGCATGCCTGTGGCAGGGACAAAGGTCGCAAGAAGGTTCCAAAAAGTACATGGTGATCGTTGTTTTACTGAAGCTTCAGCAAAATCTGTGATTTTTTGAATGAAATCAGACAAATCTCCATGGAAACATCTGAATTTTGCTAACTCAAAACATTTGGAAGAGAAAAATGATATTTTCAGACCATCTCAACAGGATGCTTAGCCTCATTAACAATTTTCCTGAATTCTCTTCTCTTCCATTTGATCTGAGCACTATACATGTATTGGTAAATTAAACTTCTTCTGACTCTAACTGGCTTAAGTCTAGCTAAATTCTGTTATTTACCCCAAAAGTACAGTGGCTTCCCCTTAAAACCTGGTGTTCTCTGGCACTCCCCACACACTAGGTGGCCTGGGTCAAGTAGTATTTACTAGTATTTCATCGGTACGGAAAACCAAGTTCTCTGTCTTGGGTTTATACTCTGGCTTTTCCAGACTTCCTTCTGCTGAAGCAAGCCTTTAGTTATCCCCTCGAAGGACTAGCTAAGAGTGGAGAAGCTGAACCAAGTACAGACCATCACTCCTCGTGGGGTGCACCAGCCAGATAATTGGGCCAGCCTGAGGCTCCGTCACCTCGCCACTGTGCTCTGCTGGTTTTAGTGCAAGTACAGAAGTGGTGGTCCCTGGGGTGGGCTTGGGTGCCTCTGGATTGATGCACCTGTAATCCACACCCTGCTCCCAGGTCTACGTTTGGGTGCTGCAGGCTGTCAGGGTCCGTGCTGCCATGGGATTTACCCCCATCGTCTTCCACTTGATCTATTTGCTGTCTCATCAGGGTGCGGGACATTCACTTAACGCCTGCCCAGAGACACTTCTCTCATGCACCAGCTGCAAACGTTAGTCCAATTCCCTTCCAACCACATCGATCCCATCCCCATGGTGGCTGTTAGTGCTCCCTGCTATCTGAACCCCCACGGGCCCTTCAGAGTCCTGCCTCTCCGTCTCAGGAGTTACCTCATTAAACCCAGATACCTCCCTCTCTTTCCTTGCATCTGAAGGTCATTCACTTTCACTTTCTGTCCATTTAACTACACCACAACAACCTCTGGAGATGCAATCTTTTGGCCTAGGTTATTATTTCTGATTTACTTGCTATCATTCGGGAATAGGTCTCACCAGCACACTTTTGCTCGGCGAGTGTAAGGCGATGATATACTAGTATCCACTGAAACTGCCTGCTCCTGAGGTGGCCTCGGGGGTGTCTGGCTCTCTGTCAGATATTCACAGTTGGATGAGCAGCAATTTTCCAGAAGTGAACATAGCAAACTGAAGCCACTGGTTCCAGGCAGCTACATATGTTGACTTTTCAACCCAAAGCTAAAATCTGAAGTACATTATTTTATTTTTCCAAGGAAGCTATGCTCCGGTGCTGCCTCCAAAATGCAGTATGATAGGTATCTTTCGCACAGCCCCATTCATCCGATTTGCCTGCCAATTTTTTATTAGAAGGTGATACTTACTTCTGGGTTTGCTGCTTGTGCTGCTGGACCAACATCGCTCTGCACTGCATTAACTACTGCCCGTGAAACAGCAAGAAGAGATGCATTCAGAGCAGGAAGAAAAGAGGAGATTTGAGGCAGAAAAGATTCAGTAAGGTCTGGCTCACATTCACTTAGACATGACTCAACCTTCACCTTCCTGTCCAGTCAAGGGAATTGGTGTTACGATTTATCTCACCCTAAAGCAGATGTCTAAGCAATCCTATACATCATCCTCTAAATTGCTCCTTTATGTTAATTGACTGAAAGAGGAGATAAAGTAAGATAAAACGGTTCCTGTCTCTGGGAGGAAGAACTCGAGCACTCAGACTGATCCCACTTTACCTGTCTCAAACAAGTTTCAAGGCTTCCTCCATATTCAGACACAGTAGATCTGTGGGTGGGATCAACTCACCCACCAGGAACCTAACCAGCCACGACACACTGGACACCCACTTGGTATGTGACAAAGATGACACACAATCCTCCATTCATTTCTCTATCCTTCTTCCCTACCTCTGTGTAAGAAGTGTGGGTGTATAAAACTCTGGTGGAGCAGAGGAATGGATAGCAGTGCAGCATGGGGATATAGTCATGTCATCTACAACAGACTGCCACCAGCAGCTGCTGTGATCTGCATGAGAGGCAATCACGGTGCGCAGGTTTCCCCTGTTCAGAGCACAACCTTTCCAGCACACATTTATATTCAAGTCTGGTCCTTGTTATGTGTCCCGAGGGCCTACCAGCACCAGCGTTCAACAGGAATAAGTTTTCTAACGTATTAGAAGTGTTTGATCAAGTGTTAGGTCAATCTTTCACATGCCTGTCACTTTGCCCCTTCAAGTCCTTTAATCAGAATGTTGGTTTTTTTTCCTGTTGTCTACCAAGAATAAGAAAGTTTGCTTTTATCCTTTCAGCCTGGGGTTTATTTGGTAGCAATCAAAATAGACTGAAACACAAGTTGTATGTGAGAACCACCATCTCTTTCTAGAGTGCCTTCACTATCTCTGCTCGGGCGAGGGCTCAAGTTCACCACGGCTTGTGCCATCTGCCAGCTCCATCCACACAACATCTGGAATGGCTTTTCTTATGCTTAAATATAGGTGGAAGGTACTGCCATACCCCATCTCCCCAGCCCATTTTTATTTTGCCTACAAGCAGCTTCTTACTCTTGGATGAAAAGCTAGAGCGTTTCTTCAGAAGAAGCTCTGATGTTTTTCTGCCTTAAAATAACCAGACCCATAAATAAAGCAGAACTGTGCCCTGGGAATCAGGTAGTGCTGCTCAGTATGTGATCGCAGGAAACAGATGAAGGCCTTTGTGGCCTTGGTGACTCTCTCTGCTGCGTAGTTGAAGTGTTTATGTGCAAATAAGGCTAAGGAGGCACCAAGATCTCCTGCCAGTGATTTTTCTTCCGTGAGTTTAAGTGATTCTTCTGACCTATTCTTGGGCATCTTCTTTATGACAGGATGAAGCGTGTCTGGATCAATGGTGTGATTCTTCTCAAGCTACAGATGACATCTAAGATAGGCCACATGAGCCACTCCCTAAACACACCTATTTCTCTCCCTTGATTTAGAAGGGTGACACCTAAAGTTAAGGGAAATCAATCTTGGCAAAAAGGTAGACCACGACATAGAGAAAGTAAAGTTTGGGAGGCACACAGCAGTTCAGGGACTGAATGAGGAATAAAAAGCAAGTTCTGCTTCTGTCTGTTGTGATATTTCTGTCCCATTTAACCTATTCTCAGAGCCTGTGAGCAAAACCAGGTATTCAGGGATTGATATTCGTATTGAAAGGCCAGTGGCAGAATAGACACTGAAACTGCCTTTATGCATCATAAAGAAGCAATAAAGGGTGCAAACTTGGATGTCTCATTTCAGCTTTGCAATTCACCGTAAAAGGGAAAAGCTCCCAATAGTGTACATAGCATCCAGAGTAAGAGCACTTGCTGTAAGACCTGACAGAGCAGCAGCATCTTCTCTAACAACCTATAGCAACAAAAAGAAGCATCATAAAATTGTCCAGGAGAAACAATGAAATCCTAATGAAGTTACAAATGGCTGCAAATTAGACTGCCAACAACAGCCACGTTCTCCCCGTCCTACACACCCTTAACAAGAGTTGCATTGCAATGGGCTGGCTCCTAAAGGCTTTGTTTCCAAATAAAGACCTTGGCAGGTGGGATGTGTGCTTTACTGATCTACAACTGATCAAATATTTGTCATCTGACAGCCCAGGGAAATACAGTGGGAATTCCAATGTGTGTTTTACTTGTGTTTCATTGATCTCTGCATTCTTCTATGCTCCATCGAGCGGCCAAGCCTACAGCTGGGGCTGTCAGTGCCGAGAGCTGGTCAGCAGGATAAGTAATTAAGAATGCACAAGCCACTAGGCAAACACATTCAGAAATTATAATGTGTCATTAGGTGTCTTCATGGGTTTCTGTTCACCTGTGTTCTTAACAGCAGTGTGAAAACATTGCCAGACTGGATCCAGAAGCAGCATGAGTGCACCTCAGCAACAGGACTTGTCCTCGCCCAGTTACAGTACGAGGGAGAGGTAAATACTTATAATGCCTCATTTTTATTGTTGCTTTTGGGGCATGGACTTTTGTTTGTTTGTTTGTTTGCTTTCAAACAAAAAAGTAAGATTTTTCAGGAGAAGAATGTTTTCCCTCACTTAGTTTTTCTTACCTGAATACCTTCCTCTTGCTATGGGTTTTGCCAGGATGGCATAGCCATGTCTTTAGTCCTCGGTAAGTTTTCCTCTCATCTAAGGATATTCACAGTGCAAGAGTAAAAATGCCAGAGGTTCAGCAGGCATCGGTCTGCTTCCAACTCAGCTGTGTCTGGAGCCAGATTTGTAGAAGTGTTTAACAGCTACTGCCTGTGGTGATGCAAATTCTACATTCAGGATTTAGAAATGTGGTTTTTCTCTCCTGCAAAAACTACTCCAGCCCTGTCTCATAATCCTGCTCCTCTTAAAAACACTTGAAAACTTATCACAGACACCAGTGCATATAGAATAGGGAATAGACATTTGTGAGTGGAATTAGACTATCACCTTATCTCAGTGCAGAATAAGGCACGTTTGACATCACTTAGTTCCTTACTCTAAAGCTTCTTCCTAATACTACTGACCCCAGGAAAAAAAAAAAAACCAAAAAAAACCCCAAAAGACAAGAATGCTGGCATATGCTGAACATTTCCCAGAGCTGCATCAAAGAAGTGTGAAATAACAGCAAGAAACATCATGTTAGGTTGACTGCGCAAAGCCTGCTCCGTCAGGTTTGTTTTTCAGCGCTGTGCGGTGCCATATGGTACAAACACAACCCCAAAGGCTGTGTCTGACTTGCAGTTGGAGGGGGTTTTCCTTCTGTGTCACTGTTAAGATCTCCTCCTCTCCCACCTTGCAGCCACCCTGTGGATACAGGCTGTCTCTGTGAGAGTGGCACATAGCACAACGGGGGTGAACCAGGGAGCAGTGTTATCACTTCCAGCAAAGACTAAGGACTGCTTGCTGGTGAAATGAGATGCCTGGAAGGGGAAGTGATGCTCCAAAATTCAAGAATAGCTCCCATTCCTCAATTCATTCTCCACCCCACTGATGAAGATTGGCTTTAAATGGATAATCTCAGGAGCATGGGTTTGAACCTTGTACACCTGTAGCGTCTCTGAGTGGATCCTCTAAAATGGTGATTGCAGTGACCTCGTTGAAACAGGAATTACATTTTTAATGTATCAGGGATTTCTGTTATCTGCAATAGTTCATTGGAGCAGATGGTGAGATGAAAAGCAACCTTTGCCTTGATACTGAGCTATGCACTGGATCTGATTCAAACTTGCACAGTGGAAGCTGCACATTTTAACAGTAACTGAAATGCAGTTAGATTTAATATCCTTACAAGACCAACAAAAATCCAGTACAGTAGAGCTAAACTCCATAAGACAGCTTCAGTAAAAATGAGAAAGCTTGTTAAAAAGTTGAAACAGGCAGCTAAGGGAATTAAAATCTTTTAGGCAGTATGGAGACTACTGAAGGATGCAAAATGGGAAGCACAGCACTGGTGAGTAGCACCCATTAAGAAGGTCTTGCAAAAAGATAAAAGGAAACCAGTGTGATGACACAGCAAAGAAGTTGTTAGAATTAAGGCGGCATCATTCAACAGACTGAAACTGTACCCAACCCAAATAATAATAACAAAAATAATAGTGAAGTATCATACATTGTTTTTTGGTAAACATGAAATAAAATCAGGCAGATGAAAAAACAGTTTTAGAAGCAATGAACAAATAGTAATTTCTTCTTCTAATTCACCAAAACCAAAAGTCGTGCCCAAAGAATCTGTAGGGTCAACAGATAATCCCAGCAGACAAGGAGCACTCAGGGAAGACAAAGCCATTGCCAGGCAAATAATAAATTCTTTGTACTGGTATTTGCTGTAGAAGAAACTGGGAAGAGTCTTGTATACCCTTTGGTAGCCTGTAGGTATGTCTCAGAGCGAAATTTTCACAGCAGAGGTGCCTACACACAGGCAAAGTGAACACTAGCAGCTGCCCGGGGCACCCATTCCTCTGAAGGGAGCCCAGTGATGAAATAGCAGAATTACCGGTGGCAACATTTAACCTTTCACTTCAAGCTTCGTTGGGAACTGAGGCATGCAGAGGGTGGAAAGTAAAAGGATCACAGAGGGACCTGGGTCACTAACAACCTGAAAGCTTGATAGCTGCACCAGACAAGTTAGTAGAAGCTATAATAAGGAAAGAAAAAAGCAATGTGAGATTCAATGTGATTTGTTTCAGCTTTGTCTCCCCTCATTTCTGCACTGGGTGGGCACCAGCCACTGCTGCTCTTGTCACCACTGCACCAGCTCCAGGGGCTGCTGCCCGTGCGGCAGCAAAGGGCTGGAAAACACAACACAACTGGCCGAACCCCTCAAAGCCAGTGGTCTTGATACAGCCATGAGACGGGTTTTTTGGAGCTCATCCCTCCACTTCAGGGTTTTTCAGGAAGCGAGCATAGAAGCCTCATGAGCAGCAACAGGATATGCTGCTGGGGTTAGTGGATACACTGCTGGGATTAATCCCAATTAGTATGGCTGCTTTTATGTACTTACACTCTGGTGGCATTGCGCACTGGCTGTTTGCAAAAGGCCAAGCCTGCATTTTGGTGTTGCTTTAATTTATGAGAGCAAAACTGCGGTTTCTTCAAACTAATACTGGATACAGGCATTTCTGCAGGTAGCGCATCAAAGAAAGAATTGGAATTGTCAAAAATGCTCAAGGAGAGCTGATTTAGGAATCACGGCCAGTCTAATTCTGTTTCTTTTAAAACCAGGCAAGCTTCACTGCAGCTTTCTAGTTCTCAGCTGGGTAGTAGAGAGTTTATTTGTGCTAAGAGCTTCAGCAGTGCTACAGGGCAGCTCTGCTGGAACATATAGATGTAGCTAAATGACCTCTCTGCTCACCCCCGGCATGCAGCACAGCTCTGAAGTAGTTTACTGTTTGGGCATGTTTGATATCCAGGCCTGGCCAGATTGTTTCTGGAGATATTGATTTATCAAATCACAAGACATGGGTTCGCCATCTGAAAGTACAAACACAAAGGTCTTTTGTTTGGCTGTTGAAAAGACCGAACATCTCCCCGTGGTCATCCTCCTCGGAGCTGCCTCTCCTCCAGCCTGCTGGCTGTTTCTCACCCTGGCAGCGCAGATCTTTGACAGCACGAAAAGCCAAGTAGCAGCAAGGAAAGCAGCAATACTACTCATGGAGTATCCAAGTAAGTAATAAAGACTGCTGTTGTGCAGGGTTACCAACCAGCCCACAAAGCAGCAAACGCTGCTGACTGGGACAAAAAAATGAATCCCCACGGTCCTATTTGTCCCCCCCCCTCCTAGAAACCAGTGCACTGCCTTGTGGAAATGTATTGCTCGATGCTGAGAAGCAGAAATCTCTGGAGCACTGGTCTCTGCAATTTTACTTTTCCCCTTAAAATTCATGCTTGCCTCAGACCACCAGTTTCAACAAAAATACGTAACAAAAAGAGCCAAAGACAGAATCCCCTCCTTCTTTTGACTTTCCACATAGAGGCACAGAGATGCTTGGAGCTTCTGCTTCTGAGAGTGATCCTACATCCCTTTATTTGATAAATCGATGTGACCAGAAACAGTATGTCCAGGCTTGCATATCAGATACACCTAAACAGAAAACTGCATCAGAGATTTACTAGTTATTTCGCACAGAATGGGCTCCTTTAACTCTCCAAGTCTCTTAGCCACATGGGTTTTGCAGCCTGATAGTGAAATGAATGATAATGGAACCGAAGCAGAAATTGCTATCGCCAGTGAATTTTGCATGGCGAGCGTTAATGTGTGGTAACGATGGGCAGCAGCACCAGTTGCTGAGACTGATGGACAGACCGATCACCCTGATCTGAATGTAGCAGGAGGACATAGCCCATTCATTTGTAATACAGGACTAATAAACCTCATCCTCCTCTGGAGCACAGGGACTGCACAGAACACCAAGCCCTCAGTTGTCATTGGGATGCGAGGTGCATCTGTCTTGGAGAAAAATCCTTGGAAGAAGCACTTTTCATGTCATGTCTGCAGTTTCCTCCAGAATGAAAATTACTTCCTTGGTTTTGTTATGAAAGAAAAATGGGCTGTTTTGTATGGGTCAGCAAGCAAAGAGTTGCCTTTTTTTGGTTTGGTTTTTTTTTTCTCCCCGACTCCTGATAGAAATGGGTTTATCTGTTTATTAAACTTAGTTCTTTGTGGCCAATCCTCACCTAGGCAGAGACCTAACAAACACATGAACTGACACACATCCGAGCTATAAAAAGAGAAACCAAATTCTAATCCTGTTTTTGCCATGTAAATTTAAACCAATTCAGCTGGTTTCAGTAGTGTAACTGCTCGTGCCACACAGCTATCATCTGTTGCAAGAGATGGTAATGCAGGAGACAGTAGGGCAGGTCTGCAATTGAGAGATTCTTCTGCTTCCAAAAATTGGTGATCCACTGGGCTGCAACATCCCACAGGATATTTATGTCTTTCTTTAAATGCTTCTGCTAAGCAAATTTATTCCAATTCTATTCTAAACCACTGTGACTTGTCTGATTTCAATAGCACACAGTTTGTTTGTTTCAACTAAGGATTTGCCATTAGGACAACATAGCTGCACCATAAATCCAAAGACTCCAAGCTTCCATATATCGGTGTACATTAGGACTCATTCACAGTCTGAACATTTGGGGGAACTGGAGTCTTACTGGTGAGGAATGTACAGTTTGGGAAATGCACCTGGATTTCAAACACCAACCAGCCTTCAAGTACAATGAGGCAGCATGATGGTGTGACAAGAACATCTGGATATGGTGGCTGGATTCTCTTTGCATCTCTGCAAGGAGACATGGGCATGTCACATAATTCTTGCTTTGGAGCAGCGTAACAGGGAAAATAATATTCTCATTTTATAGCAGGATCAGATCAGGAGCTGGAAAGCTTATGCCATTATTTTTTTAAAGCTGTGTATTAATTTATGACAAAATCAGCCAATAAATATGATCTTTTCCTTCCTGGCATTTCCCTCCTCACATGTGCCAGCCCTTTGTACAGCCACCCACTTTGAATCCAGACTCCTTAACAATTAATCAATATTTAACCCTGAATCCACTCAATTATTCATTTAAACAACAGCTGCCCATTAGCATCAATAAAAAGCCCCAGAAAAGATGGAGAAAGAAAAAGCTGTCTGAAATCCTCATAAACAACGAAGAGGAAAAAATGCAAGGGAAAAAGCTGGCTCGCTAATAAAGATCATCTTGTAGATCAAAAGCAGAAGTCACAGACAGTACAATACATTTTCAAATGTGTAACTCCACTGAATGCAGCCTGTGCACTGAGCCCAGCTACAGAAATCCTACAGTCCAGCTGAGGGCTCATGGATTTGCACAGGGACAGCTTGACACGAAGAACTCCTATCACTAGTGATGATGAATGGGAAGTGGTCTCCGGCTTGACTTCCAGATTTGAGTCCGAATTCAGACTTGGTATTTGGCAGAAATGAATAAATTCATCTTTTACTTGCAAGGCAAATAAATCTATGGAGAGGTCTGTGAAACACCAACCTGTACACTTCCATTCCACAATCCACTTTCTCCAGCCCTCCAGCGTGCAAGTAACGTGAATATGGCCCACAGCACAGCAAGCAGCGCTTATGGGAGCTTCCTGCAGTTATAGCCCTCCCCAGAAAGCATAGTCGTACCAAAGAAAAATCACACATACGCGATTATACATACACATCATACCAGCTAACCATCTTTAAAATACCCTGAGCAGTGGCACTGATAGTGCAGAACCCTGGGGACACCTGCACCACGACAAGCACTGCAGCTCATAGGTACTGCAGGGCTTTCCAACTCCAGGCGGTTGCTGCTTTCCCCAAACCTGGGGCCACGTAATTGAATCCACGAGGCTTGGCTCCTTCTTTTCTGGCTTCAGAAGTGCTGCCTGTTTCCCTGAGGGGTGCTCCCATCTGTGCTCTCCAGATGAGGACAAAGTTTCTCTCTAGCAGCAGCAGTGCAGTTTGTGCCCAGGAGAAAGAGCAGCTAGGCTCCCACATCTGGCTCCAAACTGTCCCAACATCTGCAGCTCCTAACTGGATCTGACATCAGCATACGGCAGAAACACGCCCTTCCTTTCGGCACTCTGTATATCTGAGCATCAACAGGTGACAGCTGAGTCACACATACAACTGAATAGTGACGGTGCTGCGTATGGACCAGAGTCCAGCTCCCTATCTTCTTTGGTGTCAACGTTATCACTTGATATAGTATTTGTATGATGGAAATTAGTGACAGAACATTTAAATCTCCACTTCACTGTAGACTGGATGAACTTATGCCTGCCAACCTCTTTCCATTCTTAAGCATTACTATGTCAGGTATGTAGTGACAATGAATTTGATAAGTGTGAGCACTTGTTTAGCTTCAGGGTCCCCTATTAAGACTATCTCATGGAATTGAGAAAACAGTCTAGAATTATAATGTATTTTTTCCGACCAACAAATATATATTTACACTATTTAACTAAAGCAGACATTATTTTTGTGGGATACCAAGGTAGATTCTTTCAATTATTTTGACTATTTTACCACAGACAGAAAGACTGAATGCTCATTTGAACTCAGTAGAAAATATTGTTGTTTT
>JAVJGJ010000047.1:58344250-58365850 GCA_035590215.1 Microhierax caerulescens | reverse complement strand
GCCCCTCGCTGCAGACAGGTGTGTGCTGGGCTGGTTTGCAGGTAGCTCAGAGCCAGATTTAGTGCGAGTTGCCTCCTCGCTACATTTTAAGGCACAATCTCTCTGCAGCCCGGCACCCAGACAAGGAACAAAGCCCTGTCTCAGAAGGGGTCCTTACAGTGCTAGAGTAGGTAGCAGACCGACAGCATCCCATTCTGGCACATGCCGTGTTTTATTGCTTAATTACTTTACCCATACTCCTAGCACACAAACTAGCTCCAGTCTTTAGCCAGAACAAGTATTCCATTCGAGCCATGTATCTTTAAATGCTGTGTTTGAACAAATTTCAAAAAAAGTCGAACAAGATCTGCCTTTCCACACACTGGGTGATGGACTCAGACCTCAGGCTATTTACTTCAGCCAGACGGCTTGGAAAAGGCTGACTAAGGGCAATAGAGCCGTCAAAGGGCTTCACCTTCCTGTTGCATCTTTCAACAATAATGTAATTTGCCACCAGCTATGAATTTGGATATCCTCAAGAAGTGGCATTACAGAAGGTAATTTCACCGAAAAAGCTTCACATGCTGTATCATTCTGCATTCATTGTCTATCATTCATTCTCCATAATGGGTTTAGTGAACTTGATGATCATTTAAATTTACAGAAGGGTATTTTAGGGAGAAGGGTATTTTCCATAGGGAATAGTCTATGCATGACCAGAGAAAGCAGATTCAATTCTCAGAAATTATCTCTCCCCATTGCAAAAATTACTTTTGCTTTTTATTCATTGTGACAGATCTCCTTTTGTACCAGTTAAACACCTATTGCAAAGAAAAAGATTTTGGTGCGCAATTTCTTTTGTGATACTTGGCAGAAGAAAAGGATTTATCTATCTGCTTGTATTGCAAATATCATCAGCCAATCAATAATAAAATGTAAATCAATTGCATGAACCAAACAGATCAATAAAAGAACGATTAATTTTGCTCAAAACACTCTATGGGATATCATTTGCCTAGCAAGGATCCAACACAATTACATTAATAACTTCTTAGGGTTAGAAAGGCCTGCTATAAGAAATAATTGGAAGTAATTATAAACTTCAGATTTCTGAGTTTACAAAAATTAAAGCATTGCCAAGTGTGACCTCTCCTGTGAAAGCTATTTCTTCAACAACTGAAGAGTACTGTAAGCAGGAAGGAGGAAAAAATATTTCCAGTGCCCAAAATTTAAGCCAGACAGCTTGAGAGACAATATTTAAGTACATATGATGTGTTAATCTTACCAACAGGAGGGAAGCACCATTTAAACCTTACTGAAAGTTAGTCTAGTATCAAAGACTTTTCAATTCCTGTAGAGCACAGGCCACCGTGTTGCAAATTTTGTCACCTGTCTGCAGACGGCCTTGCCCACCCTGGGAAAACTTTATGTCAGAGGGTTTTCTCATGGAAAGAGGCTTCTGCTCACAATATCAGCATCAAAATCAAGGTCTGTATGGAGATGGATGCTGTTATCACACCGTGTGTCTGCCGCAGGCTTGTCTCTGAAGGACACCAATGAATCTCAAACACCTCAAAACCACATAGCTGCAGCAACTGATTGACAGAGCACCTGCATGAATTCATTCAGTCTAATTTTTCAAGCAAAGCTACATGCCAAACTGACAGCCCCTTCCCCCAGAGCTGTACCTGGTTATGTTGCTTCACACGGATTAAATAAACACATAAGCATTCGGTCAGTTCGCGAAACTACCTGCCCTGAATCTGCACATGACTGCATAAGGCAGGGCTGCATACAGGCAGATCCCACTGGATATAAACATACAGCATGAGCTACTAAAGAGGGTGAATCAGCCTAAAAGGACTTTGCCATATCAAGCTAAAAGGACATTGCCGTGAGCCCCAGAAGTCCCTCACCTATTTGGGACAAAGCTGGAACAGAGCATCCCCCCCCCCTTCACTCTTTTCTTGACCAGCATCATGCCCTTAGAAACTTTTGAGGCTTCCTCTATCCAAGCAAGAGCTAACAAAATGCTGGAAAGGCTTGGAAAAAAAAGTGAAATTCGATAAAAGTAGCCTTGCAACTCAAAGGATGGAAAGCTTAAGAGGGTGACTGATAACCAATTAAATAAAGACCTAATGAGCAGGCTGCCTGTAGTCCATCAGAGGACTAATGCAGGTCTGCAGGAGACATGTCGGGTATTTGTGTGGAGGAGGAGGAGCAGATCAGGAAAATGTTAAATACAGCATTTAAAGATACATGGCATGAATGGAATATGCTAAAGACTGGAGTTAGTTTGTGTGCTAGGAGTATGGGTAAAGTAATTAAGCAATAAAAATAGGCACGACAGATGCTTGATGAGAACCACTGCAGTGATTTTTCCTATTGCTACATAATGTATAAACAACTGGTCAAATACACGCAAAGAGGAACTGTATCTTTAGTGCATTGGGCTTGGGGTTTTGGGGACTTGGACCCATCATGCACCCTCTCAGAAGCAATAAAACAGTGTACCAGAAGGCTCTCAACAATGGAATGTGCTAAATCTAGCGCTGCATTCAGCTGCATGGCCAGGCAAAGATATATGAGCCCATCTGAAGAGGTAGCATAGTCACTGGCTGCTGCTGTTAGCCTATGGCCAGTACTTTTTTGGGAAAAGCAGCCAAACTCTGGGCATTTCCAAGACCCTGAGCAAAGGTGTGTATATCATAGCTATATCCCTATATATAGTGTAGGGGTTTGGGACAAAGCCTGAGTTTGCAACATGCACCTGACTGGCTCCTTTGAGGGAAAAAAAAAAAAAGCCTCCACGAGGAGCTGCAGACAAGACCCAGCACTGGAGCAAGGACACTGATGTGGGAAACACGGAGGCAGGACCTCAAGGCACATGGCAGGATGAGCCCGGTCCTCAGCTCAGATGCTGCCACTAGCTGCCTAGTGCTAAATGCTGCTTAGGGCAGAACTCCTCCAGAAATGAAATACTAGAAAATAAAGGTTCAATCACTAAATCAGGCAAAAACACCGAAGAAATGCAAGCTGAAGCATTTCCCCAGAACCAACTCTGCTTAGAGCACTAACGTATCTTCTTGGCATATGTGGAGGGTCTCTTTATGGAGGCCTTGCTCCTGATTTTGCATACGCTGGTATTCCATTCTGTCATTTTGGTGGAATTGTTTCTGATCTGGGTGGGGTAAATGAGAAAAGAAGCAGCTGGGGTACAGGGCAACAGGTGTTTCTAGGTCTGGCGTTGTGGCTGTGCAGGTAGCTGTAGTGGAACAGAAAGGAGAAACAAGCAGGATAATAAAGTGTAGTAGGGGGCTCTGGTGTGCACTGGAGCTTTCCCACCAGGCTAAAAAGGACTGATGTGTCTCCTGGTGTATGTCAGTGACTTAGTTAAGAAATGGCTGCACAAACAAACAGGCAAACAGCAAACCTGTCAGGAGACTGCCAGGGCAAGAGTGCTGCAGCTGACAGTGACAGATCCAAATTAAAAACACAGAAAAAGAAAAAGGCCATTAAAGTAGCACAAGAAGATGAGAAGGGAAATTAGCCAGGCACCAAAGAGCATCCCATTAGAGTGAAATTTGGTGTTAACGACTGCTACTTACAGTCATCATATGGCCTTAATGAACAATCTGTCTTTGCCAGAGCCTGCTGCCCCTACCGCAAGCCACCATGTTCCCTGTCCTTTTAATGGTCCATGTGTTTCATTTGTAACAATCCAATTAACAATTGGGCTCCAATAGCTCTAATCATCATCTACGGTTAATATTGTTTCTGTACTGTCGGGAGTTTCACAGTTTGTTAAACTGCATTTTACACAATTGAGATTTTCAAACTCAAAGACCAGCTCAGCCTGTTAAGCTTCTGGAGGTGAATGAACTGGTAAGGACAAGAAGAATTTAGCTACAGAAGAAGCAATGCCACTGAGCTGGTACAGTAACTCCTCCTTTTAGACCCAGTTCTCAGCTGCAAAAAGTATATTCTGTACACAAACCATATGCTCCAGGGGCTGCAAGAGCCTATGGGCTGATGATCAGCATTTGGAGATATCCTGAAAGGGGGACACGGTATGTGTGGATTTATTTGCCGGTACGCTGGCAGAGGAGAACACACCACCAGGTCCTTGCAGCTGAGCATCACTTCTTCCGTCCTACAAGTCGACATGCTGCAGCCAACCAAAATCAGGGCAAAACTGCTGCCCCAGACACACAGTGGAATCGTGCCCAGCTTGGAATGGACCGAATTGAAAGGACCGGTGGTATTTTGTGAGCCCAGGTTTTCCCCTGAGTTAACGTGCCCTGAGCTGTGCAGTGGGTCCCTTTACCCCACACCACGCAGGAGCGATACGTGGCACTGGGGCCGGTCCCCTCGCCGGCTAGGGGACAATTACAGCATGGACCTGGAGGGGGGAGATGATTTCCTGAGGTTCATGTTTCTCCATTGCCTCCGTTATCCTGCTTATGTTAACATCAGAAAAGTGGTCAAAGCGTGGTCTCTAATGTGACATTTGTAGGTTTGATCTTTTTGAAGTGCGCTAATCTATGCCCCTTGGCTTAACGCAATCCCCCACAAACAGTGCGTGAAAACACCCAAATGTACGAAGAGAATGTCAGTACCATACATAGCCCAGCACAGAGGTGGCGGGGAAAATGTTGGTTCCTTTGAGGGCCAAGCTAGAAAGACTGGCTATGTATATCCTACCTGCTGAAATTACATCATAAGCCAAACAAACAAAAAATCCCCAAACCCAAACAACAAAAAAACCCCCACAAACTCCAGCAGCTGGTGAACCCTTTGCACAGTTGCAATTACTTATGCAGGTCACTGATGCAAAGGACAAAATTATAACCTGATAGTGATAGGGGCTGACTGCATATCCACTAACAACGCCCGCTGGGGGCACTTAGAGGTCTACAATAAATAGGAAATGAACAAATTTAGAGCATCCTTTGTATCACCTCATTATCTCCTTTGAAACTAATCCAATTCAGGTCAGTAGACTCCTAACTATACCTTTCAATCTTTTTGTATATGTGGAACATTGCTGTTTTCTCAGAAACTATACATTCACATAGCATATTATTGAGATACAGGATGGCTAATTTAACTCTGTTTTTAGCTTTGTTGTATCCTTTGTGGTGAAAATCTAAATTAGGATTTTTGTAATGTCCAATTATAGATGCTGAAAGGACAGATCAGTCCAACATCAGTTTTCTTTTCATCTTCATTGTTCATTCATGTTCCTTGATTTTCTGCAGAAATTGGTAATATATTTCTATACTGTGTAGTGGTGGATAGCTTGGAACCTGTAAAACAACAAACTAACTTTCTATTTATAAAGAATACCTACATGCTTTTTTTTGCAGCAGGTTATTTTTATTCTTGCATAAACAAAGACAGAAAAAACATTTAGAAAACCTTTGAGATTCAAGAAGTTTGAGACTAGGTTAAACTCAGAAAAAAACTTACATGAACAGAAGCATAAAATGAAAGTTATCTCACAGCTGTCCCTGTTGGCAGTATTCATCTATATTTAAGTGTAATATACAAAAATAAAGATGAGATCTTCATATTTTATATATGTAATTAAATCACCAAGGTCTAAATCCTCAGTAATCCTGTGCAAATAATGTGTGGGGCTAATGAGCAGAGAGCCTAAAGCAAAGCACAGAAGCAAGTGTAACAAAGCTGCCCAAAACCACCAAGATCTTCCTTCACCTACTTGATAGATATAGGCTCATATGGAAAGCATCTGGGTTTCTACAAAGAATGTAAATTTTTCCTGTGATGGCAATGGGCAAGATGTTTTTTACTAAGACTAGCAGAGTTTGGTCTTAATGACAGAAATAATTTTCCAGAAAAGACAGAGCAAGAAAGGAGGATGTAGAAAGGTCCTGATTAACAGCTGCACTTTGACAAGATCAAACAGTCTAATAAAACTATCTCTGCAAGACCAAAATAAGATCCAGAAAACCAGACCCTATTTGATTCAGGTAATAAAGATGTTGTAGCCAATAAAAGTTTACGTGGAAACATAATCCTCTAAACTGATAAAAATTAATTTCACCCAGAACAGTTAAGAGGTTACCAAATTACCCTTCTATATTTTATCTTTTCATGTCAGTTGTTTTTCATAGATTCTGTGACAGATCTCAGTGTAGTGGTTGAGCTTTCATACTGCGAAATGCTGAGCACCCACAGCTCACTAGAAATCAGATATCAGCCCAAAGACAGTAAGGTATATAAATTGTTATTATTTCTGATATTACTGAGAGCCTTTACTGCTCTTCCAAGACTTGTACTTGCAACAGCATCTCAGGGAGATATCTCCTGCCTTAAAGATTTAATCATATAGTTGTTTGGCTTCTTGTATGTGGATGGACAGTTAGGAAGTGCTTTTCTGAACCGTGTAGTGTCTTTACAGGAGGCTTCACACACACACACACACACACATCTTTATATATCAATGATGTGAGCACTTACACCTGACCTATATGATCAATGGAAAGAAACAGGCATTTCTGGAGTATTCATCTGACTCAGATGTCTGCTTTCAGGAGATGAGTCATGCCTTAGCAGTACCTACTTGTCTTCACTGATACTGAGGCAGACAGAGGTCATTAGGTCAAATGTAAATTTGATCAGACAGCCTGCCCACCCCTGCTAAGTGCATCAAAATGGTAATGTAAAAAAAATAATTACTGTTGCCCTAAATTATATTTCCTTCCTTTTTATCCTCATTTCCTGTCTAAACCAGCTCCCTAGGGATGCCACATTGTTACTGGAGAAAGTTTAATTAATAGGTTTGTTGTCCACAGCAGAAGCTTAATGCTGTTCTCAAAAGAGCAATGTTCATCCACAGTTATGGTCACAATCCAAGCTATCCTTGCTGCCTATGGGGCAGGCAGAGGATGCGACAGAGAAGAACAGACACATCCTATGCTCAGGGTGCCAAAGCAGCATGCAAGCATGGCCTGGACCATGCATCCGGAAAATGCATCTTCCAGCTTCCTCTCACTACCTTCTGCACCTCTGCCTCTTCAGACCAAGTGATGAAAAGGGACCCACATCAAGTCATGTGATAGGAGAAGGGTGGGAAAGAGGGAAGTTGCAGGATGGAGCCACATCCTCAGACATGTGTCTTCTGGCAAGGTCCCTGGAAAGGCAGGGACCCTCGGGGAGATGGCTTCTGGGTTTGTGCCATGTCCACTCCGTTACTCTGGCAGGAGAAAGCAGAGACACAAACCACAGTGTTTCCCATCCTGCACCTGTGTTCTTGCTACATAACACATGATTTGGCCTCTGTTTTGAGTTCCCACATTCAGTTGATAAAATATGATTTATAGACCAATAATACAGTATGAAAAGCATTCTCATTTCTTGCAGTACGTACAGTAATTGATGTCGATGCCAGATGACTGGAAGAAGCAGGAGAAGACAAGGAAATTCAGAAAGCCTGGACCAAAATCCTTGAAAGTTATTTCTACTCTCTGCAGAGGGTTTTGGATGCAAGTCTCCATGAGCCCTTCCAAGAGCTTGACATTGCCAGCACTGCGTTGGTACTAAGCATATTTTTTAATTTAAAAAATTGAGCGGCTGATTTATGGTAGTTTTCCTTTATTTACAGTCAGCATAATACTGGCCAGGTGATTTCTCTATTGGCAGTGACAAGCTCTAAAAGATTTAAATTCTGTTGGTATTTCTATGAGTTTGATGCAAAGGAGAATTTAATCCCAGCAGTATGCAACCCACAGCCGTATGCCATGTAATGCTCTCAGCTGGTATATTCCGTCGTCTTTTATATACACACATGAAATGTATGTTAATCGCTACTACAATAAATAATTGTGGCTGAAATAGCTAGTCAACTGAGAATGTTTACTGATTTATAGTCTATACTTGTCTATACTATAGATTTAAACTGATCCATCTACTCTTGTAGCTGCACAACTGCAGTTCCATTTGAATGGACTCTTTATGGCAATCAACCACAATTTGCAGGATAATATATTTGCCTGTTTTCCAACAGGGGTAATTTCCACTGGTGGAAATGGAAGTTTTGGCTGGCACAATAAAGATTTGTAATTGTGCAGTTCTAGCAGTGGGTGGAAGTTGGGAAATCTGAGGGGTAGGCAGAACTGCAGCATGTACAGCTCCTTTTAGAGTCTAACTCAGTTGCTCGTCAATGAATTGCCATGAGAATATATGCAAATGAGCCGGAGTTGTCAAGATAGAAATACATTAGAAAATCCCCTACTCTGCTGGAAATTTTAACTAGAATGCCAGAGGGGCAGACTGAGACTGGCTGTTAAACGTAATAGCACTTATGAAACCCATGGCTCAGAAATTTCCTAGACTGTTGACTAACAGAAGCTAAAGGGGTACGTACAGCAAGACACTTCTATATGCAATTTCTGTTAGTTTCCTATGTGTTTACTGAATGTCAGCGCCTAGCGAATGTCAGCCACAGGAGAAAGTGCTAGACAAAGCTTTGGTTTGACCAGCTTTGTCATTCTTACATGCAGTAGTATAAGTAGACCTAACAGATTCAGGTCAAGTACTTGAAGATGACTGAGAACCCTTTTCCTGCCATATAAAACTGTCCTAAAGCCCCAGTCTTATTCTTATACGAGCATTGCCTCCTGGCAAAAATGTCAAATAATTAAATATTCAGACCTTGGGGCCTATTTCACACGGTCTGGGATTAGAAAGATGGGAATATTTTCCATATGATTTACACAGCCTCCGAGCGCTGATTAGTTGCTGATGGATTTTGGATTGGACCCACTCTACCTTCAGAGAATCAGCCTTTAATGACAGCTGTCGCACTGTCGCATGGGTTTAAGGACTTTGTAGCGAAACTCAGTGCATGGTAAAGTGGGAAACGCAAACGAGCCCACTGATGGAGCTGCTCAGGCAGGGTCATGGGTAGGAGCTGTTCAGTTAGATATGAAATAGATATTTAAGAGCTGGAACAGGAAAGACCTGGGAGCTCACAGGTACAGAGGCAAAGAACCAGCATGTGACCACTCACAGGCATAAGTGGCCCACGAATTTTCTGCAAGCTGATGAGCATCTTCCAAAAAAGTGTTTCATCCTAAGCGGCTAAGGTGTGTGCTATACGTTTTTCTGTGGAGCTGATATCAGTCTCCACTGATTAAAGGGTGAGCTTAGATGTCTTACCTAGAACAGATGACTTTATACGACTTTATATTGAGCCCCTCCACTCTAATATTCTATTTAGAACTATGATGAAATCAGTGGCCAAAATTGCTAAGGAAGATATTCCGAGGGAGAAAAAAGCCATATATTCCTTGCAGTAGCATAGAAAGAAAAAAACTAGAAAATGATCCTCAAACAAATATATACTGATTATAAAGGAACTATGGTAAGATCATGTGTTTTTCAGAACTGGGATAGCCAGGTTATTCAGAGCAACAGAAGGACAACCATCCACCATGAAACCATGTCTCAGCTTCTTCCTTTTTTTGGGAAGGTTACTCTTGAGAACTCCTGACTCCTCCTTTCACCCACAAATTCCCTTTATCTTTCTATCAGTTCTTCCCAAATTGCCCTTTACAAACAATGCCTTGATTAAATTCAGGCTGGATTCCTTCACACATCGTGTTATCATCTTCAGATAGCTATTCTGTTGTATCCAAAGCTGTGTTTACATGGAAAACAGGTGTAGATAGAGATATGTAGATACAGAGATAGATATTTAAAGATCACCTCTTCATACTTCTTATATCCCGTTTAATTCTAGCTGGTATGAACAGGCTCACACATTTAGATCATGATTCAGAGCCGATTAAACTCATTGAAAAGCTCACACTGACTTCAACAGACATTAGATCATGCTCGCAGGGAGGATAATAGACCTTTCAGCAGAGGAAATGAAAGTGTAATAATACGCCGGCTTAGTATATAATCATGTCTTCATCTAATAGCGAGCCCCAGTGTCTGTAATAGTCTACTGGTTTCTTACAGATAAAAGGCTTACTTTTTTGGCTCAGATCTTACTCTTTTGGTGTTGAAGGTCATGGATTCAATGCCCACCAATTGCCACAATGTCTGAAAGGAGGCAGCTGTACCTTGGCATGGAGGCAGCTGAGGTACAGTGTGAACTCTTGGCTTTTAGAGGTATTTGTCGAGAAGGGATAATATCTAATAGAACAAATTCATTTCTGAATTCTTGAATCATGTATTCTTCCCCTATTCCTCAGCCTCAAAGACTGTAAAAATTTTTTTTTTTTTTTTTTTTTTTTTTTAACTGGCAGCATATGTAAGTGGCACATAACTCTTTAAGCATTGCTGATAGAGGCAGCTTTTGGAGTACTGGCATTTGTGATACCAAAATATATGTAACTCTGGTTATTGCAAAAGCTGTATCCCCACTACTAAACCAAAAAATGCCAGGCAATGTCCCCAGACTGTGAAGTGTTGTCCACCCTGGTGCACTGTCAGAGTCCTTCCAAGGGCAGATTTGACCCGTGTCTCCCAGAACTTCACAAGACTCCTGGGCACAGTTGGCCATTCCCAGTAGATTACTTTAGAGGGTAGGAGAATCTGGCAATATGGACACGGGCTGTATGGTGCCACTTGAACATTATGCCAGTCCCAGGCAAGTTTAATTTCTTAGCATAGCTGCAGGCAAAAGGGCTAAACCTGTCTCCTGGTACTTTCACCTGCAACAGTCCCAGTGGAGCTGTCCTGTTGTAGAAGTCAGGTGCAGGTAGCGTCCCTGCATTTTGAAGAGTGGCCAGCTACACTGGAGTGAAGAATATTGTAATTGATGGTCTATATTTCCTGTATTATAAAAACTAGTCTGAGGAGGTTTTGAGCTAAGGGTTGGCTGCAGTGTTAATACAGGAAAAAAAAACCCCAAAACAGATAATAAATATATATATATATAAGAACATCTCCACTGAATGGACATGTTTTCAGCTGACAAGTATCTTTTGTCTGTAGTGTAGGTAGGACATGAAAAGAAAAACCAATATGCTATGGATTCAGCTGTTGATAACTTCTTATCAGTGTCGTACAACACTGACTCATAGAGTCATTGTGCAGAGCTTTTCCAGCTTATACCTGGATGAAACACTGACCACAGAAAGGAACTATCCGGAGAGAAGAAAGCAAAGGAAAAGTATATATATATACTTTACATCTGTGAAAATCCCCTTTCTTGTATTGTCTGCCATTGGGAGAAATAGAATTCACAATACCAAAGGACATAAAATTAATTTCAGGACTCTGATAAAAACTATATAAAGAAGGCTAAATTCAGCTAATCAACTTTGGCAGTCTTTCATCTGCTACAATATACCCTGAGTATTCTCTTGCAGGTTCCTTACAGGTAAGATAATGGGAGTGTGAGACAAGAGATGTTGTTTGAAGATAGATTCTGACATGTACAACCAGGATCAGTGGGAACATATTCCCAATCCATCATCCTTCATCTTGCCTTCTTCAAAGTTTCACTTGTAACAGTTTCCAAGACTATAACATGCCATTCCTTTCACAGATTTCTGCATTCGTGCTTTCATTTCTATGTAGGAAGTTGTAGGAATACAGCTGTTACCTAGATTTAGCAATAACCTAGTTTTCAAGATGTCTTCTGCCAAAACTGCCAAGAACCATAACTGTCATCCCTATCTTCTGGTATTGCCTCTGCTCCATCCCATTGCCCATCAGCAAGGCAGGTCTTCATGCGCACTGCAGGCATATGATGGCAGAAAAAACTCCCCTTCAAAGTACTATATCCATTTACTCTAGTGTATAACTAACGTCCAGTAGTTTATAAAATGGAGATAATGTTCAGTCACAGCTATTACCAAGCCACAGCTTCTTCACTTCAGTTCTCAAGTGGGGTATCACATTAGCACTTTATAACAAGCGTATGAACTATCTGAGATCCCCCAGATAGGACTCTGAGTAAGAATTCATAAATGCCTATTTTAAATTATAAATACTATGTTTAAACCTGATCCATAAGGAAAGCACATAGGCTTTTAAATCAGTAATAGATTCAGTTCAGTCTTCCAGAGGTAACTTCTCTTTTTTCTGACCTAGGAAATACATCATAGCATAACTCATAATCATAATATTACCCTTGTAATTTATTATATTATTACCCTTGTAAATACTATATCTAATCACAGTATTGTAACTATAAATATGCAAAACATCTGATGCTATAGCCATGATGTTGATTTAGCTATTCCAAAAAACCTTGACACTGACTCATCAGTGAATCTAAGTTTACACCATCTAAATTCTCTCAGTGCTATATTATACGAAGCCTTGTCTCACAAAGTCTATGTGGGTGGGCTTTCATCTCATTTCAAACATCCACAGAAAGGATGTCAAAACTAATACCTCAATGTCTCTTTGTGGTCAGCAGGAAGAATTAGGTGCTTTAAGGATGTGATTAATTTAGATTATTTTAGGATGGGAAGAGTAACACCTTACAAGTCCCGTGTTTTGACTCTGGTGTCTGTAAAGGGAGGCAAGGATGACGAGTTCAGATGTAAATATCTGTGCAAGTAACTGCTGCGCACAGGGTCTCACTGAGCTTTTCCAAAAGAATACTGACTTCATTCAGGATGTCAGACAAAATTTGAAACACAATTCAAGAGGCTGAGAAGGTCCAGAAGGCTTAACAAACTGTTCACTCCTCGTAACTTCTTATCTGCCATTTCCCTGCTGCTTAAACGTTTAAATACTCAAAGTGGTGTGGCCAATATAAGTAATGATATATATCATTCTCCCCTAAGAAAACAATTCACTGAATGGCAAATTCTAGTGGGTTCATTTTTTGATGAGTAATATCAAAAGAGCTGATTTTAAAGGAGCACTTGATTTTTATAAGGTTTGTGATAACTATAACAAACATATTCTTTGCAGTGATGAGGCTTTGTTGGAACTGCTGTTCAGGGACCGAAATAACTAACCAAGATAAACTGGGAAATGCAAAGAAGAGTGAACAAATACTACCTGAATCAAATTATTTTATCTCATTAGTGTAAGTACTGCAGCTTAGAGAAAATCAGCACTTCCAGCCTCTGCTGTGCCAACTCCAGCAAGGAAGGAGCCATTAGACTCTTCTGTTCGTGCTTCCAGCACTTGTGCCCACACCTGAGATGCACTGAATGCCCCTGAGTCCCCCAAAGCCAGGCAAAGTTACGGATGCTCACATCACCACAAGACGAGGAATTTACCATTCTGGTTGTTCAGCTCAGATCCTCCAGAAATCTGCCTCAGCAGGCAGTTAAACACCACACAGCTGCTCACTCCATCCCCACCCCCTCCAGTGGGATGGGGGACAGAACTGGGAAAAAAAAGTAAAATTTTTCGGTTGAGATAAAGACAGCTTTGTAGGACAGAAAAGGAACAGAAAATCATCATCATCATGATGAAAGAATGAGAACATACAAAACAAGTGACACGCTACGCAACTGCTCACCACCTGCCGACTGATGCCCCAGTCAGTTCCAGAGCAGCGGCTTCTGGCCAGCTTTCCCCCCAGTTTGTGTACTCAGCAGACATCATACCCTATGGAATATCCCTTCGGACAGTTTGGGTCAGCTGTCCTGGCCGTGTCCCCTCCCAGCTCCTTGTGCCTCCCTCAGCCCACTCGCTGGTGGAGTAGGGTGAGAAGCTTAGTGTGAACACCGCTTAGCAACAACTACAACATCAGTGCGGTCTCAACATTTATTCTCACCCTAAACCAAAACCACAGCACTGTACTAGCTACTAGGAGGAAAATTAACCCCATCCCAGCTGAAAACAGGACAATCTCATAACATCTTTTTTCCTTCTTTCTCTGACTATAATAAGCTGGATTTTTTTATAGGTTTCATATATATTTCATATATAATTCATCTTACCCTTTGAAACAGAGAGAGTATAAAAGCATACTTGATTTTGCTGAATTCTGATTAATTTAATCATTAACTATTCTTGATTTGTTATGATAAACCACCATAACCAACCATAAAGCAAAAAGCACTGTGAACATTTCTCTTTCGCACTCTGAAATTTTGGCTGTTCTTTTTCTTCCAACAGCGAGGTAAGAAAAGTGACAAAAACTGGATGAACCTTTAAAAAAACATTGACAGGAATCTTTTTTCAGCCACTTACTCTGCCACCAGATCCCTGTGGAATATGCTTGGAAAGTTCCTTTAAAGACAATAACTCATGAGAGGCTATTGTAGTAACAGGAAAACTAATAAACAGAAGACATGGAACCCAGTGATTACTAAACAAGAAATTTTAATTAATACTGACTGAATTATTCATGACAAAAGATTCACTCGTATAATTGCAAGGCCTTTCATAAGACCATGGGCAGCAAATTAATTTGTCTATTACATGTTAAAAGTACTTCAGTATATATCCTTCTTATAGCAAATATAAGATCAAACACAGGAAAATCAACAACATAACAAAAACAAGCTGAAGAGTGAGAGGACTGCTTTCAAAACAAAAAGAATAAATTGCAGTTTAATTATTCAGTAAAATTATTTAAAACTACAGAAGCAATTGAACTGTTATTAATGTTTCCATTAACGAGTGGCACGTCTTTGTTCCGATTAGGTTTATTACTGCTAGCGAGGGGCTGTCACTGTCTGAAAGCTACTCTGTGCTTCAAACAGCTCTTGCAAGAACAGGATCAGATCATCAGATCAATCTCAGAGAAAAATACGCAGGAGAACTCGGTCATCTTTAAACCAACCAAGTGGAACAGGACTCGCAAAGCAATGGGAGACGGTCAGCCCGGTGGTGTCAAGGGGCCAGGATATCTGCAGCGTTCCCTGCCCCACATGCTCTCAGATGTCTATCCACAACCTGCCGTGTCTATCAGAGGCTGGTTTGATCTGATCTGGCCACCAGCTAGCGCTTAGGCCACACACCCGATGCTGGCTGTTTGCCCCCACGGCAGCTCTGGGATGCTGAATCCCCACGGGTGGCTGAAACAGCCTCCTTCAAGCATCCCCACGACCATACACACGTCATGGCATGCAGGGACCTCCCGGTCTCATCCCCAGGATGGCCAGGGACAGAGGACACCGATCAGGCACGTGCTGATAACGACTCTTTCTGTGAAGGCTGTGGGGTTTTATAGCACCTGAAAATTGAAGCAGTAGTTTAAAGCAGCAATAAATATCCTGGAAGCTTATTAATTTGCCTTAAACGTGTTCAAGGTGCAGGATGGGGCTGAGCTTGTTTAGCCTGAGAAAGGATGAAATGAATTAGAGCTTGCCTGGGATGTTTTTTGTCTGCTTCATGTTTGTTAAGGTGGGGAGTGCTTCAGACAGTACCTATAATTTAGTCCATCCCAAAAGACAAATTATTGCAGTTCTTGAGGACTTTTTTTGAGTTTGGTTGTAAGTCGTACAGAACAGACTTTCTGTTGTTCAGGAAAAATATACTGTGGAGCCATCAGAAAGTGAATGAGTCTACCAGACACTGAGCAAACCACTCAGACCAGAACTGGGATCCCCTGCTCCCTGTTGCTGGTCATCGGTTCTGAACCACACCAAATAGGTGCCACCAATTCTTTATCATTCCTCTCTATTCTGCTACAAGCACCAGCTTTATATAGCTTATATATAAATTTATAAATTATATATATTTAAACAAGCCAGTGTGGGCTCCAGCACAAACACACAATGGTTAGGCTACGTTCCGGTCTCAAGCAACCTCTTCTTTTTCCTCACTACAGTTCCAAAGCATCAGATAAAATTTAATTCATGCTTGGACTGATTCACTGATGAAATGCCAAACACGGTACATTGTTTGGAATAATACCTCCAAGACAAGGAGCCTACCCAAAACCTGACGGTGGTGCATGTAGTTACCAGCAAATGCAATTGGAACCCAAACCTGTTGCAATGGGGATGGGGGTATTTGATTTATTTTGTTATGCGATAGGAAGCATTGCTGGGTTTTTCAGGAAAGCACACAAAAGCACAGTAATGACTCTATCCTTAATGCTTGCTTGCTTGCTTTATTTTATTTTTTTTTTAACTTGTCATTTGCAATCTATTTTTCATTTTGCAGCTATTAACCTGTAATCTTTGCAGCTCATCTGCCATCTTGTGGCCCTGTTGCAGACTTTTCCTGGAGCCAGATATCCAATCCTGGAGGAATTGGGCTCTTCAGCAAAACCTCTGTATCTGCTCTGCTCTCGCCAACAGGGCAAATTAGGTGGCCTTCGTTATTATTAGCCTGATTAGCCTTTCATTCTACATGGTGAAAAATTAGAAATCCAAATAGGAAACTACTCATCCAGCAGGCCACATCTGAGAACTACCAGTGTAGGCTGATCTGTAAGTTGTGCGTATGTGGGAATAGAATCGGTTACATCTATTAAATCACATACATGTATGTATCATATAGCATGATATGATACATGGACAGGATGATAGAAAATGAGGCTGGAAAAGACCTTGTGAGCTCATCAAGTCCATCTCCTGCAAAGCTGGACCAGATCTAATGGATCATTCTTGGCAGGTATCTAAGCTTTTCACAAAAACTTCAAACAGCAGATTGCCCAACCTCCCCAATAAACAATTCAGGTGCTGATTCTACCAGAAAGCTGCTCTTCATATTTAAGCTAAACCATTGTCCTTAATCTCATCACTTTCTGTCCAATGTGGACCTGATGAATAGTTTATTCCTTCCTTTTGCATACATGTAAAATATTAAGGAATTGATATCAGTTTAAACTGTTTCTTTAATATTAACTGATTCTGGTATGGATAAAAAGTGGATATTTACATTAGAATTATCTGGGCCTGAATTATTCACAAATAACTAGGGATTTGGTCTGTCCAATTTAAATCTCATTGAAGAGGCTTGATTTCTGAAGTGTCTCTTTGCAAAAATAGGTCTCTGTATAGTGGAAAAAATCTAGGAAACTCAAAACTGGGGCACCAGAAATAACTGGTTGGTTTTGAAAATCTGAATGCTGATATTGTGAAGAATTAATCAACGTTTTTATCTCATGGTGATAAAGTTTTAGCTAAAGAGGGTCCAGGTGCTTGATCTTGCTGTCTTGAGAACTTCCAAAATTACAACCAGTACTGCACATACACACACACAAATAATATATGGCCTCTAGTTTTTTATATTTTAGTTCAATTTCAAAAACAAGCTGCTACTCCATCTGCTGCAGCAGAATGCAGTTACAGAGTCAAACTGCATGGTCTACATACTAATACCATTGTGTGAGCTGCATGATTACTGCTTAAAGACAGATTACATCTACACATCAAAGGATCCGACAGAATATACCGATTTGAGGTACTCATAAAGAGCAGTCACTTTTACAGCTAGCGTTGTGCTTATTAAAGGTACTTATGTACATCACTGATATTAAAGACATCCCTCAACTTTATCTGGTTATTTATGGAGATCTGTTTTTACATAAAATGTCACCTGACATACAGTTTCTTTGGCTGAAAGAGTGGAAGAGAAATGTACGGCAAAACACATTAGGAAGATAAAATAATTTAACACTCTTTTAAGTCTCTGCTCTGAAATGTCCCTCCCATCACCAGTTCTCTCAAGGACAGAAATTGAATATATTTTCTGCCTTCTGTGGTGTTGCCTGCTGATTTTTTTCTCCAGTACTTTTGTCTACATTGTCTCTTACTCACTCACACACCAAAAGAAAGGCTGTCGCAAGATTCTCAGTCACCTACAATATGGCAATATTGGCTTTGAAGACACACTCCTCCTTGCCTATAAGGCTTGCAGTCCCTTGCAACAGCTGACTTTTAGGCACACTGGAAAATGTTAAACCCTTATTCACACCAGCCCAGAATAAGTTAAACCACATCCTATGTCAGTACATGGCAATAGGTATAAATCATGCCTAGGGCACGCTCCACGCCTTTTCTGGCTGAAGCACTGGCCTTATATTTTTGGCCTCAAAACTGACTGTAAGGGCAAGTGGATTCACGTAGTCGCAAGCATCTCAAGTGATCAGAAAGGTTCGGCTGCTGTTTATTGACCGGAGATGAAAAAGTTAAAACTCAGGCCGCCACAGAGGGCAACAGCCTGATGCTTCCCTTGGAGGCTCACTTAATTTTTGCCAGGGGGGCAGTGATGCCACTTGTTGAAGGCTACCCTGCTGCTGACTCATGAGCAGATCAATATTTTGTCCAGGGGCAGAGAAAGGCTGTAGAGTTTGAGATAATTTTGCCTATCTACAGCCGATGGACATGAAGGGGATTGGAAAAGTGCCTGCCAGCCCTGTGGCAGATGCCTTCCATCTCTCCCAGAGCAAGTCTGAGTGCAAAAATGCAGCTTTTGCTGTTGTTGTTGTTGTTGAAATATTGTGAATTGGCCTCAGCCTGTCTCCTTGGAGATGCCTGATACCCACAGCTAAGGCTGCCCCCAGCTCCCCCAGATCTGCCATGCTGGCACGGGGGTCCCCCACAACCCCCCTGTCTTCCCTACAGGGAAGCACCAGCAGACGTAAGCCCTGACAGTTTCCTAGCACTGGTCCTGACGCTTGCGATGGAGAAGATAAATCCCAGCTCCTTTCTCAAATACTGTGTGCTGGGAACAGAAGGGGAAATGTGCTGGCTGAGGGGGGGTCTGTTAGGGGGTTCACCTGTTGCTGGCTGATGGGCAGCCATACGGAGGAAGCAGCAGATTGCAGTCTCCATCTCGCCTCCATCTCCCTGCCAGCCCTGAACCCCGGTGCTGGCGTTTCCCCGGCAGCAAGCAGTGGCAGAAAGCATCTCAGGCAGCCTGTTGCCCTCGAGCAGAGGAGAGCCCCGCAGAGTCCTGCAGACACACGTCTCTGCGTTTTCTGACCATACAGCACCTACCATAATGCAGTCCTCATCAACAACTAACGCACGTTGGCCCTGAGCTACAGGCTAAAGATTTACTGTAAGTGGGCACTTTCCACTCTAAGCGTTTGCGCTGCCAAGTAAAATGCTGGTGATCCCCACTTCAAAATAACAGTCTAACATTTATCCAGCTGCTTTTAGGGTAAAAAGTGTCCACTTCTGAGGTGTGTTACAGCAATCAGAGTGACCCCTGCGACTGTAGGTCACCGTCGCTTTCTGAAAATGGACAACGTGCAACGACTCCACCTCCCTGACGGACAGGACTGCTCGCTGGGAAGGAACATGAGATGTTCAAGAATGTTTGAATGCCTTGACAACAGAAGAGAGAAGAGATCTCTCTTCATGTAGAGGCTGCAGAAAGAGCCTTTGTCCACCGTATCACAAGGGAGACCGCACATGGCCCCTTCCAGACCAAGCAACAGCATGAGCGTGTGGCATGGGCATTAGAGCAGCCTCGGTCCAAGCAACCCAAAAAACACTCTAATGAGGCGTGGAGGTGGGCAGAGTAGGGAATGGAGAAGGTGTCTTCTTTGGAGCTGCTGAAGACAGATGCAGATGAAGAGCTCAAAAGCAGTGACACCGAACAGGGGAAACAAAAGTATAAGCAAGCTGACCAATGATCATATTCTTACTAAGGATGTCTAATAAGGAAAAGGCAAGGGAAGATTAAATAAGGAGGTTAGAGAAGAGGATAAAGGAAGGAAAATATTTACCAGGGCCTTTGGAATTGCAAGAGAAAGAAAGAAAAATAAACTTTACAAGCTAGACAGCATCCCTGTAGAGCATCTGATGAGATCACAGCTGGGTCCCATGTGCTACTGCTTCTTCAAATTTCTCACTTACATATGTATATAAGACCATCTGCATACATTATTTTCTATTTCAGAACTAGTCTAAAGAGCTCCCTTGAATAATACATTTTTTTATCTGTACCAGTATTTTAAAACAAAGCAGTTCTGCATTATTTGTTCCAATCTGTCTGCAGTTTAAATTATGCTGCAGCAGAATGTTTCAGCATGAATTGCATTTGAAATATAAAATTGTTTATGCTGCTTTCTTTTCCCCTTTCCAACTGAAAACAACCCAATGTACCAATTGTAATGGATTTTAAACACATTTATCATCAAAGAATCTTTCCAAGGAAGAAAAGCCAGCAAGTGGAACACAAATGGACCTTCCTTACAACATTTCCCCATGGTATGGCTGTGTACTGTACAAAACATGATGCCAGAAGCTTACACCCTCTAATTAAGTTTTCTTTATATTTGTGATGAATCAAATTTTCAGCTAAAAAAAAAAAAAAAAAGAACAAGTTGTTTAAGTACCATAATTAAGCAGAACATGACTTTCTTCATGTCTTTCTCAACACAGCCTTTCTCCCTGTCATTCATTATGGGAAAACCTAAACAAATCTCTTGAGACCATGGAGCATTCCCACCAAAGGACTTGTCTTTTCCCATTAAAGAGCTAAAAGATAGTTATTACTCAAACGACTAGACCCAGAAGTAGGTAAGAACACCCCAAAAACCCCAAGTTCAATTTGTTCTAATTTTCATAAAGTGTCAAACAGTGATTAATTATTTGCCTACCTACCTAGCACAGACATAGCCTTTTTGCGTTCTGACTGTGAGAGGCACTTAAAGATTCTGCTACACCCATATTTGTAAGTTCTCTGGATGCCAGTGTTGAAGAAAGGCCATATTGTTATTGTGGTGATGTCTTGCCTCTGGGGAAGTTCTTGCAAGCAGGGAGTTTATTTTATGACTTAATTTGTCCAGGCAGAGTGAATTGTGAATGGTTTTGTAGTTGTCTGAAGTGAGAGTTTGATTTGCTTTTCCTGAACATCTCCCTACACAATGAATGCATTATATAAACTTTACTAAGAATTCAGATTAAGAAAATATCCAGATTCCATGGCACAGATATTTCTTTTAACAGCAATTGATTTCCAGAACTCCAAGATTTCCATTGTTTAGGGATAATAAACAGTTTATCTTTGACTTCCCATTGCCTGCCTCAAAAGGGAAGTTTCTTGAATCTGTACTGTCATTAAATACCTAATCCATCAACAAAACAGACAGAGCTATGTATTCAGCTCTAAATTACCCATTCAAGGGCACTGTTACAAAAAACACTATTAAGTAAGTAGAAGATGTCTTCGTTTCAACTTCAGAATGAGCAACAAAGTGTAAATTGCACACCACATCCTAACAAAAGGTCTCCAATAATTATGGAGAATGCAGGTAAATAGCAACATCAGACCAAATAGTTACAAAAAAGAGGTTTAAGTAGGGTTTTAGCCCCATCGAAGAAGCAGCTGTAGATGCAGAGAATTGCAAAACTGAGGCTGCTGGTTGACCAGAGATGTAAGAGGGGCCAGGCTATTTCAGTGTTGCACCTCTTGTAGTAATAGCTGTTGTAATAGTTTTACAAACCAGAGAAGAGAACTAGTTTTTCCAGCAAGTCCAGACTTCAAGCTAAGCTTACAGTCCTTGCTGCTGTGACCTGAAAACGTGTGCTTCTTGTGCTGAAGCTCCGTGTATCTTGCCACACACACCACATTCAGTCTTGGCTCCATGCAGAACATACCAAAGGCCTAATGTTACCCTCAGACAAGTACATGCAGCTCTCAAAGACTTCAGACAGACTTATCTGGCCATATCTGAAAACATATTTCAGCTTAAAGCTCCAGCAGCACCAGCAGCACCCACCATCTTGCTGTCTATTGCAGACCCACATACAT
>JAVJGJ010000047.1:58327623-58344150 GCA_035590215.1 Microhierax caerulescens | reverse complement strand
GCAGCACCAGCAGCACCCACCATCTTGCTGTATATTGCAGACCCACATACATCCCTGCCATGAGTCCTGCTGTGATGCCAACTGCTGGCTCTGCTTCTGAGGAGGAGTTCCTCGGGGTGGAGGACCAGTAAGGCTGTGAGGTTGTGTAGGATGGGCACTGTTCTAAATATATTTCTTTTTATTTATTTTTTTTTTAATAAGAACTACACAATTTTGGCATTTTGAGTATTCACTGTAATAGATGCGGCAGCAGGGAGGACTGTGTTTGTAAAGGTGTTTGACTGGCAGGTGTGAAGACGTTATCACTCCAGTCTGCTCCATCAGGGGTCGAGGAGAAATCCTGAATTCTTGCATATTTCTGATAGGTTTGGGGTCTTTATGGATCTGGTATTTGTACTCAGATGTTGCAGTGTTCCACAAGAGCATGATAAGGTTGGACTAGGTTCACATGGAAGACCCAGTGGAACATGACTAACAGGTTGTCCTTACCCAGAACTTTTTCTGAGCAGACATTCTCTTTCTTGAGCCAGGTTGTCAGGGCTCAGCCTTGTAAGTTTTCTAACACTGGAAATTTCATAATTTACACACAGTATGACAGAGTACATCTCTGGTATATCATTCCCCATTTTCTGTCACTCCCAGAACACTAGTCCAGGAATTTCTTTGATGAAGTGATGTTTTACCATAGAATCATGGATAACAAGACTAGGAGCAGCCCTTAGATGCAGAATCAGAAGGGTCTTGGCCATTTCTAACATAAGCTTGTCTATCTTGACTTTTATTTTTAAAAAAGAAGCCACCAGTGACGATTCTTTAATCTCCCCTTAAAGAAAACTGATCTTAATGTGAGACCGTCAGGGGAAGAATCATTGCTGAGAGAGAAAACAAATTATCAAAAGATACCTAAACTGTGGCTAAGGAACCTTGTTTAAAAGGAATATCTTTCTTATGACATATTTGTTTTGATTAAAAAATAAACATTAATTGAAATAAAATAAAACCAAAAAACATCTTTGCAGTTGTAACAAGCAAAGAAATGGAAATGAATGTAAAGGATGCAATCGGAGGAGGCCAGTTTCCTAAAACTTCTGTTCCTATAATCACAGCTGCATGAAATATGTAGGCAAAAGCCCAGTGTTTTTCGCAGAAAACAATTTATATCTCACTAGGACAGTAAATTATGCTCACTGCTACTTTTGAAAAAAAGCTTTAAAGGGAAAAGGAAGAAATCATGTATTCCAGAGACCTCAGCCTGCTGGTTCTGACTGCACCGGGTGTTGTGCTCATTGATGTCTTTGCATCGTTATTGCGTCTTTAATACACATTGACTTAATGTGGCAGACAAAGCTTAACTTCTCCCTGAATTTGCTCTAAAATATCTTTGAAAGTAATGGTGCAAAAGAATCCTCTCCCTCTCTCTCCTCCCATGTATGGGGGGTGTGTATGTACAAATGCCAGTGTGGGCATACACACGTGCCTCGCTCATGTGTGTGTAAGCAGTAATTTTTTATGCTGGGGTGCTGGAACAGCTTGATAACATAACTATCTGTGATTTGTTTTACTCGAGTGGCAGTAAAAGCCACGTTCTTATAATCTGACATCTTTTGCTTTCAACAGTGCCCCCAGGAACTTAATTTGGACCTGATGTTAGCAGAAGTTAAATGCTTAAGAGTCTGCTTTTCATAAGGATTTATTCCTGAGACGTATTTGAAAATCTCACTAGTGATGATGTGCCACCATCTACACATCGTTGCCAACCTTGAAAATCTCACTAGTGATGATGTGCCACCATCTACACATCCATTGCCAACCTGCTGTAAAGGACCCAGTGACATTCCCCTGTACTCTGGAGAGTGTGGGGTCTGCTGCTCAATGTGTACCTGTAATAAAAGACTGCTTTAAACTCTCTCAATCTTAATTTTTCTATGTTGTGACTATATATATATATATATATATATATATATATATATATATATATAAAAGTCTGGCTTCCACCCTCTTATTTATTGATCTTCTGCCATACATTACTATAACTACAAAGCTACTTATGCTTTGTAAAATGCTGCACTGTTCTGAGCTCAGAGATTTGTGATAAAAATAACTAAGTGCTGAATTGGTGGTGGTACTTCTGCTAAGGGCAGGGTGAGGTAAAAGAAAATTCTGTAACAGCTGCCTGCTACTTCTCTTCTCACATGATACACAGAAAGAACAGAACTGCCATCAATAAAGATTAAGTCATTGCTGTAGCCACATAATTAGAAACCTCTGCAATTTGCAGGATTTATGCCTCTAACTTGCCTCCAGTTATTATTTTTCCATGAAAATATAAACATTATTGGTGATTATTATTGGAAAATATGTCCAATACCATTTAAGCTGTCCTGTGCTTTGTCATTTGGGAATTACAAGTCCCCTGCACAGTTCAGCTTCACTTTTCACACAAGAAAACACAAGACGAAATGCAGGATAACAGATCAATAGATGGAAAGCCTGAGGGTTGCTGACAGAGAAGAAAGGGGGCAGGGGGGAGGATTTTAAGTGATTTTAGACAGTAGGAAGAGGAAATAAATAGGAAGAGACAGAATAACGGATGAACGGATGTGTAGCACAGGGAAAAGAAACACAGAGAAAGGAAACGTCAGAGGAATGGAAGAAGTTCAGCATCTAAAAGAAAATGGGAATGAGCAAGAATGTAGGCAAGAAACTTTGACTAAAAAATAGTTTAAAAAGAAACAGACGCACCCCTAATCCTTACAACCCTACCAGGAAGTGCCCAAGCACAGGGATGCTTGCATCCCAGTCTGTAGAACCGGCTTACCTCCTTTTTTCACCCCTCTACAACAAAATCCACCCCAGCCACCTTCAACCCAATGAGAAAACTGCCCTTTGATGAGAAATCTCCCCAAAATTTGTGACTAATGTAAGTCACTGATGATGTTTTGCAACTGTGTTTTCCTCCAGCTCCGTCATGATATCCTAAAATTGGGACCACCTCCCCTGTTCTCTATGGAGAACCTAGCCATAGTATGGGTGAAACACTGATTTAGCATCCTAAACAAAGAGAATCGCTTCGCACCAGTTCCCTCCAACATGGTGCTAGGGAAGCCTTATAACACTGGCAATCAGCAGAAAAGTGGAAAAATTGTCAGGGGATGGTTCGTTTCGTGATGTTACACCCTGACATTACTGTACACGGTGAGTAGACTTAACCAATGAAACAAGACAGTCACAGCCCAGGTAAAACGCTACCTTCCTACCAGTAAGATACCTTTCTCTGGAGCCAGCCTGCTGTTGGCTGAAGACGCTGTTTAATATGATTCAGGTCGTGATCAGCCACGTTATCAACCATTCGGTTCAGATGCACTGCCTCGCCTCAGACCATGCTGTGATTATTAAAATCAAACACTCAGAAATCATTAAAACGACACATCAAAATAAACCCGTTCCTGTATGGGGAGAGATCACAGGAGAGCACTAAGATGCAACAGAGTTATCTGCCAAGAACATGTGAAAGGACAGAAAGCACTGAGGAAAGCTGCTGTGAGAGGAAAACGTGGGAACTGGAGGGTGCTGGCTTTTCTCTTTTAGTTTTAGCATTTTCTTAGGTTTTCAATGTAATTTTTCCCCACATTCAGGGTAGCCTTACCTACCTTTTGGCACAGCAAGCAAAACCAAGGTGAGGGTTATAATTGTTTCTCCTAAGAGACTGCTTTCCATCATCCTTGTGCCTGGCTCCCATCAGTGCCCAAAGAGGCACTAGTCCCCACAGACCTCTGCAGCCCTTCGCACTATGGACTGAGGGAATGGGCGTGTGGTGGTTCAGGTCTTTCTTGTTAGACCCAAGCTGACCACAAACAACTGTACCTTTAGGTTTTCCCTCAGTGGTAATACACAGTTCTTGTTTGCTTTCCGTCATCTCCCCATCCTGATTAGTGTTTCCCTGAAGGCACTGAAACAGTATGATATATACTAAAGCATTAAATAATTCATAATGAACAACTCCACAAATCCTTTAGACCATGAATAAGCAAAATAAAAGTTTTTGGTGATTTTTCAAGATTAGCAGCTGTGTCCTGGTCGAGGCAAAGACAGGCGAGCGATGCTGGTCTGAAGATAGAAACTCCCAGGTCACCCATCCCAGCCGTATCTGGCATCTGTCCCCAGAGTGGGATGAGTTCACAGCAAAGCTGTCTCTGGACATTCCTGTAGCTACAAAGTCAACTCATTTCTACAGCACGTTGTGGTCTCATAGCAAATGTGAACTTGGACCCAATAAATTATGATTTTATGCCCTGAGAATGGGCTACAGCAGTTCAGAGTTTTTCCTAGGGGCAGAGTCCAGTCCCCACAGAAAGGCAGGGACAGAAACTTCTGGGGACAGACTGAATGAAAACTCTAGACTTCTATTCTGATTTGCAAGTTGGAGAATGAATGTCCACACAAAAAACCTCTGACTCTCTATTTCCCATCAGCATTTCTCATCAGCAGCTGCACCGTATTTTATGGAACTACAAAAGTGTCATTTGCTGTTGCCAGCTCATGACCTTGAGGGACACAGCCCTAACAATAGCCCAGACAATGACTGGGCATAACCCAATAAACTCTTATCACATGGGACCCGTCAGTGGGATATAGGGGTGATGAGGGGTGTTATCGTGTTCAACTTCAGACAACTAGAGTACAAACACTGTAAAGGTGAACCACTCTCTCTTAGCTCCCTTCCTAGTAAACAGAGAGAAGAAAACACGATGTATCTGGTTTAGTTTAAATATCGAATTTAGGAGGACACAAATTTTATCCTGTACTATATTGACACCATGTTGTGGCTTAACCCCAGCCGGCAGCTCAGCCCCACGTAGCCACTTGCTCACTCACCCCCAGTGGGATGGGGGAGAGAGTTGGAAAAGTAAAAGTGAGAAAACTCATGGTTTGAGGTAAAGACAATCTAACAGGTAAAGCAAAAGCCACACACTCAAGCAAAGAAAACAAGGAATTCATTCATCACTTCCCATGGGCAGGCAGGTGCTCAGCCCCCCCTACCCCCGGACAGCCAGGCTCCAGCACCAGTAACAGGGACTTGGGAAGACAAACACCATCACTCCAAATGCCCTGCCTTCCTTCTTCTCCCCCAGCTTTACATGCTGAGCGTGACGTGGTGTGGTATGGTATGGAATGTCCCCTTGGTCAGTGGGGGCCAGCTGTCCTGGCCGTGTCCCCTCCCAACCCCTTGTGCCCCCAGCCAGCGCTGGTGGGGTGGGGTGAGGAGCAGAAAAGCCCTCGGCTCTGTGTGAGGCTGCTGGGCAATAACGAAAACATCCCTCTTTTATCAGCACTGTTTTCAGCACAAATCCACAACATAACCCCATACCAGCTACTATGAAGAAAATTAAATCCATCCCAGCCACAACCAGCACACACCATTACCCTGGGCAGCTTCAGACAACCAGCTCATCTGCGTTGCAACTCAGTCTACACTGAGTCAGACATATCCTACTGCTTGCAGCTAAATTACGTATAGAAATGGTAATGCTAGTCTACGTCTCAAAGATGCCTTCTCCACACTTACCAGCTTGGGAATGGCAAGAGAAACAAATAAGGTAAAAAAATGCACATCACTGTAGGCGGTATGTTTCTTGAAGGAGCATTAAAAATCCACATGAATTACAGAACATAGGAATGAGTACTATAAATTCATCTGAGGTACCATTCAAGCCTTAGCAGGTAGCAAAATTGCTTCACCCCAAATTGTCATCATACTTTAACAATCTTTAACGTGAACAACACCCTGTGTAAACAGTTTCTTGCAAAATTGTCTTCTGGATTTAGGAATCGGGTCTCATTTACACCAGGAGGGAAGGCTGGGAAAGATGAGATCGACAAGGACACGTGGAAGGAGGCAAGCCCTACTCTTTAAAAGCTCCCTGCTGGAAGGGACTCCGGGATGGAAAACTGCAGCATCTGGCTAGCCTCAGCAGAGCAGCAGCAATGAGAAGGAAAGACTTCTCCTGACTGCCCTGTGCATTGGACTACACGTGCTCAGGGATGAAAAGCATTTTAATCTCCAGATTAAGACATAGCATCTGGCACTTGAAGACAGAGCATCAGGCACCAATTTATACCAGCCAAAAATCTCTCCCTAAGGTCCAAATTAAGTGCACAGTTTCCCCAGCAGGAATCAGAAGTAATTACGGATTTTAAAGACACCTATTTTTAGTGCCAAATGGTAGCATGATCTGGAATGCCCCAGAAAGACTTTAAGGGAATGTTATTCATGTGTTTTAAAATTTTATTATACTGTATTATACTACACTGTGCCATTAATATATTTAAATTTCTAAATATATTCACTGAAGGTTAAAAAAAAAAAACAAAACTATATGCAAAGACTGTAACTAAGGAATAGGTGGCCAATCTGGCTCACCAAGCCAGGCTGGGGTTGCTTTCACTACTCTGGCTATCTGAAAGTCCACTCTCAGGCTCCTTGAATAGCTGGTGGGGAGAGGGGCACCTTGGCAGAGCTATTCAGCCCATCATGTCAGAAGAATGAGGATGAATTTCCTTTGCAGAATAAATAGGGTTTTCCACATGGGGTATTTTCCAACACATTAATCACACTGTGATTATATAGAGAGCATGATGGGAATTCATTTCAGCTAATACTAACTGTTTAGCTTGGCTAGTTGTCCAGCTTTCCACTATAATTAAAGGAAAGGGAGGCACCCCTTGGGAGTAATACCTGCTGCTTGCTCAAACACTGCTGCTAGGACAGGATGAATTATCTTCTGGGGATGTTGCCCACTCCTCCTCTGCTTCAGTAGGACCGTGATTTTGGTGAGAGTCTCTGGACATGAATACAGCACAAACCATGTATTTGTGCTTTAGTGAGGACTACAACCACAGTTCCATTTTTCCTGTTACTGGTGGGCCTGGATCCTCCAGTATTCTGCCGGGAATACACAGCCCCCTGTCAGAAAGGCAGTGAACCACTCAAAAGCTGAATTGGACCCTGACTGGAAAACCCACAAATCAAATGGTTGAGCTGTTTGCCAAGTCTGGGGAGAAGCAACCCAAACATTGTCCCATTATATTTAATTACATTCAGACAAGTACACACAGGCATGCAGTTTTCAAGTAGCCATTTCTCACAGACCGATGAATACTATCCCACATGATTTTCTCCCCTCAGAAGGAAAGGTTAAGCATCCATTTGACTGACAGATGTCCCAGCCAGAATGCCAGAGTAATACAGAAATACGAGCAGATAATATTTAGCAGTGTATTTTGAAGTCATGTCTAAAAATGTTAGCATAGAAGTCCACTTGAAAGACAGTGAGGTGAGCCAGACATCCAGCAATTACATTGTACTTAAAATGAGTGAGAAGGTTGCTGCTGGGAGGTCAGGAGGGATCACTTTGTCAAGCAGTGTTAAATGAAGCAGCTGCCTTGTGTCTGTCTTCGGAGCTGCTCTGTGAAACACGGCATCTAGTAATTTAAAGGTGACGTGAAGAATAAGAGAGAGTTTTCAGAAGAAAAGCCTGGCCGTGTCCGTTTACTTCCATTTGCAAAAGCGTGGACGAGAAAAGATGAAAGGTGACTTCGCACATAAGTCAGTGCACCTCTGCACGCTCCAGCTCTCTGCTCAAGGGTGAAGAGGGTCTCTGAGGGTCTTGTGCAGGATCTTTGCACAGCCACGAGGCTTGATTTCATGCACCAATGTTTAATTCTGGCATTCACTGCCTGGAATTAAGCCTGGATATTGAAGATGTCCCTATTTCTCTACTAGAGGTGTGATGTTCTTACCAAAATCGTGATGCAGCTTATCTTACAGATACCACTGTATATGGAGTGAGGTGTTCAGGGCATACAAGGTGCCCTGGTGTTTCTGTCCCCAAAATAGATTTTCTTCGATATTTTCATCTGAGCTCGATATTTTTCCTGCCTTCCTTAGTTTGACCATTCCCAGCATGCAACATTAGAGCTGCTCTCCCTTGTACACTGAACGAGACGATCATTCGAAAACCAGCTTGATCGCACCAACCTCCTGCAGCCTTCATGGCCGGGGATCCTGTGCAGTGTGCTCTGTTTTGACCGGTTGCTTGATCCAGCTATGGATTTGCTGACACTGTGCCCCATATTCCGGGCCTGCCAAACTTCTTGGTGTTCCCCCAGTGTCGTCTTCTGCATGCATGCAGTGCAGTTATATCCAGTCTTCCTTCATCAAACAGCAGCACACGAGGGCATGGCACTATTTTCCTTAGCATGGCACATATACAGAACATAGCGATGGCCACTGTCCCAAGAGGCAAGAATCTGAGCCCTGCTGACTGCCGTGAGAAAAAGATGTCCCAGTGTGAAAGTTACACTTGGGCACAATTTAGCATATTTAAATATCGCTAACTTTACGCTGAATATCCACAGATCCTAAAGAGCCCCCAAGTGCTGAGCTGACCCCCTGCATTTGTCCTTTGTGACTGCAGTGGAAACACACGGTAGCATTTGCCCTTTAAGGGGATTTCAAAAGCCTTGAGAATCCTTTAATGAAAAAAAATACAATCAACAGAAAATAAAGCTGTACTTTCAATTAACGAGAACAATTACTTCTAATTGTAAAGCTCATACATTTCTCAAAAGGAAAGATATCATTTTGCCTTTAATTGCTAGGTATGTTGAATAGGCAATTAAAACCACATTAAATTTGGACCTGCAGATAACAAGGAGCAAATTTCTGTCCTAAGCAGATTACGGTTGTGAATGTACCTCCATTTTCATTTTAAAACCAATAAAGGGGCTCCCTGGGTGTATTTCATGGTTTCCCCCATTATTGTCACTACAGATAAGATACCGCGTTTCCATTACAAACAGCTGATTTTCAGGGGGAATGGACTGAGCGTTCCTGCAGACAGAAGCCTGCCATCACTCAGTAGAGCTGAGTCTGTATTGTTTGAAAAATATCAGGTTGTTTGGGCTCCCCTTAGCCGTGCAGTGCCTGTCCTCTGTACTCTGGGGGATGAGCCCCAGCAAATAAACAGCGTTGGGGACTGCCGGTTCAGAAGTGGAGATGCTCTAAAGGAAAACAGCTTCCTAACAGAAATACATCCCTTTACCCCCACACACTTTAATGTATGCCATTAACCTGCTGTGGAGAGGCTAGCTCACCATTGCACAAAATCAGTAAAAAAAAAAAATAAAAAAAAATTCATGTGAATTGTCACTTTTTCCTCTCGTCTTACTCCTGCAAACATTGAGCACATCAGCCAGCTTTACAGAGGAACTTGCTACCCCTTGAACTGAAGCAGATAAGCCCTGGAGAGCCATGTTCTTTTCTGCTACATAGCATCATCATGGGACAAATTTACATGTGAATCCATTTGTGCTGCTATTTATCTGCAAACCAAGAATGACATATGCAAAACAGTCACAGCTGAATGTACTGTGCAAACTAGGATACCTTCCGTATTCCAGCCCCGTTCTTGTTCATCTAAATCCTGCCTTTCTCCAACACCCTTTCTCAGTTAAGGAAACAGAGCCTCTCTAATAATAGGCACTAATAAGAAATATAATTAGTAATTGCCAGACATTGCTAAAGGTTGAAAGGATTGTAAGTACGGCTGTTTATCACTCCAGGCTGTCATGCTGTAGGGGTAGCAGAGGGGTAGAAAGGTGCAATCCAAGCTTGTTCATAGCAAGTGGTCAAAGCAGCCTTCAGAACAGAGGCTTGAAGATCCGGACTGCTGTCTCTGAACTTTCCCCAGCATCAAAGCTAATGTACATTAGAAAGTTCTTCTAGTTATTTTTTCTGTTCGTGCAGCCCAGTGAACTTTTGTCATACCTGAAGTTAATACGAACACTACTATACAAAGGACTTCCAAAACAAAACCAGACCAGCAATCACCCTTTTTTTTTTTTTTTTTTTTTTTTTTTGGTTAGGTCTACGCTCAGGAAAGCACAAAGCATGTAAAGCACACATAAACTTATCCCATCAAGACATCTTTACTTGAACTTCTTGCATGCCTGGAGCTAAGACATCAGGGAGCTGACTAGAAGACTGATCAGATGCTTAAAGGTAAGCCTACCTAAGCACCTGGCTGATTTGGGGCCTCTAATGAAATCGGTTGTGGAAACCTAATTCATTAGGCTTTAGTCTTTATTGATTTCTTGCCAGGGCAATTTATAGAGTTGCAGAACACAGCTTCCTACAAAGATTCTTGTAGAACTAGTAGAAGAGTGAAAGACAGTTAGAAAGGGTCCTGGTGGTGCTGGATGAGCAGTTCTGGCTCCTGCCTGTCTCCCAAAAAGCCTGTTTAGTTCTCCAGAAGGAGAGAGCTAGTGATGTGGACCCAGGACCTGCTCACAGGTCAGCCTTACCCAGCTCACAGTGGGAGACTAATCTGCTTAATGGGATGTTCCTGCGTGGGGCTGCGAGCTGCGGTGGCAGACCAAAGCGGAGGAGGCAGAGAGAACAGGGGGTTTGCTCCAGGGACCCTGACCAGCCCAGTAAAAGTATTGTTACGAGTATTGCTATAGTATGGGTCTTTGCAAACAATGTTGCTTCCCAAGCCCATTGGCACAGCTCTGGCTTTTAAATTCTTTCTTCCCGTAACATCTGAGGCAAACTCCAGACTCATGGTCAGAAGAGCTTCTGTGCAAATGAGAGGTTTGATGGTTAAAACCCTATTTATTTAACAGAGAAATGAAACTTTGAGGGGTTTTGCTAGCTGGCATTCATGGCACCGTGTCCTCTCTTTGCTGATGACTGCCCTACTCTGCACCCTTAACTCTTTAGTAAAGGATATTGTTCATCCTGTACTTTACAGTGCCCATCCCAAAAGTTCCCTGATGCTGTAACAAACTAAACCAGCAGCTCCCTCTGAGCACCTCAAGCAAAGATTCATGACAATGCATCTAACCTGTAGGGATAGTGTGGTGACACCCAAGTCGCTTTCAGTCCCAGATGTTGATGCTGACTCCAAAAGCTGCCCAAGGAAGCAAAGTATGCCCGTGCCCCACTGGGTAGCTGTGTTAGCTGCTGGCTCTGGCTGACTTCAATATCTATGATGTTGCTTCTGAAAGGAAAAGCCTGTGATTTCAAAACACTGCTTCCAGCCACCATCTCTCAAGAGGCGCCTGCCAGCAGCTAGATCCCTCCCAAAGAGACTTAGAAACTCAACAGCATGTGGAAATCAGAACACTGAAGTCAGGTCTGATTCACCTGAGAAGCAGAAAGAAAAATATCCTTCACCTAGTGATGGTAAACTGGGAGAAGTCCCTGCCTGATGGATGGTCAGGGGAAGCCTGGATGTGCAGAAGGGCATTACAGCTCTTGGTGTTACCCTTGGCTGCTCTAGCTTCCCCAGCCACCAGCCCCAGGGCTATTGAGCATTGCCAAGTTGTGCAAAGGGAGGAAGGAAAATAATAAATGTGAATAACAACTGATATGAATGAGCTGTGTAAATCAGGAGAGGCAATATTATTGAGAAGGCTCCCTAGGGCTCCAGCGCATTTGGGTTCCGCATCCATATTTCTCAGCATTTTGTGCGTAAACAGATAGATACAGCACAGATGGAGAAAGAATTGCAGGGTTTCAAACACAGAGCATGTCAGAACTGGTTGGGAATTTACTGTTAAAGGGCTCACATCCTCTCAGGAGATGGAACCTCATCAGAACAGAAGGCATTTGAGGGAGTCAGCTCACTGGACTTGAAAGTGGACTTGAAATAGAATATTTCTCTGAGCTATCAGAGAAAGGGCAAATGGTGAACCTCTTGTTTTGCACTGTATTTGCATCTCATGTTCAAAAGCAGTAGTATAAATGAGGATTTTAAAATACTGATTTTGTTTACACATCTGAAAAAAGTCCTGCAATATTAAGATGATTAAAAAATATTTGCCTGGAAAAAGCTGATTTGTACAATATGAAAATATTCCATGTACAGCAAGCCGAGTAGACCAAGTGAATATTTCATACTTGGAGTGTGAGATGCATACATATAATGTATTGCATCAGGGAGTGCTAAGATGTATTTATAATTTGAAGGACTTTAGAGACTGAAGCGGCTTCAGTGTGGAAGATGAGATACCAATAACAAAGGAAGCAATCTTGAAGAGAGCTGCGTTGTATTCCTAGGAAAGCAAGGCAGCAAAAGATAAACTGTGACCACAGGTGCATACTTAGTTGTTTGCCTTTATAAATATGTATCAGCTAAAAACAAGTGCATCTAGTACATCTGTCTCAATATGTGTGTAAAAACCCAATCAATACGAAGGATAACAGAGTATAGGTTTGGTTTGGTGAATGCATAGATGTTATAATATATGGGCTTGTTAACAGAAGTCTGGGATGGTAATGAGTGTATGGATACCTCCATAAATACACGCGCGTGGGCTGTTTGCACTGAGCTTTGCTCATATGGGCAATGCTGAAGCAGCAGTTTGCCATTTCTCTTCCTGACTGGGTCACTGCTAATCAATAGCCTTATAAATCAGAGCTTTTAGGCCACTGTCATTCTGATTCCTCATGTAAACACTTGTCAGGTTCAATTAACGGCCAGCCAGGTCTGCTGCTCAACCCTTCCCTCGTCTTGCCGTCGCACCGAGCACAGGCTGCGTTTATTGCAGTAGCTGTAGTTGTTCTTCGGTCCTGGTGGTGATGAAGGGAAGAGAAAGGCATCACAGCCTCCCTTACCAGTGGGATCTCTAGGCTTGCTGAGCTGCTCCTAACTCCACTAGCCTTGCTTCCAGTTTGCTCCTATGTAATCAGTAGCGAAGGGCTCCCTTTGTGAAATAAAAACTCAGCTGGAGCAGGATCGTGTGAATATGGACGGGAAGCAATGTACTGTGACCACAGGCATGGACAGACCAACCGAACAACTACCTCCTTACAGATTAATAACCAATTTAAAACTAAAAGAAACAAAAGGAATAATAAAGAAGTTCTTCAGAGTGAAGGAAAGTTGCCAGGGAAGTCCCTCAAGGATCTGCCCCAGAGTTTGTTCAGTTCAGCATATTCATAAATGGTCTGGAAAAGGGAATAAATAACACAAAATTATTCAGAATAGTCAATTCTGTGCTGATTTCAAAGACTCACAAAAGGATCTCACAATGCTGAGTGACAGGGTGATAAGATTGCTGTTGAATTTCAATACTGATGAATACAAAGTAATGCATTTGTGGGGAAAAAAAGAAACGTAACCACACATACAAAATTATAGGTTGTAGGAATTATAGAGAGGGAAGAAAAGGATAGGACAGGTCTGTATAGCTAGGAACTGTGCAGACAAGAAAAAATGCAAATAATTATTCACGATGCACAAAAAATAGGCAGTCTGAAATAAAATGATCAGGAGGAATGTTTTTTTTTTAAAAAAAAAACACAAAAAAAAACCCCAAACCCCAAAACCCAACAGAAATTACTTTTTCATACACTTCATAATTAAGTTGTGGAACTCATTGCCACAGGAAACTGTAGAGACAAAAGCAAAACCTGGTTCATAAAAGAGCTTAAACCCATTGATAGAGAAGATGTCATTGCACATTAACACTGGCTCAGAAATTCTTTGAACTGTTTGCCAGGAGCTGCTAAGGTACACCCGATAAAGACAGCTTCATACAGGGCCCATTAGTGCTCATCCATGTGAATCACTGATTGCTAAGAGAGACAGGATTGGAGACTACATGCTTTTTGTCTAGCCCAGGAAGCTGGTTCTTATATTTTTAATAACACTATTCTTACCCACCTTTACAAAGCACTAAACCAAACTGCTGTCCATCTGTGTGAAAATGAGAGACGGTGTGAAAACAATGGGACATACTACTTTTAAATTGCCAGGCTATAGGAAAATGGATTATTTGCCTCGCTTTCCTACTTATTGGGATAACATCCGTATCTTAATCAGCGTCTCTACTTCCCCATCACTCCAACTTTGCCACAGACTTGATTCTTCAAAGCTGTTACCTTGCATGGCAATATAGGGACCATCGGTCGTGAACAAAGAGTGTCCTGCTTGTCAGTACAGACTCACGGCACGGCTTTAACCATATCAGAAACTCAATCCAGCCCCAAAATAAACAAGCTGTTTCATGAATGGTAAAGTTAAAAAAGACTGTTTTCTTGCAAATGTGTCCTACTTCCTACATCACGCTTTCTGCTTTCTTTCCCATCCACCTCAACCAGTACTTCCAGCTCTTCCCAGTAGACCAATTTGGGTCATATGTGACATGGCTGATGGAGGCTGGCTAGGTGGCTTTTACTCCTCAGGACAGATGGCCTTCTAAATGCCTCTTTCAGTGGGTCTCACTCAGTTCCTTCTCCAGTGTTCTTGTCTTTTATCTACCTAAGTTTAAAAGATATCGAAAAGATCCTTAATTCTGCATCAGTTTTGAGCAAAAATGGCCAACTGCACCAAAAGCTATAGGAGGGGAATTGACAGACCAAGACCTCCGTTACACACTTTTGATTCCAAAAGTGTCACATATCACTTTGGCCATCTGTCTGCAGAACTTCTGAAACTTCCACCTCTGGGGATACAGTGATTAAGACAGAATCCCAATGTGTATCAAAGGAAGTCCACCCTTTGCCCTGACACCGGTAACGGAAAGAACAACCTCCAGAAGTTTTTAATTTATAAGAACATATTAGGGAATAAAAGGGCTTTGCAAAAGGTGTCTAAATTTGTAAACATTTTTGGCGTTTTCTGTTTCACTATGAAGAGGGCTAGCTTTTCCCTCTGCAGTACCTGATGAAACAAGAAGAGACAAACACAACCACGAGATGGAAACAAAGTGCAGACCCCATCCGATTACACAGTTCAAATTCTTAAATCATATAAACTGCAAGTCAGGCATTTCAGTTCAGTTTAGTTCAGAACAAGAAGAAAAAAATAGAATTCTTTGAAAAAACTCATTTTGTCTGAAAGCAAAACACTGCAAGACAGCCATGAGCTGTAAGTTCAAACACCTCTGCTAAAAGCCTCTATTCATTTGCAGTTTATTGCATAGCATGAAGCTGCCCACTCTGGTTATAGTCTTTTTTAAATGCTTGGAGCAATAAAATATAAGATTAATCATACACAGTATATATTCATTAGGTAAATATTAAGATGCTGAATCAAATAGATTACTTTGCATAAACATTTCTCATAAAATATGAGTGGGCGTCATATTTAATAAAAATCACAAACAAGTGGAGAATGATCGCCCTGCATGCAAAAGCAATATAGAATAAACACCTTCATAAGCAACAGTTTCACCACTTACCTCCAGAAGTTATTCATATATACAATCCATTTATAACAGTAAACTGGATCTGGGTTTTGCAATTTTACTATTATTATTCCTTCAAGAGGGAGACAATATGAAACTTCATGGCAACTTTTCTTTTACTTAATACTGCACATAAATTATTGTCAGGTCACAGGGAGTGGAATAAGCAGAGTAAGTCCCATTTTCTTTCTACTCCTTCACTCATTTATTTTTATTCTTTCTCCTTTGAAAAATGTTTTCCTTGAGAGTATTTCCTTCCACATTAAAATATAATCACTATTTGGGAAAAACAAATGGTCGAGAGGTCAAGTTTTATTACTGCCTGATAAGAGACCGGTCATTGCAATGGAAGGGCAGAAAATCAGCTATATTGCAGAATCAGCACGGCACTGAACCAGAGGAAAATAAATGATTTGAGAAACAAGTGCATGGTTTATTGGAACAACACAGAGGTTCACCATAAAAGCCTCTTTCTTCACACAAGTGGATTCCAGGAGGCACATGAGAACAGTCAGCCCCTTGGGGACCACCATGCGAGGATGCCCAGAGCTGGCTCAGCACTGGAGAAGGGCCACTGACCTACGGCAGCGTTAAGTCACTGTGTGGCAGCTGCACTTTCAAGGAACCTTAGCGATTCTCTCAATTCAAATCCACTACTGACGTTACGGCTCATAAAGCTGTGCGTTCGTAGTTTGTATCTCACCTCAGCAGAAGTGTATGAGGAAGAAAGAAATAACGCTGGCCAACAAAAATGTAACCTGTTATTTATATTTGGTGGTTTGCAGCTAGGACACCAGCCCTCCAAGAATGCTGTCTGAAATGTTTCTAAACAGTAAGGTATGGATTACATTAATTGCAAGTAGTAAAAACAAGGAGTTTCTTAATAGTTGATTATTTTCAGGTCTAAGCTTAGCTAACCACGTGCTTCATATTCTTCATCAAGGAGAAGTAAAAGCTTGAGTATAACCAGGTATTCCTGGTGTGTTATGCTCTAAGAACAATTCTGGGAAATTAAGTAAAGGAGAATGAAGAGAACGTGTTGGGTAGAGAAAGCTGTAGGGCTCAGTGCACACCTAATTATCACTAATGATAAATGTCATGGAGTCAAATATGAGGTCGTGCTGTTTACTGTAAACAAGCACTGAACTTCTCAGTGCAGTGCATCGTTTTTATTGACAAACTCACCAGGCAAGTGAGTTTGCTGAGGAGGAGAGAGTGGTTTTCCCTTCACTGACACAAGCAGTGCAGTGACACTGCTTTGAGGATAGA
>JAVJGJ010000047.1:58292650-58320108 GCA_035590215.1 Microhierax caerulescens | reverse complement strand
AGAGGAAAACCACTCTTGTTTACTCCTAATTCTTTTTTTGGCTAGGGTTACTAGAAGCAATCTCTTCATCCCCGAGGGATGCCATTTCTGCAGCACATTGCAAAAACAAAATCCCACCCCCACACAACAAAAAAGAACACCGTGTTAGTTAGCACACTCACACTTCAGTATTTCCACTCTTGGCATTCACCCTTTGTAAGTTTTGCCACATTTTTAAAGACATGAGTGATTGCTAATACACATGGATGCAATTAAGAAAGAGCAAAGAAAGGATTCACAAACAAGCCAGCGAGCTTTGTATTTGGAGAGGATATGAAAGCTGAATCACTCACTTTTCTGCTTAAGCTGTAAAAGGAGGATATAGACTGATTAGCATGAAGGGTCTACAAGCTTTGCTGCAAGCATAGATATAAAAGTGGATTAAAGAGGAAAATTCCTTTTACACTTTATGCTGTTTCTCTTTTCATAGCTTTTATGTCTGAATTCAAGGTGAGGAATATGTTTTCATTTGGATCTGTAGAGCAATGTTGCTGACACAGAGGACATAATTCTACAGACCACCAAAGTAATCAGAAATTACAGATAGAAATAAATCAGTGCATTTTTTTCTTCTTTTTTTTTATTTCAGCCCGAGAGACCTTGAAGATTTTCTGCCAAAATTTTACAAAAATAATTTAATTTCCTGATAACCTACTTTTAATCTATAAACAGCATCTATGTTCCCTCTTTTGGAGAATTTCCATTTGTGTATATTTCCGGCAGAACATTGTAGGAGCCTCACTGGGAATTACCACATAATGAATAAACGCCAAAGCTGAGCTGAGATGCTAAGTTTACCTCCAGAGCTGTCTCTTCACGCTTTCTAGGGACATTGACACCGTTCTGATTTTACTTGGGACTCCAGAGGAAGCCTTGAATAGAATTAATTTAAGACAAGAGATTCTGTCTCGTGTGCTACCCAGGGACCTCGGGGGTTTTATTGAGATCACTAGGCAGTCAAGAATACACATTAAATATGAACAATTGTCCAAATGGCCTGTGTCAACAGGAATAGCTGCTATATCAGAATTTACATCTGTGTTTTCCCTGCTGAAGATGATGAGTTCCCCATTTTTATATGTTAGAAGAAGGTTCAAAGGCGAACAGCAAAGGATATAAGCCTGAATTATTCTTTGCTTCTCATTGCAAACAGTTCAAGCATATCTTCCCTGGATACAGCTGGCTATAGGAATAAGTTCACATAGCAACTCTAACACACAAAAAGGCTGAATCACGGAGAGATTCAGTGCATGTCAGTTAGATGGGATGACTGGTCCAGCTACAGATGTCAATAACTCAACTGCCTGGAGGATTTTCTCTCCTCTTTAGGAACAGTGGGTGCTCAGGAAGATGAATTGCTCTTTTCAGGAGCACTAAATACCCCCTTTTCCAATCCAGTTTTTTACAACAAAGTGCTAACAGAGATTCGAAGCTACTTGAGGGTTCCCTTCATAGCCACATGTTTTGAGATGCACAATTTCCAGTTATATGCCCTTAGAAAGGGAGTGAATAAACTGGTAGTGAAATCTAGACATTGTCTACTGATTTTAGAGCTATATGGGCACTTAATTCTAACCACATGTGAGGTCCCATTGAGTTCAAAATGTGTAGCCCAGTAAGACTCTGTCTTGACTTAATCATACCAAAATCTTGTTCCCTATCACAGTCTGAGCAATTGCTGTGAACTGGTGGATATTTGCAGGCAATTTCAACAGTACGTGCAAACTGACTCAACTTTTGCAAGCAAATGTCAGGAGGGAATAGCAAGAGACATTTACTCACCAAACTTCTCAAGGTTTCCTTGAAAATGTTCAGATTGAAGCACCAGTGTCTTTCATGAAAACAAAAGCTTGATTTTTAAACACACTTGTGTCAACAGGAGCTCTCTGGTAGTTGCCAAGGGACCTCACATCCCTGCCCTAAATTCTGGGGTCTCCAACTGCAGTGATCCTGTAAGCTCTGAGTAAGTATTTTAATCTCATTCAGAAACAAGGAAAATTTGGGATCTGGACCTTTTCCCTGCAGCGCTGCCTGAGAAAAATCTTCTGGGGCACAGGACTAATAACTTGATAAGGAGTTAATTACCACTGGATTTGGTTTTATTATCAAGAGGAAGCTAAGAGGTTTGTAGTATGGTATGGTTTGCTTCCACAGCAGCTAGGAACAGCCATGAATAAATCATGAAGATGCTTAGGAGTGTTCGTATATTTGAATTACAACATGTTTCCTAAGCTAATTAAGAAATATTAATCCGAATGATTTGGACTCTGGCTGGCACATATTCCATATTGGTCATGTCAGCATTATACATATTTTCCTCCTGAACTTACACAGTATTGACAGACTAGTTTGCAGACATATGTATTACACATTCTCTGCCTAGCAGCCCTGAAATGAAAAAGGAGTAATTCTCTAGAGAAGTTTTCTCTATGGGTTTGCATCTCTCCCCAGATTATTAGATCTTCTTCACCCCCAGTTCATAATATCCAATTACCCTGCTAGCCTATGCTCAATTATTTAAAGCATTGCCCTTACTTATTGAATTTTATAATTTAATATTAATAGGTTAACTAGTTCAATATCACAGAAGGAGTCACTGGCTCAGTAATACAAAAGGAGTCAGGATTATGTTGAGCTCCTCAATATTAGTAATCAGGTTTTAAGGAGAGAACAGAGAGCAACAAATGCCACTCACAGCAGGGTACAAAGGAGAAAGTCAGTATTTGCAGACCTGGGTGTCTCCTACCTGAACTGCAGACAGTTCTGAGCAGGTTCAACCACCTGCTGAATGGTTTTCTTTGGGACCTTGACAACATCAACAGAGAAGCTTCAAGACTTCAGTGGATCAGATCAGGACCAATTAAGAGATATCAAAAATATTTTATTTAGTTAAACCTGAATACTCTTAACACTAAAATAGATACAGTGTCATTAGATGACTGTCCTAACTGAGTGGGGAGGAATGATACAGGGTTAATTCTTCATTTCTCGTCTGTTTTCCCTCTCATTTTGTATGTGTTAAGGATATGGCAGTGATAATGCTATTGGCTTTTAAGGATACAAGAGAAGCAACGTGCATAGGGAAGATGACTTTATTTTCATTAGGCTAGCTGATATAGCCAGAAAAAGCATAAAAGCTTTTGATCATCCATTACATACCTATGGGCTAAATGGGCTGCTCACCACAGTATGAGAGGAGAAGACAAACTAGACAGCCAGCAGCTTTGATCTTCCAGATAATGATAAAGTAAAATCCCACTCTCACTTGCCCTGGTGTTTTATGAATTGTTTGGAGCCTTTTTTTTTTTTTTTTTTTTTTTTTTAAGGTTCATATATGTACAGTCAGGTTACTGAGGAACTGCTACCATGGGCTAGCTGAGCCCTGATAACCATCCACAGGCACTGCAGCCCACAGCAAGCACCCTATAATCCACGTTACTTTCATCTCAGTGGAAGAAGCTTAAGCCTCATTAACTCATGTTTACCTGGACTTCAAATGCTCCCAGTATAGTTATTTCTGCTATTCTGTTCTTCTCTTTTCAGATACACGGAGTAACATTTTATGCCTCAGTTATGAACTTCGGTTTAGACTGGCTTCCAGCAGCCTCTTCCCTGGTTTTTAGGTGGACATTCTTGACAGTTTGGATTAATTTTACACAAGAAATCACTTTTTACAGTACCTGTAAACCACATCACTCTTCTCCCAACATAAGTCATTGAGGCAATTTTTCCCATTTAACAGGTTCACTATTACTGAAAACAGGGTTTCAGTTCAGGCTTCTTTTTCCTTGTAAGCATGAGCACAGTATAACTGGCCTCTTAATAAAAATTGTCCTAAAGACTCTCAAATGCTGGGACTCCCACAAAATTTTTCTGAAGACCAGGATTTAAGAAGTCAAGTTTCTTCTATGACTCAGGTTATCAGGACAGTTATTCTAAAAGCCAAAACATTCCTAACCCTGTTGTTCTCAGTACTCATTGTCCAGAGTAGAAGCTCACATCTGTACAATAAATGAAATCATTCCTTGTGGAGGATGACCTCTGTATTTGCAGAATTCAGTAGCTTTTAGGCTTTTAAAACCACCATGCTCCCTCTAAGCCAAACAATTCCAATTACCTTTATTAGTGCCAGTGTAATTGCTTCCAGTATCTTTTTTAACACTGGCACTGAACACAAAGTTTTGGCACTTCAACAATAGCCTTTTACCTGGAGTTTGCTTTTGAAGGCGTGCAAGCTTTTAGGGAAAAAGTGAAGCAAACAAAAGAATAGTTCTGAATTCATGGAAGAGCACTGAATCAAAGTGAATCATTTTAAGAAGCTGATTCAGTGACATTCAGACTCAATTATCTGCCAAGAGGTGAACCTAAGCCTCCCAAGGCACGCAGCATTTCCACTTCCAAAACAACAAGACGTTATATTAGCCTGTATGGAAGCTGACAGCAGAAGAAAACAGTTGTTGTGGAGCAGACAGTAGGATTCAAAGCACTTTCTCTGGCTCTGAGGGCTGAGAACTAGCTGGGTCACACCAAGATCAATGATTAGCAGCAGCCAAGAGCAAGCCAAGTGTAAAGAGGAATTGGCTTGCAAGCAGGCAGCGTTTGCCACACAGATATTCCTGCCCTCATGGAGTCTCCATGTTCTCATTATAAACCTTGTCTTTGTATGTGGGATTTTTTGCTAGTATTCTCCAGCTCTCCTTCCCTCTGACCGAAAAGCATCAAGACAAAATTCCTCCTTCACAGAGCTGTTATTCCCCAGCTCCTCAGCAGACGCAGAACCGCTACGCCTTACTTTGAAAATGCCATCAAAACCCCAAGGAAAACTACAGAGTTCATTGTGCATCGTGGCACCCTCAATCCTGCAACACTCCTAGCACCTCAGCACGTGGAGAGATGGAGATGCTCATATGCCTCTGCACAGGAAGAGCACAGACCCAGGAGCCTGGGCTGTCCTTGGCTCCAAAAAAAAAAGTAGGCTATTGGCAAACCACCCTCTGCAACTGCTGTTTTGAAAAGGATTAATAGGGAAAATCCAGTCTGACTTCTGGGTATTTTTGGACTTACCCCCAGGGTTGCCCCCAAGCTGGGCACCCAGGGATTTGACCCTTGGGCTATGCTGAGCCATGCCTTCGGGCTCCCCATAGTTCTGGCTTGGACTCCAAATCCTGCAGGACATGAGTGCTGGTACCAGAGACATGTTGTGGCCCCACAGGCTTGTATAATAGCACTTGTACCCACAGCTTCCTTGCCCCCAGTTTCCCAGATCCTCGGTGGTAATTGCAAGCTACCAGTTCCTTGTGACCTTGTAGATGGAAATGGCATGAAGTGAGATGCGCCTTCATAATAATTGGTAATTGCAGGAAAAAAAAATAATAAGAATTTACCCAAAACCATGAGTCCAGCTTTGATCTAGGTGCCTTTTATCTGAAACACAGTCCCATCCAAATTATAGCTCTATACGTACAGGCACAGTCTACTATATTTCTCCCTCTATGAAGGGAATATGGTTCTTCTTAAATGAATGGCAGCAATGTCAAACAATATCCTTGGTGTGAAAAAATTTACCTTATTTCTGAGAAAACAGGTTTGCCTTTAACAGACCGGTACAGTTTCATATAACCATTGACGAATGTCAACAATATGTCTACAATAATTATCTTCTTTCCAACTCCAATATCCAGGAACTTGACCAGCAGACATTCCTTATCGGTTTATATAAAATCATTGCTGGAATTTCCTTTACATCAGCAACACATACCTAATTATTTTTAGTGAACTCATTATGTGAAACACTTCAGTGACTAGGACCTAAAATTAACAAGATTTTGGGGAGCCAAAAAATACAAGACCATCGGATCTCATTTGACTTTACTGAACTCAATTTACTTTTATGAGTTTCAACTTTTTTAAGCTATCATTTTTACTCCCTCATTTTATTATTAATTTTTTTGAGTTAGGGAATAATTCACATTGTGAAACTGCCACCGTTCTGCTGACATAAACGCTGGGAGTGTTGCTGGAGATGTGTTTCTGAGAGCATCCTGTAAAGAGATGATTCCGTCATCAGTGAGTTTGGACAGATTTGGAGATGCTGCTTCCAGGGCTGACAAATTGGAGGCATTTTGGTTCACAAGACGTGTTCAGGGTGCTGTCTGACACTGCCTAGTCCTTGCACAACCCCTTCACACAAGTGCTCTACACTGCTCTGGGTGTGCTGCCAGTACACCCTCACCAAGCTGCTCCACCTGTGCTATACCTACCACCACTCATTTCAGCTGCTGTAGCTCAGGTACAGAAATACAGTGAAGGAGGCACAGACACAAGTGCTCTACCCTCCCGATATTATTCAGAGATGTGTTGACCAGTAAGTGATGGTTAAAAGTCCTCAAATGGATAAAATTATTTATTACCTTCCCAATACCAGATGAGTAGTCAGAAAACATGTATAAATACAAACAGTTTTTTTATCTCAGAGGGATGAATATGATTTCTGATGTCTGTCTAAGGACCTTAGAGTCTGTGAGCAGGTGACTTTTATGGCCATTTAGTCTTTTCCTAAGCTTACAGTTATTAACAAAAGTTGATGAGTGGGAAGATCAAAATGAGAGATTCCTCCCAAAAACCCATTTCAGAGCATCACTGCTTGGAAAGGCACTCTGTATTTTGCAAAGCATGGGCTGGGCTCTGAACTGTCTTATAACCATCTCCTCAGATAACAGAGGTGGGACAGCAGGGGAAAGAAGTACCGTGCTAAGTTATTTCTTTCTATCACTACAAATTAAGACACTTATAGATTTTATAATTTTTTTTATTCTTTAATGTTTGCTTACTCAGCACCTCTTAAAAAGAAATCAAACCTAATGTCTGGAGAAAGACAAGCAAAGGACAACAGCCCAGCAAAATCAGTAGCAACTTTTGAACCAGGAGCCCTGTGATCATCTCCCAAGCTTTTCGGGACTGATCCTGGCTGTAAAATGGAGAGAAGCAGGAAAGAGCCCTCATCCTCACTGGGAGACTGGAAGGCTAAGTGGGGCTTGAGGACAGCTGTGCCTCTAGGGGGGTAGGAGCAGAGTCCATGGGAGAGAGAGTTTGACTCTTGTTTTGTTTGCACTGTGGCACTCTCCACATGGTGGCTGCCCTCGGTGCTAATGGCGTGGGAAGGCAGCGGTGCCTCCTCAAGTTACCCCTTACAGCTGCTGGAAATTGTCTCTCATTTAAAATTGCTGTTTTCCAGCTCATGCTGAGCTCCGTGTTTGGACTTGCCCTATGCTCATGGTCAACATCGGTAAACACAAGCGTTTTCAGGGAAGGAACAGTGTGTGAAGGTAGGGTGGGATGTGTCTCCCCTCCCCCCTCACCACCAAGCTCTTCACATCAGGACCTGAACGTGTCAGACTAGTGATGTTTTTTGAAAGATGGGGCCAAGTTAATGGAGCCAGGTATATTACCACAGAGAAAGAAAAGTCATTAGGCCTAATTTATGTTTACCTCTAGAGTACTACCAGTGACAGCAGAGGATTTAGGAAGAAGTGGTGGCGTTTAGGTCTCCTCAGCACACCTAAATAAGAGACACTGGAAAAGTACCAGGGCTCCTCCCTGTCAGAGAAAGACAGCAGCAGAGGAAAGCAAAAGTGGATGAAATTATTTTCGCCCCAGGGAAGGCAAGATACCAAAGGACAAAGCAGCTTTGCTCAGCTCATATGAAGGACCATTAGCCATGAACTGTGTAGGTCCAGACATACTGGCAGAAGACAGTGACTCTGCTGTGGTGGCTCAGGGAAAGGTGTAATTAGAAAGACCAGCCTGCTCTAGCATCGGTCTATGGAGTGTTTAGCCTTAAACTGATGGTTCTTTCTGACTATTTCTTACACTGCCAAAATTAAAATTCCAGCTCCATTTCTCTGCTGTGTTGGTCATTCCCTCCCAAAAGAGCATACACCAACAGAAAGCTTTGCTCTCCTGCTGTGTTGCCAGCCATTTCTCACACACCCACACGTATATACACATATATACACACAGTATCTTTCCGAAGAGTCAGAGAAATTCAGCCCACTCATCACAGGGAGCCTCACAACCTTCTACTAGACAAAACCTCTCGTAGTCCAAATCATCCACTGCCCTTGCTCCTGGTCCATGTGGACTTCCTCTGTGGAGCCACACAGGAGTAAGACACACAGCACCTTGGTGGGAAGAAGAAAAGGAGGGATATCTGGATACGAAAGGGAAATATCTGAGGATAATATCTTCTCCATTAGGGGAATATCAGACAGAATTAAGACCAGGAAGCACCATTTTTCTAGAAATTATTTCATTATTTTGATTTACTTTATTAATCCTTCCCTTCCATGCAGTATTGTTTTTGTTCGGATCCCACAGAGCCAGGTTATTCATCGTCTTGATAAGCAGCACTATAACATCACATACAGAGATGGGAATGCAGCCAACCAGGCTAACAAGAAACACCTGAACTACTGGGTTAGACAGCACAGAACCAGCAAATCTCCCTTAATATAAGAACTGGAGTAAGGAGGCACGAAGAGATGTAGTGCGAGCAGCTCAGTTTTCATCAAGGGTGGAAGCAGTCAGTGAAAGAAAGAAGAAAATACCACTCCTCTTTTTCTAAAAGTAGGTAAAAATCCTATTCCATAAATACTTTCAAAAGATGCTGAAAATAAGGCATGAATGCACAAAATCAAAAAGAGCACTGCATTCACCAGCAGGGAAACTAACAGCTGTTTCCACATACGTTATAAAATATGGGGGATAACTTAGTCTCTAAATGGGCTCCCAGACAGTAGAATGTACCAGTAATAAGGACAGGTTTCAGTAACAAGCTGTACAGAAATGTCCTCTGGACTTGAAAAACTTTGGATCAAGTTGAATCATCTTTTCTCATTCTCCAAATTCAAATGGACAGACCAGAACAAAAATCTTAATGTATAGCTTCAGAGAGGATACAAATTTCTTTTCTAAAGGAATAATTTAAGTGCATGGGAAAGTTACTGTGCATATTGGAGACAAGAGTATCTCTGAGGGGAGCAACATAAACTTTTATAAAAATGCAAAGAGACTTGAGCAGAGAAGATTTACATTAATAATTCCTATCAGGTGAGCAGAATAAATATACAAAAACAATGCATAAAGGAAGTACAGCAAAAAGACCAACACAAAACCTGAAAGCATACAGTATATCATCTGTAGCAGCACAAAGAACAGGAAACTGATACCACAGGGAAAAGGGTGGGAGTTATCCTTAAAGCAGAACAGGATCAAAGTCAACATAGGTCTGTAGCATTATGTCTTCTTAATAAGATTTCCTTGAGCATGAGTGACTGGCAAAAGCAGGTGAAGTGGGATTGAATTGTTACACAAACTTCAATAGAATTATTATCCAGCTGCAGAAGACTGACAAAAAGTTGTCAGATTCAACTCGGTTATAATAGCCATGTACTCAAAAGATGTGACTAAAACTTTGCCGGCTAAAATGAAGTTACATCCTGACATTTAATAAATAAATAAACCAATAAATCAAACCCAACCCCACCATTCTCTTTGCAGGAGAAGAAAATAGGGTTATAATTTTCATATCAACATTCCATTGAAATAGCCAGGTCAAATAATAAAGTTAAGCAATGGAAAAATAAAACACTGCAACAGTAGTCCAGAAACTTTCTGGAACAACATTGAATAACTTGTGCATAGCGAATATGACCAGAACACATACACTTACACGCCTCTTAGATCTAGAAAATTCCCTCTTTGATCTAGGGAAAGCTGACTTGATAAAGAGAGAAAAGTATTAGTGAGTGCTGGTTTGAGAACCAGAGTTTGTGCTGATGCCTTTTGAATTCATGACAAGGAGACCCTCCCCTGTGATTTCAGAAGACCTTGCTGAGGATGCTCTGGACATCCTTCACTTAGTCCCTCGTAGAAGATGGAAAATATTTGGCTTCAGCTCGGTCTGAAAAAGGAAGGGGAAATCTCTCTATGCCTTTTACTTTTAATAAAGCTGGTAAATTTAAAACATAGAAGGGGCTTTTTCCTTCTAAGCAACCCAGCAGAGGGCTGCTGAAGGTTACTATTTCCCCACATATGCTGTATACTACATTTATCCAGAAATAACTACAGAATGCACTAACAGCTTGAAGCTCTAAGAAAAGTTGTAACAGGTTTTAAAAATACAGACATAAAGATAGTGTAAACATTAGAGGTAGATTTCTTGTAGGTGCTTGTAGCTTTGTCAATAATTTTGAAAGTCCCTCCCAAAACCAGGAAAGACTTACAGCATTTGGGAACCAATCCAATTTCCATTGCAATCGCTGTTATTTCAAGGCAAAGCAAATGGTTTCTCAGGGGAGGTGTAAACCAGAAGAATTAAAACTGTATGGATCAGCTTATACACGACAATGAAGACATATCTATGCGCAGCCAGCTGCTCCACTCAGAAGCCCCAAGTAAATTCACTTCACTACCAGTCACACTGAAATCTCTCTAAACGCTCACCAGTTTAGCAAGGAACAGAAGAGAGCCCGATGCCAAATACTAAAGTTGTATTTCTCTAAGGGGGAGAAAAAAAATAATAAAAAACCCCACATATATACCAAACCCACATCAACAGGTTTTACAACCCATATGGTCTTCAAACCTGGTCTGCAGATCAATACAGAATAGATACCTGGCAGAGGCGACGTGCTCTTTACTCTTCAACTCTTTGCACATGCAAGAAGAAACACGCTGAACACCAACGCTTATACCAAATGTTAACAACAATTGGCCATCGAAGTTCAGCGACAGAGCTGGGGGTGGGGGAAATGGAAGAAGCCCCTAATGTCTTTACGGGAGGTCTCCCAGGGACCAGCAAAACCAGAAGGTGCTGTTGGGTTTCGCTGTCCATGCAGAGTGGGCACAGGTGAGGGCAACACCCAGGATCAAACCAGGCAACAAAGCAACTCTGCGTGGTGCTCCCACACCGGCACAAATGCACCATGAGGAGAATCCTGCTGGAGGACAGCGGAGGAAGGTGTCCTCTCTGGTGACAAAAAGTGCTGAGCTGTTTCTCATAACTTTCAACGTGGGTGACTGAGCGTGCCCTCTCCACGTGACCTTCTGATGAATCACATTTTAAACAAAACAAAACCAGAAGGATCCCCAGCTGCTGAGAGGACCTGAGACAAGTTTCTTGTGCAAAGTACTGTTCCAAAGAGATAATCGTTCAAAGCTTAAATGCTGCAGGAACTGTGACCTCTCAGCTTTGATGCATAAGCTGCATAGTAATTCCCACCCTTCACCTGCTCCTACTGAGCTTTTGCGGTCTTTTCCTGCAACAATAAATCAAGTGCTCGCCCTCCGGAGTCTCTCAGAATCAAAAGCAAGCTGTGGAGCAAAGCCATCATGTTTTGCTGAGGTTGTACAGCTGACAGCTTGCAGTCTTCCCGAGAACACAAGTACAGAACTTTAAAGTACCTTGCAAGTGCAATGTAGCTGCTGCACACACTTTGATCTTGCTGTTCCATGTTTCCAGGTGAGCGAGTGGCACGTACAGCAGGGAAGGGTGGGACATTGCCTCTAAAACCACTGAGGACAACAGTACGACATGAGCCAGTGTTAAACCTTGTCCCCGAGTAACTGGTGCAGTTGCTTGGCATTCGTACACACGTCCTAACCCTCAGACCAGGTCTTGACTCTCCAAGAGCTTTTATATGACCCTTGGCACCATTTTGCAGTCTAAGAAGGAGTTTAGAAATAACAGCAGGTGAGATTCTTCACAACGGCTGCCTTTCAGCTAGGAAAGGGAAGGTTTAGGGGTAAAGCAGGGTGGCAGGGTTCCTCCAAGCCATAGTCCCTGTGCCCCAGCCGTGGCTAGATAAGGATGAGGACATGAACTCTTCTACTGACTGTTTAACCAACACAAGGCTAGAATAAAGTGTGTGTGGAATCACAGAGGGGCCAAAATAAAATTACATAGGATGCTTTCTTCTGTTATTTCCTGACTTCAATCGCAAGCCAAGGTTTGCTAGCCCAGCTCTCGGGCTCCCCTGATCCCTTTCTACACCCTCAGTATATACAGGGCAGCGGAGTAGGATGGCTCTCAGCCTTGTGAAAGGGAAGATTGGATCCTCATCATTTACCTGCTAGCCACAGGGAAACCAAGCACCTCCTTCAGTAAAAATGCACTTTTGTTATTTGCCAAAGTCTGGCTTTGGGTTGAACATAGCCAACAGAAGGGAACAAATAGATCAGTGCAAGAGAAAGAGAAAAGAAGTGGGTCTAGCAGAGGTACAGGGGTTTAAAGTAGAAACTAACCTAAGCATGAAATTTATTTTATGAAATACATTTCACTTGAAGAAGTCCTACGTGTCTGGACAACACGAAGAGAAGATCAAAAAGCCTTGGGACAAAGACAGTCATAAACAGGAAAGCACCTGAACAGGTGACCCCTAGGAGAAAATACATCAGACACTCCACTGTGGTTTGATATGGCTGGCGGATGGGGTAAGACTCTCAAAATAAAACTGAGGAAACTTTGAGGAAGAGTATAAATGTCTTAAAACCTTTTTAAAATGTAAATCTCTCTCTGTCAGTTGGACAGCTTGACCAGATAGCTACTTGCACTGCTTTTAGGAGGAAGAGGTAACCAGCATGGAGGTTATAGCCAATGTTTCCTTCTTTGTAATTTAGTCCCGTATCTTCTTTGGTGAAAGAACACCCAGGTTCAAACTGGCTCTTGTTCCTCTAGCAAGTGAAATACAGGACAAATTTGCTGCATTCTTTATATTTGTAGTCGTTAGCCTTCTAAACTACAGGAATGAGTGCTTGAAAGGACACATTCTCAAGTACTTTTCCTATAGTTCAACTTTGTTTTCCTTTTCTCTTCATAGTTTGCAACAGACTCTTAGGAGCTTAAAAATAAACATTGCTTCATTTTCCTACTGCATGTGTCTTTTTCCATTTGTCAAACAGTAATTCCCCGCACCCCTTGTGTTACTAATTAAGCTTAAAATTAACATGCAAGTAAACAGCTAGAACCTCGTTTGTGCATCTGCATCATCAGAGATGACAGGAAAAGAAATGTTATGTCGAGTCCCTATCCTCACAGCACATCTCTCAGAGCGCAATGATAGCAAAACCAGCGAAGTTTTGAGCCCTGCTATTCCACATGGGTAAGTACAAACAATGCTAAATCTTCAAGGCAGCCTTCACTAATTCTCAGATGAAAGGAAGGGAGAAAGACATTGGCTCAGAAAAGTCCACAAAAAGCTACAAAAATTCCATCTGGCATTTGCTTCTTCTGAAAGTTTGCTCCCCTCTGACTGGTGTATAAAGAGAGAAATATTTACAATGAGCCAATGGGTGCAACAATTGGCAGGCAACCACCCAGGGAAAGTGCAGCATGAAGTATTATAGAAAAAGGAGGAGGTTTTAATGGTGTCAAAAAACCAGCCATCATACCCTTTTGTGCAGCACAGCTAAGCAGCTGCCGTCACATAAGGAACAGAGAGTATTCAATGTCCGTACAAATAGGTTTAAGGGACTGAATTTTCCCCTGCTCTGTATGTCATTTTTCTACATGTTGAAAGGTGAGACCTGGGTGCATTTTAGAATAACAAAGTTTGCTCCCATTTTTCACAGATTTAAAAAATTGGGCAAAGCCTCAAACAGGGAAGTCAAGCCCAATGTCATTTACAGACATTTCAATGTCTGTAAATTTCTCTTAAAGTACATAAATGTATAAAACTCCAAGTTCTAGTCTGACTGACCTATATCAAGCATAAAGAAATCCCATTGACACCAACTGCCAACCCTTTGAAAGCCACATTTTTTTTTTGGAGAGCGGAGAAAATTCCTTTTAATCAGTAAAGGAAGGGTTCATTCCACCCCGTAGGAACCACGTGGAAGTGACAAGGTCAAGGCAAGTGTCTAAACTTCCATCACTTATATGGAGGACACGTGTGGAAACACTGCTCTCCACCAACGCGACACCTGTTTTTAGGCAGGGGAGGCTCACCGGGGAGGTCCCAGGGCTTGTGTCACTGCCAGTGTCTGAAATACAAAGCACTCAGATAGAAAACTGACCTTGAGGTCTCCTTTCTCTCTTTGATAATTATTTCCTCTAAGAGGAGCGGTGGCAAGGGCTGTGATTACATGCATGAAGGAAGCACATTAATACAATTGAAATGCTAATGGCTCCAGACAACTTGCAAGAAGGTATTTTCTGCCAGTGAGCGCTGAAAAAACACAGAGCAACTCTTCGCTGTCTCCACCTACTCACAGGAGAGCCCACACGCCGTTTCAACCCTTAGACACCGTTGTCTTCCACACTGCGCTAAACGAAGCCTACGCACGCAAAAAGAAAATAAACGGCCTTTGGTTTCACTGGGGAGACACGTGCAGGAGGCACTGTCCACCATGGATAACCGTGAGGGAATTAAGGTCATGAGTGACAAAATCCCTCTGACTGAAAGTCTAATCTTCAGATATGTGTGACCAATTTCACCAACATTGTGGTTCTTACCTTCCTCCACTGACATAATCTGATTTCTCCGGGGCTTATCCACAGAGCAAAGTGCTGGGGCAGTGGCTCACAACAGCGGCCTTTCTGGAAGAAACGATCTTTTACTAACAAAGTGATGGAGATGTGATCTATGGTAAGTATCTTTCCTATTTCTGAATCTTTCAATGCAGTTACAGCAGCTAACTGGAGAGGGAGAAGCATGAAAAGGCCTGATATTTTAAATGCAAACATTTTTCCCATTTTGAATTAAACTCTTGATTGTTTTCCTTAAGTCTTGACATTTACAGGTTCAGCTGCCTCCCAAAGCAAATTTCCTGACGCATTCTTCTCCCTCTCCCTGCAGTATTTGTGGGTTGCGACATCGTATGAGACCAATTATAACATCAGCTCTTATCTTTTGTATCACCTGGCCACAGAATTTCTTGCCTTTATCAAAGACACTCCTGCATCAAGCTGAGTAATTAGTGCTTGTCTGAAGCATATCCCTTCAGTATTTCAGGTTATTTCTTAACTGAACACAGGCCATTTAGAAAAGCTCTGAGAGCTGTCCTTTATGTATCAACCCACCAAACCACTTTCAAGCTCATCTCTCCAGCTGATTTATGCCTGTTTTCTGACATGGAGCCATTTCCTTCAGCTCAGAATGTGGTTTAATGCCTGTCTGGCTACTTAAGTGGCAATTCCATCTTTAATTAGAAAGTACAATTTCCACTACTCCACATGTCTGGGAAACAAACCATTTCTAATACCTTGTCTGTACAGAACTGATCAGAAAGAAAATTTGGCAAGGGTTCTGCATTTTCCTAGAACTCACACCAGAGGCTGGGGGCGGAAAACACAGTTATTACTGGAGATGGATGCCTGAAGATATAAATTCAGCCCTCATTGTACCAGATCCAGGATGACAAGGAGAGGAAAGCATTGTTATCAGCTAGGCAAGGCTGGGATTTGAACCTCCTTCTGCCAAAGTGCAAAATGACATCCTCCACCAGACCCCAGAAGTAACGTGTACACAGGCACACCGCTGTGTCCTCGTTTCTATGCAAATTTATCGAAACAAGTGGCTCATATACCACCACTTTCGTTTCTGCTCTTGGAGACTGAATGACACTTAACCATTTACAATTTCTATATCAAGTAGTACATTTTCTAAGGGTTACAAGGGTTACGGTCACCCTGAGCAAGGGGTGAAATCAACAATACATGAAGCTTTGCCATCATCATTTCATTAAGTACCTCAGTGTCAAACAGCCTTTCTGTGATAGCATTCAGGCTGTTCTTCAAAGTCCATAACAGAGTCCAGGGCAAGTGGTTTTGACAGCAGAGATGCTGAGAAGCAGCCTAGGGGAAGAGGTGGTGCAGAAGGAATGATAGCAGCATCTGACAGCCTGGCATGGACAACATCTCCAAGAAGGTGATGTTACAGGAGAGCAAAACCCCAGGTAAAAGACTGAAAAGAGCAAAGGGCTCTGAATGGGTTTCGGGGGAAAGACTCAACCTTGTCACCTACTGAAATTTACAGAAAGTCAAGGTGTCCGGCTCTGAGAATCAAGGTGAGCTGAGCACTCGAAGTTGTTCGAACCAAAGAGAACCTCATATTGTTGCACTCGAAGGCTGGTTCTGAGTAGGTCAGTGGGCATAGCTGAAATCACTTAGTTCAGGGATTCTGGTGTGGTTTTAGTTTTGTTCCTAGAGAGCGACCGTGTCAGCCTTGCATCCCACAGACAAAAAGGATTTCTGAAAGTAGAAAGAGATGTTTAAGACAGAATGAAGCAGGACATGGACCTGTTGGAGCAGGTCCAGAGGAGGCCATGAAAATTATCAGAGGGATGAAACTTTTCTATGGAGACAGGCTGAGAGAGTTGGGGTGGTTCAGCCTGGAGAAGAGAAGGCTCCGGGGAGACCTTATGGCAGCCCCCCAGTATCTAAAGGGGGCTTATAAAAAGATGGGGACAAACGTTTTTTGTAGGGCCTATTGTGATAGGACAAGGGGTAATGGTTTTAAACTAAAAGAGGATAGATTTAGACTAAATAGAAGGAAGGAAATGTGTACAATGAGGGTGGAGAAATACTGGAATAGGTTGCCCACAGAGGTGGTAGGTGCCCCATCCTTGGAAAATTCAAGGTCAGCTCGGACAGGGCTTCGAGCAACTGTTCTAGTTGGGGATGTCCCCGCTCATTGCAGGTGCATTGGACTAGATGATCTTTAAAGGTCTTTTCCAACACAAACTATTCTATGAGTCTATGAATTTCAGACTTTAAATAAGGAGCGTCTTTTGTATGGGTATTGTAAAATACTCATAAACACAGTAAAATGCTGGACTCTCCATCTCAAGGGACAGCTGAACAATGAGTAAAATGCTGAAAGCTGTGCAAAAAAAAAAAATAATAAAAAAAATCAGTGTACTGAAACGATAACCCCTGTCCCATCTTCCGCATCCAGTGGAAATACAAGAAGGGAGAGGCCACACGATCCCTCACTGTGAGCACCGAGTCCCTTCTGCATCACCTCTTGTTCAACCGACTGAGCAGGCACCTAGGTAGCACTATGTGGAAACAAGATGTAAGGAAACACATGGGCCTCCAGCTCTACTGAAAAGGGAATCATGCTGCTGCTCTAGCGGTCTCCAGTAGGGAATTGTCATTCTGTTATTTTTAACAGCTAAATTAATCATTCAGTCTTGCAAGTACACAAAGTAAGTAAGTATTGATGTTGGGATTCATTGTGATATATTGACACAGACCGGGATGCTGCAATACCATTAAGCACAGACTGCTAATATTTCCGCATACTCCTAGTCTAGAATACTCTTTACACCCAAGTGTTACAGAAACGATCCATTAAAATTTAGCATTTTACAGTGAATTTTATTTTTAGGCAGAACCTGAGTCTAATGTTTCTATTACTTTTTTAATCCAGTGGAAACAACCCTTACAATTCAATTAATATCCCATTATAGTGCTCCCAGCTGCGTGTTGCAGATACAAGATGCAGCTGAAACAAAAGGAAAACTAAGTAAGCTCTTTACATTGTCCATGCTGTGAGCTCTGCTTATGGGGAACAGTGGCATACCCATGAAATATAAATGCAAGATAAAAACCCAGCTACTTTAATAATTTACGGAGTCAGTAGGCCAGGTCTTGAAACCATGGAAATGTTACGTGTGGTAGGGGAGCTACTGGACAGTCCCAGGGGCAGAACTGGTAACCACATCATTTCCATACATGCTGTTACTGCAGCTCCCCAGGCAGACGCAGCCTCCCAGGGCAGCTTGCCCTGCCCTACCCCAGCGAGCCGTCTGCTGTGGCAAATTCAGAGGCAGAGCTGGGTGCACATCCCTAATACATGGGTGAAAAATGTTTTGTTCCCTCTTCATGGAAACAATATGAGACTGTAACAACATTATTTTAGAAATCCTTTTTTTTTTTTTTTTTTTTTTAAAAATCAAAATTACTCTGAAAATTTGGGTTGAGGTACCTGTCTCCTCTGTCATGTCCCAGGTGGGACGTTGTCACTGAGAAATAAAATGTGACGGAGCTGGAATGCAAGTTGTCCATTTGCCTAACATATGTTTTCCATCCTATTTTTGACAACATGACAATGGAGGAAGAAGCCAACACAAAATGACAGAAAGAAACGACTACCAAGGGAAAACTGTTTTCTTTATGTTCCCTAAGTCATTTCACAGTTAATATATACACTGTATATATGAAAACTTTTTTACTTCTATTCATAAGCCCAAACACACACACACACAAGCAAAAAAAAGTTCTAACAAAAGCAGTTTCAAAGCCATTAGGTATCAAGAATGCCAAATGAACCTACCTTTTATATTGCAGCCCACTATTTTCTGGGATAACTGTATCTCACAGTGCCTTAAGCTTTGCTAATAGATGCAGTTGTTTAACTAATCCAATTCTGCCAAAAATGGGATTTTCATATTTCACTGTGAGTTCAACAGCTCGTGGCAGAAGAGCTGGGACATAATTCTGCCTTTGTATGAGCTATTAGTCCTCTCTGGGAAAAATTAATCAGTTTGCAGGATTCCCTCCTCTTGCCTATCAAATGGAGACTGTTCTTTAAGAGCTCTTACCTTTACAAAAAATATGTTGATCAGCTGGCTCAGGGATCTCAGCAGCTCTGTTACTGCCTTTTCCATTAGCCACACTTACACCAGCATTACCCCAGCTGCTCTCCCACCTTCTCTGTGCTCTGGCCCCTCTCCATCGATTGCCTTCCTAGCAGGTCCATGCTTCAGTATACGAGGGTCAGGGGAAACAGGACTGGCTGGATTGACACACAAGCCAGAGTCCTCAACATTGCCCAGAGAGGTCCATAAATCTCCTTCCTATTGCTTGTCCAACTGAATCCAGGTATTCTTTCCTAATAGATCAAGCCCAGATCTCCCACCTTTTCCTTTAAAGGTCCAACATAAATCTGCCTATAATATGATCTTTTTTCCTGCTATTTCTCTCCTGCACTGAGACTCCACTCAGCTTGCACCCCTCCGCCTTGATGTGCAGAGCAGCTTCTTGCTCTCACAGATGTGCCTGCTAACTTACTCCTTTTTTTTTTTTTTTTTTCTCTCTCTTTCCTTCATCTATTTCACATGGAGCTTACCAAGATTTCCACCTTTTCCATGTGTGAACTGATCTTGATTCTGATTTTGACAGGAGGATTTGAACACACTCCCACACTTCCCAGCTCTGAATAGGCACCTCCCAGCCTGCCACAAACATGATGCTATTCAAGTTAACCCGATCTGCGGAGGAGGAAGCAAAGCTAAATCACTCTATTCTCATTTATTTTCCAGGCTAGGAATGTGTTAGCTGACCTTGAGATGGTCAGCCCTCAGGTAACTTGTATGTTTTCCAAATCCTTATGTTACAGGGCAAGGGGTTTTAGGAGTTGGGGGTAATGATTGTGAAAAATTGTTAGTGACTTTGAAGCCTCGATACCATAAAAGACTTGAGGCAAAGAGAAGCTTAAAACCTTGTCCAGTAATAACTTTGATGTGTCTTCACTGGTGAGAAGCCAGCGGTAACAGACCTGTGTGTGCGCACGTATGCTTTACACAAGGGAAGTTTGCCACATACCTTGCTCTGGCAGTTTGGGGATCGCCAGCAAAATGTCCCCTAATGTCCCCTGCATGGGTACACAAATGCCCAAGAACTCTGCAATAAGTGCAAACATGGTGGGGGAGGGGTGGGGGGAAATGATCGTATGGAAACAAACAGTTTGTCACATCTGGAACTTACTGTGTCACAGAGAAAAGTGGTGATTTGAGCTGACCACAATATGGCTGCTGTGCAGCAAGAAGTTTTAAGATGCTTTACAGGGAAATGACCATTTTTTTAACTTCCATTTATAACTATTTATTTTTACCTTATTCATATTGTCTGGGTATTGAATAGCCTGTGTGGTTCTTTTATTATGCAATACTGTTTTTATAAAACTCTATAGCTTGGTACCTCTATAACACATCAGACTGAGCAGCCAAGAAAGGTTTTGGCAAGGTTTAAAAAGTTCTGGTGGGAACTATGTCCAAAGGAAAACTGCCTCAACCTTGTCTCTGCTCAAGCTTGGTAAACTAGTTCCCAATACAACTTAATGGAGCAGCTTTAGGATGAAATAGTTCTACAATTAACTGATAGTAACTTCTAATAGCATCTACGCTGGCATAAGCAAAGCAAGGTCTGGGTTGCTTGTTTTGCCAGAATTGCTAAAGCAGGAGGATTTTTTGGAGGGACAGGGCCAATATCAGAGATCTTTGTCACCAGCTGTTGCTACACAACTTTCACCCAGCCGCAGGGTAAGCTGTGATTTGTGACTAACAGCTGTGCTGACAAAAGCTTTGCGGTGTGGTTGTGATGCACATGTAATTTTGCCACGGCGTTGCTCAAGGGTAAAGGAATAAGCTGTGGCAGCAGAAACTTCTTCTCCCCACCTGCATTTGGCCAGCCAAATACTCATCGATACAACTACCCTGGCCCACAACCCCCAGCCTTCAGGTCTTACTCTTCTTGAAATTCAACAAGGCAACAGCTTTGGGTTATCTACATAACATCAAAACCAGGTCTGGTCTGGTCTGTGGCTTGTCACTTTTGATAGCGTTACTTGTATCTTATTTTCTAAAGTTTCTCCTAGTTCTATGGTTTTATACAGAGCCAGTAAAAATGAATGACCAGAGCACTGGGGAGCCATCCCCACCTGAACGGTTATAGCATCCAGGGAGGGAGTGATGCTAATAAGGTCCCACACAACTACTCTGCTGGGCTGTTATTAACCCATTTAAACCTTGTGCTTAATCCTTTCTCCTCCTACATTCCCCTTCAGCACTGCCATTTCATTTGTTTTCATAAAAAAAATAGAAATACCCACTGAAACAAATTACCCAAAAGAGAAAAGACAGGCAATGTCCTGCTGCTCACACTCTGCTGCGCTAATTCTCTGTGCTACGTTGCTGGTATAATCAGATTAAAATGTTCAAAAATGGATCATACTAAGACCAAGAATGATGAATGGTGGATCAAGCTTTCATTATCATAAAAACAGATAAATAGAAATAAAAATGGAAAATAAATTGAATTTAGTATAAGCAGTAAAAATTCTTTCAAAGGATTAGCTGGACACTATTAACAATGATGCCAGGGGAAGTACTTGATTGTGGATGCTGAGTAACAGCTCTGTAATTATGTTGTTCTTACTACTTTTTAATTATTTATTTTTACTAAAGAAGTCCTGAAGACTGGAGTCAAGACTAAGACTCTGTTGTGAGGGTTTCCTCCGACCATACCTTCTGTGAAACCAAACTCCAGGAAAGCAGATCCTCTGCAGACCACAACCTAATTACATCTTTCAGGGAACTGAATTCAATTCAGTGCCACGTTTCATAGCTGGGACCTGGCATTGAAGCTTTGGGACACACAAAATGGAAAGAACAGGAAAGACATAAAATAGACTATTTTGTCTTATTGAAGCCACAGGTTGGAATATAACTAGGTGAAAATGAAGTAGAAAAATTCAAAGCTAAAGCTGAGAATTTCAGTGAAAAGCTGACAAAAGGAATGATGTTTTTAAAGTCTATTTACATTAAGATTTCTGGCAGATTTTGAAATACAGCTTTTCCGCTGCTCTAATCACAGAACACTGCAGCATAAATCTATGTGAGAAAAGGAAAAACATCTTCTGGCTGGTCCAAATCAGCAAGACAATAATAATTCAACAAAGGAATAACAGCGCTTCAGTACCCAACTCTAATTCTGCATTAATTCAAAGCTATGTTTAAAATAACGTGTAATTACCTTCAAATCTGTCCCTCTCAATCACAGATCATATATAGAGAAACACTAGAAAACTCTGAAGAGGAGCCTTGCTCTGGCTGGGGAAGGGGATAGGAGCCAGGGCAGCAGCTTTCTGCCATCTCCCATTTAAATCTCCCTTTTGCAGATCACTTGGCAAAGCGAGCAGCAAGTTCAGTTCAGCTTGTGTTCATGTGCTTTGAACTATTTAACATCTTCCATAAACCCTATGGCTGGGAGCTCATCATTTTATGCACCGAGAGCTCCATTAGCCGAGGCTGTAAGTGACACTTTACATTACCCAGCCGCTTGCAGGTGTAGCTGTGTCGGGTTTGCTGGAGGTTTCTTATTTGGAGAGGAGTGCACTAAGAGGCATCAATTACAATTCTCTCTTGGTTTTATAGACACTGATTTATTCCCATCAGCTCTTTAAACTCAGAGGCAAATCTTGTGCATGTAGATTCATTTATGCATACCAGGGCAGAAAATTAATAAAATTATTTGCGCGCTTTTGATGCCTGCTCCTACATTAAGTGAGTTCCTGCTTATACGAGTAGTAGCAATGGGATCAAGATTAATCTCATGCCTGGGTAGCAGACATGTTTCATCGTGTTGGACTGTAAATCCCTGTAAGAGCTGGATTTTAGTACCTTATGAAAAACTTCCTTAGGTGCATGCAATGGTGATGAAATGAGACAAGGCATCCCAAGGTAGCCTCAACACACAGCCTCCTTCTGATGAAGGTGATCCACTCTCTCCCAGGTCACTTTCAAGGAGGCTATATTGGGTGTATGCGACAGCAAGAGACGTTTTTGCTTGAGTAAGGACAGACTTGGCACATTACTGCACTTTTCTATTTGTTGTGGTACAAAGTATGCAAATGGCACCTTGCTCAGAAAAGAATGATGTGCATGTTATTTGATCTCTCCAGCTCTTTCCACAATTCTTATGGAATTCATCTACCATTCATGTATGCAGAGTCTAGAATTGAGAATTCATTTACAGGAAGAGTTTCTGGCCATCCAGGTATTATTTTAATTTTTTTTGTTCGTATTTTATTTGAAATGATAAATTATTGTGATGGGGTTTTTTGTGACTTTATACTTTATTATCATCCTGTTTGATTCATTAATTAGAAAACACAGGACTCTAGCAGACCTAAAGGCTATGTCCCAACTGAGGATTTGCTGTACCTTAATCATCTCAAGCAATGCTGAACTGAGTGCTTCTTGGAGACCTCCAGTGATGGATACTGTACATCTCCCACACAGCTCTAAAGCTCTTCCAAGAAGACTTTTTCCTGACCTGAATTTAATTCTAACCTGAATTTCCCTTTCTTAGTAGTGAGTAGGTTAAGCTCACTACTTCTTGTCCAACTCCTGGAGTACTGCAAAATTCATACTCCCTATTTTCAGCAAATTTAAGACTTAGGTCAGATTTTCTAGGCTTCTTCTTCCCAGTTCATTCTCCAAGGTGTCTATGACTGCTCAGCATTTTTTTTAAATGTCTTACCAATGTATGTATATAACATCGCAGTTGAGATCTAACCACTGCTACATGTGCATAGATTTAAAGTCTCTTGCAAATAAGCATCGGTACATACACCTCCCAACCTAACCTACGGGTTTACAATAGCACAGCACAGTACACGCGGGTTCATGACAATGTTGCAAAAAGACAATACATAAAATTAGACTTTTCTAATTTTTCTGAAATGTTAATATCTGGGAAAACTTGCACTCTAGGATTTCACAAATTAGTTTTCTCTAAACATTGAAATTTAAACCCCCAAAAAATCCAGTATTTTCAGTTTTTATGTTATGAACTTGCAAACAATTTCTTCACTAGCTTGGTTTGTAAGCACTGCAGAAAACAACTTCTTCTTGAGGAAAGCTGTTTAGAGATCCCATCCTCTAGCAAAGCCTGCATCTCCAGCAGAACTGCATGCAGGACAACTACTTCTGCTGCAACCACAAACCAGAAACACTGTTTTTCTATTCCCACCCCTTCTAACTCTGCAGAATTATAAAAGAGGCCAGGTTCTCTGCTGGGATCTGAGCTGTCTTTTCCATTTAGGGTTACACTGGAGACTGCTAATGCACGATGTTTTGCTACCATAATTAGGTTAGCCAGGAACATGAAATAAAGTCTTACTTCTAGCTGACCAAATTAAGTTTGGCAACAAAATCAGCCCTGTAACTGTCGTGGTGTCGTGCTGAAACCCCTCACTGGCAGATTTGGCAAACCTGTGCTACCAGTGTATACCTATGTCTTGCTAGTCAGTGGCTTCTAAAGTTTGAATTTAATACTCCAGTCTTTCCAGTTGCAAAATGGATGCCAAGAATTCCTGATTTAACCTTTTAAGCCCATCAGTTGGCTTGTTTAACTGTTTAACATGACAGTTTAACTGTTCGTGGCCGATCACCTGTTTCCCTGGTAGGTTATGATGCATAAGAAATGCAATTAGGTGCAATTGGTGGTGCAGTTCTGTGAAGCCACCTTTGTGATGAGAGAAACACAGGACTGCAATTTGGGAAGAATATGAAATAAACTGAGAGCAATCAAAAGGGTAAGTCAGACCACAAAGAAAGTAAGTGGCAATATAATGTATTTGACAAGCAGAAATATCAAAGCTAATAAGGTGCAGCTGTGTGAGGCACAGGAAGCTGTGTTTGATTCTGAATCATTTATAAGAAGCCATTCAATTGCCTGACACCATATTAGCATATTTAAATAGTTCTAATCTGGTTTCATCACTGTGGTTAAAATTGCTGACAAGGAGGGAAAATAATGATGAAGAGAATCAGGCACAGCAAATAGTAGAACTGTAAATGGGCTTACGGAGGCATTAGGAAGAACAGCACACCTAATACAACAGCAAAACCAGATCACAAGGGAAGAACTCGGGAGGCAAAATTTCAAGTGAACATGCTTTGAAACCACCTTTCCTTTTCCAGTTTTAGTTCACCCTTTGAATTAGATCATAGCTGAAGTGGGTGTCGAAGGGGGTAGAAGGTACATGCATCATTCAAAAGGCACAACTTAAGAGAAATTACTTCTCAAGCAATTCGCTCAGAGGCAGAAACTCTGATATGTCCTGTACTGACTGAGATCTGTAGATGGGCAGAGTTAGCTGGCACATCACCAGTTCTGCCAGAAATAACTGAAGAGGCTGACAAGTGCTCAGAAACATCAGGAGCTTGAAAACTCATGAGACCCTTCTGAAAGTAGCTTTAAGAATTCTGATTTGTAATGTTTTCTGATCTTAACTTGGAAAGTAGGGAGCATTGTAATTGATAGTTGAGAAACATTGCAAATAAGGCTTTAAGGAAAAGCATTGCTGGATCTTGAAGAAATTGAAAGACCTGGAAAGTATATCCTTCCTGCATGTCCCAAAGTCATTCAAGCAAAGACTAACTTCAATCCTTAAGCAAAGCGCTAGCAGCAAACTCATTTCCACATTAAGAAACAACTGATGTGATGTTGAAGAGTATTCACAGTGTAAAGGAAGTTCCTCCGTATTCCCCAGTGTCTGCAAAAGTCTATTTTGAGCGGCTGGGTTTCTGCAGTCCCTCCTCATCAAAGCTTGGAGCTGGAGCCGCTGTTGTTTCTGGAAGGCAAGAATCGCAGACACCAGCAGCACCGCTTTCCTGACAGATTCCCTTCCCAGACGGCAGCGCTGCCTTGGGTGCCACACACTCAGTGAAATGACACCTGTCCCACAGCCTCCTCCACACAGCCTCCTCCATATTTTGCCATTGAAACACCCCAGATCACTGCAGCATCCCTATACCGAAAATGCACAGAAGATTTGCTCTTCAGACCTAAAAAAAAACCCTAAATTTTGTTGTTGGTTTTGGGGTTTTTTTTTAATTTTAAAAAAATTTAAAAACTGCCCTCTTCTAACGTTATGCCGAGATACAGACAGTGCATTGTGGTATATAGCAGAACTAAGTTATGTAGTAAATTTCAGGCTAGCATCCATGAGACCATCCTTCCTCTTCTTTGTAGGGTCTACAAGCCTTCAGAGGCTTGCCAGAATCAGCATGTCTCTGTTTGTTCCTACCACGAGGGGTTATGGGGCAACGTCCCCAAAGCTTGGGTGCTGCCCCAGGGCTGATCCCTTACCCTAGGGGCAATGATGAGGAGTTGGGAGCGTGCGGATCGCACCCACCATCAGCCGCTGCCCTCCCCTGTAGGTTGTGGCTTCACCTGGCTTTATAGAAGTAGCTGAACTGCAGGAAAGCCTGCTGAAGCTCAGTGGGAAGGTAAAACAAGCAGAGAGAAACCCACCGATGTGTAATCAGAGACAGAAGAAATACGTGCAAAAGAGATCCCTCTCATTCTTGCAGCTCTATTTCCCTTCGTATCTTTTTCACCTAAGCTTTTCCCATTGAAAATGACAGAAGGCAATATGTCACTGGGAGCAGAGATGACAATTGCAAACGGTAGGTGTTTGCAATAGAAATTGCCAACACAAATTTTGATGTCTTTCTCCCATGGAGGCCTTAGGAAAAAAAATGATGCCTTGGAGGTTTTTTGAAAAGCTGGAATATTGCAATAAACTGTAATGCAGTACAAGGCTATATAAAATTTATGGGGCACCTTTTATGAGAACATCCCAAGGGGCTTCATATAATAGCTATAAAACAGTAAAACACATCATGGCACAGATTTAATTTTTAAAATGGCAGAACATACACTAATGATTTACTATCATTAGTCTTCATTGGAGGTCTAGGAACACAAATAAAATGGTTCCATCTAAAGTTATTTTAGGTGAAAGGCATTTAATGTCTGAATATGGTTCATATTTTATTAAGTTTAATTGGTTGATTAAAACAATACCAAAAAAAAAAAAAAAAAAAAAAAAAGATGTGTTTCAGCCAGGAAGAGTGTCTGAATTATTACTCACTGGACTTTGTTTACTGTTGCCTCAGGTTACCCAGGTCCATCGCTCCCAAACTTACAAAGGGACAATGGAGAGAAAAGCATTTTGCTTACGTTGAAATATGCACCCTTGTGCCATCAAACCTGTCAGAATGCCTCTACCGAGGAAAGCATGTAAAGGAGAAGGAGGGTCCTGGCAAGCAGTGGCAAGGAAGAAAAGCAAAGGAATATACATGATCAACAGCATTAGAAATGTCTTGGCTCCCTTTCACACCTTTCCTCTAGCACTGCCGTAACGTTTTCCTCCTATGCTCCCACCACCACCCAGACCACCGTACATATTAGAAGTTGACTCGCTGCACAACACAGAGCTTTCCCTGAGCTCCCATGGGTTATTAGCTACAGACACGGTTTTCTGCTGAATGTGGGTTTAAGTCCTTTTGAATGGGAACTAGCACCAGAACTCCAGCAGCAAGACTGAACTGCAACTCTGCAAATGAGTTGTCTGAAGAAAGATAAGCCAAGCACGATGCAACATACAATTAATAGGCTGAATAAGTTATGAACTGACCTCAGGGAATAAAAAGTAAGCGAATGGTGTCTGTTTTTCTCTTTGATACAGAAAAGAGGTCAAAGCTGGGGAAAAAAAAAAAATAATCAAAGTCAAAGACCAAAGTGGGAACATCAAGTCAGATGGGACAGTAACAATTAAATG
>JAVJGJ010000047.1:58239576-58287731 GCA_035590215.1 Microhierax caerulescens | reverse complement strand
TGGGACTGACTAATTCCAAGTCAAAGACCTTCACTGGTCTCGATTGTTACTCATCACCATGCCAAACATCATTGTTGGGTGAGGAAAACAAAAGCTTCCTGGTACGTAGCCATGCATTTACTTCCAAGATGCACGTTGGCATTCCCTGTACACCTGCCCCAGACCGAATGGCATGACAGTAATACCAGCTGTGCCCTCATTTTTCTTATCCTTGCCTCTCCCCAGAAACCTTATGGCCACTTTGACCTGCAGTGCTGAAACGTTCACTGCAGAGAATAAAAGCCCTGCAAAAGAGGAAACCTGAACAAGTCACTGAAATAGAAACCTGCATCTGTATGGCTGACCACAGCAGATTAATTGACTTCAACAGTTCAGTTCAGTAAAAGTGAAAGTGTTTAGCTGCTGAAGAGAGACAGGATGATGCAGCAACTGCATGAAGGGACAGAAGACAGGACAATGGAAGAGGGGAAAAATATTCACAGGGAGAATGGTGGTCCTTGGATTTGGAGACTTTCAAACTGGACAGGCCAAGGCCCTGGTCCCTGAACAGGCCAAAACGTGTTCTATCGAAGTCTGGAGCGCTGATTCTACTTTTTACCTTGTTCCCTTCTTTCATAACCCTGACTTTTACTATCTACGCAGCCAGTGTCATCAAGGCTTCTGCCACAATTCACATCCCCCAGCACTATCTCCCTGTTTGTAAGCATGAGGTTCAGCAGGGCATTTCCCTACTCATCAGCTTCTCAATCATCTGTGTCAAGAAGCGGCCATCGGTGCCCTCCAGAAAGCTGCTGGATTGCTTGTGCCCTGCTGCATGGCCTTTGCAGCAGATACCACCGTGGGTTAAGTCCACCGTGAGGTTTAGGGCTTGTGAATGTCAGGTTTCAGCCAATATTTTGAAGAAAGTCTCATTTACCTTATTTTTCCTTCATCCTGTGAATTCAATGTATTCTGTGAAAATTAATAGAAAAACTCAGCAAAGATGGAAATGTGTTTACAGATCCACAGCAAGTCTAGAGCCTTGTGTGTTACTTATTAAAAAACTGCAATCAGGAGGAGATGGAATGAAAAGACAAATTTAAGGACTCTTTTTGCTGAAGATGGGGTCATAAAAGACTTTCTTATTAAAAACCAGACAGGTTATAACTATTAAAAAGCAAGTTCCTGAGCTCTACTGGGATGGATTTGACACCACTGAAGTCAAGATATATACAGATACGCATATATCAAGCAGCAAAACAAACAGTTACACAGAATCCTAGAGAAAGGCCAAGAAGATATATGAATAAGCATATGTAAGCAAAATTGTGGGGAAAAAACTGCAATAGAGACATATCTGATGTATTTTGCAAAGGGTGGAAAGCAGGAAGCAATGCCAGAAACACAGCAATCAGCACAAGTACAGGAAATGTTCCTGTTCAAGCCTGCACAGGCAATGGAAAAAAGGTTACGTTGTGCAACGTTTATGCTCCGGTATACCAAGAAATCAGTAAGATATGCTCTAAACACAGAAAGGATTTTTAAACATTGTTTTTAAGAGATCTTATTAATTAAATAGTATTCCAATAACACACATAACACGTACAAGATGGACAAGAGGAACAAGTATAGCCAAAGACGACAACCAAATGAACACACTGGGAACTGCTAAGTTTCACCAAAAGAGTATCCTATGACTCAACAGAGTATATCAGCAAAACCACAGGAGTTCAGAAAAGATGTGGAGCCTGTGGCATCTGTTATACAAAAGCAGGAGTCGTTATTTGGAGAAGAGCCAAATCAACAGATTTTATTTCCCCTGGGCTACCAGTGAAGCAAGGAAGAAGGCAATGTTATATCAAAAATTAAAAAAAAAAAAATATTTTGCATACCACCCAGAGAAGCTGCTGAATATTCCTCACACAGTTTTCTAAAACAGGGTAGATAAGTCATATGTTGATAGCTTGGGTGTACTTATGCAGCTCCATCAGAGGGAGGTGGCCCTCCAGCACGTTTCGCTTGCACAGTAAACTATTGCAGTAGGCACCATTTTCTTCACCTTGGAAGAATTCTGGACTGTTATCTTGGACGGCACAGTTTTCAATTCTGACATGCAATTAGTCAAAAAGTTGCAACAGCATCAAGATTAATAAGAGAAGGAGCTGAGCATTCCCTCTCCCTCAGGACAAGGCCATGGGATGCAGCAAATAATCCACAAGGACACTTTTTGCAGCTTCTGTGCCATGCGAGAGAGCAAACTGGGAAAATAGAGTACTAAATTGATGGGCAGAGGTGAAGCCCTTACATCTATGCCCACCTCACCATTTAAGCATTCTATAGGAATATGTTTGTCTCCAAAGAAATTTCACTGGACAACAAGCCACACATTGTGCATCTGAGAAATGTGAAAGGGCATACTGATGGCATAGGGATTTGAGCTGCAGCAAACATTTTTTTTATTAGGAGTAACTAAAGCAAAGGATCTTAAGCCATAGAAGAAGCTAAACCTTATTTTCAAGCAAGAGCCATATCATTCTCAGGTGCAAAATACCTTGCCCCATGAAACTCATTTTCAAGCTGTATTACATGTGCCAAGGCTAGAAGATAAAACAGTTCAAAAATCAGAGGTGCAAATGTAAGCTTTCTGCAAAGCTCAGAGAACCCGTCTGGATTAGCAAATACGTGTTGATGCTACAGGACCAGAAGAGCCCAAGAAAAGAAGAACTTTTTGGCATCAGCAGCAAACACCGACTTTTGACCTGCTGAAACATCAGGCTCTCCTCACAGAAGCAGCAGGGAGGGCTGGGAACAGTACTGCTGGGAATCATAGAGCACGGTGTTTATTAGCCTCTTACACACCCACAGGTTTGAGAGCCACTTGAAGATGTGCACACAAATTGAAATAGATGGTACATTTGCTATATTGACCTAAGCAAGGATCTATGAATAACATTTCCAAGTTTCCTCTGGAGTTGCATTTTCAAAGCAGAAACTAATCAATGAGCACTGGCTGCAAGACCCAAAAGAGAAACTCTAACAGATATCACCACGGAAGATTTTACAAATATGGCAGTACTTCATCACAACGGAGGTTCAGCTTGGGTGCCATTAGTAATAGCAAAAACACTTTCAAGAGCAGCTAATGATCTGAAACAAGCAGTAAACCTGCATGCAAACATGATAAAAAGCTTTGCATTGAATCTGCAAGTCTGCAAGATGAACCAGAAACAAATCACTCAAGAAGAAACATTGCAAATACAAGAAAATCAGCCTGTGTGTATGTTTCTGCTATCAAAATACTAACACTGTTGTCTGGGATTCTTTTCAGGACTGAAAAAACCAACTCCTACAGTGACAGAAAGGAAAATACCAGAATCAGAAAATTCCAATAAAGTGAGACAGTTCTCATTTGGCCTCAGATAAATAGAGGCATTGGAGAAATACTAACGTACAAAAAAAAAACCAGAGATGCTGATAATAAAGCATTTCAAACAAATGAAGAAAAGTGATTCCACAGTTAAAAAAAAAAAAAAAAAAAGCACCAAAAAATTGGCAAAATAGGCAGCGCTAAGCCGAGCTATCACATTACAGAAAGAATCTTTTCAATCACGTTACTAATGAGAGGTAAAGGCAAGATCTTTAAGGGAATCAGGCTTTTGAGAGTCCTCAGAATTTGATAGAAGCAAATAAAAGGGGCAGACACCTGGTCATTGTGTACTGACAGCTCAGCAGCATGCTGACCCGGAGGACTGTGAAAAAGTGGCCCCCAAAGGCTGTGCCCCCCCTCCTAAGACACTGAGACACATTGCAGCTGCATAAAAGCAAACTAAAGCTTACTAGTTTAATAATATTTCACTTAGAATTGATAGAAAGCAATCAAAAGACAGAACAGTAAAGAGAATTCTCCAGGAACAGAAGCCTCTTTTTCCCATGGTTTCTATATTATATATTTTGTTTTCTGCAAGATTTCATGTTCAAGTAAAGCAAACCAGCACCGAGCCTGGCAGAACGTTGCCTGTGAGCAAACATTTCATGGCCTTTGAGAGTACATTTAGACTAGATAGACGGAAAGCATTTTTTACCACAGGTTGGGGTTTTTTTTCAATAACTTTTAATGAAACACTGGAACAAGTTGACCAGAGAGGTGGTAGATGCCCCATCCCTGGAAACTTTCAAGCTCTGAGCAACCTGTTCCAGTTGGAGATGTCCCTGCTTATTGCAGGGGGTTAGACTACATGACCTTTAAATGTCCCTTCCAATCCAAATCATTCTATGATTCTATAATCCTTACCAAAAATCCTTCCTTTAAATAAAATTGTCTTTGCTGGTGAAAGGGTACAGCCAAAAAGCATTTGGGTTTTTTTGTCCCTATTACACAAGAACCACTCTTGTTAAACAGAGTTCAGAAATTATGAACGGTGATTAAAGAGCTGTTTCACAGCAAACTTCTGCGCTGACTGCACACAGCTCCTGTAGTCCAAGTCACTCCCTTTAGTGCTCTGTAACAAGAAAGAGTTAAGTTTACATCATTCCTTATCACTGCTGCAATCATAGTCTTGAGACAAGATTCATATTAGTCATTTTCTGCTCTTGTTGCAACATTCATCAAGAAAATGAGGAATAAGAATTTCAGCACCTAATATGCTCTGTGAGTTATATGACTGTGCCAGGATTATTCTTCAGCTTTTCTGATCATTGGTAGTTCTCTATCCTACCTCTCCCTGCATACATCTGCTTAGGAGCTGACTTATAACCTGACATCTCTTCACTTTCCTAGGGGCACCCTTCACTTCTGACCAAACCGTGACACCTCGTAAGCAACCAACAGAAGATAGTAAATCTATTAATGAAATATAGTACAGCCATAAATCTGTAACCAGCTGTGCTGGTAGTGGCTGGGATGGAGTTAATTTTCTTCACAGTAGCTGTTACAGGGGTATGTTTTGGATTTGTGCTGATAACAGAGGGATTTTCGTTATTTTTGTTATTTTCATTTTCGTTATTGCCCAGCAGCCTCACACAGAGCCGAGGGCTTTTCTGCTCCTCACCCCACCCCACCAGCGCTGGCTGGGGGCACAAGGGGCTGGGAGGGGACACGGCCGGGACAGCTGGCCCCCGCTGACCAAGGGGACATTCCATACCATACCACACCACGTCACGCTCAGCATGTAAAGCTGGGGCAGAAGGAAGAGTGGGGAGTCGTTCAGTGATATTGTTTGTCTTTCCAAGGAGCCATTACTGGTGCTGGAGCTGGGCTGTCCTGCTGGGGGCTGAGCACCTGCCTGCCCATGGGAAGCAGTGAATGAATTCCTTGTTTTCTTTGCTTGAGTGTGTGGCTTTTGCTTTACCTGTTAAACTGTCTTTATCCCAACCCAAGAATTTTTTCACCCTTACCCTTCTGACTGGTTTCTCCATCCCACCAGCAGGAAGCCAGTGAGTGGCTATGTGGGGCTTAGTTGCCAGCTGGGGTTAAACCACCACATCAGCTCAATCCATCTTGGGAACCTTGCTTCCAGCTCCCAAGTGAGGCTGTAGTACACGTATAATCCATTTGCAGAGTTCAAAGGAGACAAGGAAGTCAGAGCACAAGGTTTTGTACGTATATACATAGTGCTGCCTTTGGTTCTTGTGTGTGAATCAGGTGGGGGGAGGATATAAAGATATGAGCACATATGTGTAAATTTATGTGGGTGTGGACATTAACCCTCCACATAAAAATGAGGTATTTTGTGTTTTCACTGACTTGCCTTTACTGGAAAGGTCTTCTCTCAGTCCTCCCACATCCCTGTGCTTAGGGCAGAGTCGAGGGCAGCGATGTACTACTTGTGGTAGAAGATCATCAAGTTAAGGACTACGTAAGTCTGTACCAAAGAGTGTAAGACCAGGCAGGATGCATCCAAGGCTGCTGGCTGATGTTGTTAAGAATCTGCTCTTTAAGTCTTTGAAAGGTCGTGGTGACTGTGGAGGCTTCTGATGACTTGAAAAAGGCAAACATCATATAAGTCTTCAAGGACAGCAACAAAAGGCAACCTGGGAAATAGCAGGCCAGCCTTGCCCAGTCCTGGGAAGGCTATGGAGCACATCCTTCTTGAAGCAAGTTCCAGCCACGTGTGGGACAGGCAGGTGTTTGGGATCAGCCAGGACAGATTTGCCAGGAGCAAATCATACCTGACAAAAGTGATTGCATTCTCCAGTAAGAGAAGACAAGAAAAGAACAGTGGTTGTTGATATAGAAATATTTCAGTGGGGCGTCCCATGATATCCTTCTAGCCACAGCGGTGACATATGGGCCAGACGTGTTGTGTGAAAGATGAGTGGATGGCTGTCCAAACTGTTAGACAAAGGGAGCGGCAGTAAGAGGTTAACAGTACCACTGGAGGCCCGTTGCTCATGGGTTTACACTAGGGCCAACAGTGTTGAGCATTATGTTGACAACGGGGCAAAAGCATGGACTTCAGTCAGCAACCTCACAGATGACACCAAACAGGAGAGAAGTAGTCAATACACTGGAGGGTTGCCATTTGGAGGGACTTAACAGGCTGGAGAAATGAGCTGGCAGAAGTTTCCCAGAGTTCAGCAAAAGCAAAGCCCTGGATGTGGGAAGGAATAACCTGCATGGTGGCACAGGCTAGAGGCCAGCCAGCTGGAAAGCAGCTCCACAGGCAAGGACCCGTGGGTGCTGGTGGACAAGTTGACCATGAGTGAGCAGTGCACCAAGAAAAAGCAACCAAATACTAGGCAAAAGCACAGACATCAGGTCAAGGGAAGTGGTCTTCTCCTCTCTGTGTGGCACTTGAAAGACAGCATACGGAGTGCCATGTGGCGTACTGCGTCTCACTTGGGCTCCCAAGGACGAGGGGGACACAGACATACCAGAGTGAGTACAGCAGATGGCTGCTATGGTCCTCCAGGGTCCGGAGCACATAAAATACCATGGGAGGCTGAAAAAGCTGGGTTAGTTCAGCCTGGAAAAGAGAGTGGATCTAAGGGAGGATCTGATTACTGCCTTTAACTACCTAATCAGGAGCATTAACAGAGAGAAGACAGACCAACACTTCTTTCAGAGGTGAACAGCAATAGAACAAGGGCTAATAGATGCTACTTCCCACCAGGAAAATTCCTATTATATATAAGTAAAAGCTTATCACCATGAGGGTACTCAAAGCCTGGAATCAGTATCCTCAGAGGCTGAGGAATCTCCATCCTTGGAGATATTCACAGCCCACTTGGGAAAGGACCTGGGCAACATGACCAAACTTTGAAGTCAGCCCTGCTTTAAGCTGGGACTTGGACCAGAGAGGTCTTTTTCAACCTATTCACTCCACGACTCCGTGATATAGGAGAGCAAGTTCAACACCATTCCTTCTCTGCCTTTTTCTTCAGCCTTACAAGGTTATTTGTGTTGCTGCCTCAAACACTCTCAAACGCACCCTCCTCAGGGAGCCTTCTTCCACATCTTTAAACCTTTTGAAGTATTCTAATACTGCCAATAATTGCATTCTACCTTTGTATTATGTGTAGAAAGTGGCACATTGTTCAATATGAAAAATAAAGTCACTCACAATGTACATTCTAACAACAGGGAAGCTTAAAGTGGAATTAATGACTGATGAAACTACAATGAATTGAGAAAAGGGTAATGAGCTCCCTGTAGCCTCCACCGCGCTGCCCACATTCCATTATCTGCTAAAATCCTTTTCTTCAAATATCTAGATTAAAATAATATGTGAACTGAAACTAATGAAAACATCATCTTAATTAACACGATAGTGCAAAACAGTTTGAAAGTACCTCTGAATGGCAATGAACAGCAGCCCTAGATGCAAACAGACGTATGGCTAGCTGTGGCAGAGAATTCTCTTCTGTAATTAATTTCTTGCATGGGGGTTGATTCCAGGAAAGTATTTATACCTCTTTTTTTATTACAGATATATTCTAATATTTCAAATTAGATGTTTCAAAACACTTGCATCAAAAAAAGGTAACAGGCAGAGAAAGTTTTCTGGTTTCATCATAAACTTGCAGCTCAGATTCCAGTGGAAACTGTACAAAGCTTTTGAATATATTTGTGGAACTTTATGGCTCTCAGTCAAATTCTCAAGCTCCTGCAGGCCTTCTAACAGCTGCCTCCTACACAGACGATATCACAGAGGAGAATGAAAAATAAGAAAGCCTCTATCCTGCTCCAAGACACTTCTTGAATACTAAATTGACTCCCAAATGGTATCACAGGGTATTTTTATAATTAGACATATTGCCATCCTGTTTCACAGTCACCATTTTAGAACAGCAGGATGTCTCTGGAGCTCTGATGGACTGAACAGTTGGGTTTAAACCATTGTCTGTGTTCTCAGGGGACAGATATTTACAGAATAGGAGAGGAGGCTAAATGTTATCACTATATTGGAGTCTTCGCTCAGGGAAAAAAAGTTGTGGGTTTGGGTTTTTTTTCACTGCTTATTGTGCTGTTGTATGTTGAACTGATGACTGATTTAGATTATTGCCCAGTTCCTGAGGCAGGCTAACTTGTGCACTAATATAATTTCTATTTCTGGACACAGATTTAAGGATCTTTTAAGAGATTTTTTTTTTTTCTCTGAGTAACTAAATCCAGAAAAACAGTCTGTATTGGGTAGAAGCGGACAGGAGGAGCAGGCTGTGTTAGCACCACTGCACTATTGAATTAAAGACTGGAAGTGGCTCAGGGCAGGAAAAGATACAGTTTGATGACATCTGTTCCTACAACCACATCCTCACATTGCTCTTTGAGCAACAGAGCCACTGTCCCAGCTCACCACCCTGGCAGGTACACACAGGTTCCAATGAAGCAGCTGCTGCTTCTTCCTCACACCGTTCCTGAGCTGTGCTAGGAAAGACGGAGAAGGCGCCAAGGGTAAATTGTGGAGAAATCACTCTCTAGCAGAGTATTTGCCACTCACCATTCCCTTTAAAGCCTGCTGCAATAACTGCTGTCCAGGGTCTGCTCCTGAGGGTAAAATCAAATTTAAGGACACCGATGTTGCCCATCACCACAATATTGCAAGGTGCACAGCACCACGGTCCTTGTTGCAAGGCAGGGCCAGCCTTGGTATTCCCTCCCTGGCTTGAGCACTCTAAGCTGTATTTTAGCTTGTTCACTGGGCAGCTACTGAGCGCTGGAGCAGAATAAAGCAGCACAATTGACTAGGAGATGCAAAAAGATGGCTAGCAGGCCTCCTTCATATTCTCCTCACATTTACAACAAATTCCAGGCTTCTTTAGTTTTCACTAGGCTGCAGTAATCACAAGAGGCCAAAAATTGCTATTCTGACCCAACTCCGTTTGTGCTGCCTGGCTGGGGCAGGCTCTATGGCAACAGGAGACACGGGCAGGCTCCTTAAGATATAGCAGCAAAGCAAGGGAAAGGAAAACACGCGGTGTCAATAAGTGTACTTCCATGATACTCGCTGTGTACCGCCTCCTTATCAGCACGTTAGTCCTGAGGGCTACGCTCTCTGCATTGAGCATCTTCCTCCCCCTCCTTGGGTACCTGCCTGCTTCAAATGACTGAGATGTCCTAGATGACGCCTGTGAAACACAAAAGCAGTCTGCAGGGTAGAAACAGCCAGAAGGCACTCCCACAGCAGCTCTTCTCATATCCCATGCTATGTGGATTATAGCTGTGGATTCGCACAGCTCAGGGGGACACTGGGCAGTGCTGGCTCAGCTGCTCACCCACCTTGCTGCGTTAGTACATGTAAATCATGTCAGGTCCTTGCATGGGATGGGGCTGGTCATAGCTAGGATGCAGCCTCAGAGGCACTGTGCTGGCAGATACGCTTGCCCTTCTCTTGCTCCAAATTCAAATCCAAGCAAGTACGGGCACCTGGTGTACGTCCCAGGTGTATAGCCTGCCCAAACACAGGACACATTCACGTTAATACAAGTACATTTCTTTCAAATGCAGACCAAGAGCAAAGCAAGCTCGTAACCATCTACAAAGGACTTAAAATATCTGTTTTCTGCCTCTTTTTACAAAGGTTAGATCCCTACTTCATATTTCACCCATCTCCCAGGAACAGACAATTTTAGGGTGCAATTCACCTGACCTATTGACTAAAAGGAGCACAGGCTGGCTGGGTTCAGCTGCAGATGACTAGATTACAGACATCTAGAGCTGAGCAGGATGAGGTCACCCTTAATAACTGTACAGCAAACTGAACCTAGGAAGAATGATATCAGCCCTGCATTAAGCTGTTCTGACACTGAACAGCTGGAGCAGACCTCCGGTGGGGTTATCTGGAGCAATTCTGCTGACTTCGGTGGAGCATCATTACTTTCATGAATTAAAGACCTGGCTCTTCGACATGATTTCATTGCAAACAGCATTTCTAGAGTCGACTTTAACTTGAAGTCCAACGAGAGAAATAAAGAACTCAACTAAACCGAAAGAGATTCTAAACCAGCTTTTTGCTGTCCTTTGTTTCCCCTCAACAAAACACTTGTAGATTTATAGTGAACAAAATAACAAAGTACAACATGAGTTCTAGGTGGTAGGTCTTTGCTCTGATGGGATATAGGCTTTCTCAAAAAAAAAATTATGTCTGTCACATACTACAGCTGCTGTTGTATGCATCGGCACATGAAATACGACCCAAATTCCATCTTCAAAGCTATCACAAGAAATATTGTTTGTACTGAGGGTTCATAAAGTGCTCTAGCAAGTTATTACATTTATAGTCTATTTTTTCTTTCCTTAAGATTTATCTTCAATTTTTACTCAAAAATCTGGGGCCAGAAATCACATTTGGGCTTAAAAAAAAATAATAATCTAACTCTTTTGCTCATTTCCTCTCAATTTGATAAGTTAGTCTTAGTACCCATCTTAGAGATACTTTCTCCAGAAATGCATAGCCACTGTATAACCACAGTCTCTTAAAGCAAAGAGCCAATATTTTAAGAATCATTACAGTAAAATAGAGTTTAGAGTAGACTTTAATATTCCTATTTCCCAGCTGTACTGCAGCAATCTAGCTGCCTTCATGAAACATCAGCAAATCCCATATCACCCTTCGTACTTGTTGGTCTTTTCTTCCTGGTTTCAGATTAATGTGCCCACAACAAAGCTCCGTAATGAGAAAGTACATCTTACTGCCCAGAGAGAGGAAGAAGCCTGATAGCTTCCTGAGCTCTGTTCCTATTACTGAAAGCCTTTCTTGGAACGTGTTGTGCTGGAGCGCTTCTAAAAAAAAAGCAAAGACTAATAGGACCGAACCCAGAAGTAAACCCCAGGTTATTTCTCTCTGGAGAAGCTTGTTTCACCGTGGGCAGTGCATCCCCAGCAGTGGCTGAGGCAACAGAGACACCGCTTGCTGCAGAGCAGAGGTCCCATGGACCTGCTGATACTCAAGCAACACTGAGAAACTAATGTCTTGCAGTTGTTACAAGCCCATTTTTCTTCTTTAATCTCATTTTAAATCCTTTCGTTCCTGTAGCCCTGACGCTCACGACACCTTTTGGCCGGGATGCCTCTCTCTGCCATTGGCAGGAATCACGTGCTGTAGAAACTTATCCTCAGCGTACTGATGCCCACTGAGCTGGCTTTGACAACTCTGCAGAAGTCTCCTTCACAAGAAGACATGATGTATACTCCTAGCAAGAAGATGACTAGCAATTTTCTGAACGGAGGGTTGCAGCTGGATGGTTGTGTTTAATAGCCCAAAGTGGAGCAATTCTGTGTGAAATTGTCCCATCCCACTTGGTTTTCACATTTTTCTGTAGCAACAAGTTCCGTGGCTTAATCATATATTTGGTGGGAGGAAGAAATGTTTTAACTCTGCTGCCTGATAACACCAGAACAAGGAGCACAATGAAGTACTGGGGAATATGGATTAGTTGCCCACCAGCTTTCTCTGAACCATCGGTGACTGCTGTTTCATCAGCTCTTAGGACTTGACTGGGATGCAGTGAAGAGTAGACAGCAAAACCTTTTGGGAGACTATTCTACCCCTAAGCATGTGCTTCTTACTTTAAAAAACAAACAAACATTAATTTCTCTGAAGTTTTCAGATAATTTAGATAATTCAGATAAAATATTCTCCGAATATTTTCAGATAAACAGGCAAGAGAAGAGAGTGAAAGAAAAAATAAAAAATGCTATAGTTTAAAGTTCCAGTGAAACCTAAGAGGCAAAGCATTACATTATTAAGCTAAAAAGAATAAATATACATCTTCTCTCTATACCTCAGGTGATGTCTTAATACTCTGAGACTGCTGTGGAACTGTGAAATTAAAACTAGGAATATCCCATCGGAACATAGGACCACCTGTTCACAAGACCATGGAGATATTGTGACCAGAGATCAGCCCATTACATTTTTGTCATCATCATTCTTAGAGTGGGGAGGTCAGAAAAGGGTTCACAAAGGATAAAGCAAAATAATTCAAGGTCTGTAAAACTCAGCTTTGCACCAAGAGACTTAAAAATGCTCTATTTGGCTTAAGTGGTGAATTAGTCTGTAAATATCTACTTAAAGTTGGAGATTTTTCTGACTTAACAGGATCTTCAGGTTAGCAGAGAAAGGCATAACATGGTCCAATGTCTGAAGTGAAACAAATTCCAGCAAGAAATAAAACCAATGTTTTAGGAGAGAATAATTAATCACTACAGAATGCTTACAAATGACTAGAAGGCACTGGCCATTCCTTGCAGTTAAAAAAAGCGCCACCTTTCTAAAATACATGTTTTGGAAAAACAACATTTATTCAGGCAGACTTAGTGCGCGACAGGTTTGACTAAATCCCAATACACTTTTACAGGCACTCCCTTTCTCAGTGTTTCTGCAGAGGAAAACAACACTGTGTTCAGAAAGCACTGCAGAAATTGTTTTCCAAGTGGTTCCTCACATCAGGAACCAAGTCATCTTTGTTTTTTAATTTGACATTTCTACAAGGCAGATGAGCATTAGCCGTCAGTTGGGATTTCAACGTGGGAAGACGATGCCTGCTTCAAAAATGTTCAAGCCTAACACACAGCAAGGCAGCACAGTGAACGGGGGCAAATTTAACCCTGTGCCATCACCTAGCTTCATCAGCGTGAAAAACTGGGGCATGGAGTCGTCAGTCCTTTCTGTTTCCATGGGCAGCACTCTTAGATGGATAGACACCAGTATTTTATTGCCTGACTACACACAACAGCAACTCACACCTTCCCACTCTACCAGCACCCAGACCCTGCCAAGCCCCTTTTGTGGTTTCCCCATTCAGAAGAAGTACCTAAATCAACACAAGCATGCCCCCCTGTGCTGCCCAATAACTATAAAAGCCAGATGTGTACACTACCCAGACCAGCAGAATCTCTTTCAAAAGGCAGGCATGCAAGTGCCCTCTGGCTGCTTAAAAATCCAGGTTTATGTCTAATGACTTCCAAAAACCAAGTTACAGTCTTGCTTTTTACATCATAAATGTAATGCTTAAAAAAAAATCTCCATGAAGAGGGGAGATATTTTAAATTTCTACAAAGTTCTATTTCCCATTGTTTGCTTAGAATGAAACTGCCTTAACAAATTATATGTAAAACAGGAATCAACCTTGCTCTCTACATCTTCTGACATGCCAAAATAGTTTTTAATGCATGCCCGTGGATGATGGATACTGACAGTATATTTGTCATCCAGAGAGTCTCTGTTGAGTATTACTGACACTTTACACTAAAGACAAGCAGAGAATTTTGTAGATGATCCTCCATCCATTCCCATCACTAGGAAACTGTCATCAATTTTCAAAAGATTTGGATCATGAATCCTGCTCCAACCGTTTTTCTAAGGTTGGTTTGAGACAAAAAGGGGTTGGCAATCACACTGCTCCATGTGTTCTCTTAACATCTGAGCTGCTCAGCCAGTGTCAGTGAAACTTTGAAGAGAGGAACTGAAGTCTTAAATGCATTTAGTCCATAAAAGTTTTGTGAAAAGAGATTCCAGTGCAGAGGAAAGAAACTTAAATTAGTTCAGCGTGAGTTTAATTATGGAGTTAGACATCAGAGAATCCCCCTGAGTGCAGACTGTTACAAATGCTGTTACAAATTCAGGAAAAGTTTCAGTCAGAGCCTGCACTTAATTTGATGGAGGATAATCCAACCACACAATATAAAGCCACAGGAAACTAAGATTTCAGTTCCCTTGGTGGCAAACTGTTGTATTTTTAAACCCGTCTGGATCTCACTTCTGCAGCTCTTCTCAACGCTTGCAGGCTCAGCATTAGTGAGTTAACTCTTACTCACTCATAAGCCAACTTTACTAGTATTTGGAGTTTGCGGGCTAGAAGACAAGAAGGCTATTCACCAGTAAGGTCTTGCAGCTTAATGAATTAAGATATTAAGGAAAAGCAGCTTAGACTCATCTAGAGGCTGCTGAAGTCAATGCAAGAAGCACCAGCCCATTTCAAAAGGTTTTGTTAGAGCCTGGGGGATTTTTATTAGAGCCTTGGAAAATAAATGAGATTTAAAGAAGGATAAGGATCGCAATCAGCACGCAAGATAACCATTCAAAAAGCGTGGAGTGCTGCATGAATGGTAGAAGGATGCCAGAAGCAAGGGAAAGATAAAAAGACAAAGTTGTGAGGTAGGAGGGGACGTTGCAGGCTCAGAACAACACGTAGTCTCTGAGGAGCAGGCAAATGAAAACTAAAACACATCAGACTGAGAAAAGGAGGCAAGACAGAGTGGCAAAGACTGAGCAACATCACATCAAGCATAAGAAATGGTGCAAAACTATCAGAAAATTCTGCTTGTTCTGGCGAACGCAACAGCAACCAGTTCTATAGGAAAGGTGTAGCAAAGCAGGTGAAACTGGTTTACCTCAGGCCATTTTCACCATCATACTCATGTGCATCTTTTTCACAACTCAAGTTTCATCTTTCACCCCCTTCCAGACACCTACTGTCTATTGATTTCTTCATTTCAGAATATATTGGCCTCAGCTTGTGTACAAAGGGGATTAAGATGACCGCTGATGTAGCACAGTGGATCAGTCAGTGCTGACACTCACAGCTTCTCAGTGAGGAAACGGGACCACAGCGCTGCATACCAAGCTCACACTGAAAGCAAATATACAGAGCTGCAGTATAAACTGCCAGCCAGAGGAACGACCAGTCAGTCAAAACGTTAGTTCCAGTGGAAAATAACAGTTTCCGAACCAAAAGCTTCAGCAGGAACATTTCTATTTTCTAAAAAAAAACATTTAATTTCCTCTCATTCCCTGGCTATAAGTAAACTGAAATAAAGTAAGGAAAGAAGAATAATATTAATTCATCTTCTGTAACTACATGTCTTGGTGTGTACTTAGCTTTTCAGTCAAACTCTTCTTTCATTTACTCAAAGTCCCAGTGACGGTTTACTTCGGTCCTTTAGACACCTTCTTTAGGCGAGGTGCTGCTCTTTCCTTCACCCTGGTAAACTTGAGATCACTTCAGCAAAGCCAAGCCCTTGATTTATTGTTTTAGGAGAAGCTATTTTGGATCCACACATGTGTAACTAGAATGGAGGCTTTTCCCACCGATCACAAACAGAAGATAGGTACTTAAACCTTTAAGATACGTACTTAAAGGTTTAAAGACTTCCGAGTCAGATACAAGACTTCTTAAGCTAAGTTTTATGTATTTTGACAGAAACACACTTGTTCATACTATTACTCCTTCTTGCTGCATCACAAGATCAGAGTTTAATACACTTGTTAATCAAAATGTGACAGAGTTTGCGATCAGGCTAGCCACGGTTAACACACAATGGAAGCAAAGGTCTGAGCACATTGACTCACTCAGCAAACTTTGGGCAGGAGACTGGCACTGGCCATTTGCTCCATGTGATGTAACAGGCAACAGCAGGGGATATATATGATCAGGGGTGCAGGAGCAGTCTTGAGCATCTCTGTAATGGGTTTGCATGGCAAGGTTTTGGTGGTGGTGGGGCTACAAAGGTGGCTTCTGTGAGATGCCAGAAGCTTCTCTCATGTCCAATGAAGCCAGTACCAGCTGGCTTTAAGACCTGCCACTGGCCAAGGACGAGACCATCAGCAAAGGTGGTGGCACCTCTGGGTTAATATATTAAAAAATATCTGTGCTAGCAAGAGAGAGGAGTGAGATGATGTGAGAGCAGCAGCCCTGCAGCCCCGGGTCAGGGCAGGGGGGGCTCCAGGTGCCAGAGCAGAGATTCCCCAGCAGCCTGTGGTGAAGCCCGTGGTGAGGCCGGCTGTGCCCCCAGCCCATGGGGGTCCACGGTGGAGCAGATCCCACCTGCAGCCCCTGGAGGACCCCGCAATGGAGCAGGGGGATGTCTGAAACCTCCTGGTTTCTGGCAGAGCTTATGCCCTTATGAGGACCCATGCTGGAGCAGGCTGCTCCTGCAGGGCTGCACCCCATGGAAGGGCCCACGCTGGAGCAGTGTGTGAAGAACTGCAGCCCCTGGGAAGGGCTCACGTTGGAGATGTTCGCGGAGGACTGTCTCTGTGGGAGGGACCCCACGCTGGGGCAGGGAAAGGGTGTGAGGAGGAAGAAGCGGGGCAGAAACAGCATGTGATGAACTGGCCATAACCCTCACTCCCCGTCCCCCTGTGCTAATGGGGCTGGGGGGGGAGGGGTGTGTGTGTGTAGAGTAATCTGGAACTAAGTTAAGCCTGGGAGGAGGGGAGGGATGGAGGAAAGGTGTTTTTCTGATTTGGATGGTCATAAGGATTTTCCTCAAGTTGAGTCTGTTTTGCCCATGACAGTAATTGCTGAGCGATCTCCCTGTCCATATCTCGACCCATGAGCCTTCCGTTATATTTCCTCTCCCCTGCCTGGTCAAGGAAGGGAGCAATAGAGCGGCTCTGGTGGGCCTCTGATGTCCAGCCAGGGTCAAACCACCACAATGCCTATGATAAACAAGGTTTCCAATATGTTCTTCTTAGTTGACTAAACAAGTTGTCATGATATAATGCTTACAGACAAAATTCATTCATACCTAAGGAGGTTACTGGGTTGACAAGAGCTCAGTTCCACCCTTCTCATTCAACAAATGGGGATTGGGTTAACACTAAGCTAAGCCCAGGAGCAATACAGACCTCAAGATCAGGCTTGGATTGCCCAACCTTTGTTTTTTTTGGTATTGCATCCAAAAACCCCAAAGCAAATCTAAAGCAGACCCATATAAAAACTTCTTACTTTCATATTCTGTTCAATGGCAAAACAAACTTGACAGTTAGGAAAGAGAAAATGCAATCAAAAAATCTAAAAATATCAGGCTATACAGAAAGTGAAACTATTTGGCATCCTCACCTAGCAGCAGAAGGTGCACCAGATTTGAGACACCATTGCTGTTGTGTATTATTTACCACATTTGTCTATTGTAAACACTGCAGTAATCACAAATGCCATCTTAAAACATGCTCCTCCACTGTACTCAAAACAGCTGAATAGAGGGAAATAATTTTCACGCCCTGCATCTGCTGACCTGTGTCTTTCAAAGCGTTACAACTCTAAAAAGTGCTCTCTAACTCTAAGCTCTCATAAGGGCCCAGCTTTAGCTGCTTCCAAGGGAGGGAAATTCACGCTGCTGCCGAACACTTCCCAGGCTGCACTCAGCACGATGTGAATTCTGACCTCTGTCACTAATTTTGCCTTCAGAGTTTAGTATCTGACATATTTTCTGCACAGTAGAGTCATCCCTGGAAGAGCTGCAGGAGGAATCTTGGGCAAAGCAGACCACGGCATAAGCCAGTCACATTTATTTTCTTTGCGAAGCTGGGTCCTGCTCAGATGTTTCTTCAGATCCACTCTGTCTTTGAAGTCAGCCTGACTGCCAAGTTTGCAGGCAATGGATAACTGTAACATTCAGAAGATTTCTTAGTAAGATCAGACCCAAGCAAGTATGTCTTTCTTACTTGTACTTCAAGAAAAATTTTGCCTCAACAGAATACACATGAGCAACTAAGTGTCATCCTTAAGTCTATGAGTTAAAAGACCTCAGAAGTGACTCACAGGAGAGGTTTATGTTGGGTGGTGGGTCTCTGGTTCCACCGAGTCCTAGGTGCACTGAGCCTGTGTAACCCCACGGTTACACAGCCAGTTCTTTTCCCATAGCACTGCATGTCTGTCAGATTAACAACACTGCTGCGCTCTCCCCAAGGTACACTGCCACTGCCTGGACTTTGGAAGTTACAAACATCACACAGTCCAAGAAAACCCTCTCCCCAAAGGAAAAAGGAACACATGATAATTTACACCACCTAAGAATTGGACCCAGTCGTGTTTGAAGAGCCACAGGTTAAAGGATAACCCATTGTTACGGTTTGGTGTGTTGAATTTTCTTCATCTTGTTGGAAACCCTTCTCAAGACCTGTTCTAGCCACCTAGCCCTACCTGAAGAAAGCAGCTTTGCCTTCAGAGTACCTCTTGCAGGGATGGTGCTGTTGTAGGCTACAATGCCACTGATCTTCTCAGCCTCGTGAGTGCCCAGAAGGTGACAGACTTCCTTCCCTTGAGAGCCCTGTACCCCCAGTTGTCACTCTGCAGTGACTTGGACCATGCTAACAGAGCTTCCACTGTTCTCCAGTTTCTTCTGAGGCCCTGGTCAACCCTGGCGTAGGCAAGAAACCCAACACATACTCAATTCTTGCACGTTTAGCTTTTCCACTTTGAAAGTAATGTCCCCTGCCCTTGCATGCATAAAGAGAACCAAGGTGTGGAGGTATGAAGACATGGCATTGTTTTCCTGTTTGTTGTTCCTATACCATGATTTATACCCTAACTGTGCTGTCTGTTTTTTCATTATTGTGACTCACTTCAATTACATCTTTTCTACTGTTCATTTAGCAAGTCTAACTACATACTGATTTCAGTACCTTCTCAGACAAAAAACTTGGAGAGACTAAGTAGGAGTGATAAGCAAGTTCATGTAGAGATCTGCATCTGTTATTTTCTTTCCCTAAGCATGGATCCAATCATCTTAAAATATCAGGTTAACACACAAACATATTAAATGTTATTATGAATTGAATGCTAAAAAGTGTTCTACAGTCAAATAAACTGTATTCCAAATAGAGTTATTATCAAGGAACACCTACATCACTATTCATTGTTCTGTTAGAGGATAATGGGATATTTAATATCAAAACCATCTCATTGATCTGAATGTCACATTTAATTTAAACTTGACTCAGAATAAAATAAAATGCAGTTGCATTTAATTAATTCTCTTACATCATAGTATTCTATGATCTATGCCTGATCTTTCATTGTTATTACCAGCATCATGGGACGTATCCACTACAATAACATCTAGCATTAAAAAATAAACCAAAAATTTAAAAAAATATATATAAAAGACTTCATTGTTTCTGTCCTCAACTTTCTGTTCTCCATCTAAAGGCAAAAGACCAAAGATCTCTCAGAGATAAAAGAACTAAAAAGGAATCCTAAAGAGTATGGAAAAAAAACCCTAATAACAACTCATCTTAAATTCATTAAAATAGCTCTGTAGCTACTTACCCTTGTCAAATTAAAGGAGGACTCCACACACACCTGAAGTATGCTGGGGAAAAGCTGCTATCAGAACAACTGCAAGGAGATTAAAGTTTGTTGTGCCTGATTGCACCACATGCCAAATGAGGTGATCTTTTAGTAGCCACAAAATACATTCAGCAGGGTTAAAAAAAAATGCTACAAGGAGTATCTCACACTGTAGAAACATCAATTATTTGCTTTGGTCCCATTGAACTCCATCAGACTTAGGCAGGCAATACACTTCATGAAGTGCAGCGTATTTTCCTTAGAGAGGATGGCCTTTAAGCTTTGGCCCAAGTGCTTGGCCTCATGTAAGGATTTCTCATTAGGTACCCGGAGCACAGTCATTTTTGACCTAAAACTAAGATCAATGTCTTAATTGGTGCTTTCAAACCACCCACTCTGCTCTCATCCACATCATACCTCCTCCAGCACTGGGAAATGAAGCAACAGCACCAAAGCTGCACACTGCACTGTTCAGCCTTCCCTCTGCAGGAATCAATAATAAAATACCCACTAACTTCAATGAGACAGAAATAGACCTTTGAAGTCTGGGAGTTTGCCCTTAAGTCCAGCAATGCTTTAAAAATAAATAAATAATTAATTAAATAAATAAATCAGACAAATGCCTTCATGGTACTTCCAACTCATTTGCAATCTGCCTTGTATAAATGGTCCCAGCAGTCTTTTGAAAACAGAAGTCAGGTTAGACCTGAGGCCACTAACAATTGACATATGCCAAATAAACACATTAAGATGTTATTTACTTAAAGCAATGTAGTTTCTGGTCAGCTCCCAAGAGAGAATCATCCACATCCCACACATGCAGCGTGGCAACCCAGCGTGTGCTGACCAAGCTAGCAATGAGTACAGTTGGGTCAGAGGCTGGTGTGTAGAAAAGTGGACTACATACCCCGTGCTCCAACAGAAGATAATGGGAAGGAAAAATAAAGGGGATGCTCTTTTTCTACAAAATTATCCAATTTACAGAATTGGACAATTCTACATTGAATTGACAACATAAACAATAAGAGTTTAGCTTCCCACTGAAGACTTCTGAAAATGTGATTTACTCCTAGTAAATACTCCTGCATTCAATAAACAAATGCCAAGCAGCAGAAAGATGACTCTGGCAATCACCAGTGAGCCAGCCTCAGAAAAACTAGTTGTTGCTGGGACTTTACCTGTTAAGGCAAACACTGCAGATGCTCTTTGAATGCATCTCTGTCACAGACGTGGTTTAGGTATGATATCCTTCCCTGAGGGATAGCTCAGCAGCAGTACGGTAATCTGAACAGTGACGATCTTTAATCTTGCAATAAATTTAGGTTTGCACTTAAGTCTTACTACTTGTTACTCAAAAAGGAGGTTTTTAATACATACAAGGAACTAAAAATATGTAATATACTCCTCTTTAGAAGTGATATAAATAACACAGCATTTTCTTCTGATAAAAGAACATCAGACATATGGTAAGGCACTTGTGAGACACTTGATATAGCCTTCAGACACTATGGTAATTTTTTTCCTCCTTATTATCTTCATTGAAATGATCTAACCCCCTCTCTTCCTCTCCAGCATCAGCCTTCTGACTGGTAACACTTGTGTGTCACCACACACTCAAGTTACTAACACACATTACTAACACACCTGCATTCATTGATTTGTCAGAAATGGAGACAGCTGCCTTTCACAGCCCCCTAGGCAGCTTCGCGCCTGGCTGCTATGACCTACCTAAACCAACCCCACTGGCACCAGCAGCGTAGGTGTCCTGCCCGCCACCACGTTCCCGCTGGCAGGAATGGCCCCATTCCTCGTTAATGGTCCGCACAGCACACATGCAGGAGCAGGGTGATTAGCTTCACATTCGCTCCTCTCGGCACAGGAGGGTTGGTAAAGGCGTTCACTGACGTGGGCCCTGAAAAATTTTTGGTTTACCAGCTTTCTCTTACCAGCAAAATCCATAATAAGGTCCCGCTTACCAAAGTCCCCTGAAAAGCCAAGCAGGAAAAAGAGTGTTTTCCATGCAAGGGTTTCAAAGGAAAATGCAAATTCGTTAATGTCAATAAACCACGTCCAAGTCTCTTCCAACTGTGTATACCCCAGAAAACAATTGCCATTGCTGAACACGAGGCAGAGAGCCCAAGGCTGCAATCCTCTGTCTGACTCTTCTGTATCCGTTACCGGATTCAAACGGCTCGTGCAGAAAGCCACTGGATCACGAGTCCTCAGGAGGCAAGTGCACAACTTCTCCTTCCTTTCGGTGTTCTAAGGTAACTGAATCAGAGAGGCTGACAAGTACTATAGACAATCTGCATACCGCATCTTTCTAACCCTTTTTTTTTTTTTTTTTTTTCCCATTTTTCTGGCTCCAGTGTGGTAAGGTTTGACTTGCTGCTGAGACTATAGATTGGATTTTGTAATCTGCACCTGCGTTCCTGAAACAAACGTTTGTGTTTAACCCCCTGTTTCATTTCTCGGCATCTTTAATTGACATCTCCTCGTAGATGCTGAACACTACATTAATTCCATGACTTTCTGCGTTGTTACAGAGCTCTAATGACCAGAGATGCCCCATTTGGCTAATGTCTTGTTAACACCACCCACTGTTTCAACCACACTCAATCTATTCGCAGTACAGACCCGTAGCCAGAAAATAGAATTATTTAGGAATATACGTGAGCATCCAGCTTCTTTGCTCCCTCTCAGCATTCGCAATCTCTCATATCTGGTAAGCAGAAATCCAACAACATTTCTCTATAACCGTTCTGCAGATACAGTGTTGTGATGTTGACTTTTCTCTGTTTACTCTTTCCAGCATAAACAGCCAGGTTAAAAAGTCAATCAGCAGTTATCCAGCTCAGCCTAGACACCTACACTCACCCACCTCTTCAGTCTACTTGTGTTGCTCCAAGCTGGAGTAGAAAACACACAAGATCAACGTTTCTTGTAAACACATGTTGTTCTGAAACAAATCCTAACTTCTGAAGGCTAAATCCTGTAGAACTGTACAAGTAATTCATTATTTTGCTAAGAGAAAGATGGCATCACTGTTTTTAGAAAATCTATATTAGTGACCAGAGCAAACAGAACCACAATGTGCTTTCAGCAGAATTATTTTTCCGTCTGCACTTACATAAGGCATCACTGAAATAACTTAGTAGTACCTCAAATGAACTACTTTTGTCTGTCTCTTGACAATTTCGCAAGAAGAAAAGGTATGAATGACTACAATGTGTTTCAAAGCAAGGAGACCATCTTTTGTACTTGTCACCTACTACTTGGGAAGCTTCAACTCACCGTTCTGTGAAATCTGGAGTTAGTGAGCCATTAGCAAAAGGTTCGTTTCTGATGAATGCAGCATTCCCTACTGCAGTGTATATATTACTAATGTTAACTGTATTCTGCACTTCTGGTTATGTTCTTCTTGATTTTACGTACAGTGATAATAACTACTGGCACATGGACCTTGTGCAGTATTTATATAAGCAATGGTGGGAACCCCTCCACCTCTCATCTTAGCCAAGTTATTTTCTACTTGCCCATCTTCATCTGATGTGTTGCACTGACCCGACACTTCATTAGCGCCTTGTCTTTTCAAGTACATATTTTATTTCTGAGAGATGTACTGCAGCTTACATGTCATTGATCAGCTTGCAGCCCATCTCGGTGATCTCCTTGAAGTTTCCCTCATTAGAGTCCCAATGCCAAGGTTTTTTTAACTACATTCAAAGTGTTTTTACCAGGAAACCACTCCAATGGTTAACAGGATTTTGAATCTGTGGTATTTCCTTTTTAACGAAGCTTTGATAGCATCTGGAGGTGGAAATGGCTGTGGATCCGGGAAGCTCAGAATAATGTTCCATTAGATTGCATCCATTGCTGACTCTAAACTGACAGTTAACATTCTTGAAGTACCAATTCTACCTTCCTAGGAAGGGAACACCACTGACGACTCCTTCAGCGCCCATCCCTTGAGATGACATAGGTATGTAATATAAATTATTAACCGCATGGTAGGCAGCACAACAGTTTATTGATACCTTTCAATTAAGTCTAAAAATATCAAATGCATAAACAAAGGGCACAAACTAGGCAACTCCAGGAAAAGCTATTCAACTGGCAATTTTATCGCATATTAAAAAAAAAAATGGATTTTAGGGAAGACTGAAGTGTATCTCTGAGACACTTTATTGCTCAATATCATATCCACTACTTTTGATCCTAGACAAAAATCATACAGTCATGCAACCCTTTTAGGAACAAGGGATCATAAGCTTCACTAGAAACTTCAAACTGATGGAATTTCAACCACTACTGACGTGAAAAGAAAAAAAAACTGGAAAAATATGATAGACCACCAACTGTGAAACAATTTCTTAGAACAGCCTCAAGCCTGGCCAGAAAAAGAGATTAGTGCATGAAGATTACCATACACACATGCTCTTTTACTTTCCAAAAATTATTTTAGCTATGGGCTGGCTGTCCATGATGAGTACTGATCATACTTAGACACAGTGTCTGCGAAGCTATGAGCCAGCACAGGGGGAACACAAGCAGACTAAGTGAACTTGAGCTAAACTCAAATCAGTGGATTATTTATGTCTTACAGTTGGTTGCATTAGAGCCCTAAAGGGCTTATGACCAATACAGTGGCAGAGATTTTAACATCCCATCAGCAAGGCAAGACATAAGCCCTAAAAGAAGGAAAAGCTTTGCATTTTCTTAAATGAGTGGAGATATGATTTTCCATGGATCACTGAGGAAAGCAATAATTGCCTTAAATCTTATTGTAGTTTATGCAGGCAGAGTTTCTCAGTTGCTCATGGTGGATCTTCAGAAGGCAGCATGAAAATGGAGCAAATCATAATAAATTTGTATAGCTTTGAAGAGCAAGACTGTTGAAACACTTTGTTGCCAAAAACCTCGGAGGAGATAGAAAACAACAAGGTTACAGAAGGGACAGAAGAGTCCTTTAGCATTACTCACAATCACTCCACACAGATACCCAAAAGTAACTGCAAAGGTAAGCGTGAATCTTGGAAAAAACTTAGAGATAACAGGGTGTATCTCAGTAGCTTTGTGCACGGCCAAAAATATATCAGCCTTTCCTTCACTTCACAGCTATTTCCTTTATATATATGTATACACACACCTTTTCCAACTGAAAAAACCCAATACATTACATGGTTGAAAAAAGCTTATTTTTTTCTCTGCAGCCACTAATATTTGAAATCATGGATATACAACTGTCGCCAAAACCTGCTTGTTTCTTTGTGCTTCAAAAGGGAAATAATCCATTGTCTGATTATCTGACAGGTAGCAGTGAAAGTTAATTTAGAGTAGCTGCTGATGTAAAAAGGTTACTGCAATCAAAGAAATGGCTGGAACTTTGAAAAATACAACCTCACTTGGAGCTGCTAATTTTAATTTTAATACATTCACCATTCAAAGGAAAACAAGAATAAATATTTCCTAAAAGAGTCAACAAAGCTGGAGAGGGATTTTTTTACAGGGGCACATAGTGATAGGACAAGGGGGAATGACTTTAAACTGGAAGAGGGGAGATTTAGGTGAGATATAAGGAAGAAATCATTTGCTCTGAGGGCGGTGAGGCGCTGGCCCAGGCTGCCCAGAGCAGCTGTGGGTGCCCCATCCCTGGCAGTGCCCAAGGCCAGGCTGGACGGGGCTTGGGGCAACCTGGGCTGGTGGCAGGTGTCCCTGCCCGTGGCAGGGGGTGGGAACTAGATGGTCCTTAAGGTGCCTTCAGATCCAAACTATTCTCTAATTCTACAATCCTATGATTTTCTTCCACCCAGGTGCTTCACTCCCATACTGTGTAACACAGCAGAGCATGATCAGAAAACCATCCTTTGATCTGGAAGTTTATGTAACATAAGCTCTCAGTCACTTCTCATCTGCCAAGGAAATCTCAAAATTATAGGAAACCCATTTGTCAGCCTTCAGCACAGCAAAATGTTGAGGCACACCCAGACTAATTACATGTATATTGAAAGGCTCTTAAACAATTATCTCCAACAATTACCACTTTCTGTAGAGTCAAGGTGCAGGTTACCTTTTCTTCACAGTGGCAAAGATGAAGATAGTGGAAAGACTTTTGGTGACTGAATACTAATTATGTGCTAAAACTACACGCTAAAAATTTCAAGGTGCTGTCTTAGAAGTAGAGCAGTCTCATCTGGGGTGTACTCAAGTCTATGACACAAAGGATTCACCGAAGAGCAAGTTATAACAAAAATAACCAGAACAAATTCTGTACTCAGAAGTGTAACTCACCTAAAAACATCTCAGAGAAAAAAAAAAGAAAAAGAAAAAAAGAAAAAGAAAGGAAAAATATTTCATTCAGTGAAGTACATTGGGTCTTTGATACCCAGTTTCACAGCAAATAAGGTAATCTTACCCTGAATCAGTCATTATCTCTAGAGGGGGGAAAAAAAAAGGTTACTTTTAAGGTTATCCCAAGCACTGATGGGCCAAACCTTAGAAAAAGGTTGAATCTGAACTTTTTCTGTTAGGAATACCTTGTACCTAGTGACTCGGTATAGTGAGTACACACAAACTTCCAGAACCTTTGACATCAGTTCGTTCAACTTTTTTAAAAACATAGAATTTATTACATCCTTTCCTATCTCTAATGCAGCAACAGAAAGAATGTTTGGGGTTTTTTTTTTCTGTAAATGGATTTAGGCAGGCAGCAGCTTGCTGAATACAGATTCTGCTAAGGCTGAACTTCTATTACAATTGTTTGTGGAACAGGTATGGATTTTTAAGAGTTGGTTTACGAAAACAAAATGTACTGAAATATATGAAAAGTGATAACACATAGCATTTTCACCAATAAATTGAGGCTTGTGATGACTGACGGTACATTTGAAGGCAGAAGAAACATACATTTGTGATAAAAAACACGTGATATACCAAGGGAAATGCTGTTTTCATGGAAAATTGTCTTAAAAAAAAAAAAAAGGGCCTTTTTCTCCACCTGTCCATGTTTCTGTCCTAGCTCCCCATGGCTGTGACCTGGTACTAAAAAGCCATTTAGTCCCCAAAGGTCACAGGCTGCATTTCTCCAAAACACATCAGAGCAGGGTCCATCCGCCAGCGCTGCACACAGAGCCCAAAGCGCTTCCCAAAGGCTTCGCCTCTGGCAACATGGCTTTGCTGAATGAGCATTTTCAAAAGAAAACCTCATTTTTCAGCAAGGCTTTTCAGGTAACACCAGCTACTGTTAAAAATCGAATCTACCTCAGCTTTTAAATGAAACATTTATGATTTGCTAGATCTGCAGATTAACTAGCGATGTATTTTTTTCTTAATGTGCTGTTGAAAATGGGTAAAAATCTTCTAAGATTTAGAAACTTTGCACCTAGCTAAGGCATCTCTAAAAATCCCAGCTTCGAGATAAAAAATGAGCCCCAAAATTATCTGATGATCTCAATTTTGTGTGTTTAATTTAATTCTCTCCCCATATCCAAAAACAATCTCGTGTCCAAAGCATTTGAAGCAGCATCAGCCTCTGCATTAACATCACTTTCAAATCACACAGGTATTGTTTCCATCCTACAGAAATGACTGTGACCTACAGGAATAAGCACAATTATACTTTTATTTGGTATATCATTAAAGCCAGGAATGTTGTTCTTTAAGAAATGTTTAGATATAAGAGTGAGCCAGAGGGAACTGAATCTGTAGGCAACAGAGAAGCTTCACTGAAGGATTGCTGTAAATAAAACCTGTTTCAGTTGCATTCAAAATAGGTTGGTAAGCAATTCTCCTAGAGAGATACCAGGACTTTGTATGTTTTCTGAAAGATTACAGATTCCTAAGAAAAAAAGAGGAAAAAAAACCCCAAACACAAAAAACCCACCAGACTATCTGTGGCATAAATATCTCAGTATCAATTCTGGATGCTGGCTTTATAGGCTTAGTGACTATCCTACTCTTAATTATAAATAAACACACACCATTTGTTTGGTTGGCGTTTTTTAAATAGAGCTCAGCTTTTGCATATTACCCACATTACTGGAAGATGTCATTTTGTCTAATTTGCATCTTATGCTGAAAGATAAACAGCACTTTTAGCTTCTAGTAAATTGTCCTGAAGGCTTTCAGTACTGCCTGGCATATTCAGACATAAAGCGTAGCAGAGATAGAATTTAATTCCAATAATGAATTTCCAATTTTATACTGTGATGAGATTAAGAAAGCCAGGTAACTTTACAAGCTAAATTATGGGTATGTAAAGCTGCAGCATGCAAAACATTAGGCTACTACTTTATTACTCAATTATGTATTAATATGGAATTAAAAGACATCATGGTGTGATTTCATTGCTAACCACATGTTTGCATTTTTTTTTTTTTTACAACCAACCACTGAGACCTTTCATAAGAAATTTCCTTTTTAAAGTCTGAATTACCATGCCAAGAGGAAATCTTTAAGAATTCAACAATCAACAGAGCTGATCAAAACTGTTTAATAATGGCCTTATACTGGAAAATTGTGTTCATTCAAAGTGTTCTCTTAGGATAATTTCAGACTTCAAATGAAAAGCTTAAACCAATGTGAATTAAAGGGGAGCGGGGAGAGAAAGACCACAAAAATCTGCCAAAAAATACAGGTTCTAATGTGATTCAGGAGTCTTTGGGGGGTGGGGGTGTGTGTGTGTGTGTGCTGTTTCTTCTGTCCTGGTCCTTGGCCAGACCCCTGGCCGGGCTGCCACATGGGCTGTAGCTAATGAATCCCATACAGCTTCAAGGTGCCTCAGCTCAGGACTACAATTCACCCAGTCTAGCAATAAATACAGGGTTTACAACTCACCTCCCATCCAATTCTTACGTGCATTTTTTGATTGATTGTTTTTCCCATTTGCAGCCAAAACACAGATAGGGTGGGAGCAGATAGGTTTGTTCTTGCTGATGTGGATGGGGCACAGGAAAAAATGAAAAAAGAGTCATGCCTAGTTGGCAGTGGTTGTGTGTGCCTTGGAGTGTTTTTCTGGTTCAAAGCAGCAAGGAGGTTTTGAAGTGAATCCCCAAATGATCCTGACTTCCAGGTGCATTGTTTGGTCTGCAGTGTAGTGTTGCCACGGCTGAAATAGATTTCCTCTGGAGGAAACTACAGCACAAGCTCATCCCCAGGTGTTCACCAAATCCCACTCACAACCAGAGTCTGGGGATCCAAACCAAGGGCTGGTCCTTTGGACAGCTTCAAGCTACATTCAAGTTGGAAATGCTCATTCCAGAGCACCAGGTTAAATTCAGTCTGAAATAAAATCCATCATGGCATGTAGCTCCAGGGGGGAGCTCAGCACCAGCAGCTCCAAGTTGTCTTTCCTAACACAGATATAGCCAGTTATTGTCAAATTTAACTCATTTGGGCCAATAATTAACAGGCACAAGTGTATGCAGAAAAAGCCATTTTCACTGCTCCATGATGCTCATGTGAATCTAAATATCTCCACATACTGCTTTTATTATTATTAATTATTATTAACCAGTGTTAAAAACTGGTACGTGTGCACTGGTATAAATGCTGCCCAAAGCACTGTGGAAATCAGCCTGTTCCCTTTGTCGGTGATAACCATCAGCTGGAGTATGAGACAAAATACATCCACAGCAGAGATGAAGGGCCAAAACCAAACCAATCTGATTTCTCACCTTTAGGGAAAAGGGAAAAGAATGGCATCACTGCAGACTTGTCCTGTTATTTAAATATTTTTTTCCTCCTGGAAGAACCTCATGAGACAAATACCTAATTTTCTTGGAGTTCCTGAAGAGGCAGCAGTCATAAAACCTGTGTTTCAGCATCCTGCACACAGCACAGTGTCAAGCAGAACAGATGTCACCACGCTCTCACACAGAAGCAGAAACAAGTGGCCTGTGCCTTCCCTGCGCCTGCCAGCCAAACAAGCCAGCAAGAGGCAGGTGTGGTTCGCAAAAAAATGCACTTTCCAGTTTCTGAACAGCTCTTAGTAGTATAAAACACTTCAAAACCGAGCTCATATCTTAATGCTATAGCACCTTTGTTGCATTGTTTCTGCACATTAGCAGCTAAGAAAAGAAACGGCAGCTATACAGCCACAGCCTGAGCTCTGCGCTTACACCAGCTTGTGGCTGCGACACCTGCTCTGGCACCAAGAGGGACACTCGTGGCTCACCCACATACAGGAGCACCCAGGGCTTCTATCGAGAAACAAACTTTCCTCGTGGGTGGCTCTGCAAACACACAGAGCAAAAATAATCCTTTTGCCTAAGACAAGAAAACAGGAAAGGAAACAAAAATGAAAAAGCAAAACTTTTTAGACACTCGCATGAGAAACTGCAGAAAATTCACCAAAGCCAGTGAGTAGATGGCTGTCCTGCCTCCAGATGAATTAGGGCACAGTCTATGTGTAGATGGCAAGTTCTTGTGCACAAGCTGTGGTCAGTCCCTGCTATCTGCTTATCAAAGGGAACAGTGGTAAGGAGAAGCTCTTTTGTTAATTTTCCCACCAAGAGTTCCATTCTGGAGAAACTATTGCCCATTAGCAACGTCCTTGTGAGATAGACTATGCTGGGATCTGTGCTTGTCAGGAAAAACAAATTGCAATAGCAAAGAATGTGATAATAAATGCAGTGTCATAGCCTCCAGTATTAAAGATGAAGTCATGCCCTACAATATTTACCTAGAAGTGATGCGCAACATTTCCCTCCAGGCAGTAAACAATAGGAATTAATCAAGTTGTATACAAGGAAAGGGCACGGCATCACCTCTGCTAGCTGTTCTGCTTTCTGTACCTGTCACATCTTTTGCCCATTTCAATTAAGGAGTAAGTTTTTAGGGCAGCTGAACTATTTCTAAGGTAATAACAGTGAGTTGACAAGCAATATTTATTTCTGCATGCAAATGGTAAACAGGGGACAATGAATACCTAAATTTAGCATTTTGCTAAGCACCAAATGTAATGTTTTAGGAAGTGATATTCTCCCAATGCCAAATCAGAAGTGGGAAAGGCATGAGTTATTGGATACACCTCTTTGTCTTTAATTTACACTGCACCTCACACTAAGGTCTCTGTAGCATCCTGATAATGATGAAACCAGAACTAACTGGTAGTTGATAGCAGAGCTGAGCAAAGCAGAACACAAACGAGCTCTGTATTACCTAGCACCATTTGTCAACGGGCTGTTATCAGCCTGACATCTGCTGCAAGAGCAATCCCCGCGTGCTTTTTGGTGACAGCAGCGTGAAGGAGAAGATACTGCATGGGAGACAGCGGAGAGTCAAAGTCACACAGGCTCAAAATCATGCCTCGTAAGCGAGTGCAGGGTCACACCATCTGTCTGGGCATTTCAGTGCCAGGCTGGCCAGTAGCAATCCAAGCCATTCAAGCTACAACAGGATGTATTGACAGCTGAAAAATTCATCTGAAAATAAAAGGGTCTTATGTCATTCATTGATCCAATTCACCTTCTGACAAACACAGAAGGTAGCTGGGATGCAGGACAGAGAGGGGTTGGGGTGCCTCTGTGGTACCTCTAGATGCATGCGGCTAAACCAGGGGGTGAACCCATTCAACAGCACTTACATCCCTGCCCATGGCAAAGCTGGACAAAAGCATCCCACCTGGTTCACAAAAAGAGGGAGGAGTATCCAAAGTCCTTGAGGAGGGGCAATTTCAATAGGAGACTACTGGAGGGACACAGCCAGAGGACTGGCAAGGAGATGGGAATATCTCACATGACTGGCTACAACAGACTGTGTAACTCTCTGATGGAGCTACGCTCGTTCACAGGCACCTTTTTGCCTTTGCAGAAGCGTACCAGGAGGGACACTCCTTCAAAGGAGGCACAGGGACTGAAGGAACAGTGAGATTGTCACCAACCTGCAGCAGAAATCCCTGGGGTGCAAATTTTAACTGCTGGGTAAATTCTCACTGTTTGTCAAACACCAGCATTTGCAGAGGTGGGAGTGTCCTTCAACATTTTGTCTTTGCCCTTGAAACGTTCTTGGTAAGGTGACTCAATTTCTATGGCAGATTCTGTAACCTAAGGTGGATGCAAGTCACGCATAGCAGGGAAGTAGAGAGGACCAGTGCCACTCTGCCTCTGATGGCAAGGAGTTAATAATTCACAATTTATTAATCCTCATCACTGTCTATTCCCAGAAGTTTTGTGATTCCCTATTAGTTCCTTAACCATCATTAAATTAATATTCCTCCTACTTTGTTTGTGGTACACCTCTCATTAAATTTAGATGCCTGCCATCCATCTTGTGTGCCCCTACTGATAGATGCAATAGTTCTTCAGACAAAGTGGGCAGCTCTGTGAAGTGAGGAGGGCACGGAGACATCCCCACGCCCTGCCCACACCTTCACGCAGCTCCCGCTCCCTCGAGCGACACTCACACTCGGATGCTAAAGCTCAACAGCGAAGCATGGGAGATGGCACACAGTGAACGGCATGGCCCAAAAACTGTGTCCGTGACACGGCTGCTGTGCCTGTGGGAACCTGCTGCAGCTGAGCTGTTAGCTCAAAATCCCTTTCCTTCCCAAGAAAAGACCTTAAGAACGCAGTCTCTGGCTTGCTGTAGATAGTCTATGTCAGCGATCCAGTTTCTACTGCTGAGTCCTGACCTTCTACCAACTACAAAGGGATCGCAGAGGGACTCCAAAGTTTCACGCAGCCGAAGAAACCTTACCTGGAACGGCTGCCTGCAGCTACACAAGGAGGCACCGGCTCTGACAAGCAAGGACGCGATGAGATCGCCACCTGCATCTGTGCCTTCTTATTGCCTGCCTTGCATAGCAAACGCTTCTGCTGCAGACAACTACATCTCTTTGGATTGTACCTTTCACCTTTCCCAAATATCTCGAAATGGTTGGGAGTTCCGCGCCCCGCCCCCGAAGAAACCCTACTTGGAAAATGACATCCCATTTTCTGCCTTCCATTTAACAATTGCACACCGTTTGCTTTACTTCAGGGGACTGTCAAAGATGCTTTGTTTTCTTTTATGCTGTTCTAACATCTGTTCCGCCTTATTCAAGAAGCAGTAAGTCCTGATTTAAAGTGATACAATATTTAGTAAAATATACCTCCCCTTTGGACAAGATCACTCTTTATATACTAAAAAACTGGATAATTTCCTGGGAAACAGAATTAAGTAAAAACATAAATTACTCTTCTGGTGCTGATTTAAAGATTATTTTTCTTACTGCTCCCTGGAGTTCCCTGATATAACATTTATTTCAGTTTTCCATGATATTTAGCACTCTCATGAAGAGAAGCAGCCACTTAATGATATTAAAATATTTATTTCAGCAGTATGTTCATAAACAAAGAAAAGCTGTTTAACCTCCTTTTATTCAGCTAGTCCTAGCACTGTACAAACACACTGCAACAATAGTGCTAGAGAAGCCAACAGAAAATGAATTTCATCTAAACAACAGAAGCTATAATAAAGAAAAAGAGAAGAAAAGCATACATTCAGTTTCTTAAATGCTTGGAAATATAATAATTATGGGAGAATCTGGCAAACGCTTTGTCTCGTGCAACAAGCTTCTCTCTTCAGCACGCAAAGCATATCCAGAGCTGTGTCATCTGCCCTCTCTGCAGGTCCCCTGCCACTTCTCACACCAGATTGCTCTGGCAAAGTTGAGCCAATCCGCATATGGAAGTACCCTCCAGACAGTCACGCATCCTTCTCCATGTCTTTGGGACCTGTGTTTGATCATGCACGGACTTTGGCTACGTAGCAGCCTACACAGGAGCTTCAAAGTGCCTTTTGACCAGGGTGGCCTTTAAACTGTAGATGCTCTCTTGGAGGTGGAGTGGGTCTGTGCTGCCCCTTCTCATTGCACAACACATAGCGTGCAACAGGTATGAGGGCACTACGGCCCGATTAGCTCTACAGTGAACACGTCTAGGTCACCACTCAGGGAGTCTCAGCTTCACCCGAGGCTGTGCTCACGCCTTCAGAGGCAAGCAGGAGCAGCCAAGGATGCTTCTGTCTGTGCATGGCCTGCAGGCAGGTCTCCTTGGGTTGTGACAGTGTAAGGTCACATAAGCAGTGGCTCATCTGGTCAGTCTTGGCTGGAGGTGCTATAAGTACATCCCAACAATGCAATGAATCCATTTTCAAGATGATGATGTTGGGGGGTGGGGTGGGGTTGGAGCATTATGGGATTTTTTGTAGTTTTCTACATCCCCCAAAGCTCTCAACATCAATACCAAGGTATGGTTTGCAGTAAATGTGAGTGTTTCTAATGTGATCATTCATAATTCTCATTAGAGATTTAGGCTTTCAGTACCTCTGACCCTGGCATTACATTGAGCACGCATGGAGCCCTCAGGTCCAACACTGCAGCAGCCACCATGCACAGCACCGGTCTTCCTGAAGGCCTGAGCAAGAAGCAGGAAGACCAAAAAGTAGTCTTTGTAGAAAGACTACTTTTGTAGAAGACATGAGTAAGGGTGTTTGGTGGATTGCAGTTGCACATGCCAGAAGAGATGCTGTGGCAGGTTCGGCGCACTCCAGGTGACCCTTCAGTTCTGACAGCTTCGCAGGTAGTGCCCTTCCCTGCACAGTGGAAGACCTGATGAAATACCCCTTCAGCCAGATTCAGAGGGGAGCGTGGCTTTTGGATCTCTGCTCTCACAGAAAAGTATTCTCACTGTAGGACTTTAGTATGCACAAGGCAAACTCTCCTCCCCCCCTCATTTTGTGATGACACATAGATCTCCACATAAACCTAATCACTCACTACTTAATGGCCTCCAGATTTACTGAAATTAAGCCAAATATTTTTCCTAGAAGTTTGAGTGACAAAATAGACCATATTGGGGATGGACTGCTACAGAGTAAGAAACTGCTAGTAGTAAAACCCCTCCACTACTGCAAACTTCTGTAATCCCTAGGTTTTGAATGTTTTTAGTAAATGAACGGGAAAGAATGTCTGTTCAAGTCATCAGCTCTCCTCTTGGTGGAAAAAACACTCTTAACAAGACCCTGAACATGGGCTGGCGGGATGAATCCAATCCCATGACAAATACCCCCAGGTGGGCCTTAGGCTAGGCAGAGCCCTCCTTCCCACGAGTTCTGAAGCGCTGGCTGGAGGAGGCAGCAAGTTACCCTGCAGAGTAACCATTTCCCACTTTTATGGTGGGCATTCAAAAGTTTTCTTGTCAAATGCCAGTTTCCTTGACAAATTTAAATATCTCATGACTTCATGATTCACCTGTCTGCTTCTTGCAAGTTCTTAGAGATAGAGAGGACCTTGCACCCACCACGGACTCCCTGGCCACAGGGCTATTAATATTGCACAGGCTTATTTCCCTGCACTACAAATTACAGCACATGCTGAGTTCCAGGACCACACGGGAGAACTCAAAGATACACATCAATGCCTTCTCAGTTGCAATGAAAACCACATTTTTTCCCCCCCAACACATCTTACAAGTCTTCATTTGAGCTTCCTTCAGCAGAAATCACACCAGCACATAGACATGAGAAAGGCCCTGCAGAATGACCAAGAGAAGAAAGGCAGCAGCAGGGGAGAGAAGTTGTAAGCCCTGTCCATCGCTAGGAATGGCAAATCAGCAGTTACATCCACAACTTTTGTTTGGAAAGGTGACCCGTGCGACCTTTGGATCACAGCTTGCACCTTCCTCAGCGGTCTCTCTCCCACTTCTTTCTGCTTGTATTTGGTGTGGGCATCAACACATACCTGCACTCTGATAGCACAAGAGTGTGTCTTTTTCTCTCTGTATTACAAGAAAAAGGAAGAAAAAGGGCAGAACTGCATCTCAAGGAAAGGTGCATGTTTTGTGAGGCTCTGTAACTGCTGTTGGTGTAGTAGTTTTCTAATGGACCTGAAAGTGCAGGGCTGAGGACTCAGAAATAGTTTCATGTCTTTTAGGATACCCAGGCTTTAGTGAGTGTCCTGCACACCAGGCACTGGACATCCATTTAAAACTTATTTAAGGCATTATAATATCTCTAAATTATGCAGTGAATTTATCTTAAGCCTCTGTTTGTCAGCATGACTGACTAGTGGCTGAAGATGTACCTTATTACCTTGGGAAGCTCAGCTTCTGCCAGATGTGCAGGGACTCCTTGGTTCCACTCAAATAAGAAGCTATTTCAGTGGAACAATACACTGAAACTGCTTTTTATCAGATCAGAGACCACAATCACTAATTCAGTCAGCTCACAAGGACTCGTATCCAAATGTCTTTCTGCTTTTTTCTGTGGGCTTCGATGAAGCTGGCATTATCATGCTAAGTTACAGTTCAGGACCACTGTGCATGTACAGATTTATCAGAAGAAAGCTATTAGATGTCTCCAGTATAGTGCCAATTATGCAGTCCCTGACACATAATTAACTAATGCCCCAAAGCATGTATTTTAATCAATCCCTGTTCAGCAAGGCACTTGTGTGTGTGCTTTTAACTTCAACACATATCCAGCATGCACATAGACCCTTTTGTGAATAGCAAAAAACATGGGAGCTGCAAGAACTGTCCTACCAATGCTATTAGGCCAGCCACTACCAGGATAACACACTAACTTACTTGGGTAGTGGCTTATATTTTTTAAATCATCTATACAAATCAGAAGGCAAGACCAGTTTCTAGTGTGACCTAGTCGCAGTGCCGTAACTAAGGCAATTTAAGGACAAAAATACATGAGTTCTGGAGGAAATAGTATTCTTTACTACATGGTACGTAGCTGGATAAAACTTTTAAACCTTAGGCAGAAGAAATCTTTCTTCAGCCTGGTAAAGCTGGGATTCCTCCCATTTGCCCTGAGCTGGTGACAGCTAAGCTAAGCTCTCTAAACAAGTCACCCAGGATTTCTCAGCAGGCAATGGAGAACTTCTCTAGATAGTAATCCACCCCATCCGAAGGTTTCCCAGAAAGGTAGGATGAGTCATGCTGTTTCTGTGTTGTTGGAAAAGCCCACACAACTAGTTTAAACACATTAGCTTCATCTGACCAACTGCACATGTCCAGCCCTAACGAAGACATTCATGTTGCAGACTTAACAAGCCGCCAAGTAGACATCTAAATGGAGGTGGCTCATGGCCTAAACGTACTAATTTCTCTCCAGCCCAGCCTACATTGGGTATCTTAGCTGCAGAGGGAAGGCTAGATTCAGCCCCATAACCACAGGAGCCCAGCCCTGTCCTGGGCGCTGTGGGTTGACCTTCACGCTCACCAGCTGCCACCCCAGTAGGGTGCAGGTCTGGCATCACCCCCTTGGCACCACTGCACAGCAGGGAGCTTAGGGGCTAACATCACTGGGCTCCACACAAGCAACACCCAACGTTACCTAAGGTGAAGCCCTCCCTGTCTTCTGCCTTGTTAGTGGCTCAGTGGGGCGTAGCAGATCTCCTTCTAATTGCCAGATAAAGCAAGAAACAAAAAATAGGTGGTGAAGGACTTACACACCTAATGGGCTTTCTTAACCAACCTATGCAGCTCAGTTCCGCTGCTCCCACTTTCAGCTGAGATCAGGCATGGATCATTTCAGAGCAAAGTGGTGTGTCTTCCCAGAAAGCAAAGAACCTGTGAAAAACGTGTACGGACTTAGAAGCTGCTACGCAGCCTCAACTACAGCAGTGTGAGCCTCCCTGTAATCCATTACAGCTGTGCAAAATGTAATAAAACTACTACAAGGTGCTCTAATTCCATTTACTAATAATCATAAAAGTATTTGAGATGTGTTTGATGAACCGTTTTGAAGATAGCATTTTCCAGAGATGATTTGTAGTCCAAAGAAAAGCCTTTAGTACCATATAAATTAGATTTTATGTACAACAATATTTAAAACCATTGCAAAGGAGGTGTTTTTGTTGTTTTATAGTCGCTGTTCAGTCTTCATTGAATAATTTGTTTGAAGAAAATGCTTGGCTTCTGAGTTCTTCCCAATGAATCACAGAGCAGGAGTAATATCATCATTTGTCATTTTTTATCTGCAGATGCCATTGTGTTCACTGTAGCTCTACCCAGTTAATCTGCACAGCTTCTGATGAATTACATTTAGTAAGATACACAAAATTATTTTGCGTTTAACTAACATCCTGCGCCGCTCCACTGGCAAATCAACTCCTACATGCTGCAGCCACACAAATGCTTTGATTTAAAAAAAAAAAACAGTGTGTCAGAGAAATACACAGATAAATCAATCAACCATTAATGGATCTGTTGTAGCATTGAGATCAGCTAGTTTGCCAAGTTGAGAGCAACTGCCACATTTTTATTTTCATCTTACCATGAGCTTTTGCCACCACTAGGCACTCCCATAGCATCTTGGAGCATACGGCTAGTCTGATGCGAAACCTAGAAGTGGGGGCGGGTATCTTACACATTTGCTTTATGCCACCTCTGATCTGACACTTCTATATAAAGACTCTCTTTAAAAGGTAAAATTTCCTCTGCTCCCATCTCCTGCACAAGAGCAGGAGTTTCCTGCTAGCTCCTAAGAACGTTAGGCTGTCTGTTACACTGGATTTTCCATTACGCCAAAATACCAAAGATGCATCCACACCTTTGACCTGGCATGGCCTTGCAGAGCAAAGCAGATGCCAAACAGCCCCCCTTGCACACATGCCAGGCTGGCCTCAGGCTTGCCCTAGCCCCCCATCCCTCAGCCCACACAGGCACCCAAGCGAGAAGCAAATTTTCTTCTCCCATACACAGGACTTTGCGCCCACTTTCCACTTGCAAAGCTGGCCTATGAATCCTCCTCTCCCCTCGCAATGTCATATGACTTGAGTCACAAAGTTCAGCTTTTCATTTGAAAAATAATCCATAAGAAACAGGGAAATAGTAAAATCTCTTTCCAGGATTTCTGGGCATCCAGAAAGTTTTGAGCAAACCACTACCTCACCATCAAAAATCTGAGGGAAGCAGCACTGCTGGCCAACACTGCCAGTGACACGTGGGATATGTTACAAGGAGCATAGACTCACACAACATGCTTCTGCCACCTCCATTCAACTCTCCCCACCGACAGCTTGTGCTCGCAAAAAAGAACAAGAGAAGAAAGCTGGAAATCTGAGCAGCACTGGGCTGCCATGTATTTTTTAAACAGTATGTACCGATACCTATGTTATCATCAGCTTTTGTTCCTCTGTTCCCCTCAGCATCACAAAGCAGATGCCTTATCTCTAAACACCTTCCTCATCCCTACAAAAGGAGTCTCTGGGGTAAGCTCTAACAGCAGCCAGAGAAGGTGGAAACCTCTGAAATTAAACACCTCGCAAGTGAATTTAGCGAGTTTAGAAACTTCCTAGTTTCCAGCAGACAGAGAAGCACCTAACATGTAAACACGTCTTTCATTTTAGCTCATGAAGGAGCAGGTTACCATCTGAAGCTGCTTATCATGAATTCAGCACAGATTACAGAGGACGCAAGCCCACCCCAGACCAGCAGTGCTAGGAGGAAACGTGGAAATGTTGGCGACGCTCCCATCCCGCCCTCCCTCACCAAAGAAATGTTTAGGAAAGATCGGGTTAGAGAGAAAACAATTTCACATTTAAAGAAAATTCTTGATGTATTTACTTATTTCTTGAATGCAAATTTATAAGACATCAAAGAAGTCACCATTTTCCTTTACAGCTTACACATAAAAAAAATGACTGTGGAAAAAACTCCTTTCCTGCCATGCTATCTAACAACGACGTTACCAGCTCTGGCCTAAGGATTTGTCTCTGCAGTGAAGTTTGCTCACTATAACGCACCGCGTACTTCTCAGTTCCTTACAGTTATACTCATATGCCCCACAGACACTCCTACTCTAGCGTAACGTGGCCTTTTTTCCAGCTTAGCTGTCATTTTAACAGTTTAACCACTGCCAAAAAAAGAAAAAAATATATTATTTTTTTTCACTACAACAGAGAGGGACCTACAAGGGAGTTATGTCCTCATGGTTACACTCTCATGATATGCAAGAGTCTTAGCCACACCGCTGGAGATCAGCTCTGCTGGGTGTCGAACAACCACCATCCCAGGGAGAGTTTGGGTGGCACATGACTAAATCCAGGGTGCCTAGACTGCTCACAGCTCAGTAGACGCACTGTCCACTTTCCTCCACCCCAGACACCAGACAAGCATTTGCACCGTTCAGATCTCTGCCCATTTTTTCCCTCCCCTGACACACACCACCTGCTCCGCACTCCCCACGTAGTTCCACCTTCCACTGAAAGAATAAACATTTTCCAAACCTCAGCACTCGAAGCAGGGTCAGCAGAGCGAACGGTGCTCATGGCTTCTCCAGCTGCTGCTTCAGACACTCTTAGGTCTGGAGCAAGGCTTTAAATAAACCAAGTGCAGCCACCCAGGAAAGTCTCTGCTATGTCACCGCAAGCAGAGCGCAGAGCAGTTGATTCGTGCCAGTCAAGTGGGACTTGGTCCTCAGACCTGAGCAAGGCAAACCCATGTTCAGGGAATCCCACGTGTTCTTACTTTACAAAAACTCGAGCAGAAATCATTCCCGGGTACTGCTGGCATAGCAGACCAGCTGCGACTACCACAAGACTTCAGCAAAGGTTTTGGCTGCTTGGGCTCCATGCACCATACACTATTAAAATAGAAAAAAAGAAGGGGAAATATTTCCCTCTCTCCCACTTTAGTGTTACCTCTGTTGCTGGCTGGACAGCTGCTATGGTTTCCATTTTCCAGATAGCAAAAACATGAAAAGAGCCATAAACTCTGACAGAAAACCTTTGGAGTCATGCATCTTACCTGCTTTCCAACCTGCTGCATCAGTACATCTGACCATGGCATCGACGCTCTCAGTAGTCATTCTGTCCTAGCACAACATCGCACCACTTAGGCTAAAAAAAAAAATAAAAATAACAAAGAAACTCCTATTCCAAAACCAAAGTTAGCAACATATAACCAGAGTCCACAACTAAAGTCTCCGAGCATAGACCACACGTTGCATCACAGTTCAGTGTGAGCAGCAAATGCTTAGAGCAAGAGATCAGAGCCAGGGTTAGGAGGCAGCTGCTGCTTATTCCCAATCAATGGGGAAGACTGAACAGCTACAGCTGCTTTTGGCTTCTACAGGTGTAAAGCATATGCTAGAAAATTGAGCTGAGTCTGAGGTGAAGTCTTGAAAGTTTGTATTTTACCTAATTCACTGTGTAATTACAAAATTACCAGTTTAGTTTGACTTAAGTATATTTCTGCAGGAATAAGCAGTGGTTTTCTTCACTGGGCAAATGCTCCTGGTGTAAAACTTCTGGCAGCCAACAGGGACAAAAGTTTGGCTTCAGATCAAATCTTCATAGTTTTTGTGAAAACAGAATTAAAAAAAAAAATAGAAAACCCCATGGGCATTTGCTCTGGGGGGAGATTTTTCAACTATTGTTCTTTGCATCCATTCTTTATTCACCAGTCTTGAAAAAATCAAATACCCTATCAAAAGCATAGGCTACAATTTGAGTTTTACACCACCAGCGAGGTACTAACAGTGGGTGCTGAGGGGCCATGTATGACATGGCACAGCAGACGTGGCACCACCACCCAGACAGACCATCTGCAGCCTGGATTTGCAATCTGGACTGCCAGCACCCACATGCAGAATAACCTTTCCAGGGTAGTTTCACCCAGCCAGGGAAGATAAAAATAACACGAGTGACACGGATACTCAAAAAGCTGTCATACCACACATGTAAGTAGTGGAAAACTCGCTGAGCACGTCCTCATGCATTATTTGTTGAAAATTTCTGCCAGAGACAACAATTTCCAAAAGAGATGGAACAAGGCAAAATGAACCTCAGTTCTTATCAGAATGAAGCCAATAATTCTTGGCTGGTTTTTAACCCAGTCAAAATGCCTGCTGTTTTGCTTAAGGAATATAGGATGCTAGAGGTAGGAAAGTTTTGAAGGAGCCGTTTAATTTATCCTCCTTTCTCAGGGCAGAACTGATTATTGTAACTTAAATATACACATCCTCCCCATCACCAGCAATGTGGGCAAGACAGCATCTCCAAAAGAAACATGTGATTCTTGAGGCATGAAAAAGATGTCAGATACTTCCCCGGAGGAATATCACAAACCTGGCTGAGCTCAGCAGCCAAGCTCTCATAAAGGAAACTCTCACACCTGTGTCCGTTCCACCAACTTCGGTCAAATCCCAGGCAGATGTAAACCCAGACGGAACAGACTGCGGGACCAAGATGCTATTTACATGGAAAACCTGTCGCTATGAAACAATTTTATCTGCAGCTGTCAGCTAAATCTCATTTGAGAGAATATGTCTGCCAACAAATGCCGAGAATGTGTTTGTGAAAGGCAGGTCTAGTACATTTTCAATGCCACTCCGCACTTTTTAATGTGAGCGCTAATGTTTCTAGCATATTACCTTCCAAATGTTGCAGCATGACATGCTTTACAGGAACTAATGAATCACACAGTAAAAACTAATTGCAGCTTACATACTGTTGTGAACTGAGTTTTGCAACATAAAAGCAATCAGCCAGCAATTAAAATGCTAATACAGGGCTGAACTTCATATAACAGTTTGCCAAAACCTAGTGCAATGCAGTACTTCCTGGAGAATTTTGAACAGATGGAATTTAGTTGGTAGGTAGTCATTTCATCAAGCTTATAAACCTTAGCATGCTGGAGGAGGGTCCCCACCACGAGCCATGACATATTTCCAGAAATAGTGGTAAAAGTTGTAAAAGATCGTTATAGATTTTCTTCTTCTGACTGGTTTTTTCTATTCACACATAAATGATTAATAAACTCTTAGCAACTCAGAAAGGAGTGGTACATAGCAGATGCTCTTTCCAAACACAGGCATCTTGAATTTCTTTTTGTTGTAATGTAGATGGACTCCCAATGTGGTCGTGGTCATAACATCAAACCTATTTTTGTTTTTAATTATAAAAGCTGCTTTTCACAGATTCACTAATGCAGGACTGTGACTTGAATAAAACAATTACATTTTAACTGCGTTCACCTCCCCTCCATCCCCTTTTTTCCTCATTACATTTCTAATACTAAGACAATTGAAATACATTAATTAACTCAAGTGGGGAATTATTAATTTTCAACATCATCAGCCTGGAAGCAATTACCAGTGGTCCTGGAAAAAAAAGCTGCCAGGAAGATGAAGAGCTACAGACTGTGCCCTGTACCCAGTCCTAGCACCAGTCACATCAGCATTTGTTTTCCCTGAGGACAAGAAACATCTCAGTGAGGTACGATCCTGGGAAGTCGGTGAATTATTCTTTAGCAAGCCTCATTCATTGCAGGTTAGCCTTTAAATTTGTTCAGTCATTATTGGCGGCAACACTGGCAAAGCATGAACAAGCTCTAAACTGAATTAGTAACCCTGCTGTAGTATGTCATCTGCAAACAGGAGCCAGGGAAGGAGAGCAGAGTAAGCACTGGGAACTCGGCTGTGTACATGGCGATGCCACCCAAGGTCCTGTCAGCTGAACACAAGATGTGGAAGGCCAACGAGAGACTCAAAAATGTCCCAGGTCTTGTCTGCTTGGATGAAGCTGTCTTTCAGCCACAGAAGATCTTGAGTAATGGGGTCTTGGCTCTCAGGTCCTTGCACACCCCCAAGCACAAAAGCACTGCCTGGTCCCAAGACATAGTCAGGCTCAGATTATTAATACAGATATAAAAAATGGACTGAACGGTTTTCTTCTCACTCGCCAGTACCTTTCATATCTTCCTTAAGGTCTTCCATTCAAAAATAAAGCTATTTTTCTCACCTCCCTTACAGTCCCTTTTCCTGTGCAATGCTCTCCTGGAGAGACCCTGCACCAAGGACCATGTTCCTTGCTTAAGAAACGCTTCATCTTCAAATGTCTGCTTTCCTTGTCTCCTCCTCACTCCAGAGCGATATGCAGCTGATGCTCCCAGCTGAAGCCCAGCAGTAAACCCCCATACTCAGCCACCCTTGGCCACCCGCGCTCCCCTCCCACCCACCCACCCTAAAACCAAACAGGGCACAAAGTGCAGCAACTGTCCCAAGGCATGACAGATGCCCAAAATGCAGCAGATGTCACAGAAGGTAAGAAACACCTCTCCAGCTGCTCCAAAGGATGGAAGAGCTCCTAAATGAGAGGAGATGGGCTGGGGTTTGCTGCCCTGTTTCACTGCCGCAGCTCTACCAGCACCTCAGAACAGAAGGTGTCATGTTGAGCCTACTTTAAATTTATGAAGTAGTAAACCTATTGCCCAGAGTGGCAAAAGGTGAATCACCATTAAAAGAGTGACCTGGACTCTGAAAGAGGTCTGTCAACAGAGGAATTGGAAACTTAAAGCATGACTTCCCAAATTACCACTCCGAGATTGCTTTGGAAGAAAATTGCCAGGAGGAGTGAGGGGACCGAAAGCACATTACATGTAAAAGTGTCTTTCGTGACAGCAAGGCAGAGCCTCCGTTAGCCAGGCTAGGAAAGGAGCAGGTTTCACAAAACACCTGAGTATTTACGCAAGTTGTAGAGATTTGCCTTTACCTGTTCCCCCAGAGAACCCAAAAATTGGCAGGAGGGCTTATGATTCAAAACAGGAGAGCTCTGGCGTTCACCCCCACAGGCAGCGCATCCGGGCAGGGACAACCTGTCTTTCTCAATGAGGGCTTGATGTTAAAAAAAAAAAAAATAAAAAAAAGCTGCTCTTCTCACAGGTCCTCGGTACAGAGGAGAGGAGGAGTACCTTTATTTCACCGCAGTGAGCAGGGGCTGTGCCTAGGTGAAGGATACACCCCAAACTGCAGCACACCTCGGGTAAATCACCCAGTACCATCGTCACCACATCATTCTGCTTCGCTTACAGCACATCCGTGAGCAAACAGGCAGCAAAACTCCCAGTCCCCCCTGCCAGGCACTAAGCCCCCAAGCCCACACAATTAACACCCACCTATTTATATGTCAGCTGGGGTCTACAGCACCGCCACCACTTTGAAGTAGTTTATTCATCTTGCAGACATTCCAGTCTGACCCCGTGCTTCACTGTTATATTGGTAACCACAGCCCCAACACCCATGCGTTGTATCAAGGGGCAAACGGCTATGAATAACCCTGAGCAGTGCAAGTTGGCTGGTACTTCAAAACACATTAATGAAATAGTGTTGGTGTAGTGGAATGAAGCTGGGTTAATTAGCATTGATACTATACAGCTGTGGGCTGGCTTCAGGGGCGGTGGGTTGGTCGATGTACATAAGGTGCAGCTGTGGCTGGTTCTATTAAGGGGTTGAGAGTCAATGAAGAGAGCAGGTGAGGAAGAATAGGAGAGAGAGCATGTCCTGAGTGAGGAGGAGAGATGAGGAGAAGGTAGCAAAGGGACTGTATGAAGAGTGTGCCAGTATGAGATGGTAAAAGACCTTGTTGCAGCCTGGTAGTCTAGTGAGTGCTGCGACGTGTTGGTTTGTATCTGCTGAAGATCTGAAACTCCTGATGTGTTTCCATACACATTCATGACAAGCTGTAAGCACACACAGGATCTACTTTTTACCAGACAGAAATAGCCACAGTGCACATTTGAAACATAAATACACTGAACTTAAAAGTAAGTAAATTAAAGCAAAGCTGAGATATAAGTTGGATGTAATAAAAAAAATGCTACTGTAACACCTTACAGTATTAAACTCTGTCACTCCCCTCTGATGTCTTGGTTTAAATATTGCAACAGGGTTGAAGACCTCATTTCATTGTGTCCTGGGAAGGGGCTGGGTCCAGACTGGGAGCCTTTAAAAAAAAAAAAAAAAAAAAAAAAAAACCACTTGGTGACGTTGTAATACTTTGCTTTCATGGAAAGCTTTGGGATAAATGGGAATCTGAGCATACCTGAAACTCTGCTGTCATATTTTTGTACCTGTATGTACCACAAAACACCTCAATGAGCAGTGAAAGCAGAGAGTTCTCCCGATTTTAAAAAACAATATCCTACAAGGAAATAGTATTTTCAAGGAAGGCACAAATGCAACCAGATAATCAAAATAGGTCTGCATTTTCCAAATTTACACTTTCTTTTGTTTTATTCTCATTTCTCATTGTTTTATTCTCTCTCAAATAGCACAGCAAAGTTAAGGGAGGGAGGAAGAAAGGACTACTTTGGTGAGCAAAGGGATTGCAATAGGAGTTCAATGTTCAGGAAGAATATGAAGGAGGCAAATGAGTACAGTTTTGTCAAAAAGAAAAAATACAAAAAGATACTTTCTCTTCTAACATAAGGTCAGAGGAGGAACCTGGCATGCCATATTTCACTCCTTTGCAACTGAGAGACTGAGCAGTAATTCTGCTCATTCCTCTGGAGCAAGTCCCAGGTAAGGAAATCAGGGAAAATCTCACAGCCTGCTCCCTCGCAGGCAAAATGTTCATCTGAGATCGCACTAGCAGCTGGCGAATTTGCATGGGGTTTCAGGAGCCACTCTCCCACCCAGGGCAATAGCTCTCACTGTGAGGGAGAGAAGCTCAAGGTCAGTAGTGGAGACTTGCCCTGTGGTGGGGCTCAGCTGCAAGCCCCTGGCTCCCTGCACACAGCAGAAGACCCAGGCAGGTGGGTTTCACTTACACCACAAGACCTGTGGCACACAGACGTTCTCATGGCCACTTCTCACCATCAGCACTGTGAGAAACAAGCACCGCTCTTCAGCCAGACCAGAGGAGTGGAGCTCCTGGGATCACTGATGAAGCCCAACATCTAACTGAGAAGCAAGCTGAAACGGGAATCAGACCGTTGCGAAGAATCAGAAACTGGATTAATGAGTTTGGGGCTCATGCAACCTAGAAAGGGTAATTGCCCAGACCCTCCTCACCTCTGAGATAGGTTAAAAAATAGAAATAAATTACACAAATGGGTATTTTTTAATAGGCTTGGGCTCCTGCAGCAGGTCCTCATGCCCAGATCTTCTCCCATCATAATAACCCCAACATGGGGCACTATGGCAGCAGCTGCCAGTCACAGTATTTCTTTTTTTCAAGAAGCACTAATGACGTGAGCGGAATTAACAGATACAGAGGCACCATGGACTGTGGTATATTGGCATCAGTAGATAAAGTTTGCTTCAGGTGATCCACAGAGATACCAGCACTGACAAGAAACCTGCTGAAAGAGGACAGAGCCGTGGGCATAACCCAGAGCTCAATTCTGCCATATGAAGAGGTTTCAGAGCAAGAGGCAAGAAAGGATGGAGAGGAGGAAAATGGTCAAACCCTGGCACTTTGAACGATCAACTCAGTGAGAAGTAAACCTTCAGGGGCATTTCTGTGCTGTGGCTAACTGCTTTTCAAGTGGTGAACCATCCCCACTTCCAAATAACAGCCCATAAATCACTCAGACCTCACCATCGTGCGAGCCAGGGCATAAAAAAACAAAGGTAAAAATTAGAAAGAGGTACAAGGAAAGCACGTTAGCTACAAGCAAATTATCAGCCTTTCCAGAAAATCAGTGATAAAGAAACAGAGCAGAACGAAGGGAGAGAGAAGGAAGAGAGAAGGTGTGAGAGAACGCTGTGCTATTGTACAGCTCCCTTCTAAGCTATAGATGTGCTTGTAAGAAGGAAAAAGGACAGGAACAGAATAAAAATAGGTCAGGGAATGAAGTAGGTGGGAAATTTAGGCTATTTGAAAGAGACAAATCTAGGGATGGTGACACAACAACAGTGGAATAGGACAGTGGGAGGAGAGACAATAGGAAGAGGAATGAAAGGAGCAGGAGAGGACATGCCCAGGCACGGGTGGGATAGCTTTCACCAGAAAAGTGTTATGAAAATGTTATTTAATACCCTTGTATGGGCATCTGAGGGTTTGTCACAGCTGGGCAGTGAGTGTGGAAGGTTTTTTTACCCTTACTGTAAAATGTTGGTCTATAGATCCAAGTTTCCTCAAGTCAGGTCAAGGTGTGCTGGTTGAAGCCACTGTCTGAGTGGCACTGGTCCATCTGTGCTCTGGTGGACCCCACAATAGCTGGGAGAGGTGAAGGCAGGGAAATGCAAAGCAAGCATGTCCTTCGTGCTTGGGAGTAGTCAAGACAACGAAGTGAGATGGAAAGAGCTGAGGTCCCTGTGGAGGGTACTGACTTTGTACAAAAATAATGGGTAAAGTCAGAGAGGTGAGATTTGATGAGGACAGAGACATCAGGTCAGTGAGATGAAGGCTATAATTGAATACAGTGAGGTGGCAGCAGAGGTAATTAGGGCTCAGTAAGCTGCAAAGGGCACAAATTAAATGAGGATAAAACAGAAGTTAAAGCACAAAGACAGTCAGCGTGCTGGGTTTCTTTGCCAACGGCAATCTGGATGATGAAGATCAATTAATTGAATTCAAAGAGCTGGGATGAGCCAGGCCTCCTGGGGAAACAGAGTTTGGGTTGTAAAGAGGAAGAATAGAGCTGGTGAAAGAACACCGGGTGGTACTAAACAAAAGTAATTTGGGCTCAAAAGAAGATAAGAGGGAGAGCTGTCATGAAAGAAGAAATTAGGAGACAGTGCTGGCAGTGCACTGAGGAAAATGCTGAGAGAATTAGTTTGAGAAAAGGAACAGAGAGCAGGAAAACTGAACAGAGGAGAGAGGAACACTACCAGAAGTGGGAAGAATGAGGGACTTAAATTAATTTGTGGTGGTGTCATGTTGCCAGACTGGAGAGGTGGGTAGTTGGAGATCTTAGCACACGCAGCACCTCTCC
>JAVJGJ010000047.1:58220477-58233383 GCA_035590215.1 Microhierax caerulescens | reverse complement strand
GGAAAGGAAAGGAAAGGAAAGGAAAGGAAAGGAAAGGAAAGGAAAGGAAAGGAAAGGAAAGGAAAGGAAAGGAAAAACCCCAACAGAGTTAGAACATTAACAGTTGGTTTTATTCAGAATATGAAGCCAGATGTAACACAGCATGTTAGGTTATCTCACCAAAGTGACAGAGTTTTCACTCCTTTCCTGCTGTCTTTAAATTCATACTCCCTATAGGTGCCTCTCAGGATGGTCGTGGGCAGCTTTCAGATGTGACTGACCAAAAGAGAACTGCAGACCCCATATTTGTCGGGAAGAGTGGGGTTACCAGGCGCCAAGACTTTGGATGACTACAGCGAAGAACTTTAAAGCTCAGATCATCACACCGGTGTCTCTGCATGGTTAATGGACATGGTTCATCTGATCCATTCTGGATCATGGCAGACACTACTGAAGATGACGAGAGTGTAATTACAAGAAGATCCATCAGGTGTGCAGATGGTGCAGCCACTCAGAGACCTACAGGCCAAAGAAACCCAGGGATGGGATCGAGATGCAGGAATACTGAGGCTGGCAGGAGGCAAGCCCTGTTTCATTCCTTAAAGCGGATCAGTCATAGCACAATCATAGGGACTCACGCAACACAGTAAGCATCAAGGCGAGACACATTAATGAATGAATGGCCATCACAGTTCAGACATTCATCATGATTCCCATCTGTTGATGGGAATCCATCATTAAATCCAGTTACACAGGATATAGGTTGCTTCTTCTTTTGTAGCATATCGTACATAAGTGGATGGCATTCTTGTACTGAACAAATGTAGCTCCTCTCCACAGCTGTGCAACCTTCAGAATAAAGTGGAGGTGAACCTGAAGAGAGGGACTGAGAATACAAAGCTGTGGAGGACAGGAGGGAGAATTGAAACAGTCAGTACTAGCCCTTCTGCAAGACATTTTGTGGCCAGCCAGATTTGAGAGGAAAGGACTTTGTTAGGGTGGTGAATATTTCCTTTAAAACTACCTGCTCATGCTAACTTCTATACATTTATCAGCCATACATTTCTTCTCAGAAGATAAACCAGGGAAACAGATTGCCTTGACAGATGATTGCTTTCTTGCTTTAAAGTAAGGAGTCATACATACAACTTCTCGCAATTCTCAGCCCTAAATCCTGCTTAAGACTTCTAGGTTTGTAATCAAGCTGTGTGGGTATAGGCAGTAAATACACATTTTAGATGTTCTTCAGTCTCCAAGTAATCACCTTGCAAGGTCTTCAAAAGGTCTCCACTGCTCAAGGTAAGCGCAGGGGTCAGGCAACCCCTCCAGGTGCAAGGCGGACACTGAATGTCCCCATTCCCTCTGCCAGCCAGCCCCAGCAGTACTGGCCACAAGAATGCTGAGCTGAAATTACCACCCTGTCAGCATCATCTCCTGTCGCAATACCACGTGCATTGAGGATACCTGCTGAACATACTGTCAGTGCTATATGCATTGATTTTGCATCCCCTGGAATGTAGGAGGTGGGAAAAACTGAAACCCGGTGGAAAATCTCCTTATGGCCATGAAACTGATGGCAGCAGTACTCTTTGGTGGCATAAGCACCATCTTCTTTAGGATGAGAGACAGAGGAGTCTATCAAGAGTTCTGGGAAGGGTGGATAGGATAGAATAATGGTTTGCTGCAGACCCCTGAGTAGCGCAAGAAAGATGGTTTTCAGGAAGTAGAGAATGGAAGGATGAAAATGAATTCCAAATGGATAGCTGCATCTCTGGATTTAACACACCAGGGGTAAGGGCAAAAGTGAAATACAGATGGGCTGAGCTGCAACCCCAAGGAAAGTAAGGGGTAAGGGGGGGGAGAGATGGATTCCGTAACCAGGAAGGAAGCTGAAGGTCACAAGTGACTTTGTCTAAACTCTCTGTGTGACTGCTTGGGCTGGAGCATTAAGGAAAAATAAAACATACATGTTAACACTTTAGAAAGTGGCGCAAAAATCATAACATTCCTCTCATTTGAAAAATTTTCAAACTCCCTAATAAAATTATTTCCTGGAATGGGAGGCAGAAGGGCAGGTATCAGTGGAAAGAGGGAGTTTTCTTAAATAACTATGACAATGTAAGAGCTAATTTCTTCCCCAGCTGCAGAAAAATGACTCCACAATGCGGGGAAGGGAATTGGTCAGCCATCCAGAGGTTCTTATCCATCCTTATTTCTTCTCCATGCTCTTCTGTATTTTCTGAGTGGCAGTATATGAAATGGCTCATGTAAACAAAGTGAAAGCACTTAACTGAAATAGCCTCCAAGTCTAGTTAGTGTCACTCGTGATATGCAGCAGTGAGTTTGGCAGAATCTCAGATCATTAACAAAATTTAACCCCCTACTACAGAACGCCTTTGGGCTCTCAGCAGTCATCACTATCCAATGCTGGCTGTCTGCCTGTCAATAATTAAAATGCAATCTAAGAAATAATGAGAAATTACTACTTCTGGATGCTTTCCTGATAGCTCAGCACCATTTGCCTGGTTCTGAGCTGTAGGAGCTTTCAGGCGGCTGCTGCCCTTGAGCAGAGAAATGGCGAGGTTTGGAGGAAGAGCTGCCGACAGGGAGAGGAGGCACAGCTCCTGTGGACAGGTGGGTTTTTCTATCTGATGGCCTCCAAAGCTTTCCCTAAGGTTTGGTAACTTTGTGACCCATTTCACTAGTTAAGTGGTTCCTTAGGGCCAAATGTACCCAGATGTTTGGGTGCCACTGCCCCCGGGAGCAGTGTTTGGTTAGCACACTCGGGTAGCTGGAGGTAACAACCTCGGTGCTTACAACTCAGACACAGCCTGAGCTACAGGAGAGCAGGGGGTGCACAACATTGACTGAGCAGATTTATACTGAGCCTCTGGAGAAATAGGAAGGGAGTTTTGCTGACTCCCAGCAGAGTGAAGGACTCCCTTTTCATCCCACCTGGATGTAGTTGATAGAGCTTTCTCTCCAGGGAGGAGGGATAGGGCACAGGCTGAGGAGTCGGGGGCGGGGGGGGCAGACCTCAGCAGCAGTCAAGCATACAGAAGGGGCTGAGTTTAGTCTTCATTAGTGTGCAGACTCCCTTGAAGTAAGGTAAGGACCTGGGAAAATCCTTGCTTACAGCATCCTTCTATGATATTAAATAACACCTCTCCCTTTTCATCTGTATTTACACTGCCCTGATGTCAGGCTGTCACGGAGACAAATGGTGCACATTTGATGTTTAACTTTTCTTCATAAATCCTGCTGTACGGCCCTTATTATTATCTGTGCTTGAATTCTATCCAGTCCATCAATGTCTCCCAGTTATGACCTGCCCAGGGAGACCAGAATATTCCAAGCCCACCAGCTCAGGCAGAGTGGAGGCAATGCCCAGTGGTCCCACAGCTCCCTGCCACAACAGCCACACTCTCACTCCCACCCCTTCCTACTACTCCTCACGTGCTTGATCCTTCCACTGAATCTGGGGTTTGTGCCAGGTTTTTCTTCTCTAAATTGCCTCTCATTTCACTTTCCTCTGTCTCATGTTCTGACCTCCGCAGTTTGCTCTCTCAAAAGTTTTGTACAGAGTTTTAAAACGTCACTGTTCTTGGGGACAGTGCACAGTTGTGTGTCCCTCCTTCCCTGGGAGGACACAGCAGTTACCTGCCTTTCTTGTGAATCTCTGGCACCCAAATTTGGTGCCATCAGCCACCATAAATGCTTTGATAGATTTGGTTTTGGGAAGGAGGAACTCCAAGATGACTTGTTTGGGCTGTTCCTACTGCAATACGCCTTGTCCTGCTGCTGCCACAGTGCCAATGTTCAGCATGGTTTTACCAGGTCTAAGACCTTAAAATTCTGTATTAAACTCCTGGTACAGACTTACTTAACACATGATTAAGGAACTAAAAGGAAACTGCTGCAACAAGCATTTTTTTCCAGTAAAGCCTCTATATAGAAAAAATTGATAAGATGTCAAGTTTTTCCTTTAACCAATTTATCTTCCCTGCACAGTTAATAGTAAGATCATCTTGAATAACTAATCCATGGCCCTAAAGCAGAAGCTATCATTTATTTTAGCATTTGCATTTAAACAAAATGATATTAACATTCAGCAGGACATGATATGTAATCCAATAACCTAAGGTAATGTAATTCTAGTCCGTGTAGCAATCATTCCCACAAATAATCTGACCATACACAACTGGCACAATTTATAACAAGTTTTATTGTATTTACTGTTATGAAATGACTAAAAAGTCAGTAATAAAAATGAAAAGAATAAATGGTCTTGGCTTTAAAGAACTGATTAGCTGAAGCTCCAGCATTCCCGTGTGAAAATTTCATTTGCATTAGTGCATCAGCTTTGTTATACCATCAAGGGTTCTCATTTTACTGAAACACCAATGTGTATCTTTGGCAGCTATTTGAGGGAATTCACTACCCAAGTTTATTTATTAGTGAAATATAATCCCTGGTAGGTCAAACAGGACTATCCTTACTCTTCGAGAATGTCCAAACAGTATCCCAGCTCCCAGAGAGCCGGTCAACTCTATCTGGTCCTTAGTTGTACCTAAATCTCACCACTGAAGACCTCCAGGTCTGGGCTCTTCCTGCAGAAAGGGCTTTTTATTAGCGTGGCAGGTCTGCCTAAGGATGACTTGCATTACTGACCCCAACCTGATGAGAGCACCAGACTTGTTTATGTAAATCTAGGCTACTGACTTCAGCACCACGATCTGTGCTTGTGAAGGCAAGAGAATAAACCACAGCAAAAAAAAAAGTAGACATATAAGGAAACCTTAGAGTGCTGGCAGCAAAGAGGGTATATTGTCTGCTTGCTATTTTCTTCCCTGTTGTCCCTGTGCAACCTGTATTGGCCATGCCAAACACAGGCTTGGACAAACTTTTCATCTGACCTTGTATGGTCAGTCTCCTGTTCTTACAAATTGTTCATTCAATAAAGTTTATAGCAGAAACTATTTCATCCCCCTTCAGGCTGGTAGTCAGCATGGTTTTCCTATTACATGGACAAGTTAACAAACCAAAAAGGTATAAGTGGCATATTCTTTTCCTTGTCAGAAAGATCTTCTGTACATAAAGGCAGCCATCTACACATGAAGTGATGGAGTTGGGTAAGTTCTCCAGGGACCTTTGTCTAGTATGGGGCAGCATGAAGTCTGCAAGACACTGGTAATCTTTAGGAGGTTTTCAAGCACCTTCCATGAAATGCTTTTCATCAGAAAACTGCCAGTGACTCAGTGGGTTCTGGATCAGGCATCAGTATATATATATATGAGAGGTTTCAGTCTTCTGCATCAGTCACCAGGAGGGAAAGACATCAAACTCCTCTTGCCCTGGAAACACAAGTGCTGCACACACAACTTCTGTACCTGTGTGCTGGAACCCTTTGCAGCAATGAGGAACATTAACACATCAGTAATATGTTGAAGGCAGCTGGCCTTGGCTGCCCCAAGGGGACCCCAAAACAAGAAAAATCACACACACACAGCTGAGCTGGGCATGGCTGAGGCACAGGCTGAGGAAGACAAAAATCACCAATCCCACCCTCCTTGAACCGTCCATCCCAGAAGGTTTCTCTCTAACTATCAATGTTTGGGAAAGCTATGCCAACTGAATGTGACAGTCTCATAGCGGGACTTGTCAAGCAGCCTCAGTGACAGGAACTGTGAATTCACAGTTACCTGTGAATACTGCAGGAGCTGCTACCTATACTGAACAGATGATGGCTGCACCCCTGCCTACCAGCTGGAAAAACTGGTACACACTGCCTACACCAGCTCAATAGGTCAGACTGGCTCAGCTGTAATGTCAGCCTGTCGATATAGTGTAGCCTTTCTCCTTATGACTATTTTTTCAATGAATTGTCTCAGTGCTGCGGGCTCTGTGACAGCTCAGGGCAATACATAGCAGAAGTTAAGTATTCATCAAATTCATTCAGCCTTCAGGTTCACATTTTCTACCTCTGAGTTTCTCGTCCTCTGCTGTTGAATTATGGAGAGGGACCCACAATCATTTCATGAACAGGGCAGGCTACTGCTGGTTCTTATTCTGTGGGCTGGAGAAGACCCAGAGTTGCTTCAAGGCTACCCAGGGGAATAAGGGCACTCAGATCTCTGCTGATATTAGAGGACCATCACAGATGTTGCTCCTAAACCTTAACCTCTTCAAATCATACACTCTTTCTGCTTTATTGGTATTTCTTCCAGCCTCAGATTCTTGACCTCAGAGCAATAATTCCTTATAAAACTTCCTGTTGAAACTGCACATGTTCCTGTACTTTGCATTTTATTCCTTGTCTATCAAGCTCTCTTTTGCCTACCTGACTTCTTTAACTGGTGCTTTACATCTGTAACTGCTTTGCAATTAAACTGCACTGCAAAAATATTCCATCCCTGTTACTTTGTTCTTTTTATTGGTTACACCTTTCAATCCCCCTACCTTCCCTGTTATTATTTGCCTGTAAAGATGCCTGTCCAATTGTTGAGGTGACACTGTAACAGCCCACATCTTCCAGGGAGCAGAGGACACGGGTACCCATTCAGTTCCTGGGAACTGCTGTGATTTAATGAGTCTGAAAAGAATCTAAGAGTGCATCTGCATCACACCATGTTGAACAGAGCAGAAATGCCAGGACAAATGATGACCACCTGGGCTCCACAACAGCACAGCCCTGTCTATGAGTACGTTAGATTTGCTAAAAGGCAGAGATTATCATCTTGGGTTTATCAGTGTGATAAGAGCAATTAATTGCTCTTAGGCTCTGAGCTAGTATCCCTACATGCCTCAGTGGGCCACACGATATGTGTCTGCATCAGATGACTCTGATGATCAAACATCAGATGCTGATGTTTGCACTGAAATCAGCTACGAGGTATAGATATGACTAAAGGCAGGATAGATCAAGCAATGGTCTGGTGTAGCCTTGCACTAGGGAAGGGTGCAAGGGGGTTAAGGAGACAGGGCTGGTTTTGACAGCTCAGGCAAAACTGAAGCTACTAAAACCAGAAACTACCCGTCCTCTCCTTGATACCCATGTTCCTGGGCCACTGATTGCCACTTACGTAAGTGAAGGGTGCTGCTGTCACACCAACCTGCTCTGCAGAGGTGTCCCAAATGTGGCATTCAGCTCGTGGCCCTGGGAAGGACAGGCTGCCGGGACATGATGCCTTCTTTGCATCAGTGAAAATCTTGATAGGTGCTCCACATGGCAGAATGTCCACCAGCAGCTTGGCTACAGAAGCTAGCTAACTAGTAAGCAAGTCTGCAGACAATACAAAACCAGGAGGAGCGGCTGATGCACTGGAGGGCTGTGCTTCCATCCAGAAGCACCTCGACAAGCTGGAGAAATGGGCCAACAGGAGCCTCATGCAGCTTGAAAAAGGTAAGCAGGAAGTCCTGCACCGGGGGAGGAATATCCTCATGCACCAGTATGTGCTGGGGGCTGATTGACTGGAAAGAAGTTTGGCAGAAAAGGTCCTGGGGGTCCTGGTGGCCCCCAGGTTGAATGTGAGCCAGTTCAATGGCAATGTGCCCTTGCAGCTAAGAAGGTAAACGGTATCCTGGGATGCGTTATGTGGAGCATTGCCAGCAGGGGATGGCACAGTGCTAAATATGGGAAATGCTGGTCTGAAATGTTGCTTGAATAGAGTAAAAGCATGCTGGCTCGTTCACCAGCCACCTAAAGAGCCTTCCTCTGCTACAACCCCTGTGTATGCTCCTCTGAAAAAACGCCTGGCCCACTGTGTGCCCCCCCTCAAAGCCTAGTGCAGGGCGAGTCAGGTACGGTCTGTAGAACTCTGCAGAAACAAGGCTTCGCAGGACTGGAGGAAAAGGTGTATTTTTGCAAAGAACTTTTATTTGCAATTCCTGTGAACAAGCCAAAGGTCAGTCCTCACCTCCGCCCATCTCCCCAGCATAACACTGTCTCTCTCCCCTAGATATGACCCAGATAGCTTTCTCCACTTAAGAACGCAGTGACTGCACCACAGCTTCCCTTCAGTCACGCATTTCTTAGGTTCATAGGTCTGTAATGCCAGAAGGGAACGTTATGATCAGTGAGTTTGCCAGCAGCGTAACACAGGGCATAACATTTCACCCGGTAATTCCTCCATAAATTCTGCTTGAACCAGGCAGACCTTACCAAGAGAAATCCAGCCGTGATGGAGAATCTACAAAACCATTAGATGCTGAACCATATTACCAGGGCTGATACTCCAGGAAGAGTTACTTCAGCTTGAAGTTCCAGGCAAGGGATCTCACTATGTCTTTACCTGCTCATTTCACCAGTCCTCTGTCTTCAGTAATTTTTTTTCCTGGTGGGTGTTTACAGTCTCTGAGTAAGAAAGATCTTTCTTTCTAAGTAACATTCCTCTTGTAAGATCTTCCCTTAAGAAGCATCTTTCTTTCTAGGTAACATTCCTCTTGTAAGATCTTCCCTAAACTCAGGTAATTTTACAAAAATATTTGTAGTTATTCTAGCATTAATTACTGCATTGTGCCTTTATCCAGACCCCAGGATCATTTCTGATCAACAGGCACATGCAGCAAAGAGCAGTAATATCTCTTTCTTCCTTCTACTCCGTTTTGCCCTGGTTATACATCTGAGGCTCCCATTAGCTCTCTTTGCCGCACGATTATATTGGACAACTGTTGTAGGCTATGTATTGACTATGACCTCCTATCCCCCCCCAAAGTCAATGCCTTCCAGGCGGCAGCCCCACATCCTGTAAGCGCTATGCACATCTCCACTTCCCAGAAGCATATGCTGGCATTTGGCTATATTACAAGCACTTGTTGTTTAAATCATTCCAGCTTACAAAACAACGTATAACTGCCCTTCCCTTGCCATTATTCACAACTGCCAGCTATCGCTCCAAACTGCAAACCTTGCTAGTTATGAGCTAATCTCTTCCTTTAGATCATTCCTAAGTGTATTACACTGAGATACACCCTATGTACAACTACTCACCGAGATCTCCTGGTAAGTCAGCTTTTTGAGTCATTTTGCATGGTTTAATATGCCATTTATGGTGAGGCTTAATAAATGGTTTAATGATCACTTAATATCACTAGGAGCAATTGCTGTAATCCTCTCCCCAGAGTCATTGGTCCCAATTCATGTCATCCCCCATGGCAGATACACCAAGGATTACTTTGGCCCACAGGTATTTCAAGAGATACATATCCCTCTCTTTAGGAGACCTGAGCTATGCTGTAAACATCAATACAATTTTAATCTAAAGCCAAAGAGAGCAACAGTAGAGAGCTATGTGTGTGTGCCCATACACACCTCTACGCACATCCATAACCACGCAGGGCATATACATTTGCCAGATGTGTGGGTATGCAATCTTCACCCATGTCTCTGAGCAGATGTATTACAGCAACATATCACGAGCAAAGCAGCACTCTGATGAGGACTTGCGGTAACAGATTACCAAAACCCATCACTTGGACTGCAAAGAGCTCCCAGTACTTCAGCACAAGTGTACATGATATCCTACATTACTAGAGGAATGGTCAGTACTGGGGCAGGTGTAACTTAGGAACCTTTAGCTTCCTATATATACTTAAAATATGCAGTCAAATGTCCAGCCCTGTCCAGTACGACTATACCGTCAATTTGTCAACATTTGTTATAATACCCTGTATTTTCAGGGTGCATCAGGGTCACAATCCGTATTAAGGATACATTCATACACAGTTTCTAAATGGTCACTCATGTTACAGACATGGCTGTTCAGTGCTATGACTTCCAATAACCCCTGTTTGGCTTTTGCAATTCCTTTCTGAAGTTTGAAAGCCAAAATCAGCCCTTGGCAAGATAGAACTCCATTGACTGCAATGCGCTGCTATCACCTCAGATCTCCATCTGTGACTCATCTTTATATTCTGTGGTAACATCCTTCTTGGCAGGCTCAGGTAAAAATTTCCAGGGCCCATTGATGGCTTGATGCCATGAGGCCCCATGAGTTACAAGCTGAGATCTCATGGATTTTAACAGGTTCTCCTCCTAAAAAGTTTTGATGCTTTGGAAAATCTGCTTTTTCCAGATGCCTTTTGCTTAACAGCAGGATCCTCTGTTCCTGCAGAGGTTCTGTTTCAGTTGCTGCTGTTATGGTGCTAGTGAATATCAGGGGGGAGAATAAATAGCTGATCTGTTTATTTTGATGACTCTACTCGATGCATCTGGATAGAAAGATACAGAGAATTATTGTCTGATTATGTATTCTTTGGCATTAATCTCAGTAGCTGAAATGAAATGTTGGGCTATTATGAAGTGTGAATGAGCTTCTAATGTGATAAGGAAGGTTAAGATTTGAGCAGTGGCTTGGTTTTCTCGTCATTCATCTTCAGCATACCAGATGGTGTGTCAGTGGGCTTTTATTGGTTCTTTATCAATTTTATTAGCCATATGATTTGATTGATCTTATTTTGCCTGAGAAAAAAAAATCAATTCAAAACATATAACTTACAGGAGCAGCTCCCTACCTTAAGAAATAGAAGGGCCTAACAAGCATTAAAAAGTGTCAAAGACCAGAGTGCTCAGAGGCGTTCCAAAACACGTACGTACACGAACAGGCAGGTCACCACGCAATGAGGCCACCCGGAGAGGGAGGAAGAAGGATGTACTTCGTCAGATTGGGGGAGACTGACTGCTCCTGGAGATGCAGCTGAGAACAGGCATCAAGGTACAACATTCCTACAGAAACAGCAGCGCAGCACGTGCACTGCTGTGCATGCTCCATTGCTCAGGTGGGAAGCAGTCTGCAACACACAAAGCCTTTGGAAGCATCAACAAGGAAGAAAGCAGCATGCCCAGGCTCTGGTTCACCTCAACAGTGTTTCTGGAAGGGCTCTCTTTCAGATGGGGAAATATGAGGTGTCTGGAGAAGGCAATTTTCGAGGTCCCTGCCATCCCTAGGGACAGATAACAGGAGCAGTCTGCAGCTAGGACAGTAGCTTCAGCATCCAGCACCGCCACCTCTGGCACTACATCTTGCCAGTGTCTGCATGGAAGATGTTTTATGTGAGAGCTCCCATTACACTCAGAGAGAGCCAGCCCACAGTTAGTGAAACCGAAGAGGTATTCATCTCATCCTACATTTACGCAGAGCTGAACAGCTCTCTGCATTCTCCTGGCTCAAATAACTGGATCTTCCCATTAAAATGGGAGTTCAGGCACCTGGCTCACACACAGCCACCTTGATTTGAGAGCTGAACCACCCCTAAATTTAGGACAACCTGAATCCCACCAGCAGATTCTGAAATCAGTGCTAGAATACACCTCTTTTTCCATTCCATACTGGAGTATAGTTGAGGCAAATTTTTATAACATCAGCATCTATATTAGGGGATATAAACCACTCAGACTGATGGCCACAGCTCTTCTACAGTAGAAAATGGGCACAAACAGGTACCAACACCACTGTGCTGCAAGGGCAGTGCCAACCCTAAAGCCAGCATGGGGATTTATAAACTGCTACATCAACCTCACCCAGTGCCGGGGGCAAGCGAGTGCTCAGTGATGTGGTTTTAAGCCTCACCCCCTGCCAGAGTAGTGCCACCGAGCTGGAGGTTTGGGGATGGAGCAGCTTCTTTCACATCCCAGGAGGCAGGGTTTTTTCAATAGCACTTGCCAGAGCACATATCCTATTCACAGCCATATGCTCCTCCAGCACCCAGCCCCTTCTGAAACACCACCTAACAGCTTCCTGATAAGAAAGAGTGTTTCATAGTCAAGGTTAAAGCAGGAAATAAAAAACGAGCGCGGCCCCCCCCCCCCCAGTCCAAATGGAACAGGGAGAGACACAAATAAAACCCCCAGTCAAGAGGAGGGAGGAAATGCTGATGAAGAGAGAGTGTGAGTGAACATTATGAATCCCATTACGCTTCTATCTCGCAGAGCAGATTGCTGCAGGCAGGAATTTCTGACGTACAGTCTAACTTGCTGTAAAGTCTTATCACATATAAAATTGCAGTAATCATAATGCCAAGGAATGAGACAATGACAAATGAAAAAGCTTTCAGAAGTTAATGTTCACAACACACTGCCAGCAAAACACACAATCTATTTAATTAGTAAAATGCCATGAGATACTGTTCAATTCTCCATTCAGAGAGACTGTGAGTAAATATGCAAGAGTGTTATAATACAATGAGATGGCTACATTAAAGATTGAAATATATGTGGCTGGTGAGATGCAGACACTGCACATTAAAATAAACACATTGCATCATAAATTTAACACACTTGACATCATAATGGGCAATGAAAACTATGTCACCTATGAAAACAGCTGCAGGTCCTTTAGAACCAGCGGCACTGACTGCTGCAGACTTACATTGACTTTCTCGGTCTCAGGTCTAAGTACTCAGATAGTCTGAGTCCACAAGAACAGCCAGCCTAAGATGAACCAAAGGGTCTTTGGATGGAAGGAATCAATCATTCACTGATGCTGTTGTGTCAATTCTCAAGTCACACCTTATTGCTCCATTTCCTTGGCTCTTTGCTTTGCTCCATGCCTCAGTTTTGATAGTAAATTCCACACTCTAAAGCAGATACAATCTCACCAGCCTCAGCCTTTCCTAAATGCTTTTCCACCTTCTTCCTGTCATGACGGGGGGGGACGGGGGGGGACTAGCGTGTGCCTTGGTCTGTTCCTGGTGGAGGTGTAACTCTGGTTGTAATCTCCACCAGGTGCCAGCAGCTCTTTAATATCCCAAGTCAGGAATGGTCACATATTCCAAGCTCCTACTTCTTTGGCCACAGACTCTTTCTAGCACCCCCAAACCACTCCATTGCTAAAATATTCTTAAAACAGGATTCACACTTCACAAGAAGCCCTAGAAACTAGCCTCAGCCCTCATGAGCTTCTCCAACCCATACAGATGCTAATGAGCAAC
>JAVJGJ010000047.1:58199050-58210344 GCA_035590215.1 Microhierax caerulescens | reverse complement strand
TGTACTGAGCTATTTCTCCCTGCTCACTTGGTGCTGCTCACTCTAATGTTCCCTTAGGTTCAGAATTTTGAGGTTTTCTAAATACGGTTTTCTGCAAAAGCACAACACACTACCCTGCCATCTCTAACTATTTTAACGAAGGGTTTTCTTACCAAATTTCTTTTAACCAAAGACATAAATGTTAATTAGAGGAGCAAATAGCTACGAAGCAATTTTTGTGGTTGGGAAAAGGTGCAGTAGACTATGTGATCTGTAGCATTTCTACGCAGTGTTACTGTATATATCACCTAAACAGAATGCAAATCGTAGCTATGCATCAAACGCTGGACTGTACTCTAGCTTCTCCCGATTGCACTGACCAGAAACTGCTATTTACACCCACCAGGTTCAGGATCCTACACAGACAGCAGAGAAGAACTGAGACCACTCTTTCCCAAATAAGCTGCAAGATCCCCTTGGATATTGAATTCTCCTACCCCACCACCTCTCCTAAACTGTGCTCTTCTGCAGGTAACAAAAATAGAATATAAGGAACAAGCAGCCTTCCCAGACCTAGTTTAAATCACCGCTGAACATTATATTCTGCATTTGATCTCCAGTGGAACAGCAAGCACTGGACAGTGCTAGGCAGAATCATTACTGAGAATTTCAGATCCTGCTAAGGCCAACAAGTGACACAGTTTGACTGTATAAAAGGCATAATAAAATGGTAAATTCTGTCCATCAGATTCACAATTACCAACATTGCCTGAAAGCTCTCCTCTGCTGAGTCCCACTCGCTTCTGAAATGGAGAAAGTAAATCAAGTCCAGATTCTGGGACTGCCTCCACACATCCATCAGGTGCCCCAGTTAAATTTCAGGAAAGAGCACTGAGGTGAATGACAGATTTTTTTACCATCTTCAAAAACATTGAAAAAGAACCTCTATTAATACCTGGCCATTTCACTAGTCTGAAAAGTGTAACTAAAGTATGCTTTAAGAAGAAGCTGTTACAGCATACAGGGATTCATAATTCAGCTCAGGGACAGCTGTAGCAGAATTAAGCAGTAAGATATACAACATAGAAATGACCTTGAAAAAATGGCAATATACCATAAGTACTTTACCTACACAAAAATCAGAATAATGAAAGAATTTGCTGCCCAACAGCTATGACTTTTTACCTTGTAGGCTAATCACAGTGGCGCCATTTAGTTCTGCTTACACAAATGTTAAGTGAAGAGTAAAAGGTTTGCATCAGTTAAAACTTCACTGGCCAGAAGCTTGGATTTATTTTAATTATCAAGTGTAATGGGCAGGATGTTAACACTACAAGAAGGATTTAAAACCGACTAGAAAGCAGGAGCCAACAGGTTAATGGACACTGTTCAAGGTGGTGGTGGTGATGGATGGCAGTTGGGAAATTTTTCGTAAAAACTTTTCTTACCACAATTAAGAAGACCAAATGTTTTCAAATTCTCATTCAAGTTAAGCACAACAATAAATAGGCAAAAGTAAATCAGCTTTTTAAAAGCATTTGTACTTCTAGCATCTTCCTCAGAGAAAATTACAGAGCAATAGAAATACTGTCCTTTGTGATCACACGGGATAAATCAGTGCATCTTCTCCCACATTATGAACCTGCACAGGAGCTGGAGTTCTTGCTTAGGACTATCAGAAGTACTACAGTAACCAGCAGGACAAAATGCAATGCAGTGATAAACCTAGCAATCTCCAAAAGAAGATGGATACAGAATTTCACCCAGCTTGTACATGTACCTGTGGAGCAAACACAGGCAAAGAAAACAGCATCAGGTGCTCGTGGACTTTATACTAAATGTCAGCACAACCTTCTTCCCCGTCCTTCTGTGTCCCACAACTCTTTGTGTTCAAAAGTCAAAAAAATCCAGAGTAGTGCAGCCATTTGAGTGATTTAACACTACTTCTGACTCCCTAAGGAAGCTCTTACATTTATGCCTGACATATTATAACAGCTTGACTAACAGAACTGCACCGTGCTCTCAAGCAAAAGGATAAACTGAAGACAGCTTCCCCGGTACCAGTGAGCAACAGCAGATCCTGTTTGCAGCCACTGTTGTTGCTTTTCTATTTTTTAGCCTGGAAAACAATGGTTGCTTGATCCTGTCTGCTACCTTCTCCCCAGTGCATGTTTTCTATAGGTGACTCCTTCCCAGAGCTCCACCTCTCTGCCCGAAACATCTACTGTCAAGATCTTTCCCAGCCAAGGAGGTAAGAGACATTTGCCCCTGTGTGTGTGCTGATGTCTCCAAGCCTTGCTCTAATGCTGCCAACAAGTAACCACAGAAAGAAACATTATTCAGGACCATTCACCCATGAAATACTGGTCCACTACAACCACCACCATCTCATAGCCACGTTATGCTTTTCAAAGACACAAGTATGGCACATAGGAAATCCATGCAATGGATTTCCAGATGCCCAGATGAAGAAAATGGTATTTTCCTGAAGAGCATCAACATAGACTGCAAGGACTCATGTTGGAGCTGCTTGCATGGCTCCTGTCAGCCATCCAAAAAGAGCGAGCATGGGCCGAGCTGCTGCGCTTCCTCGGGTGCATTCACAGGGCAAATATTCTTGCAAGGAACCTAAAAGCCCCGCAATGTTCTTGGCACTCCCGATCAATGCAGCTGAAAGACCTCTTTTACTGTAACACCCTACACCCTCAGGACTGCTAGTTTCATTAAGACGCTGTGTGGGTAGTCCAGCAAATCACCCACCTGTAAACAATTTAATTAGAAGCCTATCCTGAGAGTAACGTGCCTGTACAACATCAGCCCACAGCAAGAGAATATTAACAGCCTTGTGTGTAAGCAGGGAAAATGTTCCAGCCTGGGCTCGGAGAGGAACCTTTGATACTTCAGCTCTGTTTTTACCACCACCACTAAGCCTCTGTATGCTCTACAGCAAAGTCATTTACTGTCCTCTGCCTCTGTGAAGGGGCCATAAAAATATTTAGTCACCTTGTACAATCCTTGACTTGCAAAAAGGAAGCCCTCGTGGAAGCAGAGGGTGCTTACTGTGACACGGAATAAATTGTTCCCTGTTACGAGCACACCCTTTTTAACCATACAATTCATGATGTGGTTTGAAGAGCAGGTGTAACAGTACAAGCAAGTGTAGGTAACAGCATGTCTTTTGCTTCTTTGGAGTCATTCTTACTGGGTTAACTTACCTTCACCATTAGAATCATGTCTTTGTGATGAGCAACTTGGGATGCACCTCAGAATTCAGAGACTTACAGCAGTCTGATGTCAACAGCAATTGCTGTTGTTCACCTCAGAACATAAAAGGATCAGCCAGGTAATGACCTTACAAGAAGCAAACACAACTGAAACAACAGCCCACTTGGCAGTAATTTTCAATGCAAGACAAATAGATGGATATTGTGCAGCTAAACAGCTTGAATGATAGATGGCCATCATATAATAACAATCACCCAAACATCATATGGCAGCTGAGAGCAGGGAATGGAAACACAGCATTCAGTTTTATAGCAACAACGAAAACACGACCGAGCTGTAGTTGTCCAAATGTCCTGAATGGCAAGTGCTAAGCTGACCACAGGTGACGCTTCAGACTGGCTAAAAGTGATTTTTGAACTGTTGGCCAATGAACTTGGCACTAGTCATTTATTTGTTAAAAAATTATCTGAAGGGAATACCGGGGACTTCCAAGTTCTTTACTTCTGCTCGTGCTACACAGCGAGCAGATCGCACAGGAACTTCAGCCGACACCGCAGGAACCACGGCACAGCTTTTTCACCAAGCCCTCCAGCAGCACATCACCTGCTCTGCGGAAGAACACAAGGACCGCTGAACCGGGTACTGTCATCCAAGCCCTTGTCAATTCTAGTCACATTCTTCATCAATACCACAGGCAATCCATCAGAGATGTCAAAAAGAGCAGGCCAGCTGCTGAAAAGGCCACCTGCAGCAAAGCCGTGGCATGGCTGTCTCAGGTCTAGTAATTCCCATCAAGATTAAAATAAAATCAAAAGATGAGGCTCAAGTAACGGTGCCCCTTTGATCCTATGGCACCTTCCATCTTGGTCCATGTAGCACACAAACGCCGAAAACAGGCTCTGCTGGAGAGCTGGCTGCCCTCCTTCCCCCCATGGGGTTACTCAGGCTTTTAGTCCCCATCTGGTTTTCAGTGCACATGTATTTAAACTCTAACGCATTGCTCTCCTCCTCCTCCGTCTGCTTTTCCTTAGAAGCTCTAGTTCTTGTTTTGGAAAAGGTTACAGAAATCCCAAATGGTATGAAATGAATACATAAGGCTATTTAGGAGTTTGGTCTTTGCCTTCAGTGGCAACAGATCCAGGCCCAGGAACAGGAATTACACTCACTGGTGAACACCTGCCTTCAGGATAGTAACACAGAATCCCAGAATCTGAACTCCCTATTACTGAACTACAAAGCTATGATACATGCCTTAGTTGATATCCCTAGTACTTGATAAATCACAATATAGCAAGCCATTGCTGCACTGCTTGTTAGAAGAGATGTTGATAGCTCTGTGAAGATAAGAAGCAAAATAACTTTAAAAGTAGACTCACAAAACACAAACAAGGACGGACCCCAGCTACAGTCTAGGAGTAAGATGATTTCAAAGATGACAAAAGAAGATCTTTAAATGTAAACAGTACTGTCAGAAACAGCAGCAATGTGAAACGAACCTTCTCTGCTCTGATCCTGCACATCAACCCAGTGCCTTTGAAAATATATAATGTTCATACTCACACAAATTACACCAGGCAGTTAAAATACAGCATTACGAAGTACAACTGAATAATGCAGAAAGGAAAGAATAAACAGTTGCAGTTTATCTGATCATGACTGTTACACTCATTCTAGTGCTACTATCAGCTGGTAATTGGTAAATGGATGTCTGAATTGACTCAAATTCAGGACAACATGAAAACGTTAGCAGAAATTTCATTAAGAAATGCAGGGTCTTTCCCTGCTTCCAGGAGTAAACAGGTTTTCTCAGCCTTTCAGAGGTTTTAGTCCTAAGCTGATGCTCTCAAGACTCAGAAAAAGCCCAATGTTTCTGGAGAAGGGTTAGCAAACATCAGTTCTTGTCAGAGACTACATAAACCACCAGAAAATCTGAGCCCGAACTTGTGACACAGATTTGAGTTTCTCAACTTAGTTCAGCTGCGTATCTTGATGTAACTCCATGGAAAGCAACAGGCAGTGCCACAGAGTCATTCCTCTGACCTATTTCAGACCTGCATGAATTGCACTCACAGGCACATACTTCTCTCCTTGGACTATAAAGGGAGCCAAAACTGATGAGCTCAGATTTAGGTATCTTTGAGAATCATGAAGTGGAACAGATTAATTCTGTCCTAAAAAAATAGCACCGCGTCTCAAAATTATAACCCCATTTTCTCAGCAAGCAACAGTGAGTTACTTGAATAGCCACTGAGGAATCAAGAATATCAAACGTGAGGACTTGTCCTCATGTGAAAGCTGACACCTTCAGGAGAAGGAATGGTTGTAAAATAACAAGTTTTTCATAATACTTCCCTTTCCAGGTGGATTTGCTCACAACTAGCTCCACATTGCTGCCCTTCACAGAACTGCCCAAAGAGATGAAAAAAACAGGACCGCATGGTTGACCAGACAGGTGAAAATAAAAAAAAAAAAAAAAAGAAAAAAAGGGAAAACTGGAGCAAAAGGTGCAAATATTGACCAGGCATGCCAGGGTGCCATATGTTTGCTCACTGTTCCCATGATAATATCAGAGATCATCTGGATTTAATAAATTTATTATCTGCTGTCAATTATTGCCATGAAGCTCTGGTGGCACACTGAGTGCACCTCTGACAGTACATAATATTGGTCAAAATATTAGATTTATTGGAGATTCGCTCACAAAATCAAAAGAGCTCTTTGACCAAACTCTTTCAAGAAGATTTGTCAAAAGAAATGAAAACTTATTCTCAAAAAAACCTGAAACAAACCAAAAGAGGTGGGGAAAAAAAAACGGTGAGAAATCCTAGAAGCACAAGCACTAGGTTGTAATCCCAAAGGAAAGGTAAACCCCAGCCAGAGCCACCCTCAGTGAAAGTGCAGCTCAACAGTCATAGCTGATTTGTAATACTTACATCAGCATCATTTGGAAAAGAACCATCTTAGTTTGGGGATTGAAATGCTTTATTTCCTACACACACAAAAAGATTCTTTTCACGAAAAAGTGCTTAATAAAAAAATGGTTTTTAGACTTACTGAATCTGGTTAAGAAAATGCTGAGCAGCCCATCACGAATCCTCCTCGAGTCTTGTTCACTAAACCAGACCCACTTTGGGACAGCCAAAGCTAACACGGACCGTGCCTTTCCCATGAGCTCATCGATCCCAGTTCAGCTCCCAGTTGTGCCGATCCAGAAACCGGCCCCAGAGTTGATGCTACTTGATATGTTATTAGGAATTTCCACAGAGCCCAGAATGGGGGGAATGAGGAAAATGGATTACTCTAACTTATTTTAAACTTCCCTCATTTAAAGAAACGTGGCTTTTGCTTTGATGTCCACACCGTATGTGTACTCTTGCCTGTTATGTCCATTCTCCTGCTCATCGGTGCTGTGCCTCATTACACTTCTGCATGATCATAAAATCCAGTAAACGAGCCATTTGCAATGCTGTTTTTTCCACCCAGCCCTTTTCTTTTCTTACATGCATTTAAAAAAAAAACAAAACAAAAAAAACAAACAAAAGCATTAATGCTTAATTCAGGGCATCTCACTTCAAGGGACACAGCTGCTTTGAAAAACTACAGAACTATCCCTCTAAAGGCAACAGAAGCCAAAATGCAAACCTGAAAAAGGTAACCTGTGAGCACCGACCTACAGCACATGGTCAGAAGCTACGGGAATGATCTCAGGAGGTTGATGCTTGGCCTGGTGATTTCTGATGAAGCAGATAAAAAGTAGCTGCCAAGAGGCAGATCTACTTCCACATAATTTATTATTCACATGTAAAAGTTTAATGTACCTTTTTGAACAATTAAAGTGTGCTCTCTGGAGCATAATTGTCTTTTTGATGCTGAAGACACAATGGCTCGTGAATCAGTAAGTGCTGTGGCCAGAACCCCAACACGCATTTAATCACCAGTTGCTCGCTTCTCTGTACACACCCAGGAGGAAGAAACAGCTTTAATAATAGACACCATTAAAGGAAGATTTTAAGAAAATTAGGAACCTTGCACAAAACTCACTGGGCTTCTGGGACAAATTTGCTCACAGCTGGTAGCCTAATACGTTTAAGGGTGGCTGATCCCACTCTAATACAATTTTTATAAGATTTTTTTCCAGTCCTGCTATAAAAGCCTGTGGCACAAATCATGATTGGAACAAGCAGACCTTCCCTTGGGAAAGAACTGAGTTGGCTTTGCTGCAATTTACTTAGTGTATTTTTTTTATATTTATATCTGTGCAGTTTAACTGATTACAGTACTGATCCGTTGCCCAATTACATTTAGCCCCAGAAGAGGAAAGGGGAATTAATTTCAGTGTTACCTTCAGTTATTAAAACTTGGAGTACTCATGACCCAGCGTCTCTAACTCACAAGATAGATTTAAATTACTGTTCAGTGAAAGATTTGTTTTCTTTGGTTTTTATTATGAGTATACAGCCTAGCCTCTGAAAAAGAAAGTACTGCTTGGCTTTGAAAAAAATGACACCACTGAACTTGTCATCTGCTGACATTAACGATTTATTTTTCAGTGCTATTCTGCTGCCATGCAAACCACAATGGCAACAGCATCTAGCAGCGTATTTAATTCTGGTTTACAATTTCATTAACTTTGACCAGTTTGGGAAGGCACAGGTTCTAAAGACTGCATCCTGCCACATACCAGGAATTGTATTCCTTGTTCCAAAAAATGACTATGCAAAGAAACAATTTCTAGCACAGTTGCCCAAAAAGTCTCCCCTTTCTGTTGAAAAGTGCCATTCTGTCACAGCCAATCTTTTTGGTAATTTTATCATTTTATCAAAACATCCATGCAAGCTTCTCAGCTCCAAGACAGACGAAAACTGGGGCAGGGGGGAACAAGGAAAACACCATACAGACATAAAAGGAGAAAGAAGAATTTTGACTACAGTTTCAAAGCAGCTTCTGCTTGAAGAAAAAGACATAAGAACTTTAATGTTCATGCAATGCACATAGCAGGCTAGTTCCAGCTGCCAGGCCTTATTTGTGGCAATACTCCAGAACAAATTGTTCGATTTATAGTTCCGTAAAGCCATCCGGAGAAATGTAAAAGTCAAGCTGGGTTTTTTTTCCTTCTCACATGCTCCCATCAGGAGGAAAGATTCCCAATGACAAATTAGATGCTAGATTCATCTCTGTAATGAAAGCCTTACTGAGCTTAAACAGTGGTAACTCATGCGAAATAGTGAAAATAAAATAAGAAAATAAAATAGCCTGTTTGAAATATTTGGCATCACTCTGCCACTGATAATACACAGGTACAATTTATGCTGATAAATGAAACAGTGCCGAGGAACATTCCCAGGCACCGGAGTGCCGTCAACTACACTGTTAAAATTGTAAGCATGATCCATAGTACCATTTTGGCCATGGCCAATTGTCACTGAGCCAACTAATAACAAAGCACAGCTCAGGAACCACACAGGCCAGAGCCCAGCCTAAAAAGCAGTCCACATGTGGTCACTTTACTGGCAAAGTCAGGAGAGTTTAGTAAGAACAGGTTGTTTCATGCAAGTGGGTCTCAGTGCCAAAGGCTTTGAGCACGTTTCGTTTACAAGCATTGCTAGAAGCACTCAGAACTGACAAAGGAAGCAAGACATCGCATTTTGAAGTTAATACAAGGTTTGATACTACCCTTAAAGAGAGTCATCCAAGTTCACAGAAAATTAAATGGCATTTAGTTTACTTGTAATTTGGCAGAAAGAAGCCTATGTTTCCCGTTTGGGGATTCCACTAACAGTTCAGAGCTATTTGCTACTTCAAAGACGATCCTTAGTTACATTCTCATCCATTTTAAATAGCATCAATGTTGGTTTATCCTCATTACAACTAAACAACTGCAGTTCTTCAGAGAACTGCTGATTGAAGATGTTCTTAGAGTAATTCATTTCCAGATACACAGAAATAAAATGTTTGAATTCTACTACTTGTGTAATATGCAACAATACATCATGAGGGCTCCCACCTCCACTCCACAGAGATGGAGAACCCAGAGCACCTAGCCGAGATGTCTCTGGCGTGAAAGAAGAGCACAGAAGAGAAGTTTAACAGTGCAAGACTGTCTACTGAGGCCTGTTTTTACCTCCTTAATACTCCAATCTAAGGATTGTCTACTCAAGATCTGAGCCACCCTGACCAGTCACTGCCAGGGTAAGGGTGAGGGTGATGGTAAGGGAGGGAAACAAGCATAATATAACACAAAAATATTCTGCTGGACAATATCCTTTAGTGACATTTCCCATGAGAGGTCACTAGTTCCTTAAACCCAGTGAATTGTAAACTGCATATTTGTAAACTGCATATTTGTGAACTGCATGTTCTGGGAAAAGAGTTTGTAATCCCCCTATTAATCCTTGATATCAGGGCACACACAGTATAATTATAGACTGCGGCAGAATAATTTGAAAACTTTATTCCAGAGGGCCATAATTATATCCTAGCTATAATCCTTTAATTGCCAATATCATCTAATGCATTATAGACGTACCATATGACCAGGTGAACAAATGTGCTAAAATGTTCTGTAAGCAAGCCACAGTAAAAGCGATAGCATAGCCAGTGATGCAGGCTATTAAACAAAAAGCACGATTAATAATCATCAGAACACACAGACCAGAAACATCAGGACTTTTACTCTCACTTTGCATACTTGTTGCATCAACAGATGGTCTTCAAGAGTACCTGACTGGGTGGACAAATCAAAAGTAGTGAAAGACATCTATCATAAACTTCTGCTTATGTCAAACAACCATCAAGCAAGGGGCAGAAACAGATTTCTTGCAATTCTTTGGAAAGAAGTTACGAGGATTTAAACTGCAGTAGGTGTTGATCCAGTTCTAAATGAAGTGAAACCACAACAGTCCATACACCCAAGCCCTGCTCAGGACTATTCTTCTGGTTATCTTTTTATATTCTCCACACTAACACTGTCAATATTTTTGGTTTTACCTGGAAAGGTAAAAGGTTTAAGCAAACCTTTTACTTGTCTATACCCTAAGACCACGTACAGCATATGGGACCAGAAAAAAAAGCTTACAAGGAAACATAATTTGGAGCCTAGCTATTATTCTCAGGCAGGTAATGCAGTGTTCAAGAATCTCTTCACTGACCCAAGAGTTACTTGTATTTTTTAACCAAGTATACTATGACAAATGCATAATAAACAGTTCAAATGTAGAAACTAGAACTTGCCCACTCCAGCCCCGGATGGAGATTCAGCCTCTCACGTGTTCTCCTAACACAAGAGACTTTGAAAATAGGAGACATGACTTCAACCTGAAGAAGTTGAACTTGCTGCTGAACTGAGAGCTTTGGCTGGAACTCAGAGGGAAAAGGAGAGTTTACCACCTTTGGAAGAAGGGGCAGGCAACTCTGGAGAACTATAAGGATGTCATGAGGTTATGCAAGGTGAAGGTTAGAGAGGTGAAAGCCCAGCTATAACTCAGGCTGGCCACTGCTGCAAAAAATAACAAAAAACGTTTTTACTAATACATTAGAAGCAAAAGGAGGGTCGAGGATAATCTGCATCCTTTATTGGATGTGGTGGGGAACATTGCCACAAAGGATGAGGAAAAGGCTGAGGTACTTAATGCTTTCTTTTAATAGCAAGACCAGCTTCCCTCTGGGTACTCAGCCCCCTGAGCTGGACGACAGGGATAAGGAGGAGCAGAATGAAGCCCTCACAGTCCAGGTCAGTGACCTGCTGCTCCACTTAGACACACACAAATCTGTGGGGCTGGGTGAGATTCCTCTACGTTCAGGAGCTGGCAGAGGAGTTAGCCAAGCCACTCTCCATCATTTCTCAACAGTCCTGGCAAACCGGAGAGGTCACAACAGACTGGAGGTTAGCCTATGTGACACCCATCTACAAGGAGGGCTGGAAGAAGGATCCAGGGAACTACAGGCCTGTCAGCCAGACCTCAGTGCCGGGGCAGGTTATGGAGCAGATCATCCTGAGTGCCCTCACATGGCACATGCAGGACAACCAGGGGATCGGGCCCAGCCAGCGGGGGGTTATGAACGGCTGATCCTGCCTAACTAACCCGATCCCC
>JAVJGJ010000047.1:58165117-58194287 GCA_035590215.1 Microhierax caerulescens | reverse complement strand
CCCCCCCCCCCCCCCCCCCCCCCCCCCCCCCCCCCCCCCCCCCCCCCCCCCCCCAGGCAGCTTTCTGCAAGGTTAAAATGTCAAATCATCTCACAGAAGTGTCCTGTGATCACCAGAGCCTGTTCCAAGGACAAAGCAGGACCATGACTCCTGCAACAGCTGTTACAGCAGCAAACTATTACACTCACCAGGCTCCAAAAATCTGCCCTGATACATTAGGCTTAGAGACAACACTCACTAAGAAATCACACTTTGCAGAAGTGCACTAGTAACTGCTGGTGCTCCAGCGTCTGGAGGTAGACTAGACACCTTCTGGTCCTTCTGGCTTTAGGTCCTGGGGTCAATCCCTTCCTCTGTCCAAGAGGATTCAAAGCTAATGCACAGGCTCCTTCTCAGGTGAGTACCCAAAACAGAAGGTGAGGGAAGCATTTTCAATTTGCTCTTCACAGGTCATTGTGATTATTCATGAACTGTTTGCAAAAAATCCATAAACTGTAACTGAAAAGGCAAGCTTACTTGCCAGCAAGCTTAGATTAACCCTACAGCCGTCCACAAGACAGAAGAAAAGGGGCTAACAATTCACATCCAACACATCACACACCTTTAATTGTTTTCTGCTCAATGACTTTTTTAAACTTACATGGTCTGTAGTGTGGTAGGTAGGTCAGCCTTCCAAAAAGTTGAAGAACAGAGAGACTCAGCTTTAGGACATTCAAACATCCTGTATTAGCATTATACTATCGATGTGTTGGTTTTTTTTTTTTATGAAGAGTGAACATGACCACATTTCCTCATTTGTTTCTAATGCAGGTCTTGCCTACTTTTTGAAAGAAATTTGAAAAAAAAAAAGAAAAGAAAAATTGGTACCCATGGCTTATGTCAGAATTGTTTAGCAAAAATACCACCTCCTACTAACTGTTAGCTCAATGCTGGGCTAAAACTGGTTGCAGGCCACACTAACTATGCCACATCCCCAGCATTCCCTATTTTGTAGCACCAAGTGAGCATGCTAGTGGTTTAGCCTACACTTACTCAGTGCACAAGTAAATCTTCCTCTGAAGCCTCACTCCAGCCACATTGTGCTCATGGTTCTGGATTCTGCTGCACAGGCCAAAAATCCAAGTAGCCAGCAGTGTAGTGACAAACTTGAGACAGATTTAAATATAGACAAGCTGATGTGACACTGGAAGAAGCTGAAACAGTACACATTGTGTTAGATTACCCACTTCTTTCTTAGTGAGAGGATTGAGCAAAGTATGCTTCAGTGTGTTTCTCCTGAGAGCTGAGCTTTAAGTTCAAAAGCATTCAGAACCAGGCTTGAGTCATGGAGTCCTATTTGGTTTAATTTCTAATTTATGGTGAAAAATAATTGCTTAGTCTCAATCCCTTCACGCAAGTTAAAGCCAAATTGATGTGTCTTACAAAATTCTTACTGGGCTACACAAACTGTTACAAAAACTCTGCTGAGAGATCAGAAAAACATCAGCATGGGCTGAACAAGTAAGATTTCCCACTCTATTTAGATTTAAACCACAGAACAAATGTGTCCATAACACAAGAACATGTACCCATGTATCCATAACAGGGTAATTAAGCCCTGGAACAGGTTGCCCAGATGTTCAGGAACCTCCATTCACAGAAACCTGAAATTTGACTAGTCCTGAGCAACCAGATCTGACTTCTTGCACTGAGCAAGAGTCTGGACCAGAAATCTCCAGAGGTCCGTTCCAACTTCAGTGTTACTATGATGCCACATACACTGACATATAAATAGCAAGCTAACCTTGTGAGATGAAGTGGAGGAGTATGTAAATCAGGACTACCACAAACTCGTAAAGATGTTAACAGCTTTTATTTCACTGGTGCAAGGCCCGTGCGTCATCCACCACTCACCAACATCAAAGCAAAACATCATCTTCTATAAAACAGTTTCAGAAAATTCAAAACAAAGTAACAGTGGCTATAATAAACTTCATACAATACTGTAAATCACTTAGTTTGTGTCATCCAAACATGAACACATCAGTTTCTAGCATACATGGCTTGCTTTTTTTTTTTTGTCCCAAAAAAATACCAGCACAACTCCAATACATGCCTCACACCTGGAAATATGTAACATCACTCCATGACATTGATAGCTGTTCGTGCTTAGAACTAATCATCAAATCATCCTACCGATATCATAAAATACAAAATGATATGAAAAACCTACATTTACAAAGTACAGTCCCAATCCTGCAGTCTGATCTATTTGGGCAGGTACCTGCATCCATTCCAACTCCCCTGAAGGCAATGTGGTATTTAGTGCTCCATTGCTAGAGATTTGATTGCAAAATCAGGGCACAAGAGGGAAAGGTTTCAATCTCTCCACAAGCAGTAAAACACTGCCTTGTTCTTCTAGATACAGTTTCAGTAGTATTTGCACAACCTCCTAAACTGAGACTTACCTATTTTCAATTACCTCACATTTAGGAAGAAAGAAGGATAGGCTTTAAAGTAGTCAGCAGAGAAATGGCTTTTACTGAAGTGACTTGGGGCTGTAAGTTGTGCTTTAGTGCACGGTGGTGATCCAAAAGCTTCCAAGAGGTAACCACATCTTGCTTCAGTATTTACAGTATCTGCTGCCTTCCTCTGCATTACATGAGTTTCTTCACCAGCAAGATATCAGAGATCTTGTTTCCATTAGACGAGCATTATGACATGACTCCAAAAACAGGATTATGACGACAAATACTAGGGCCATACTCTTCATAGTCTTTCTTGGTGTGACATACTTGGAAAAACTCTGGCTATGAAAATATAAAACAAATTCCCTCAACAGCATAAGAATGTATCAAGTAGGAAAAACAACAAACAAATAACTTAACATTTTCATAAATTGCAGCTTTACAATGTGGTATTACATTTTTAAAATAGAGTAAAACAAGAAATATTAGGATATGAATACAATTAATCAAGAACAGTTTGTCTGGACAGAAGACTGCTTTTAAACACAGCAATGAGAAATCCCACTTTGGAGGGGACAGGAATTGCTCCCATTTTCCTGTATTTGCTTCTCTCTCACACTTAAGACCGTTGATTTGGATTCTATATTCCTGAAGTCCTAACTAATCCCTACTGCTGACTTCAAGACTAAAGGGACTACATTACAATTATCATATAAAAACTACTGCAGAATTGTGTCAAATCACAATATCCTTACTCAAGTAAAGCTCCCACTTGCCCTGTAAAAATTTTACTGACATAAACGTTGGGTAAGGATTCCAGAATGTGACACAGTTTAGGCTGTCACAATGAAAAGGTTTAAAACTTAGCACTTCAATCAAATACAGCCAGAAGATAACATAGTACATGGCAATATAAAAAAGAACGAACAATTTTGATAAAGACTTACTGTTGAAGCCAGCATGGAACCACCGAACCAAACTGCATAACGCTGCATGTGATGTGTTATCACTTGAACTTCAACTGGTTTGGGCTACGAAAAACAGTTTGTATTTAGTTGGTTTATATTTTCTGGCAAGATACTTACAAACAGAACATGCTCAGGCCCAGACATCTTCACCCTTCCATTCACATCACTATCTCACACTAATTACTCAGTTTGTCATGTTCCCTAGGAGACCAAGTCATAAAACTCTTCATGAATACTTATGTATGCAGAAGGACACAACAGTTAAATCCCTCTTGCCTATTGCTAAAGATCACGTATCTCCTAGAAGGGAAACCAGAATTGCCCTTAAAAGACTACAACAATCTTACAGTTTCTGTGAGCAAAGACATATATCATACATTGCAAGGCTACCAATGCATTTACGGCCACAAACATACATACAATTAATTTTACAACACTGCGTTTTCACTAGTGAGGTGAAAATTTTCAACTTTATTTCTTTCACTACTCATGTAATTAATGCACTTGAAATGCTTGCTTACTTTTATCCGACCACCACTGAGCTCTTCGCTAAGCCGCAATCTCGCATCCACAACTCTTTTCAAATCCCTTTGCAGTCGTCGTCCAAAGTCCCTGAACATCGTGGATCCTCCCGAGAGGACCACATTCTGTGCAGAAATTAAAGACACATTCTTTAAATCCATCCTCAAGTAAGTATGCAAAAAACCAACACTGCAGAAGTGACTATATGGATCATAACATCATTAGGAAGCTGACAATCTGCACAGAAGACCTTAAGCACTGCTCAACTTCTGCAGGAGGTCCAATTTTTTTTTTTCCTTTAAAGAAGAGTTTTATGTAGAATATGTTGTTGCAACAGAGCAGGATTTCATTAAAATGGTGAGCTAGTATCCTACATGTGCAGAGCAGCAGAAATAAGACACTACATCAAGTTGCCCAGGGATGTTCATAGTAAGCATTTTTAGCCCTGATACCAATAAGGCTCTAGCCGCATCATATTACCCTTAGCATCTTTCCAAAAGCTGTCAAGTTTTCCATAACTTTTTTATTATTTCAAATTTAATTTATGCTAAACATAACAACCAGAAAGTCCAATGATTCTTCAGAAAGATACACCTCCAAAGAGGACTGCAGTACAGAAAAAGAAACAATGACTTTTCATTTGTCTTACCTATACCTACTTGCCTGGCATTACACAGTTTTCAGAGCAGAAACAAAAGCCTCTTCATCTGGACTTGGGTTTAGAATAGGGGTTTTAGAATGTCCCATCCTTAATTATGATAATGTTGCAGGGTCATAGAATAATGTGAAAGTCATTTCAAAGGTGGGGCAATTCAAAACAGAAACCCTAGAACATAACATTGGTGGCAGCAAAACCTCAATTCATAATCAGAAAACGAACTCCGTAAGACAAAAGTGCATGTGTGCCCTTGCATATTGATGCAATTGCAATCCAAAGTGCCAATTAGCGCTTACTAACACCACTTACATGCCTTAGATAGGTGTCCACAAGGAACTCAACTGAGATCAAGAGTTCATTATACCCAGGTTAAGTGATTATCTCTCAGTAATAGTTTTTGACACTGCAGACCAACACTGTGCAATGTAACAAAAGAATCCCTGAACCACTGTTTTCAGGCAGAAAGCCTGCACACAGATATGAAGAGTTAAAGACATGCTTAATAAGCATTCACACTTGCAGGGTACAGAAGTAACTGCTTGGATTTTAAGCAGCAGATAACAAGGAAAATCTTGTTTGTAACTTGGAAAGTGAGAAGAAAGCTGTTTGTTTATTCATAAAAAAATGTATCTCTGCGTGTCATAAAAACCATTACAGTAGGAAAAACTCATTTCTTCACAGCTTCAGATTATCTACAGTATAAAAGAGTGCATAGCAAGGCAGGTATACTTAGAAGAAAAGCACACAATCCCCGTAACATTACTGAAATATTTCCCAAAAGAAAGCAAAAGGGGAACAGAGAAGAGCAAAGGAGCCATATGTATAAGCAGGAGCCAGAAACCACAGCTGGTCCTAAAATTTAAGTAGGAGGGAGATTCCCACTGTCCCCCCCCATACACAAGAACATCTCTTCCCCTGCCTTATAGTGGTCATGCACTCCACATGGGAAAAGAAAATTGCTAATGTGGGGGAAGACAGCCACCAACCTGAGTGATGAAATAGCAATTAAGGAAGATGCCATCAGAAAATATTACCTGGAGATAATGAAGTCGGCAAAGATGCTGACAGCAGTAATTCTATTCAAAGCAAATTAAACTTAAAGTGTATACTCCATAAAGTGGACAATGCTACCACTAAAAATAGATTCACAATATACCTGGGAATAATTGTTTGAATACATCTGAGATCAACTCATGCAACTACAGATTTAGCAGTAATACTGGAAGGATCTTTTATCATTCCAGGTTAAAACTAAGAAGTTATACTTTCCTCAGATTATGGTTATTCAAGTACTTCAACACACTGAAATAAGTTTAACAATAATACTGGTCAAGGAGAACAAAAGCACTAAGGTATATTTGTTGAAAAGGTGAGTCATCTCATTATCACGTATCTGGACAAGCCAGGCCAAGCAGAATTTTGGATATAAGTAACTAGGTGACACCAACTGCCATTATAAGATGGTTAATTATACAGTTCACAGTTCCCCTGCTCCCTGCACTTCTTGTCAGCACTGGGCCGAATGTGTGCTCTTTAGCAGAAGACTGCTCACATATGGGCTTCAGTAAGTTATCACAACTCAGCAGGTCAGACTTCTGCAAGGAGATCAGAAGCCAGGTAGTCCTCACTATGAAAGCACAATGAAAAGCAGAATCCATACACGTTCCCCACCCCTCGAACACACCCACCACTTACAAAAGACCCAAAGAAGGTGGGAAAAGATGGTCAGATTAAAAAAAAAAAACAAAAACAAAAAAAAACCAACCACACCCAAAAACCACACCAAGAAACCACTCCCTACAGCAAATACCTTCCCTAGAATAACTGTGTAATTCCAGTAACTGCTTAATGAAAAACATAACAATGAAGCATGCTAAGTATGTCTGTGGAGAAAGCTTACGAGTGATGTGTGGACTTTCAGCCTGCCTGGGAATTCTCTGGCCTCTCCTCAAAAAAAATAATCAAGGAAGTTACAATTTAAGTATCTGTTTCCAGCTGATTCCTTTAAACAAGACTTCTGATCTTACTCTGCTCAAACACACTTTGGCTGGTTTAATAGCTCTAAGCAGACCCCAGGTTTCAGTGCTAACACTGATTACCGTATCATCTGACAGAAAGCTCCAGCTGATTTCTACTATTATAGCTAACTGGCTGAAAATTTAAGTTGTTTCAAAAGAATGTGTTCCCTTAGAAGAGAGGGATGAAGACCTTTCCACACACCTGAAAAAGTTAACCACACTAAGTAAACAATGAATGCAGGCCATTTCCAGGAAGGAAAGCAAGGGGGGCAGTGGGAGGAGGTAAACTCCACCACAAGGCTGGCAAGAAATTCCTCACTTCTCATCCGTACCCTTTGCTTCTCTTATGAACCCTAGGATATTGAGTTTCCCTCCATACCATTTCTGGTACTATGTACAGTGTAATGCTGCAGAGATATGAAGCTACCTAACCAAAAAACCCAGTTACAGTAACAAAAATCTCTATCTAAAAGTTTACATTACAATTCCAAAAAGCAAAATTAGCTTCTGCAGAGCTCAACTCCACCAAACACAAAGTGCAGAACTGGTATGTCCATCTTTACACCGCATCTGGTAACGTGGTATAAGCAAACTCTCAGCTGGACACTTCAGACTTCACAGCACCAAACTGAGAAGCATCCACTGCTTTTGTGATAAATACGAACTTCAACAACACATTCCAGTTTCTCTTCCTTCCAAATGCTAGCCTAAACTAAAGTCGTTTAACATGACATAACCACACCACCGCAGACATGTAATGAGAACAATATATGACCGTATATGACCGTTAATAAAAATTACTATGGGTAAAAACTGGAATGTTCACAAGCTGAGCATGAGCAAGTGAAACAAGGTACATGCCTCTTAATTTAGTTAAAACAGAGCAAATACTTGCTAACATTGTATGGAAAGCATAATGAGAAATACTATACATACCAAACAACAAACGTATTATAAAGTAGTAAATGTATTGTGAGAAACTAAGTTTGACCTTTAATGATGAAGAAACAATTTCTGTTTCTTTAAAATCATGATTTTCCACGTTCATTTAAGAGTTTGAGTAACAGCATAAGATTTCAGCTCAACTTACGGTCATGCTGTTCCACAGAAACATGCCTGCACTCAGAGTAACACAAGTTACTTGTGTTGTTACTTGTAACTCAGGTTACACAAGTAACCATGAAATACTGCAAAGGTATTGAACTACTGTTAAACCAGCCGGCATGGGTAATGTTATAAATTTAATTACAGCCGGAACAGGAATAAACAGGGCTTCTCCTCAGTACTCCTGTGCTACTAACAGTTAGTTAATCACTTGGAGTGTCCACTTGAACTAGCAGGAATACTTTTGCTTTCCCATGCCTGATCATCAGTGCCAGTATGATGCAGATCCAGTGGCCTGGCAGTCTCTCCAACCTTACCCCACCCACAGAGCCCCCCCGCTCTCCGCTTAGTAATTACTAGCAAACCCTGTCATTTTGCTGAAGCGTCGATAAGCAAAAGTCAGTTGAACCCTATCCAGTCTTCTGGTTGAGGATACCTACAATTTCAGAGAGGAAAGGCAAGAAGAAGGTCGACACAGCAATAAGCTGGGCACCGTCACCGCCTGTACCCCCCCGCAGCGCTGGGCTCTCAGCCGGCCGCATACAGCAGTACGTCAGCGCCATCTACTCACCACACAGCGCATGTGGAGCTGTTCTCACACACGGTATGTACCAGCAATTTAAGGCTGACGTGATAGTAAGGGAATATTTACTACTCTTTTAGCCTCCTGCACCCCAGATCTCCCCAGGCTTTAAGGACGGTTCGTTATAAGCTGGGCAGTCAAGTTCAACCTTCCAAGGGAACACCAATACAACAAGCATAATCCAAATCTTAACTGTTACCAGCAAGCTCAAGTTCACTATCGCCCACAATAGCCACGCACCCAGCTAAAACATCTTCCCCTCTAAGGAAAAGAGCCAACATGGTTAAAATCCTGTCTTCATGCACCTGTTTTTCTACCAAAAGCCTGGATGACTTATCTACAATAAACTACCACACTTGCCAACACATGCTACAGTCCCCACCTCACGCAACGTTTTCAGCTTGAGAAGCTAGCTTAAAAGTTTGAGGTCGAGGGTATTCTAACTTGATCCATCACCATTTGCATCATGAGTATTTAAATATGCTTGGCTAGGATCTTACAGAGATATTTTTGACAAAATTTGCCTGGTTTCAGATGTCACTTATCTTAAACTCTTTCAGCCATGTATTTGTGCCAAAAACATAACAGAGAAAAGTTGAAAGAAATCGATAGTTGGGACAGCCCGTGACCCTACACTTACATCCTTTCTATTGGGAGAAGGCACAGACCTCGTAACTGTCAATACTGTTCTCATCTCCTGTTACCATCTGAACTCTGGAAGTATCTGGGGACAGACTCTGGATGGGGAAAAAGGAAGATGAAGTACAGCGTGGAGCAAAAGTGACAGTTTATGAATCTGTTACCAACAAAAAATACCATTTACTAGAATATCAAACAGGTTTTAGAATTTCTGAAAGCCCTGTCCACCTTCGAAGTTATTATAACTATATTCACTAGGTGGCGACTGTTAAATTCAACTACTCTTTTTGACATTAAGTGCCAAAATTCATGTCCTAACTAACAAATGTTAGGACAAGTTTCAGAGCATTTCCAAGTTGAAAAGATATTTTTTAATAGCAACTAGCATTAAAAACGTCCAACACTAGCATCTGTTGTGGCTGTACCACAGAACACGTTTCCCACTGATGCAAGCTGGGTGGGTGTTAGTTGCACCGTGTTTAGTAGTATGCTCATAACCTGAAAGCTGGGGAAGGACTGTGTTATTCTGCAGACCATAGTCACCATCATGCTACTGCTCTCTCCTTCTAATTTCTCTGCATTTCTGTGATATCAGTTATGCTATGTATTTATGTAAAGGTAAGTGTAAGGAAAGATTGTGGAACAGTATTTTAAGAAAAAAGGAAGCTACAGAATTCTTCCAAAAAAACAGAACTAGATAAACTACGCACCATTCTTCCCAAAGAATGCCAAGGGTGATGGAATGCCCCACAGAGCCCTGCAAAAGCATGACTGCATTTCTAGCTGCATACAGGATGGGTCATTTTTCAATGGGATTCAACACACAGGAACAATCAACATCGCAAGGATGCCAGATTATTTCAGCCATGCGGCAAGATCCAAAATTATTGCTCTATCATTTCACCTGAGCACTCACTGTAAATTTCATTCCACTTGCTGAAGATTTGGGTTTGTTTAAAAAAAAATAAATAAAATATAATCCACTTATTTCTTCAAATTTCAATGCAACTCCTCTGGATCCAAACCCAGCAGCCTACATTTCTTCTTCCATTTTAGCAGAAAGCTCATCCCAAGCAATCCAGAACTCTCAACTCTGTGTTACAGACACAGAATAAGAATATAAATCAATTCTTCCAAGCAATCACATTAAGATGGTGTAATCATAGGAATTAGAAGTGTGCATTGCTGGCAACCATTATGCAATTACAAAAGGCTTCATCACATGTGAAAGAATGTTTATGCCTGATACTGAATAGCTACAGGCTATGGGGTCTGGCTGAAAAGTCAGTCTTATGAAGGTCTTGCTGGTCCAAACATCAACATAAGGTAAGATAACTGGCTTCATAAGAGATGTTGATTAGATTAGGAAACAGGAATACTGGCAATAGAACTGAAAAAGAAACACAGGACATCAAAAGATGGGTTATGAAACAATGCTTCAAAGGCTACCTACCACATATAATCTGCAAGAAGGATACCTGTGGGCATTTTCTGGATGAACACTGAGGAAGAACCAAATACATTTGGTGGAAACCCAGCTCCAAAGCACAGGGTCTTGGCTGGCCACCATGCAGCACAGTGGGCAAGTGAAATTGATAAACCACAGAAAGCAAGAGAACATATGAGTTGTTTTCTGCACCTATACACTTTTAAACCATGAGAACAGAGATGCTCATCACTTTGCAGCAAGCTTGCTCAAAGAAGACAGTAACTATTAGCATTAATAACTACTGACATCTATCATTACATTCAATAGATAATTGTGTAACACTTCTAATTAAGCGAGTATAATGAAAAGCAAAATGGAAAACAAAGTCTCAGTCAGTGGTAAGCCAAGGGAATGTTATTTGCCTGATGATTACGGTGAAGAAAGAGTAAGTTAACCTCAGTTTTTAAATACCACATTTCAGAAGCCAGTACTAACCCCTACCCTACCAAGCATTTAAGATATTACTGTATGGCAACTTTGGTCTTTCAGGAAAAAAAACACAGACCCCAAGCACAACCAGACACTAAAGAGTTTCCTAAAACCTTCTGTAATATACCTAAGCTCAAAGCCATTGAAGACATCTACTGCAAAATTCACCCCACATACAAGCCTGTTAAGTAGTTTAATTTCCCATTTTAAACTGCTCCACAGATTTGCTCTGAAGCAAATGTCTCATTTGCTACGTCTCATTCTAGATTACGAAGTATGTTTACCAGACAAGTAAAACAGACTGCAAAATTTTAATAGTTACGAATTACCATGAGATATGATTTAGTTGGAACTTAATGCTCATTCTAATAAGTGAGGAAAGCTACCACCTTTTACATGAGCAAGCAAACTTCTCCATGCTATTACTTTACACTTTTTGATTTCCAAAAGGACGCTGCTGCTGCACAAGCAGAGAACAACCAGGAAGCATAGGATGTGCTGCCAATACAGAAAGAGCTTGCCATAGGCTATGTCTGTCAGTATCTACCTTTTAATTCCTTAAAAAAAAAAAAAATCAGTAACTGAAAGTACTCTCTGGACTACACCCCGGGCAAGTTTAAGCAGGCCTAATTATTGTCTCCTAAAAGATTTTAAGCCTTCACGTACTTTAATACTGGGTTCAGTACCTGGCTAAAACAGCAGAGAGTGAACAGATACAAGTCAAGACCATGAAAAAAATAAATGTATTTGAAACCACTGCTTAATATAAGTGGGGGAGTGCAGGGATGAGACCATGATGTAACCCTTAAACAGACAAAAGCCAAAAACCTTTATGCAGAAGAATTCATACTACAAATGTCAGATACAAATAACATCCCTTTGCCTCAGTTCCTCAGGGACAATACTTACCTATGTACCAAGCCACTGTCATAGATAACCCTTATTTAAAAAATAAAAAGCAAGCAAATACCAAGTACTTGTCATTCAGAATTGGCAGCTTTTTTAACCTGAACTTTATTTCTAGTCAAAGTTCACATTTCTCATAGTGGGGAAAGTGATAGCTATGTATATGCTTCATGATGATGATGGTTTTCAAATAAGTTAAATCTTACAACAGAAAGACCATACCTTATATAATGGACGCCGAACATCAATAGGACAGTTCTGTATAACTTCATCAACTACATCCGAAATGGATTCCATAAAATCAGGATTAGCAAACTAAAGTGAAACAGAACAGGCATTAAGATTTTCCACCCAAAGAAAGGAGAAACAAAAAGGCAGAAGTGAGACTGCAGAGAGATTTTGTAATAGCACTTTTAAAGGGAGCAGGTGCAAATCAAAGGCAGTATTACTTCTGCTCACCACTTATTCTACATTATAACAAACCCACTTCTCTACACGAGAAATAAGAATTCCTTTTCCTGCTGAGAAATTCAGATTCTCTTCCTTGGTCATAATTTCACTGTTCATGATTTACGTACTATGGACCTACTATTGCATGTGACATGAGTGAGTTCTCCTGAAATACTAAACATACTGTTACTTTGCAGTGTGGTCCTGTCTTTCCTTTTAAGTAAAATCAAAAACAACAGTGTGCTAATCAGAATGTTCCCCTGTAAAAAAATGTTCAACCCTACTGAAATACTTAAGTTAAATTCCCATCAAAAAGTTGTTTTTCTCCCAAACAGAAAATCTCTAGTATTCACAAAGGCATAAATACTCCAAGATGTTGAGTGGAAGTCCCCATCAATGCAATCAATAGAGTGCTAATGTAAATTTCTGCATTTATAAATACTAGGGAGTCAGAGTTGCTAATGCTCAAAAACATTCTTGGACTAGTGGCAATTTTCCACTTAAAACATGAGCTTTAAAAAAACAGAACAGTTCATAGACTAGGTTTTGCCCTTTCGGAGATTAAAATTTGAGAAATTAAATAATTTATTGATACATAATAATATATTATTCTATAACTTTAAAACTTTCCCAAAGGTCTAGAAACTATTTGGGATTTACATCCTAAACAAGATAAAGTATCTAACTGGATGAATAACAAAAGCCAGAACACAACTATACATTGAACTGAAAGAGAAATTAGCAGAGGAAGTTGGCTTGGAGATCAGGAGCCATAAGAACGATGTGAAAAATGCCCAAGAATTCAAGCTAACTTCCATAGTAAGAATTAATCAAGCAAGAAGCTAAAACATGAAGCCACATAAATTAAGAGAAGAAATAAGCGGTGCTGTTTCACACTGAGAGTTCTCATCCGAACAAGCTACAGCTTGAAAACTTCTCCCAAAGCCCTCTATAAATAAAGATATTGCTAAAACAGTGGGGCAAAAGGAGTAAGTAGAAATGAGAGTTATGGCATCCAAAGCAGAGTATAACGTGCTCCAAGAATGGGGACAAGAGAACTGACATGTGAAATTGCAATCTGCTACCATATGGTTGGAGAAAAGCAAGTAAAATACCTAATTTTAAAAGTGGAGAAATGATCTGGATAACTACAAACCCCAAGCTTCAAGAACATTAAAGACTTCAGAACAAATTTTTTAAACTGAAAATAGGAAAAGATTACAAGACAGCTTTACCAAAGGCAGCTTTTACCTAGCTAACTCGACACCCTTTGAAGTGAGGAGTTAATGAAGTCCAGCGAGAAATTCTCTTTGGATGCAGTATGTATCATTTAGTGTTTTTCTTGTCTAGAAAGTCAGTTCAGTGTTTGGGGCTTTTTTTCAATACAGAGCCAAGAAACTATCAAGAAATGAAGAAAATGGAAATTAGTCCATTATCCTGTTCCTAACAGTCTTTGAAGGGACTATGGAAAGAGGAACTATTAAAATGACATCTGACATGGGATTCAATGCTTCTCTGTAAGATCACATGGGTAAACAGCAGGGAGCACGAACTATTTAACCCAGAGGTTTAATGTTGGCACAAGATCAGATGGCTACAAACTGACCACAAAGAGATTAACAGTGGAATTTAGACAAAAGTTGAAAGAATGAGGGGTTTTAATACTCTTCCAATAGGAGGAGGGTAGACAAAGGGAAACTTCACCAGTGTTCATGGTGGACCTTGATTAATTTTTTTAATAGTATTACAGGTTATGGGTGCCTGCAATAAACTCTATGGACTCCACATATTAAAACTGGACTCTTTCCTCTCCCACAATATCCTGAAGCTCACTCAAACTGAACTACCAAAAAACTGACAAACTAGGTATTCTAATGTTTCCCAGAATGTTACTTATGTATGTACCACATCACCAGAAATTTCAAAGGAATTCCCTCAAGGACAAATTTAGCATCCATGCTTTATAAATTGACTCAGTATCAGAAGTCAGTGTCCAACATTTAGATTATCATCTATGCAATGCTACCATGCAGAGTAGTGCCCAAAGGGATTGGCAATACAATCAAATACACAGTATAAAGGCATACTGGTTTAAACTAATGCTGAAAGAATGGACAAAAATACTATATAAAACCTGTAAGTTCAAGCAAGTTCTCGATTTTAGGTTGCCTTTAAAGAAGCAGAGTAAGATGTTTTAAATGTTACATGGGACATTAAAAAAAGTATTTGCTTGTACTGGTTTCGGCTGAGATAAGAGTTAATTTTCTTCCTAGTAGCTGGTACAGTGCTCTGTTTTGGATTTAGGATGAGAATGATGTTGATAGCATGCTGATGGTTTTAGTTGTCACTAAGTAGTGCTTACTCTAAGTGAAGGACTTTAAGTTTCCCGTGCTCTGCCAGTGAGGAGATGGACAAGAAGCTGAGAGGGAACATGGCCAGGACAGCTGACCTGAACCAGCCAAAGTGCTATTCCATACCACAGAATGCCATGCTCAGTATATAAACTCGGGGGAGCTGGCTGGGGGAGGCCCCTGACCACTGCTGAGGGTCTGGCTGGGCATCAGTCACCAGGCGGTGAGCAACTGTATTGTGCATCACTTGTTTTTTTTCCTGAATTTTCTTCTTGCTCTCTCTGTTTTCTCCCTTTCATTATAACTCTTTGTAGTAGTAGTAGTAGCAGCAGCAGTGTATTTTACTTTAATTATTAAGCTGTTCTTATCTCACCCCACAGGTTTTACCTCTTTTCCTGATTCTCCCCCTCATCCCACCAGGGGGGCCGGCAGGGGGAGGCGGGAGTTAAGCGAGTGGCTGCCGTCTGGAGTTAAACCAAGACACTGCTGGGCTCACATTCTTCTGTGCTTAAATGCTCTGAGGCTGTACGGGGCTCGCAACCAGGAGACTCACTGATATCCTTAGTTCCACGTGATGGCGCACCGGCACCAAAAATGATAGTGCCTCCCCCCTCCCCCCCCCCATGCTCTTCACTCACATGGTACAGTTTCTATAACTTAATATTGCTAATGCCTATTCTTACCTCAGGATGAAAGAAAATTTCAGGTCCAAGGAACCTTTCATAGCCGACATCTATAACAAACTTGGTTTTGTTGATTGCATTGATGCCAGTATACTGTTTGATCCATTTCCGAGGATCTCCATCGTACTTGGCAAATTCTTTCACGATGTCAGGGCAAATGTAACAGTACTTCTCCTGTTAGTAAATACCATCCATTTAAAAACATCAAACAATTATTCCATCACTGAATTAAAGCATAACGCAATCAAAACACAAAAATTCTTACAAATGGGTTTGTTCAACAGATTTTCTCACCCAAATGACTACCAAAGACTCAACCCTACAAGACAATGCACACAGCCTATTTGTTTCAAGCAGATTGCACGCTGACTCATCTAGTCTCTCTCAAAATGAAAACATCACAACCATTAGGTCTGTGACAATAAAGAAGTTTAATGGCAAGCTTTCATTGCAAGATTAGACCCACACAATCACCCTACTGACATTACATACGTTTATTTTTTATTACATTAAAAAGCAAACTTTAAACAAATCTAAAGCTTAAAATGCTGATTTAATCTGCAGAACATATTCACTCTGAACAGTCTAGCATGAAGATTTTCTTCCTCTTTCTCCTTCCCCCGCACTTGATTGGATAAACTAACAGAAGCTTGTGTAATTACAATACACTGCCTACATTTGCATTTTTAAGAGAGCCACTGGCAACTTACTAAAGCCAAAAAATTAGCTCAAGTTTTATTTATGTATTTATTAAGAGATAAAGAAGGGTGTACCTTTATGGCTTTTGCTGTCTCCAGAGATTGTTCAGGAGGAATTCCCACCTCCCTTTCCCTTAGGAGCTGTTGAATAAAGTAAGTAATATCTCTACCTGCAATAGGAATATGTTTGATGCAACTTCCAATTACGTAGCCTTCTGCCTATGTAGGAGGAGAAGAAAAAAAATAGTTAGGGAAAAACCTACCGTGTATCAATAATTAACAACAAAACTAACACTCATTTTTATAATATTCTGGTTTCATTTCTAATTAGAAGTAAAATCTTGAAACTGTAAAATTACTCTAAAAATGTGCAACCCACTGCAAAGTGGGTATTATTTTTATCTAAAGACCTTGATTATCACATATAAACAGATATTGATTATGGAATAGATACACAAGTGATAAGACAAAAACATCTTGCACACATTAGAAGACAGTCTGATCAGATGGTTCCTTTTAGGCATGATCTGAAAAACAAATGTAACAAATACACTGCTTTGTCCTGTTTCAGAGTGAAAATTAATAGGAAAATGTATAAAATTTATTAAAATACTCAGACAAGAAAGACAAAATTAAGTAGTATCTAATGATAAGCACAATAAAAACCTAAAACCAAGAAATCTATCTGCTGAATTTTTTTCAAGATGTATTTACTGAAAACAACGATATCACTGAGCCAGCATTATTTCCTCCCTTGTTGGGTTTTTTTTTGTTTATTCACACTTTTCAGAGTTTCATATGGTAAATGCTGGTTTTTCCCCCAGCATTTCCCATACGAAGAAAATACTGAGACCAGGTTAATACCAAAATGCAAGACAAAGTTAAAGGGAATCAAATTTTCATTTCTAAAATAACTGATCATTCAAGCATACTATATGCTTCAGAAATACATGAAATGACATCAACAGAACAGATGTCAGCATGCACAGATAACTGTATATTTTTAACATCATAACTTGGTTAATCTCACACAGCTTAATTATGTATATGAACATGCATCTGTACAAGCTTGTACTTGTTTCCACACAAACAGAGTTCACTAACTTCTATGGTACAATAAAATCATACAAAAAGCACACTTTATCAGCTATATTAAACAATCAAAATGCAGGACATCAAACAGTTAGAACATTTCTTGTCAGATGCTGGTGGCATGCAGGAGATCCAAAACTGTGATAAATATTAATAGTAAACTAAGAAACCACATTAACAGAAAGTAAGGTTTTACGCAGAAATAGCCTTTGAAAGACGGCTTGACAATTCCTTACTTGTGACCTTTCTATAATCTGCAAGCTACATCAGCTACATAAATGAGCTCACATAATACATACTTTTAAAAACAATAAGGAAAAAAAAAATCATACAACCAAGCAACACTAAAAATTTAAAGTTTCATTTCACACTTCTTATTTAAATTTATAGTAAACAAACCCTGTAATTGTCCAAACCACTAATAATTTTAAATCGCACCCTGCTACCTACCACAGGAATTACGTGGGTCACTCCATCACCACTATCAATGACAATTCCAGTTAAAGTACGTTCTCCAACCTGCCGTGATGTCCAAGAGGCTGCTAAGGCCAACACTGACTACATGAGAAAGAGTTTATATTTAGAAGAAGGCAGAGTGTGCTAATTTACAACCAGAAATATTTACAAACAGAAAACACTGTTTCAAACATTTTAGATGTGTGCCTACAGACTATATATACTGCAGCCATACTGTTCTTTGTAAATATGTATTTGCTTTGTTCACCTGAACAGCAATGTAAAGTCCTGGTATGTTAAATGATTCAAACATGATTTCTGCAAGATACTCTCTGTTTTCTGGCGTGTTCAGCGGAGGCTCTGTCTAGAAGGCAAAAAAAAAAAAATAAAAAAAATAAAAAAAATAAAAGGGAGTTCTGAAAAAGCACCCCAATAGAGTCCTAACAGTTTATGCACTGATTAGCTTGGCATGGTAATCAAGCTTCTAAAATTCTCAGTACACTCAAAATAGAAAATTTCAAACAGAATTTAATTTCAACTAAGTGACTGAACTTTGTTTTTTTCAAAACCAAAACCCAACCTGTAACAGCCTGTATGGCAAAATGAACCAAGTTTAGTTATAATGCAGCTTTACAAATTACTTTTTTCCTCCCTCTCCTCACTGCTCCTCCCAGCTGCTGAAGAACTATAAGACATAAAAGAGAAAAATTCTCCAACAGAGCTACTTGTGCTTGCAATATTATTTAGTTTTCCTCTCACAAAAATATTTTTTTACCCAGCCTCATTAACTCACCATTAAAAAATAGTGATCCTCAGGTTCAGCTCGTAGGTATTTAAAAATGACCTGCTCCATGAATCTCTCCATGAGGTCCCAGTCTTCAACAATACCATGTCGTATAGGCCACTGAAGTAAGAAAATTTGTCAACACTCTAGGACACACAAGGATACACAGACATAGGAACAGCTTAAGTCCCCAAACCCTTACATCTTCTGCAAGAATGAAAACACCTCATCTGATGGTTACCTTCCTTATCAAATACTTCATTTTAATTTTAATTTAGTGGCACTATGAGAAGTTATCTCCTGCTCCCAGGTACTTCAAATTGTGATTCTATCTTGCAAGACTACAAGCCAGAATCCAGACTCTATTCCTAATACTGCTATTGTTCTATCGCAGCACTGTTTTACTCTCCTTTTGTATATAGTTTATCATTTATAAAGTTAAGAATCATACTTGACTTCAGTATGCCTTCCAATCTATTAAAAAAAAAAAAAAAGACCATATAGGCCATTTTAAATTAAAATTCTCGCAGGGATAATGTTTACATTTTGTTTAATGTTAAGAACACCGCTGACATTTAAGTAATACAGTAGGATGTATAAAATACGATTTCTTCCACATAATTCATAAGCTGGTAACACTTTGTAAGCTCAAGATGTCCTTTACTAAGGCAAGGAAAATGTGATTCACAGAAAAGCTGCATTGAAGACAGCCCTCCATAAAACAATTGTGACATTCCTTGAAGCAAAAGTATCCAACACATTCCCTAGTTCATATGCTGTGTTAAGATGATACACTTTTAGCAAGATTTTAAATATTCAGTGTTTATGGCTGCACTGTATCAATGGATGTTTACACAAGGGTTCAAGCACCGATCACACAGGACAGCACTACTAAAACAGATATTAAAAAAAAAAAAAAAAAAAAGGTAAAACCCATGAACCAAATCAGATGTTTTTCAAAAAGCAACAAAAAAGTAAATGTTTGTTTTAAATGGCTATCAAGAAGTTCTAGAACAGTATATAATAAAAACGTGAAAATTTGGAAAGACTTCTTGAAAATACTCAATGCTTACCTTTGTAGCATAGGTAGGTTTATCTATGGCTTCATCTCCTATGAAGAAGTCCAGATCATCAACACCTTTCATCACCCTCCTCTGAGCCTGGTCACCTACTTTGGCTGATTCTCGGATTGCAATACCTTAAAATAACACACACACCCCAAAATCAAAACAGAATTAAAACACCTAAATACCAAGCAATGAATATTTATTTACTTCAGGAATCTTTTCCAGAAATAAAAAATCAGGATATAGAAAGCATACTTTGCAGAAAGCAGAAATTATGTAAGTGATCTACTGACAAGCCAATATAGCAGAGTTTATTCTCACTGTGTCACAAAGGATTCTGGTCACCCATCCCTCATTCATGTAAATAACTCAGAGGAAAAAATAAATACTTAAAAATGTGTTCTGTTCCAGATTACAGCAGTCAGTAAACCTGTGCAAGTGCAGCGTTCCAGGAAGCAACATGATTTTCTGAGTTTCAACTCTAGAGTCAAGAGAAAGAGCACAGGTGGAGAAGAAAATAAACTATGTACTTCAGAAAAAAGTATTGGAGTCATTATCCTGGTTGGTGAGAAGGAGGAAGTGGGGAGGGGAGAAATCAATTTCCAGTGCTACAAGAAATCTTTGGAGACACTTATGCTTCCCATTAGCAGGCTGCAACTATTACAGAAATAGATGATGGCTGCTATAGGCAAGAAGATGAGACAGCAAAAAAACAAATCTGGGGCAAGCTATAAATAAAAATGGAATAAAGCACTCTTAAAACATAGCCTTATTTATATACAGTTCTCTTTTAATAGGTCATAATCAGAATCCAAGTAGATCATTCTACATACAGTAGAAAATGCAGACAGGCATCATCCACAAACACACCAAATACTATCAGTGCCAAAAAATTACACCAGGCAAACAATTCTTTTGGAAACACATCTAAGCCCCAACAAGTGTATAGTTTTACTAAACAGGATTTATAACAAATTCACAGGAAATTCCTGCTATCCAACTTCTTTATAAAGGCATTTAAATTTTTACCAGTGGTTTAGGGTTTAATTTTTTATAACACTTAAATAAACACTTAAAATAGCAAGACCAGTACGGCAGCTACATCTGGTAAAGAACATGTTCCCCTCCACCTCTCTGGCCCTCAATTACCTTTATTATTTCTTTATCTTTCTACCTTCTACTGTGAGTAGCTACAAGGCAGTCTAGATGCATTAATAAGTAGATAATTGACAAAGCTCACAAAAAATAAAAGGCAGTGTTTAATATTAAGTAGAGATAAGCATGAGGTAACAGATGACATTATAGATGCAAATACCTAGTCAGTGCTACTATTTATAAATATATTATGTAGCATGTGAGAGAAACTATTAAGACAACAATTAAAATCAAGAACACCAGAAAGGTATAACATTTTAAACAAGTTTAACATACAAAAAGCAATTCAGAGTAAATCTGCCCAACAAAAGCATGTTAAATATGTAAAGCCATTTTAATGGATAAACACACACCCAAAAAGAACATTTTTCTAATAGGAACAACTTTCTCGAATATTAAACTGTCTACGGTCCCAGACAATGTAAATAAGGCAGACACCACCTGCACTTTAGTGCTTAATTTGACAGGAAACCTTCCCCAGATTATCCGGGCAGTAACCATGGTGTCAGGTAGACAGGAGGTAAATTACATTCTGTCTACTCAAGAGTCCTGGCAGAAAAATAATGGAGATAAAAAGGAAATTGGACTGGAGTTCTCTTCATCTTTGTCATAGCAACCAAGAGCTGATTTAATGAGCAACAGTCCTAGCTAACTGCAAACAAGGAGTTCTGTTTAGCTACACTGTAGCCAAAGATACTAACCCAATGAATATCACTTCCCAGAGGGACAAGGGGCTACCAAGGTGGAGCTGGGAGTTGGAAAGCAAGTCATTCACTCATGGAGGTGTTCAGCGATAGCAGTGTACACTACAATTTGGAGGACAAAAATTTACTCACATGATGGGATAATGAACTGAGGTTCTGTATTTCCTGCATAGCCAAGTTTCGTATACCTAGAAAAGAAATTATCATGAAGTTATTAGATCCATTCAGATGTGAAAAAAACACTTTCAATTCACTACAATTCTTAAAGCGAAGGCCAAGCAATCGCATACCACATCTACATTTTCCGGGTTACGCTTTCAAGTGTCATCCTGCTGAGAAGAAAGCTCAAAAGTGGTAAATATTTTAAGGGGTTATTTATTTTTCAGACACCTTCAGCTTACAAATTTGTGTAGTGTTTGAAATCTGAAAATTCATCTCTTACTTTCTCCATCTTGTTGACCAGCTATGACAAAAGACAGGCAGGCCATATTCCACCCTTTGGTAAAAAAAGGGCTGTGCAGATCTCACCTTTCAGAAAGCTACCATGACCAAAGATGTCATTGGACTTTGCATATCTGCTTAACATTGTCAAAAACAGAAGAAAAAAAAAAAAAAAAAGTGTGTCTTAATACAAAACACAGTTCAGAACTCCAGTTGCAATCCTGATACAATTCCCTGTCGTGCCTCACAAACCACTCTGTCACAGGTACAGCATCTGTGTGTGGTAACACATACATACTACACCAAAGTACACATTGATAAAACGCTTTAAAAACAGGCAGCAGATGATATAAAGCATTTTCCATGTCTTTCAATATATATATATATATATATAATATCTATTTTAACCAGTAAAGGATGAAGAGAAAAAAGCAACTGGTAACTTGGGGAAGAAAGAAAGAAAAGGAATTTTCACACAAAACCTAAAATCTCTGCATGGTGTTACTGGGTGGAAGCTGGTTCAGGTCTTCAGCAAGTAGAAATAATTAACATCACACACCATAAAAAACAGCTCTAATTCCAGGGGGAAGGGGGGACAGATGATCACACACACACACACAGATGGACAGACAACAAAACAAACAACAAACAATTAAGGAAAAAAATCCAAAAACAGGAAAAAAAATCCAACAAAATTAACTTAACGGTTGCAAAGACTGAAGTCTTTCTCTAGTATTGTAATTAGATTGGCATAGAAGTCCAGTAACAGCTAACAGATGATTTGAGGGAAATCAGCATTACTCACATCCATTTTTACCACAAGAACTTAAAGCCATGAAATTCTTAAATGTCATCAATCACAATTTACATCCTAAAGTATATTTAAGGTCTCTGTCTACATCCTACACTCAATATTTGCAAACAATATTATACCATTGATAAAGCAGAGAGTTGTTTCTTCGTTAACAGCTTAAACGGTAAGTACCCCTTTATGGGAATATTTGGTATAAAACCACTCATTAAAGGTCAGTTTGCTTAGCTAAAGGAATTAAATCAAAACCGATTTAGCAATGACCTTGGAATTTAAATATTGTATTTTCAACATCTCTTTAAAGCTATAGCTTCAACAGACTTCAAATAATAGTTTAAAAAGCCATTTTCCCCAAGCATAAAAAGACGAGGACTGTGTTTTGGGAGCAAGAGTTTATTGTATTTTTAATCATTATTGTATGGGCATATGCTTTCAGCATAATCCAAAATGTTTATGCATACTTTCTGTGACTCTCAAAAACTTATAATCAGGACATTAGACTGATTTGTAAGAAAGCCCTTACTATTAAGAATTCTTCTTGTGATTATTATTGCACAGTTTCTTCCCCTTTTAGAATGAGGCTTACATAGGGAATATTATTAAAATATAACAAGCAACAACGGGAGTTCCACTGGGATTCAAGATGCATTACAGGATACTTCCTCTTCATTTCTCTCTCTGAAATGAGTTTTGCTCAAATACACATACTGAGGACCAAGGAAACCATTTCTGGATTCAAGAGACCTAGTTCTAAAACTTAGAAATGGCAATCAGGCAGACACCTCATGAAAACAGCCTTCAAGCCCCAAAGACAAAATACAAATTCAATGTATACATATACATGAATATACCTAAGCATATCTACTTTTTATACAACTTTTATATATGTGGGTGAGCATATATATATATATATATATATATATATAAAATTAAAAGGTTCCTGCAATATAACCAGAATTCATTTCTTAAACTAGATTCTGGCTGAGAGTTCAGTTTATCATCTTCCTCCTCTACACACATGCTAAATTTACACCTGTTCATGGCATTAAAAAGAAAACACCCTCTAAAAGTCAGCTTGGGCTATCAGTCTGCAATAGCTTTATCTTCACTCTCAAGTAGGGATCAGATCCCCTTACTACAATAACTTTTACCAAAGGCCTACAGCTCAATATTTTACAGATTTATTTTTTTCACTAGGTGAATTAATCCCAGTTAAAGCTACAGGATAAGCTTATTTCTCAGTATCAGTGAAAAAGTTCTCTTCAAAGAACACATCTTACAGAAGGTAACATCTGAGAAGATTTCTTTTGCATGGCACTAATCCATGAAGGATTAATACTAAATATATTAATAACTAAATTCTCAGTCCAGTGTTAATGCAAGGAAAATAAAGGCTGTTCAAAGAATAAGTATCTATTTAGGATCAAACAAGAGATGGACTCAAACAAGCTGTATTTCTGGTGTCGTGAGAAAGCCAAATAGAAAGGAAACTCAAACTACTCTCAAAACCACTGAGGAAGAGAAGAAAAAATGATGTGGTTGCGCTCCCCTTTCTTACCCAGTAGCTTATTCACTCAGGACATAGCAGACTTGGTCCCAGATGTTTCTTCTGCCCAGCAGGACCCAAACACATTACACCTTCCAGAGCCATACCCAGGAGTACATAAAGTGTTAGGGTGACCCACTTCCAGGACCTCCTACAGAAATTTTTCCCTTTTATACAAGATATTTAAATATTCATTGACCTGAAAGGCTCTGGACTTCAACAGTTAGAGAGGTTACCTGGTCTCCAGTCCCTTCTCCAATGAATATTTAAGCACCTAAAACACGGGTTTCTTTCTCCTGGGTTACAGCCTAGCAGACTAATGGTAATGCAACATCTTGTGATCTGTAAATTGCAAAGACGGCTGTAGCGAACATGTAGATAATCAATACTCCAACTTAATTTCATTATAAGTAGCAGATTTATTGCCAGTGAGATGGGAACCTACTGGAAACTTTCCAAAATACAGGATACCAGAGGCTGTATCAAAGATTAGTAGAAAACTGATCCAATAGACTAAGGCTATTTCATGCAAGTGGATTTGGAGGATCTACTCATCTTTTTAAAAAAAAAAAAATCACTGGATTTTATGGAAAATTATACATTGTTGAAACAAGGAGTTTCTAAAAATAGTATTGTCTCTTACATGCTATTTTTCCCAGGTATTTAGTTAGTACACAAATCAGTTTCACTAGCTTTTGCATGACGAATGGGTCATCCTAACCCTGTTCTCTTCTGAAGTCCTACCATGAAAAGACAAAAAAAAAAAACCAACAAAAAAACAACCAGCAACCTCATGCAGGAAAAGGCCTGCAAAAATATACAAATGGATGAATTTTGGAAGCAGATGCTGCACCCTCAACCACTTCAAAGAGCAGAGATAAGTTTTGGAAAATTACTAAAGCACAAGAACAACAAAATTTAGGCATTTAAATTCATAAACTCAGGTAGTTGCTTTAACCATCTCAAAATACCAGACATCCAAATTTTCTCTGGATAAATATGCAAAAGACCAAAGCCCAACTGTGAACATTTTAGCTTTTCTTCAATTTCTTTTGCTTTTTGGTCCAGGATCTTTAAAACAATGTGTTACATCCACACACAAAAAAAAAAAAAAAGAAAAAAAAAAGCTCTGAAAAAATAGATACGAACTGACTGAAAGCAGCAAAATACTTTAAGAAAGTCCTATAAGCAAACAAAAAATAACCTTTGTAAAGATAACACTTTCTCCGACAGCAAAGACACTAAATAACTAACAGTTATTACTGCCAGAACACCTCTGATGCAGTGCTGCCGTAAACAGACCATACTATCATTATTACAAATATGCCTGAGAAACTTGCAACACAAGTTCTTTATAACAATATGGAAAGGTACTTTGGAAAGAAGGATGTGATGAAGGAATATGAATGAAGAAAGAAGGGATGAAGGAGGAAATACCAAACAGAAAAAAATAATCTATCATGTCTGCACAATTTACCCAAGAGCACCAGCAGCCACTATAAGAATGAAGTGTACATTAGAGTCAGTGCTTTTTTTTTGAGTCTAGCACTTTACAGGACTGAAGCCTGTGATTATAAACAGCAGTTAAATAACTCAAGCTCCTTAGACCCAGAACAGCAATTACAATAATACCTGTTCACAAGCCTCATATGTAAGAAGCAGTGGTAATATTTGGCTAAAGCAACTCATTTAGCATCAGAAATATAGTAAGAGAGGTAAAAATAAACATCTGAGGTTCTAGCTATCTTTAATAGCCCAGCAACAAAAACAAAAAAAAACACCTTAAGCTTCAAGTTTTAAGATAAGTCCAGCTCACTCCTCCCAGAAATCAAGCATTTACCTCTAAACTCACCAGTAAGATTTTACCAAAGTAATTTTTCTTTACTAAAAGAAAAATGGAGTGACTTCAATAAAATACACCCAAAATAGAAGTACTCCTTAGCGACTGCAAATACACACTCTGAAGAAGAGAAAGATATTTTAAGACAACTTTGTTCTGCACACCCACCTATTAGCATTCTGATGTCCCACAGCTAAATGCCAGTTAATAAAACTAGTTAGGAAGTTTAAAGCTACTTAAAACAGCAACACCAAAAAGGCCTGGTAGTCCTCAGAAGCTAAAAATAGCATGCCCTTCTCCACAAAAAGACTGATAGCAATGTGTAAACCGATCACGAGGAAAACCTCATGCAAAGAAAATTAAGATGTGCATCAAAACTGAAGTAGGACAAGTCATTTGCAAGTACTAATGAAAAGATGATAGAAAATTAGTAGCACTTTATGCAAAAACTGTGACTAAAGAGTGAACAGTTTGACAAAGGAAGTTCAAGTCCTCTATCCAATAAAGAAATGCTATCCTGTCCTGCTACAATGATGTTTCTCATTGAAGTTCTATACCAATTTTCCATGTATCTGTCATCGCTTTTTTTGAAAAATTCCATCATCTTACAGAACTGAGGCCTATGGCTGCGAACAACAGTAAATTAAACCAGGCTCCTTACACACAAAACAATAACAACAACAGTCTTTTCACAAACTTCTTAAATCCCCTTACGCAAAAAGAAGGATTAGTGCCTGGACAAAGCACCTCATTCAGTACCAGGGATGTAAGCAGAAAAGTGTATTTTATATACACAATGTTCCACCATGCACGTCTGCATATACCTTTTCCTTTCCACTATGCTCTCTCAAGTTTTTCATCTGAAAGCCGTTTCATGAATAATTTGAATGAATTGTTTGAAGCTTGTAACCCAAAGTAGATTCATTCTAACAATAAGAAGGTTTTCAGCCCACACAGAGGAAAATTCCAGAGATTGTGTATCAATGAGTCAAGCTACTTCTTCTGGCTGCTTTGGTTCAAACTCTCATTTCTTCTTGAATTCTGCAATATAAATTATCTCAAATGCAGTAATATCATTACTGAAGTCTTCCACATTTTAGTGCCCTGCAGCAAAGCCAAGCAGAAGTCCCATCAGCAGAGACACCGCATTGTCTCATATGAATTAAGATCATCCAGAGGCATGGAAATGCAGTCGCATCATTCGGGGACTGTCTGAACACTTCCTGAAACAAACTGATATAAAAGCCCCATACACAAACTCCACCAGTTTTACTCATGCAAACAATAAATAGATTTCAGGAATTCTACTTAAATTATTATTTCTCTGAAAGGACACAATAAGCCATTTTCTGTCCTATTTATTTTGTACAACTGCTGGCTAACAATATCTACTGCTAGTGCAACACTGGAATCACTCCACACACTGAGAGGAAAGGAGGTCTCCTGCAAAAGACAGATACTGCATTTTATGCATTTTGTAGTTTATATTGTAGCCTTTTTAAAGGCTGCACCTAGAGATCCCCATTTCTCTCCTTGAAAAACTCTTCAAAACTATTAAGTAATATTGCTGTAACACCAACAGTTCTGTGGAGAACAGGTATTTAAAATATCCTCAACAAATAAACAGAAGACACCTGGGAAACTACCAAAGAGTATCTAATGCATAGGCAAAATCATATGCAAGATGGAACCCAGTCTCTATTCTACTCCCAGACTTTCCAGACATGGACTCCAGTACTCTCCACTAAGGGACAGAGCTGATTTCTGGTAAGATAAGGTATAAACTGAAACAAGACAAGAGACTTCTAAAAGTTTTGTGACAGATTAATACAGATGTACTTCAAAATACGAAACACACTTTCAGGAAAACGCAGTGTGACACCACATCACTAAAAAGTGATTCCTCCGATTAGCTAGGGGTTCAGGTTTTTTGGTTGGTTGGTCTGGTTTTGGCTTTTTTAAGATGGCTCAGGTTTGGAAATTTTAAAGGTAGCTTTCCAAGCATTAAAGAAATTAAAACAGTGCTGTAAATTCACTGCTGAGGAAAGGTCTATTATTGCAATAAATTAATGCAATCAGTGACACTGAGGCAGAGCCTGACAAGTAAAGTTACTGGCTGAGTAAGTTACTCATGGACTGGTGTCTTCTCTCCTCCTCAGAGCTGTCCGTAACTGTTGGGCCAAAGAAAAGATATTAGTAAAAGCACACCACACGTTCATTATCACCTTCATTACAGCTCCCTCTGACACCTCCCACTCCTGAGGCACAGCAGAACTGGTCTATCAGATGATGAACAGGTCTTCTCTAGCTACAGACAGGTAGGAAAGACCTGTTCCTGAACCACCCAAGCACAGCCTCTGCAATTTAGATTCATCTGTCTTTAAATACCTAAGTTACAAAACTTGCGGTTTGGCTAAATGTAGAAGACACCTCACACTGCTCCAACAAAGGTGAAAAAGGGATGACCTAATGACCAAGAAAAACCACTAGTGTAAATCAGCCAGCTCCCATCTCATTGCTGCCCGGAGGAAATGGCTGGAAAGGTTCAAGAAGATGGACATGTTGTCTAGAGGCGCAGCCTGATGGAAAGGTTTAAGAAGATAGACATGCTGTCTAGAGGCACAGCCAGATGGAAAGGTTCAAAGAGATGGCCATGCTGCCCAGAGGCACAGCCAGATGCCATCCAGGTGGAAACACCTGGCCCAGGTGCATGGAAACGCCACAGCCCAACAAGCGCACCTCACCTACTGCCGGACCGGCCAGGGCAGGGTCACGGCTCCCAGGCACACACGGCCCCGCTCTCCGGGCTGTCACTTGAAATACCCCATCCCCAATTTTAGCACTTCAATCATACTATAAAGTCAGGAAACATGACCAAAAAATTGGACCCAAGAGGAGAAAAGGGCACAAGGATACACACCGCCGCCGGGGCCACACGGCCTGCTGGGGGCACACGGCTGCCAGCGGGGAGGAAGGGCAGCAGCAGGGTGCTGGGCGCAGGCCCGGAGCCGAAGAAGACCCTCCGCCACCGGGGCGACGGGCCGAGAGGGGGCCGGGACACAGCGAGCCCGGACCCGTGAGAGGGGAAGGGACCCGCCGCTGGGGGCCCGCACCGGCGGCACGGCGGGGACGCCCCCCCACACACACTCCCCAGAAAAGAGACGGGCAGCGCCGGTTCCCCCTCTCCCCGCACTCACCCGGTGCCTCCGTCTATCACGCAGGGGGGCAGGTAGCTCGCCATACTGGGGAGCCGGCAATACGGGCCCTACGCCACCATCCAGGCCGCCGTCGCCGGCTCCCCCGGCCCGGCGCGGCGCGGCTTCACTGCA
>JAVJGJ010000047.1:58152166-58164716 GCA_035590215.1 Microhierax caerulescens | reverse complement strand
GGCAGAGAAAGGGTTCACCACCACCCAGCAAACACTGCAGATGTGGCTGCCCTTCAGAGCAAGACTTGCCTCACAGTTCACATTTCAGTGAAGGTGGGGTTTGCCCCAGGAAAAAAGCACCAACATTAAACCAGTCAGTTGTAAAAAACACAAAGTTGTGTTTCTCTGGGCGCAGGTGGCCACACTACAGCCCACAAATCCTCTGGCTTGGCTGTAAATAGGCCCAGAATATAACCTAGTAGTATGCTTAAAGTCCTTTAAAAAAAGAAAAAACAAAAATAGATAGCAACAAACATCACCTGCAGAGTTGTTGATACCTAATTTACATACAGGATAATGTGACTCAGCCCTGGTCATACTGCAAATACTTCGTGATGTGAGAAATAGAACCTCTGAGTGCCTGGGCCCAAGCATGACCCATGGGAACAAATGTGTTTCCTATGAGGGTGTTGTTTTCTATCACCTCTCCCAGCTACACCAGAAGCTCCTGCAGGCCGAGGGCCTGTGGCAGAAAATTAATGAGATATATCCTCTGATCCTTATACTCAACATTGGTGTGATTGCTATAGACTCTGCATATGCCCTGAGTGATTGTAGAGCAACTTACTGCGAACTGAGCACACTTGCTCAACATATTTGTTCACTTTGTTCCCCTCAGAGATTTTGGAAAGGAGTGTGGTGGGAGACAGCCCAATTTCTTTGTTGGAAGGGCTCGTTTATCGGTGCCTTAAAACAGCTAACACTCAGACTCCAATAAGTACGCTCCAGAACTAGAGATTGGAGCTCGATAGAAATTTGCCTGCTCCACTCTTCAGGCCAGTCAAATCAAAACAGCACGTGAAAGGCACTTGCTTCAGCATCCAACAGATAAAAGAAAGAATATGCTTTGACTTGCCTGGCCAAAATTTCCTCTTTCTCATGCTGTTGCACAATATGCTGTGCTGGGCTCAGAGACTATCTGCTCATATGCTATACAGGCACATCATTGTAAACTTTCTTATAATTCTCAACTTTTTTTTAAGAAGTTGCTAGCTGTTATGGCTGAGAACACCTCATCTGCAAACAGAGGTATTGCCATAGCTTACAAGCAGCCTACAGGCTCTCCGTAGACATTGAATCTACAAGCAGCTGCAGAAGTTTGAAATGTTTGTGCCCTACCCTTCTCTTCTCAAGTGGTTTATCAGGGTCCCTCGGGCATTGATCCCCAGTAGCTCTCCTAGCTGTTTGTGTGAGAGCTCCCTAACGCACTTCAAGCAGAATCAGCTGAGATAATTTAAACAGTTTACATAGATGCTATGCACTAACTCAGTTGATTGTGCCTGCAGTGGGTTAGGGAGCACTCAAATAAGTTGCTTTGTTAGCAGAAGTCAGGGGAGGGGTAAGGCAGAGTAATATGTTAAACTGTTCCAGCTGGATTCAGAAGAGGACATCTATCTGTAGGCTAAGTAACATAGAGACAGGTCTGTGGAGAAGCTGGAACAAAAATTGTGCCATGAAACTATAATAACACATCAGCTGACGGTCTTAACAGCAGTGAGAGATGTGAAAACACTGATTCATCCTGGTGATACACTAGAAATAAAGTATCTAATGATTATTTAAGTGACAATAACGATAACTAGTCCCTTAAGTAGAAAAGGAAGGAGAAGATACCATAGCTATACAACTTACTGAATTATAAGATTCTTCTGAAACTATCATCGTGTGGCACTTGGGGGATATTGTGGCCTCTCCCTCAGAACACATCTGTTGTAATTATTGTTTCATGCTTTAAGCCCATAGGGATTATCATGTCCTTCTGCTCTCAACACCATGCAGGCCACAACAGTTAACCAAATTTAAGCTATACTGAAAGGGAAATGATCACCCAAGAAATGTATATGGTCTCAGTTTGACTATCTGTAGAGCCTGCCATGAGATACACAGCTGAAGCAATGCTGGTTTACATTGGTTTGTCTACACCCCTTTTCACCATGGTATCCAAATACCTTCCAGGAATATGTTAAGTGATGTGGCTAATATCTGCCATTCTTTCATTTCAGTCTCAAAGGGAGAACTGTGTAGGCAGGAGAGGACTGGTGTTTTTATTTTAGGGGTTTTATCTTAAAGTGTCGATGCTACTTTATGTTTACAATAAAGAAGGTAATCTAAAGAAGTAGAGGGTGGCGTAGTTTTGATAACCCTTTACTCCCATAAGAGTTTATTCAACAGTAACAGCAGCCCCCAAGAAACTCAGATAACTTTGAAAAAGCGAGCCTGCACCTAGTTGTGAGAAGCCAGTATGCAAGAAGAGAATGTTTTGGATGCATTTATGCTAGCTTTGTGTTATTCAGATGGACTGCATGTTGTGTTCTAGATTATGCATCTTCAAAGCTGATAGTGTCATACCCAGATATATCACGTTGCTATTTTAGAGTAGGGGTAATGGAAACCCAGCTTTGGTTACATATGTAATCTGCCAGGGAGAGACAGGGGTTCCTAAACAAAATGCCTGCACAAGGTTAGAGGCAGCTCAGAGTCCAGGGCCATCACCAAATTAATTAGCAAGGTAACCAACTGTATTTGCATGCCCTCAAAGAAGTGAGGCTACAAAAAAGGTTTGCTTTGTTTACATAACCTCTCCCTCACTTGAGATCAGCTACAGTCAGCTTTTCTTCATTGCTGAGCTGATTGTAAAGGCACCAGGCTATCTTAGTGGTACTGATAAGACCTAAGAGCTGTGGAAGAACTGTACTGCTGGCGTTAAGGTTCACATTGGATGAACAGCTTACCTTCAGGCCACATGTTCATAGTGAATTCTAGTTAAAGAGATAGTTGTAAGGGTATATTCTTTCATCGCTCCTTATTTAGTGGACACCTTCATAGAGGCCCCGAGAACATTCTCCTGCACCTCTACCTCCTCACAGAGGGGTCATCAGTATCTTGAATCAAGAAACATGAAGGTGAAACTTCACATCCCCTGAAGTTTCCATTCTGTCCAGCTGTCATGCTTGATCCAAAATAATTTCAGCTATGTATTTTTTTAAAATTACTTTCAAGTCTAAAATGGCTGTCTCTAGGTAAGTGGCTGGTCAGCAGTCTTCCTTTAAACTTTGATTTTTGGTAAGTAGGAGAGAACTGTTATCAGATCATATTCAGTTAATTACTTTTGAGTTAGATAAACTACACCCTCTGATTTTGTTCATCTCACCAGCCAAAGCCAGTGCTTACATCTTGGTCACAAATACATGATCGGAGTTTCAACTTGTTTTCTGACTACCAGAAATGATGACAACATAAAAAAAGACTCAATTCAGAAGGTCAAAAAGTAGCAGCAAGAGAGACAGGTCTTTAATCCCTTGATCATCTCAAACATGAGGTTAGTTTAGGGGCAGCTGTTAGCAGTTGTCATCATACAATCACTAGGAAAGGTCACCAAGTAATGTTGTTCACACACTAGCAATCACAGCATATTACTCAATCACTGGAAAGTAAATTGCTGGAGAAGCTAAGCTTTCCCCTTGGCTGCAGACGAAGCAAAGCCAAAAAAAGCAGCAGCAGTGCAAATTATTCATACAAAGACCTATCTGTAGAGTCCACATTAACCTATTGTATACTCTTTATGTCTACATGGACCTGTACACAGCTGTTTCCAAGACCATTCTTCAGCAGGGTACTTCAGTCCACCTGTAATTTAAAGCACATGAAGAGTCCCACTGAAAACAGCAGAATTGTCCATGTCCCCAAAGTTGTATGTCCTTTAAATAAGATTGCAAACTGGAGCCTAAACAAGCTTTAATTCCTACCAGTCAGTGGACCTGAATATATTGTGGCAGAAAACTACAAGCTGCTTATGCAAACAGACTAAAAACTACTCACTGCCTCTAAATTATATTGGGCTCTTATGCTACAAGACAAGTTAAAGAGGGTTTGGTTGACAGGGGACAGAGATGTGTGTCTTTTGCAGAATAGGTGACTTATTTCTGAGTGTCTTTCCTAGTTGCGTATCCTGCTGTTGTGGGATCTTTTATTTGCTTCATGGATACATGGGGAACATTGCCATTTCCAAGCATCTCTGTTCAAAAGAGGCTTTTGTCTCCCGGGTAAAAATCTTTCTGTGCTTCTCAACTTTCTAAAACATCTCCTGTGTCTGCTTTTTCAGTGCTAGGGTTGAACAGAATCTGAATCCAGTACTGCTGTTGGTACTGTATTACAAGCCATATTACCAGCTGCTTCCTACCTTCCTATTTCCATAAACCACTCTAGATTTGCTATTGGTGTGTATTTTCTTAAATTTTGCACAGTGACTTCCTACTTCTCTTTTCTGAATGGGCACTGTTAATTTAAATCTACTCAGAAACATCTTGGATTCTATCTAATCTATTTTCTATTTATACCACGTTCATCACCATGGTAGCTGAATGTCTTAGAAAGTATCTTTGAGGTAGAGGCTATGCAAAGCTTATTTTAAACCGCTCTGATTCTTTGCCTTTAAAATTGAATTCTAACAACTTCATCTTACCCCAGCTGAGAAATTACCCTTTTGCACTTTGCAAATAGCAGTCTGAAATTTGAAGCCAGTCCAGCATGACTTGGGACACAGTTTTAGCTGAGAATATTAACTGCAGTAATTGACACCTATGTAAATAATACACTTTTATTTTGATAGCTCTCTTACTCTAAAATAAATGTTATGATACAGCGTGTTCATAATTAATGAAAGCAGCAGCTCCTTAAACTCAAGCAAAGCCAGCAGACTTACAGTAAACTCTTATGCTCATTTTCAACTATGTTAACATGCCTGCCTACCTTGAAATCTGGTTATTATTAACTATACAGTCAAACTCTGCATATATACATATATATACAATAACATAACTGCAATACATGGTTTTAAAATAGAACACAAAAATTTGTACTATATACTCAGTTCTGTGTACTTTGTGATGTTGCACCATGGAATTTGCCAAGCATTAACACCTCTAATTTTAAAAATAATACACCAGAAGCTTTGTTTTTACATCAAGGGATTTTACCCCTGCACCTCTGAAGTAATCTGGAAAACAACAGAAGGTCTAGCTAGTCCCTAGGGAAGGTCTGAATGACTTCATTCATCCCTATCTTCCTAAACAATACCAGCGATACAGTTAGGAATTGTAAGATCAAGGGGAGGAAAGAAGAAAACTGCCCATATTGAACATGGGAATAGCATAGTCAGCTGTGTTTGTCAAGTTTTTGTATTAATTGTAATATGCACTTTCACATTCCGTCTTTGAGTTTTCAGTTTGGTTTTCTTAGGAAAAAAGCTTGTATTATCTGACAGTTTCTTCCCTCCCTCCAACTGGAACTCACTGGGCAACTTCAACCAAGCTTGAGTCAAAGATAGAGGCTTGAAAGATGTAAACAGTTCCAGCAGTTGTGCAAGGAAAACAGCCAAGAAGCTTGCAGAGAAAGGCCAGTATCGCCCTCACAGAGAGATTGCAGCATCAGCACAGCTGTATTACTAAAGACAACAAATTAACATGGCAGAGGCAACTTTCCCAGGTGCCACTATCTAAAGGACTATTTGCTTAATTTGCCCAAAACAGCCACAGAAAGCCAGCAGAGCAGTGCAGAAAGCAGCAACACAGTGATGAATTTGTCATTGTTGGAGCATGTATAGCCACCCAAATCTTTATCTGCTTGGAAACAGATGCATTACAGCCAGTTCCAAAAATGGCAATTCAGGCTGTTTAGACACACCAAAAAAGAGAGAGATTTAAGTTCCTCCAGGGGTGCTCCAGGATGCAAACAATACCCCAGTTCCACACTATACAGAACCACCCCCACTATAAGAAGCATGTCATTCAAAAGCAACTGCATGCATATGTATGTGTATAACCTCCTATGCAGTGGTTTCCATCCTTAAATAAAATTGACTGCAGATTGAATTAACCCTCTATTACTCTTGCTTGAAAACTGCACATTTTGTCTCCTGTGCACTGAATGGAATATTTTCTCCTTTTGCTGGCTGGATCATTAAAATACCATTCTATAACTTTTACACAATGTAGTTTTTATCAATATCAAACATGCTCAAGTTTCATGGTTTTGCTAAGTTTCCCATAATGTGCTGTTCATAAATTTCCCATAATGTGCTGTTCATAAAGCATAGATCTATTTGTCACAATGATGCCATATGAAACCTCATCTGAGGCCCAGAAGAGTTGATGGTATACAGAACTGATTTCTTCATATGGACCATGAATCAAACAAGAGATCACAATAAGCTGATGAGAGACGATCTTGATATCCTCCAGTCCAGCCTACCTACCTCTGCAGATATGTCAGCTAGACTTGTTTGGACAAGTAGTTTGTTGTTTGTTTTCTTTTAAAATACATCAAATAAGTCAATGCATCAATAAAGCAGCAACATATTTTTCCAGTTACTAAATGAATGTGTTAATCAGCCAAGCCAAAGATATCAAGAAGCCTCTTCACGGAAATTAAGTCTTTGGTTCTCCAAGTCTCCACAAGCACTGTCACACACAACACAAACATCATTTTGATCTTATCAGGCTTTAAGAAAACATTTATTGTAGCTGAATACAGCTGTCAAAAATCACAGCCATCCCAAACTGCCTATGGCATGATCAACCCCAGAGGCACAAAAAGGCATCTGACCAAGCCTTGCTGCAGGAGTAGGGTACTAGCTGGTCTGAAGCACCATTAAAAGCAACATGCCATTCCCCATCTCCTAAACCCCTGCTATTTATACTAAATATATTTCCAAGACTGCGTTTGACTTTCTCAAGCAGCAGAACTGTTTTTAAAAAAGGCTTTTGAGGAAAATCTTGTGAATTTTTCAGGTTGCAACAAGTCACACACCAGAAGGTCTCTGAGGCTGGTACTGGCACACAGTACTTGGAGGTGGAAACTCAGCCTTCCACAGAGGCCAGGGGCTAATTCTTTTCAGCAACACAAAAATCCTGGCATATTCTTTCTGCCAGCAGGGGAATGGGCTGTTTCCTTCTCCAAGGAAAAGGAAAATCCCCACAAAAGATACACAAAAACTGGAGCTGGACCTTACTTCTAATTCTAGTTCAAACAAATACACCTTTATTGGGTATTTGCATATTAAAACTGATCAAGAATCCCCAAAATCTCTAGTCGGACTTAACTCACTGCAAATATTCATCCATTTAGCGGTAAAAAAATGCTGAGTATGTGGTGTTATTTTGTCTCTAAGTTCACAGGTCCAACAACTGACAGCTGTGACCTGCTGCAGGGTGCTCAGACCTATGAGCAGTACTTGTCCTGCTGACCACTGATTTACACTTTTTTAGCTTCTCTACCTCAAGCGCCATAAAGGTTTATGCCAGCCTCAGCATTTCTAAGTTATGCCAGCTCAGTTGCTATCAAAACCTAATATTTCTCTACATGAGATATCACAGGAAAGCCATCTTCCCAAACCAGTATTTTCATCATCTGCTATATGGAAAAAAATTTCTCAAATGCTCTTTGCTGCTTCTTCCCCCTCAGCTCCTGTATCTCTGCTCATATCTCCCTGCATCCAGCTCCACTTACTTTGGAGGGCTGAAATATATATAAACTAATAGACAAACTAGGTCTTTTCCATGAAGTATAGAATTTTGCTAATGAATTACAAAATTTTCGATACTACTACCATATAAAGACACACACCCCACCCCATGTTTCAAGTCTCTTATAACATCAGCATTTGTGAAAACAAAGACTTCCAAGTCTGTGGACACCTGGTTTCACACAACACCTTCACATACACCACAAAGCAACAGATCAGTTCTGCAACTGGAAAAAAAAATACAATTGCAGCACCTGCAACCGTATGCAAACTGTTCCTAATCTATATATCTCAGCTATGGGTGGCAGTGACAACACAGCAGCATGGAGTGGGTTGTGGTGATTAACCAAGTGGGTGGCTTTTCCATTGATCTCTTCACCCTGCTTGTTTCCCAAGCAAAGTAGATCAAAGTTAAATCAAATGTATTTAACCACACTACAAGCAGACCCCCAGCTGAAGCAGACATGCACTACCACTCCACTATTCTGTGAGTCTCTGCATACCAAGTTTCCTCTTGCCTATACTCCCACTCTGAGAAATGTTAAGGTTTGTAGCAACTCTTTAGAGCAGTTTTAGCAGTTAAAAACTCTTTGCTACTTGTGTGGGTGCCATGCCTTTCCTCAGCTGGTTTTGTTTTGTTGTTGTTGTTGGAGGGGGTGGGGTTGCATAAAGTCAGCTATCATTACAGTAGCTGAGACTATCACACCATGAGGTTGAACATAAGACAGACAATCGGTAGATGCAAGCAATGACGTGAAGATTCAGTACTAATAATCTCAAAGCCTGACAACAAGAAAGTGGGTATCACACCCCGACAAAATAAGTAGATACAACCAAGCCTCTGCACTGTTTACAGTAGAGCAAGCTTTTCATCTTATGTTTATTGCAGACCCACTATTATTTTTCCACTTAGCCAGGTACTCAAAGTACCTCAGGAAAGGTGTGGAATTGGCATGAAAAAAATAAGAAAGAAAAATGTATCTGCTTCACAACTTTATGGATAAAATATGAGATTCTAATGTAGTTCAGGAGCTCAGAGTTACACAGAGCAAGGCAATAGTTTAAAGATTATCCAGCAGTCACAATCTGCCCAGCACACTGCAAGAACACAGCTACTGCATCATCACTTTGTAAACCCTTATTCACTTTTTAATGACAAAGTCATGGCTCATCTCTGTGCACCACATCTCTGTCCCCAGCCACTCCTGAGAATGAGAAAAACATAAAACACAAGGGGCTTGTTCTATATTGTACTTCTCTAACACAATTCAGTTTTTTGTTGTTTTGTTTTTTTTTTTGGGGGTGTGGTGGTTTTTTTTTTTTTTTTTAAAAAAAAAAGCACGCCTGCCTGATTTAATAGCCAGAAGGCTAGATCCTCCCACCTACATTGTCAGCAAATCAGCCAGTTTGAGGGAACTCACTGTCAGGTTGTAATTCTGACCACTTACTGCACTACCAAATAGCTCCCAGAGGAACTAAATGTATACATATATATGTATGGGTGTGTATATACATATATATATCAACTGCTGTCATCGCTTTGGAATACAAACTTACCTGAAGTCTGAAAAAGAAGAAAGATGCTGAGCCCCTAAAGGCTGCTTCAAAATTGCTGTGAATATTTTGCCTTCCTGCAAAGCTCCCTGGGGAAAAAAAAAAGTTTATCTTGCTGTATTCAAGAGAGTCTTACATGAGATAAGATCTTCCAGCCATCAGAATATCAAATGCTCAGTCCCACTCCCATACATGTCGTACTGCAGTGCTGAGCTGCAAAGAAGGCAACATTCAGCAGGCCACTAAACATGAATCTGACTCCTTACTAATAAATATCTCCAGAAGACAGGAGTCTGGTTGTCACACAGAGACTGCTTTTATTTTTCTATTTAAGAGTCCACTTATCATTACTTACCTTCCTAGAGCTCAGTATTCTTGATGTCTAAGGGACAGAGACACTCCCTAGGCAGTCCCAAGCCAGGCACCTGGTCTCAGACACACATCTTCATCCATCACTTCTCACCGGCTAGCCCAAGAGTTTCTTCCTCAGCCAACAGGCTTCATCATCCCATAGGTTCATTATGCAGAGAAGGAGAAGTATTGCCTCTGGCTCTGAGTTGTCAGTCTTCGCTTACTACAAGGAGACCCACAGGACTTGAGTCAGCTGCTTGGAATCACTGCTGATGGCCAAGACCCAGTTGTGAAGCATTATTTCACTTTAACCCAGTGCCTGAAGCTACTGGGGATATGCAAGTCCTCAGTCATGATTTCTAAAGCACTTGTGCACCCTCAGATCCCCAGAGTAACTCTCAGACTGACTCATTGAAAATGCCCTCTATAGCCTCCAGTCTTCTCTTGAGGCCAAGAGGTAAATAGGATTGGGATATAAAAGAGGGGAGGATATCTATCTCTATGCACATAATGATAATAATTAATACCACAATAAAAAAGCATGGAAAGATATTTTACAAATTACATAAACCCTTACATTTTGGAGGACAGATGAAAAACTCCTTGATATAAACCAAGGATATATTTCCCTTTCCTTTTAGAGGATTCTCTAATGGTCCAGTGGTTTCTCTTATCAGTGCTTTGTACTAAATCATAGTTCCTCTGTTTGGAGTTAGGGAGGTTCAAACCATGAAGAGCTTCACTGAATACCATTATTTTATACTGAACTATATACCAAACAAAATATGAAAGATCTTGACTATCACTTGACAGCTTCTTCTAAATTCCCCTTCAATGCCCAGTTTGGCGTCCCCATCCTCACCAAGGAAACTGTCATAGGGCTCTTGTCTCCTTGCAGGTGGCAGGAAGAAGTCATCACAAGAAGGAAATCCTATCATAGCCTGATGAGCATTACTTTCAGCAGCTTTGTCTGCTTAAAGAGTTCCTGCTCCTACATCATTCCTCCTTGTACCTCCTAGGTTGCTGCAAATAAATCAGAGCAGTCAGCTGAGCTGGCTAACCCCCCACCCCTTCTTTTTCAGCCAGGATTTTTTTCAGCCAGATTAGCTCTCCCTTTGCACTTCACCACATGCCCAAATGCTTGTGCCAGCATAGCAGAAGGAGGAGTATGGGCGTGGGAAGGAGTGGCTGGAAGTAGGAGGAGGTGAGGGAGCAGAAGGGACTGCTTCAGCGGGTCTGAGGCCCGCAGCCTGAAAAAATAACTGCCTTGCTGGGATCAAGTACTCCTAGGGTGCCCTTGTGAGGATGGATGCTCTCTCTCCCTGAAATGCTTCACCTGATAAATCTTTGCGTGCAAGTCAGTGTCTAATTCACTGTAATGGAGATCTATCATGGAATGCGCTTGTTATTTTCTAGCGGGGACTTTACCTGCTAACAGACAGAGGGTTTCAGGCAAACACTGCCAACATCTCCTTCAGTGTGTTAGCCTTTGGGCATTTGGATGCCTCTAACTTTGTCTTAGGGCACTAAACAGATTCTCACCTAAAGCAACACTGCAGGCGGGTGTACTGTTGCCTGCAGATTTCGCACAGCCTACAGTGCAATCACAGAACCTGCAAGCAGCTTAGATATATTTAGAATCCCACATTATCATTACTTTCATCCTGCAAAATGGAGGCAGGGGGTGGGGGAGCACAGGAAATAAAGGATAGAAGCAAATGATACATGCACAGCTGGAGAATGTCAGCAGGCATCTCAGCACTGGCTGGGCCTTGTTCTCCTCTTGTTTAACTGAAAGGGAGTGGATGACCCTGAGAAAAAGAAAATCAACGTTTATTACTCTTGCTGTGGTCAACACCTGACTTCCCCTGTGCAGACGGTGTTATGACAACCCCCCAATCATCCTTCTCTGTGCCAAATCACCGCTGCCACTGAGGACTGAGCATGCTGGTGGAAAATGACACAAGTCAAAGAACCGCCTGTGAAGAGGGGAGCATCCAGCTGCTACCTGGGTTGAAATACCCCACAGGCAAAGCACAGCAAGACAACATGCCATAAGGATGAAAGGGACTGATCATAAAAGGTGATAAAATGATACAAGAAAGCAGTGTAAAGGAGTTCATCTAGCCATACAAAGGTCAATGCATAGTTATATGTAAGCAAACATGCTTGGAATTAATGATTTAAATCACAGTTGTTGGCTAATTCCTTTGGATTATGAAATGTGATATTTTTTCCAGACAGATTCACAAGAGAAAGAAGAAGATATTGAAGATGCAGATGAAGTTTGAATTCTGCCTCCAATAGATACCTCCACAATTGTTCAAACTTACCAGAAGTGTTTCCCCTTCTTTCTCCAGGCCCCTAATTTATGTCTGTGTTAAGACATCAGCAGAGTCGCTTCCAAGGAAATCAAGCAAATCTATTTGTATTCCCTTTCACTGCTCCTGAGACTCCTCATCTATCTAGCTTTGTTTAATTCCTCAGAGGCACCTCATTTTTTGAGGTGAAGAATATTTGCTTATACAGCCTTCAGGGTATAATGGGTAAAATCACGCAGATTATACTTTTTTTTTTCCTTTTTACCTCCATGCTACCTTTTAAGTTAATTTTGGGGGTTGGGGATTACACTGGTGAAGGCTTTTGTCTGTCTGGGCTTCGTTTGCCAATGTCAAGAGGGAAAGGAGAATGGAGAGAAAGATTCTGGGTACTTTATTTAAAGTAAATTTAAACATTTATTTATTTATTTATTTATTTAAAGTTAAATATTTTTGGAGGAACTGTTAGGTTCACTTTAGAAGGGCAGGCAAACACAACAGTCAGCTGAAGACTCATATCCTGGGCTGCATCAAAAGAAGCGTGACCAGCAGGTAAAGGGAGGGGATTCTCCCCCTCTACTCAGCTCTCCTGAGACCCCACCTGCAGCGCAGCATTCAGCTTCCTCTGGTTCCCAACACAAGAAGGACATGGACCTGCTGGAGCGAGTCCAGAGGAGGGCTGTGAAGGTGATCAGGGGGCTGGAGCACCTCTCCTATGGAGACAGGCTGGGAGCTGGGGCTGTTCAGCCTGGAGCAGAGAAGGCTC
>JAVJGJ010000047.1:58088646-58142010 GCA_035590215.1 Microhierax caerulescens | reverse complement strand
AGCGCGGTGCTCCGGGCCGCCTTGGTGTCTGGGGGGGCGGTGGGAGGCCCCCGGGTGTGCAGCCGCGTCTGAAGCGCTGGGGTTTTGCTGGCGGGTTTGCAGCGGTGGCTGGCGGCGGGCTGAGGCGGCCGGCTCGGCCGGGAAGGGGAGCGCGGTGCTCCGGGCCGCCTTGGTGCCTGGGGGGGCGGGGGCTGCGCAGGTGTGCCCGTTTCCTTTATAAACGTGTTCAACACCCCCCACCCCCCACCCCCCACCCCACCCCCCAAACGCTGGAGTGGATGCGGTAAGGAAGAAGAGCTGAGGGAGGCTGAGGTTTAAAAAGCAGTATGGAAGGTGGAATTGCTTTCCTGTTCTTTGGAGAAAATAGGTTTGAGTTTTGGGATTTTGTTGGTGCTTTTTTTCCCTCCTCTTTCTGCTGGATGGTTCGTTTACTAGTGACTTCCCCTTGCCATCAGCAAGTTAATTACTTGGAGATTTGTGTGTTACTGTATCAGAATATGCTGAGTAGTACACATAAAAGCATAGAAACATGTGATAATCAATATTTATTTCCTGTTAAAGCACCCTGTTTTTTCAGTGGGGATTTGAGGTCTTAAGCCCTTTTGACACTTGAGAAAAAAATAGTAGTAGCTGTCTGCTGTCAGTGGATATACACAAATTAAGGACACGGGTTGTGTTCCGTGTTCAAGTGGGTAAAGGTGTTTATTTGTTCAAATGAGCGGTGCCAAGAGGGAATGCATATGGCAGCAGCTACCTGTGATGGAATGGATAACCGAACCTCAGTGAGGGGGGAGTTGATAACTGATGGATTAAGAAAGGTTAACAAATGAGTATGTCATCCAGAAGAAATGTTAAAAGCCCTTTAAACAGAAAATACTTCATTTAAAACAATACTTCCTCACATAGCCTCATGTGTAAGATCACATTTTAGTGAGAGTTACACTGAGACCGCAGTCTTGTACTCTTTATTATTGAATGTAATTAATACAACAAATTAGAACTCCTTGCAAAACACCCTTGGTATATCACAATAAAATAAATGATAAATTGCTTGCATATGTCTTTGTGCCCAAAGTTTACAGAGTGGTTATAGTGGTTGAAAATTAAATTTTGTCTCATACTCGAGATAGGTTTGTATGTGTAAATAGCCTGTAGGTTAGCTCACAGCTTCTAACAGAGCTGGCGTATTTAATTTGAATTTCTTTAACATTTTAATGAAGTAATATCTCATTCCTGACAAGACCTACATGTATACTTACATTTATGCATAGCTTCGTTGAAACCAATATAGTATAAGCATATAATGTACTAGTCAGTGGGACCATCCGTATGCATATTTCTTTATTATAAAAGACATAGTTGAAATATTTGAGGCCCATCAGCCTTGTCATTAATGAAATTCAGCGGAACTGTTGCCTAACACTTGCAGTATAGCTTGTTTTCTACACGTAACTGCACATCTGTGCAGTTTCTTGCATAATTACACTTCTGAAGAACACCTAGGAGTGAAGACCTACCACTAGCAGGTTGCTAAATGGTGGTATTTTGTGTAAAAGAAAATAAAAAGAACATTATGAAAGAAGAAATGAGCATCTGCAGTTAAATTATAGAACGCGAATTACAATATACCTAATTTGAAATTGGTTTGGCTTCTTTTTTTCCCCAAGCGCTTCCCACTCAGAGGCTCTTTTCAGCAGTGCTGTGCTTCTGTGTGCTGTATGCTGTCCATGGCAAAGCTTGGGACACCTGATGTCCATTCATATTATCCTTTAAATGCTGTGCATTCCCTCCCTCTCATATTACAGAAGAAAATGTGAGAAGGCAAAATGGAAATGCCTCCCCTGGAACAGAGCCAAGTTGGCTTTTGCCGGTTTGGAAAACTTGTGTTGTCCCTGTCTTTAATACTGGCAGAGGAGGTGAGGGATGCCTGTGTAGTGTGTCATCTCAGCTTTGCTTCCATCACTTCTGCTGTAGTGTGGACAAACCTTTGTTAGATTTGAAGGAAAATTGTTAGCTGTTTCTGCCAGGAACCCCATTGCTCCCAGCGTGACACTAATGAGGCAAGTGCCTTTGGAGATTCTGCTTCAGAACTCGGAAGTAAATACAAGTTTGATAAAAACACAGGTGTGCTATCATCAGCAAATTACCATAAATTACCTACATGAGCAGTGCTCAGAGTAAACACCTGTAGTTATTTAAAATGAACTTGTCGTTTAAATAACTGCAGATTTATATTTAAACGATAGCAATCAATCTATCGTGTATTTCCAATGCTGTAGCAGCAAGCTTAGAGGTGGTAGTCTAAGAAGAGATGGGGGACGTAATTTCCACAAGAAATAAACTACAGAGGATGTATTCATTAATGTACAAATAACTTTGGGAGCAGGAGGCTGCAGAAATGTGTTTAGATCAGCACTAGTTGTGACTCCTGGTCCCAGCAGTGCCCATAATCGAGCCCCCACAACTGCTGAGTGGCAGAGCAGTGCTTCCTTTGCTACCAAACAAAGAGCATCAGAAAGCAGCAGCGTGTGGTGGTTTTCCTGTTTCTCTCGACTTCCACTGCCAGGCGAGGGGATGACAGATTCCCAGCCCTTCTCCGGCGTGGGTACAGCCTCTCCTCACAGGGGGCCAGGGCCAGGCGCAGGCAGTTGCTTGCACAGGCAGGCTGCGTGCATAGGGTCTGCGATGGCCCTCTTGGTAGTTGCAAGCTCCTGGTTTGTGCACCCTGAGATCCATTCCTGTATTCTTGTGTGCATATGTCCATCTGGATTTTTGCTTTGTCCAGGTCACAGTACCCTACTGGTTTCCAGAATATTCAAGAGTTCACTGTCTTGAGTGTGTTCTGTGCTGCACAAATGCATGAAAGGTAACGGGAGGATCCACAGATCCAGAGCAAGGTCAGAGTGGTTTTACGGCCCTTCAGCGGACATGTCAGAAAATTCTCCTGAATACATGTGAACAGGCAAACACATTGACATTTTATTAATGGAAGGGAATGTTAAAATGTCAGTGAAAATGTCATATTTGGGTTCCCGTCGTGACCACTTGAAGTAAATTCAGGGCCATTTAATGGAGTTTTATTCTGCTATTAAAGGCAAACACACTCACGCACAACTGTTTAAACTTTTAAGAAAATTCAGCACAAATGTTGCTCATTGATGCAGCAGGTAGGAAAGCAAGATAAGTGAGTGTGTAAAGGTGTGTGCTCGCTGCTTGTTTGGTGACTGCCTTTAAGGATAAAACAGAATAAAACAGGATAAAACAGAATGGGATTTGTTTCATTTAAATCCTTAAATGACACCTGGGTGTCTTGGAGAATGAAATATCTGGCACCAGGGTACCTGCTCTGGCAATGCTGTGAGCATCCTGCTCATGTCCTTTCCTCTGTGTGTTAATACGTGTAGGGAGTAACAGTTCTGGCACTGGGTGAAATGTTCATCCTTGGTTTACGGATGTATGCCAGAACTACGAATAACACAAGTTATGTGAATACCTGTCTACTTGCTATGCAAATACCTGTCAATTTAAGAAATTGTCCATGAACTTTGGACTAATTTGTTTTACAATGGACTTGCTTTACAAATTCAAGCTTGCTTTAGAAAGGTTCTTGCAGAGCCACTGGTGGCTAATTACTTTTCATCATTCTTAATCCATACTCTGTTTGAACAAGTAACTATGATATTATGGGATTGTAGTCCAGAAGAGTCCTGTACAACTTTTCAGATGAAATGTACGTGGTTTCACTTAACTCAGAGGAACTGACTCAGGAGATTAATGATGGGTAATGTTTCACCTCTCAACCAGTAGTTTGTTGTGGGGATTATGGTTATTACAAATGATCTTCTTTCCCTCTGTTCTGTCAAATGGCAGTGCTGCTGTATACCAGAGGTGATCCCTCTTGCTGGTGTACCCATGCAGCTTTTTCTTTCTTTTTTTTTTTTTTTTTTTTAAGCTTTATTTCCTCTAATTTATATCTACTCGTTGTTACCATTTAATGTGTGCTATTTGTTTGTAAGGATGGAACCTACTGTTGCTGTAGTCCAGACTATAGCTTTCCAGATGTATTTATGAAAACATTTTTAAAATCAGACTAATTCTTTGATAAGGCTGTCATGGAAAACTCTCAGTTCTTAGAATCCTTTAAATTTGTTTCACAAGGTCCATTATTTTGGATTAACAATATGTCTCTTCTGTCTTGTCTTTAAAAGCTACTTGCACGACTTGAGGGTAGAGGTTCTCTGAAGAATCTTGAGCCTTACCTGTTTGCTGAGGAAGGATCTCCTGTTCATGGTAAAAATGTGTCTTTATGCCATTTATGGAAAAATGTTCATGTAAAATTATTCTCACAGCAGTATGCCAGAGATAAGCATACAAGTAGATCTTTTTGCCCTGAATTCAGAATTTTAATTGTTGATGTAGTTTTATGCAAACTAGATAAAATGAAATAATGCGATCACCATTCCAAACATTATTAAATGGACTTTAAAATCTACTTAATGCATATCAAAGCACAAGTGTAGGTGAGTAAATACCAACCATGTTGGTCTGTTTCTAGTAGTTTTTCAGAAATTTGTTCTAGATTCTGTCGTTTAACCTCTTCATTTTTTCTTTCTTTTTTTTTTTAATCTGTGGTCTAAAAAAAACCACCCCAAAGTCATAACTGCAGAAATTTGCAAAGAACTTGAGGTTCAATAAATAGCAAAGCCTTCAGTGATATGGACTGGTTTAGATCAGTTAGGAAAAAGGGTATGAGCAAACAGTTTTTTTCAATAAAGCCAAGTCATCAAGCTATTCATTGGCCTGAAAAATTTCAATTATACTTAGGTGGCACTTTGGAAACATTATGAACATAGGTACTAATCAGCTGAACAAATGTGCAAAGATGTTGGGATTGAAATGGCTTATATAGACCTTTAGTGAACAAGTAAGAATTTCAAACTGGAGAGATCATGCTACCTCCTAATGACACCAGTACAACAACTTTAAGGTAGTTCTTCTAGCAAGAATTTCTAAGATCAAGACTTCATGCTTTAATGAAAGAAATTACTGAGCTAAACAGAAATTAGCAGAGTTAGTAATCTCTTGAGTATTCAGGAAGTCGGACGGGTTTTCTAGATCATGTGAAATTTTATGGATTTCAGAATGGAAGAGAGTGCTCCGATTACACAAATCTAAAAGGCATATAAATAGTGAACTGTAAGGATCATGCTGCAAGGTACTACAGTTGAATGTACATATGAATGAATGGATTTCATATGAAAAGTATGTGGCTGCAGTGGTTATCAACATACTTGTCTGCAATTTGAATTCCCACAAATTATAGAAGGTTCAGAAGAAACAGCAGAAAGCAATAAAAAGCATCAGGATAATTGGATGAGAGATGATGCTTAGTCTACATATGCAGTTCACTGTGAGACTACTCGTGTTTTATTTTGCAGCACTTGAGAATAAGTTAGGGGTTTAGAAATATCTGATTCCTGCCCCAGAAGATTTCAAATACAATATAACAAAGATAAAGGGCAGAGAAATACTGGTAAGCCAGTGCAAATGGAGCAGAGAAAATTATTTAAATACACTCTCAATTCTGAACTGCTGTGTTACCCACAAGAATTAAGAACCAGTAGTGAAACTGGTATATGCTTCACAAGGCTCCTGAATTCATAACAGGTTTTTTTTAAGATATGTACTTTTGTTTTTAAGAAATGCAGCAATAGAAAATGCTGGTCTTTCAGTATGGGTTTTTGGGTTTTATTAAATGAAATTTATACACAAGAAACAAATGTTTGAGACTAAACTGGCCATGTTCTGATAGACTGTAAGAAGCCTTCCTGAGGGTCAGTAATTGCCCTTGCTGTCACAGTCCACGGTGTTACATAACTCCATCATCAATTTGTCTGCTTTGATCTTAAAGCTATGTAGGTTGTTCATGTCTGTCCAAAGACTGTTCCAGAGCCTCACTTCTAAGATGGCTGTAAACCTTCTAAATTCATCACTGGTTTCTCTGTGCCAACACGGTCATTGAGTTTCTGAAGCACTTCTATTTTTCTTCTGCTTTTAACAAATGACATCAGTTATGCGTATTGGTCGTGCTTTTTGGCTGACATTAATGAAGCAGCCTAACATTAGAATAGATCTTCAGTTATATATACGTAAATGAACTTCACCTTTTATTACATTTTCGCTTTGTCTTCTAATACAACAGCCTTTATGTGAGTCCATGTGTTATTTTGATGTGTATTCTCATTATTCAGTCTTAACTCTGTGTTGAAGACCTACCTCTCCATTTGTCATGAACTTGACTTTTAGTAGGTCACTGTGGAATACTGTAATATATTGCCCCGGAAGTCCATATGGAACAGCTCTTAGTCTGAAATGCTGTGATTAAAGCAACGCAAAGACCTAAATTATTCTTCTTCCTGATGCTGTTTGAAATAAATAAACATATATATGAAGTTTCAATAAACTGTCCAAAGGTTACGTTGTAGTTAAGTGTTCTTAATATGTATGTCAGGAACAGCTAATACAGGTACTGCTGTGATATTCTAGTTACTGCTTTTAATTATGGTGGACTTGCATATTTAGGAACACATAAGCATATTAATTACATACCATTTAAGCTCTTCTGGAATGGAGCAAAAGTGACATGAGCTTTAAATAATCTTCCACTGCTGCCAGTCATATTTCTCCTGTGCCATTGGTATGAAGGTGTGGGTGTCAATATGAAGCTCTGATGTTCGGCAATAGTATGACACCCAGCATTCATTTGGAATAAATATTAGGCCTTTCTGCTTCACTTATACATGGTACAAATATTAGCGGTAGCTTCTGAACAGTATCGTAAATTACTAGTCCAGTGAGTTCAAGGTATCTGATGATGTGAAACCTGCAGAGTTACTGCTAGCCTGTTTGTAACTGCAGTGTCAGAAAATAAGTGTAACCAATGTTTGCTAGTGTAAATGCTTACAGACAAAACTTGAAAGCTCTTCTCCTTCAAAAGATTAACACTGAATTGATGACTAGGACTGAGCACAGTGTTTCAGTTAAAAATATATTAGTGTTACACGAATATTTACATTTATGCAACATTATCTAGTTCATCCTGCGTGCCACTGAATAGCAGTGGACTGTTGTACTCTTTAGTTTGCCCATAGTCTGCCAGCTCAAGCTACCATGAGACAAGCAGTGTGTTGGTTGACTGCTTAAAACGTACTTCTTGAATTTCAGTGCTGCTTTTCATATGAAATGATTCTGCTTACCCATCTTGATCTGTTAAATTTTTGCACTTAAGTCTTTATTAACCCAGTTACTTTGTTTTCTACACATTTTGCCAAGCTAGTGGAACATTCATTTATTGATACATTTAACATTGGGCGGTTCTAATAGGAAAATTTCCCGTTATCTTTCTTCCATGTTAAAGTGTCTGCTCCAGCTCTGCCTCTCAGACTGTTTTTACCCTGCGATAGTATTTTTACTAATCCTCCTTTCAAAGTTATTTTGACATTAATGATGATGCTAGTACTGACAACTTAAGTTTCTTCCGTGACCTATTATGAGGGTGTCAGAGGCTTCTTGCAAACATTGCTGGCCACAGTTCCTCCTCTGCTGTGTCATGGTTTGTCCTCTCTGATCCAGGAGGATGAATTTTCCTTCTTATCTTACTGTAACAGCCTGGTTGCTAATTTAATGATACCCTACATTTATAGATGTTGCTATAAATGGCTTCTGTCTTGCATCCGTTCTTCTTGTGGGCAGCCTTTTTGATAATCATGAAGGCACAGAAATCCCCAGTTCTCTTGGGGTTTTCTTACAGTCTAAACTGCTACTCTTTTCAGATGAACAAGTACTGTTGAAAAAGCTTTGAAAGGTGCTTAGCTGTCTTGCTGTTAAAGTTTATAAACCATGACCACAAAACCTCCTAAGAATGATTTTTCATTCAATTTAGAATTTTTGCTTAAATAAATCTTTTAGTTCTGCCAATAGAAGCTCATCCAATGCTATTCTGTAACACACGGGCATCCTGATATCCTGATATTGACTTCATCCATCTTCAAATGGATGAAGTCAAGCATTTATTTCACAGAATAACTCTTTTTAATCGTTGCCAAGCAGTAACTGGGATTTGCCCATTGCTGCTTCTGAGTGGCCACGTAGAGTTGATGTTTTCAGTGAAACAAGCCCTATTTTGCTGTAAAGGTAGGTGAAGTAATCTGTATTGCATATTGGCCTGATTCAGTTATTGGTCTGGATTTGGAAATGCCAGTCAGGGTGACAGAAATCCTGTGCAAAAGGCAGCAGCAGACAGAAACTACACTTTGTTCCTTAACAAGAGGTGGCTTACACTATTGTTCTAATATCTAAGTAGACAAAATATGAGGGAATGACCTACCCAGCCCATTTAGGAGGAGTTCTTCCAAGCTGGTATCTTATCCTAATAGGGTGCAGTTACGTCACTGGCACAGTCTGTGACAGCAGAGCAGCTGCTGGCTGCAAGTGGCAGAGTTGAATGAACATTGCGACCTCTAAACAGGAAGAGAAAAAGAAGATTTATGTCATACAAAGTGTAGTCATCTTTCTTCTCAAAAGTGGGGAGAGCCATTCAGAACAGATAAGGCTTTGGGAGGCAATCAAGCTTTTTAATGAATATCAAAGTATCAGAAATTCAAAAGAGTGGATTTACAGTTGTGGAGCAGCAGCAATTTCATTACAGAGGGGCAGGCAGTCTGAGTGTCACTGAAATGGATAGAATTGTCACGTCAGGTGTAAATTGCTTTCGGTGCTTGCAAAGAGTGAAGTAAGAGCTTAGTTTCTTCCCCACCACCCGCTGCTCCACATCCCAAGCTGCATCTTGACATTATACGCACTTATGAACAAGGACATCCTCTGGAAGTTGAGTAATGACTTGAAAAACCCTGTTAACTCAGGCAGGCACAAACATGTTTAAGTAAAGTTGCAATTAATTCTCTACTCTTGCATCCCCCTTATGAAAAGCTGTTATGCCATTTGCACTTGCCAAGACCATAAAAATCTCTCACCTTCCTGCAGTTACGGTCGTGTGATTCTCCTTACTTCATGCCTTTACACTTCTGCTTAAACCCCAAAATATCATAAATAAATAATCTATTCTCTAAATTCAAAGATTTATAAAGAATGACTAATAAATTAACTTTTTTTTAGAGTCTTCCTCTGATAAGAGACATCAGACGACTTTGGAAACGACTTTAGAGTATCTCTCATTCACGTCCAGCAAAAGAACTGGTTTCCTAGTGAAGCACAATGCATTTTTAAATTTAACATTTTAGATTTATGTTGTATGTATTTACTTGATCCCCATGGATCAGGCCATTATGCTGAGTCCATTTGTGAACAGACATCGTTTGCTTCAGACAGTAGAGTCATTGCCTGGAGTTGAAGGAACCTGTGAGTCCCCCTTGTAAAAAGAAGCAGTTTCATATTGTGATCACCACAGAAGAATATAAGAGCTAAATAAATAGACTGGCGTTCTCCTTACTGGTCATGGGTTCCTCTCGGTGTCTTGTGACGTGCAGATACTGAACCAGCATACAGCAGACATGAAATGCTGAAGACAGTCTGTGCTATAAAAATAGACGTGCCATGATTTGGACCTGTAATATGTCAACCTTTTTTGTTTTGCTTGTCCTCTACTTTTTTATTTATTCCTTAATTTTGTGCGTATAGTGTTAGTAGGTGGTTTCTTAGCCACTTTTGTGTAGCTGCTTTCTTTTTTTCAGCCTTCATCTACCTGTAATGATATAGATGAAATCCAGTTGCCAGCCTTTTACTGGTGTCTGTGTCCTAGATGCTATTGGCAGGGGTTCATTTCAACCTTTGTTCCCAGTTGCATTTCTTCACTTTAGAGGCCTGCCTCGAAAACTGAAGTTTCTCTTGGTAGATGCTAACCAGGATTTAAAAAAATTTATACATATGACTTTTCAAAATGTGTTTTCCGATTAATGGAATAGTGAGTATTGATTCAGAAAACTGACTCTGAGCAATACATGCTCTTGCCTGACAACTTGCTGCTTTTGTTTTTGAACAGGAGATGTCATTGAATTCCATGGTCCCGAAGGAACAGGAAAAACAGAAATGCTTTATCACCTAATAGCCCGCTGCATCATTCCAAAATCAGGAGGAGGACTGGAAGTAGAAGTCATGTTCATTGATACAGACTACCATTTTGATATGCTTCGTCTAGTTACCATTCTTGAGAACAGATTGGCACAAAGGACAGAAGATATGATAAAGCAATGCCTGGGAAGGCTTTTTCTTGTGAACTGCAGTAGTAGTACTCAGTTACTCCTCACTCTCTACTCTTTAGAAAACATGTTTTGCACTCACCCTTCTCTCTGCCTTTTGATTTTAGATAGCATATCTGCTTTCTATTGGATAGACAGAAGCAATGGAGGGGAGAGTGTTAACTTGCAGGAGATGAATCTGAAGAAATGTGCTAGCTTTCTTGAAAAGCTTGTGAGAGAGCATCACTTAGCCCTCTTTGCAACAACACAGACGCTTATGCAGAAATCTACAAGCTCTGCAGAAAGCTTTTTTCCTTTAAAACTTCAACATGAAACTGATGCAGACTATAGACCGTATCTTTGCAAATCATGGCAACAAATGGTAACCCACAGGGTATTTTTCTCTAGGCAATGTAATTCTGGCAACAACAAAGGTTTTACAGTCATTTCTTGCCACCTCAAAAGAAACCATGTAGTAAAACGTTCATTTAGTGTTGCAGAATGTGGAGTGCAGTTTTAACTTCAGTTTGTTTTTTAAATGTGTAGTGAATCCTGATGCTTAAGGCCTGATGAGGTCTAAGTAATTTTTAGTACCTTTTAAACTGGTTGGTTGTTCTGAGTGATTAAGAATTTTTGTCACCATTTTCTTAAAATTTAGTCAAAGAAATGGTAGAATTCTTGAATTACTGTAGATGTTCAGTCCAAACTAGTGAGGAACGTTGAAATTACTTGTTTGTGCTTAGTGCATTAAGAGATTAAATCAAAAAAATTCTAACCAAAGACATTTTAAATTTCTAGTATCCTTCAGTAATCTAACCAGTGTGGCCAAATGCACTGACTTCATTTCTGGGTCTCCCTGGTTTACAATCCTCTTCCAAGCTACAGAAAGAGGAGCCTTGTCCATGGGGGAGGCTGCAGAAAGGCAAGGGTTTGCTCTTCATAAACGGTGGGCTTGGTTTATTCCCAGTAGCCCAGGGCATATGAAATGCATTCATGACTTTGCCTGAAGAAGGGCTGTCATTTTCACAGCCTGTTAAATAGTTGTAATCTTGACTACGCTTCTCCAAGCTCACAGCCTCTCTGTTTACGTTAGCGTGTGCTTGGAGGAGCAAAGATTGCAGGTGTTTTGACCCTTGCAGACATCTGGGTTTGAAGAATCTATAGCTATTGCAGAAATGGAGACCTGATTTCCTTAACTGAAGGAAAACTGAAGACCCAGCTCTTGGGTACCTGTGAGTTTGTGCTGCATGCTGCAAAACAATTTAGTCTTTGGAAATAATCAAGTGTGGGTTATGGGTTGTTTTGGGTGTGGGGTGTTGTTTTTTGCTGGGATTTTCTTTTAGATATATGCACAGACATTTTTTTTTTCTTTGCCCTCCCTCATTATTCCTTCCCACTTCTTTCCCTTCCCCCATTCTCTCTAAGAAATCCAGGAATGCCATGCCTCTGGTCTTTACCAGTATGTATTTGCCACATGTAGAGCATTTGTGTGCAGGATTTGGCATGCAACATGTTGTAATTCTGGCAAGGAAGATTCAGAACTTATGGGAAATGCCCTACAGTTCTGGCAAAGAATACCATATTATTTTTTAACCTAGAGTGCTCTTTGAAAGCTTCAAAGTGCTTTACAAGAAAGAAAATTGCACACAGTACATTATTTAATACAAAAACTTACATTAGCTTACAAATTTAAATTACTCAAACAAGGGGAAAATATTTCTCACAGCAATATTCGTTCAGTCATGTTGCACAGCACGTTTTATAGTTTAGATTGAACAGATTATTAACAAAAATGCATATTAAGAAGTAGTATCTAGCACAGTATCTTTTTGAGGAAGATGCCTGAAAAACTATTGAGAGACACTTGCCTTTTAATTTCCCAACTTCTGAAGCCAGCTTTTCCAAGCCACATGTATATCTGGATTCCCAGTTGTGTACAGTTCAAAAGGCATACCCAGACTTCTGTATATAGAGCTAGAAGCGTGGATCTATACCAGGGGTCCTCAAACTTTTTAACCAGGGAGCCGGCGCGCGGATTAAGTGGCAGGCAGTCATCTGCGGCTGCTTGGTTTCCCCCCCCAACCCCCAGTGGGGGGGTGTGTGTGTGTCTGTAAATATCGGGGGGCCGGACTGAAGACCCTGGGGGGCCATATCCAGCCTGCAGGCCAGTAGTTTGAGGACCCTTGATCTATACTGTTGTTTGTAGACTTGGATACCTCTGTGATTTGGCTGGATTTTTGCAGAGACCATGAGTGTCCTACCTCAAAAAGCAGAGGGTGGGTAAAGTTCTTTCTTTCCCCTCTCATTTTAAACCTTCCATCTGATCACTTCTTCATGCTGTCAGTTCTTTCACTGTGACACATGAGCAAACGATGCCTTTTCAACATCTCCGCAGAGGTGATGATTTTATAGACTGTCATTTCATTTGTTCAAATTCATTTCTTCAAATTCACCATTATTTATTTTATTTCAGAACTTGCATAAGTACACAAATACATGAAAGATGTACAACTTAACCCCTCGGCTTAGACTGGACCCAAGTTAGATGGTTTAACATGAGTAGCCACTTACTTGGAATTATTATAAAAGGCACTCTTGAATTTTCTTTGTAAAAAGAAACCGGGAAGATTCAAGTAGAACTGCAGAACTTCTAAATATGAAAATTATAGGACTACATGATTTCTACTACAAAAAAAACAACAATCCCCTTTTCTACTGGAGAATACAGCTCCACTGAAGATTAACTGCTTCATAAAATCATACTTGCTAAGAAATATGTTTGAGAAAAAAACAATGGAAATGTTCCGGCATTCCTGTCTGGAAAAAAGCTTTTATATTATTCACAATGTAGTTTATATTTTGCATTGTACTATAAAAGAAATGCCTAAATTGAAATGAAGCCAAAGTTCTAATTGATCTAAAAGAGCACCTCGGGAAATTTTGAATTTTCCCAGTTTTATTTTTATTTTGAATGCAGACAGATTTTTTTAATTCTCTGGTAATTGTAATATTCATGCTCTGCACATTTGTTTTAGATGTGTAACAAGCCTAGCTTTCAGAGATGCTGAGCATCTGCATATCCCTGTAAATTTGCAGGAGGGATAGGCAGCATGCAATCTGGGACTGCACTGACCTTATCCTCTGCCAAAATTATGCTGTTTGGAAAAATGAACCTTTAGGATACAAGTCTTAAGAAAGATGCAGTGATAAAGAACCTGGGAAGCAGCAATTTTGTTTGTATCCTAATGAACCATGGGTATTAAAAATTATTTTTACCATTTTTTTAATGGAGAATTCTCTCCGTTGAAACTATGTAGAAACTGTAGTTAGTTGAGAATGCAGTTTGTCCTCAGGAATCAGGAACAGTATATTAAATGTAGCATTATCTTTAGTATGTACTATTAACTCCACATTCTCCTCTTTCACCTAGACCTAAGTTACCGCCCAGTCTCCAGCCCACTGTCTAACCTGGCACGACCTTGCTGCTGCAGCTCGCTTTCCCAGGGAGGAAGCGCGTTTTGGGTTAGTAGATCTGTGCTGCTGGAAATCAGCCCTGCAAACGTTAAGTGCCACCGCATATCATTAAGTAGGAGGATAGACTGCATATATTCCTGAACTCTAATTTATCCAGGTATTTCTTAGAAATGAAAATCCTTTCATGTCAGTGTCATTGTTCTTCAGCTCCATGTTGTATTATTAAGGCTTTTGTAGGCATAGGAACTTTTTACATTCCTTAGAATTTTTGTTTGTTGCTTCATATCCAGCATTGAATTAAAGCAGCAAGCTTGAAATAAAGAGGAACTAGTTCACCCTTTCTTCCCCATCCTTTTGATAATGAGGGTGCTTTTTAGCAAAACCAAATTAAGGTATTTTGCAGGTTTTATGTTTATTTTAAAATAAGCTGGTATTTCTATGGACACCTGGAAAGAAAATGTGATTTTTATATTCAGCAAAAAGTTCTTTGTATTCCTAGATGTTTCTATAGAGCAAATGAAATACAAATAACAGTTTGCTTGGTTTAACTTTGTACTTGCACATAAAAATTCAAGTTTCCTTTTTCTTACATAACTGATTCCAGCCACTTAATTTTCCATAGTGTTTGGAAATGGCAGAAGATAAAGGTTCTCATGTGGAAAACACACCTGCAGTTGTATTTTTACTGGAGACTAATGCGCAAAGGCAAAAGACAATACCATTTTGATGGCTGCTGGACATAAGGCTCGGACCATGTCCTGTAGAGGAACATGATATCTTAGTTATTTGCTGTGGCTGCTGTAATAATTGTCTCTTGAACCTCTTTATTCAGATATATTTTGGATAATGCAAATATCATACCAGGTGACATCATTTTGCAATCAGCAAGCCTCATGCCAAACTTAATACCCCTCATGAGAAAGCCTTGCCACGCCACCAAACTTCAGCTTGTGTAGGAAGTTGCAATGAATACCTGCGTAAAAGCTGCAGACATGTTTAATGTTTATAAGAACTCTACAGTAGCATAGGACCCATGCATTTTCTAAAGAAGGGGAATCACTGGAAGAGCTTGGAAGACTTTGGCAGTGCAAAAAACTTTCAGGCAGGGAAAGAAACATGAGTACAATACATCAGCATGATCTGCTGGATAGGAAACTCTGATGTCCCGCAACAGTCTCTGAAATGAAAGGTCTGGCCATCCCTGTGTGTGAAAGACGACAGCAGAATGCCATTGAGCTGTGAATAACGTGTAGTACAACAAAAAGGAGTCTTGAACTGTTAACTAGCATGTCTAGCATGGTAATGCTTTCAAATATGAAGTTGGCCATAGCTGACCTGCAGGTTCTTCCCACCAAGGGCTGAAACTGGTGATGGATTCCGCTATGTAGATGCTGTATAGCTTATTTATAATGAAGATACAAACCCCTGCTTCTCTGGACTCGGGAGGAATTAAATGTAAAAACAGACTTCCTTTTCTTACGGTTTTCTTTTTTCCCCTTCAGCTCTAGGCACCTTCCCAACAGTCAGCACACAGCTCCAAAAGCACTCTCACAGCTTTCTGTGTCAGGGCCATGCTTTACTGGAAGTGGATAGTTTTCTCCTTTGCCGAGAGTTTATGCATACATTCTTTATTACCAGCGCAGACTGGGATTACCCGAATATAGAAGATTGAACCCATGTGACACATCAGTGTAACTGGTAAATAGCTTTGGAGACTTCACTCTATTTGCAATCGGGAGTAATGTCACATTAGAGTAGATGATTTTGAAGAAACGTAGCAGTGACTTTCCTGGGGACAAGTTTGGCACTGCTTTCCCACACTGCCTTGCATCCTGTCCCAACCAACTGGTTGGTGTACCTGTGTGGGCCTCGGTGCTCAAGGAGAGCAGTGACAAGATGTCACTGCCTTGCCAAATGCTGGTGAGCAGCCATGTTCTGCATCTTGGCACTCGTACTGCAGGAGTTGGCACGATCACTATAGTTTTTAATTTAAACCATTTGCCAGGCTTCTTTCTCATACATCTGGCTGGGCCTGTGCTAAAGACCTCCTAGCCCTGGGGGGAGATAGGAAAGGGGAGGAGGACAGGATTTTTAGGCCATTGCAACAAAAAGAGGCCAAGCAAGGCCATGAGGTCCCCGGCAGTGGCACACAGACCTCTAGGCCTCGAAGGTGGCTTGGTGAAGGTTAAGGAACAGACTCTACATCTCCCTTACCAACTGTCCATATTGTGAAAGGCTGAAGAAATAGGATTTTTGACTTAGAATATCTGCATACTCTCATACTTTATCATACTGCTGAGAGAGAAGATCATGCTACATGGGAAGTGCTGTCTCTGAAGTGCATCTCAAAAGCTCTGTTCAGGCTTCATCACTGACAGTTCTGTCTCCAGCCCAGCATCCCCGTGGACTCCCAGCCTCTTCCTCTGCAGTATGAACAGCAGTGCTGCAGAGATCACTGAACATCATCACATTTGCCTGCTCATTTGAACATCATATGAGTGAGACCGTGCACGTTGGTGTATGGCACTGAGCAGTGTCATCTGGGGCAGGCTTGAGCTACGCTTTCCAACTGGACATCCAGTATGATGACACTGCTCTGAAAATGCAATAGCAAGTCCACACCCCTTGAACAGCCAGACCTCCAACTGCAAACCCACCCTCCGGACTCTGTCAGCACTCCAGTAGTACCATTGCTGAGCGCCCAGCTGACCCTCAGCCTCTTGTGCTGTGTGTTCACCTTGTTCATTGAAGAATCCTTTCTTACAGGTGTGCACGACTTCCAAGTATTACCCTACAGTCAGGTAACAAATCTATGCTCTATTTGGACCATGCAATTAATGGGTTTAGAAAAGTGGTGTGTGTTGGTGGAGATCTTGTCAAAGCAGGTTGGTTTCTGCTCAGTAAATTCTCAGAGTTAAAATTCCTTTAACTAATGTTTTAAAAGTTAAAATAAACAATTCTCAGTAAAACAGCAGAGTGTTTTTCAGATCTGGTAAAGAACGATTGCAGAACAAGGCACCACATGGTGCACCACAATTCACAAGACACCAGTAAGATTAGTCCCAGAGAGACCCACAACTTGCTATAAAACAGCATAAGCAGAACCAACCCCCCCACCCCCACCCATCTTCCCAGGGAATATAAAATGGGAAGTTTTAGGTGCAGAAATTACTCTAGTGTGTCCCCAACATTATAAGGTTAGGAAAACCTTCACACTTTTCCTAAACCCATTAATTGCATGGTTTTGCAATTGCATATGCCTTCAGTATTTTGGTTTGTGGGTAGGGCCGTGCTCTCCAATGGATGTATTTGCTGTAGCAGTGCAAGTGTGATGACCTCTCCTAACTGGACTTCAGCAGGTTCCCTCCACAGTTAACCTGAAGGCTGATCACCTGCTGCCCTGCTGGTGTGAAATGCAACGCAGTGGAGGAACAATTCAGCTTGTCCCGAGCACCTGAGACCACCCTGAAATGATGGAGCTTTCTTCTCCGCCAGGCTCAACGTGCGTGGAAGGGCAGCTGGGAGTCTCCGCGGTAGAAGAGCTATGCCACAGGAGGCTCTGGGGTATAAAACTGTGAGGAGTATTTTATAAAAACTGTCTAATGCAAAGCTGAATAATGAATAAGAGGTTATTAATTTCTCGTCCAGCAAGGCTGTCAACTCACACAGCCAAACCATCCAGACGCTGGGTGTTAGCTGCTGCCAAGACTGAGTAGGGAAGTGAGAGGGGAAGGGGTAGAGACAAGGGGAGGCCATTTGGGGAACTCCTCGAGGCTTTGCTTAAAGCATGGGGAAAAGGAAAGCCATAGGGTCATCAAAAGCTGGCAGGGCTCTGTTTTACTTAAGAAGCTGTAAAAAAAAATCCCACAGTGGCGAGGAATGGCTTAACTGGAAACAGCAAACAGACTCTGAAATGGTGGGAAGGTTGCAGGAGCAGCCCGTGGCCACCATGAAGAGGAAAACCTGGCTGGAGAGGACATACCACCAGAGCTGCTGTTCTGCTCCTCAGAACTCTTCTGAGCATGTCCTTGAGCATGGCCACTCAGAGTTTCTGTCACAGCTCCTTCCAGCTGGAGGTGGGACACAGTTCAACCCATTTTGGCAAGCGGGAAGCTGGTGGGAGGCCACCCTGTCCCTGCAGCTGCTGAGCAGTCTGGTCCCACGGTGGGGAGCTTTTGCTTACAAGGTCATCGCTGAACTTCCCCTCATCCTTTTTTTTTATGCTTTAACTTTGTGGTTCTGCAGTGAAGTTACTGTCACTGTTAGTACTTTGGTTATCATATATATGCATGGCACTTTTTCTGACAATAAAGTCACATTTCTGTGAAATTCTACAAGTGCTTGTATTTTCACCCATCAGAAAAAAAAATTATGTTATTAATAAAATCTATGAATACACTGAGCAAATGATACAGACCAGTTGCACAGGCAGTGGAGTTATGGAAGCCAGGCTGACTGGCCCATGCAGTTAAAGGAAAGAGCTCACCGCTTTTCAAATCCATGGAGGCTTCCAAAATACGACTATTCTGCAATCCCATTCACAACAAACCTTGCAGGCTGACGCGACACAACCCTTCCCACTGATTGATACGGCCGGCACAAGCACTCCGAGCACATCAAGGCTGAAGCCCCTGGCTGAAGAGAATTCCTGAAACACCCCTGTGTGGTGGTGCCTTTCTCCCCCTTCCCCGGGCCGCTCTACAACCTCAGGAGTTCCCATTAGGCCTCGGCATTTTGAGTAATGAGTTGGGCGATTCAGCAGCCCTTGATCGCACCAGCAGCTCTTGCACAGCTAAGGTGGGTAACGGCACTGGCTGTACCAGGAACTCCTGCTGACTGGTCAAAGTAGGGAACAAGAATGGAGACAATCTGTTATTCCCTGACAGCCCTGGAACATTCCTGCCCCGGATCGTAGCCCGAGTGGAACGGTACCATTGTTACAGGAATTTTGAAAAATTACCAGCTCTGGTTATGGCCAGGATGGAAATTTACACATGACTCAAGCCAGTCATCTCATAACCTTATGTATGAGCAGTGGTCCTAAGCGAGACCTTCCGAGGTTTCCTGGACAGCAGTGGGCTGCGCCCAGCATCTCCCTCGGAGTGGGACACACTCACAGCTCGTGAACTCCCCTAGTTTGTGATACTGGGGGACTGTTGTTGAAAGCTGGTGAGAGGGCCTGGGCCAGTACCCCTTCTCCTTCAGGCTTAACCCTTTGCCCACTGAGAAATGCCTTACTGAAGTCGAGGGGAACTTTTAACAGGTATACCTTTGTGCGTTAGTGTGTATCTCTGTAGATATCTTTTGTGCTTGTATGTGTATGTGTGTGAATTTATTTAGAGACCTCATAGTAAGTATAGTATATTACAATCCCAAATCCATAGTTGAACCACTTTTGTAATATAAGTAAATCCGATTGACTCACTCTGTAGAAGTTAAAAATAATCATAGATTAAGTGCTGCTAAAATCCTATGGTCAGCCTTAAGCTGTGAATAAACCTTAGACATCCTTTAGGTATAAACTGTTGTCCAGGTCTGAGACTAAGATTGGACCTAGCCATACCTAAGCTTTACTAAGAGTTTAGAAGGCACGGGGGTCTACTCAGCTGCCTGGTGTCTGCCAGAGAGTGCCCCTGATCCGCTGCTCGGCCACCCAAAGGCACTGCTGGCTACTAAATGCTCAGGAAAGGTTTCATCTCCCACCATGGCAGGGGAGTAAGTGAGACCCTGCTGGAGTCAGAAGGTAAATCCTAATGTCCCTGATGTTCACCATGCTCGCCACAGTAGCACACCAGCCTCTCTCGGGGGTGAAAACAGGACTCTGACATTTCTCAGGTCTTTGCTGGTTGCAGATCAGCTCATGCTGACGTCAGTAAGTCACCCCCATGACCGACCACCAGCAGCAGAGCTCAAAGGAGTGTCTCACCCAGAGGTGCCTGCTGGGAGGTGCCGCATGGCTCCTGGAGGGACGTTCCTGTGGCACAGGGACAGCAGGCTCATCTCCTCTCTAGAGCACAATGCTCCAGTGTGGTGGCAGTGACACCTAACCACCGTCCCAGAGTACAGAAACTACCAAGTAAACCCCTTTCTCTCATGTTGATCAAATTCTTTAGCTCTGTGTGTGGCTCTGCTCTGGCAGGATCTCCTGCCAGTGTTTTGCATTGAAGTCACTTTTGTTTTGTAAAGAAACTCAAGTGGTTTTGCTGCTCTGAATGAAGGACAGAAGTTTTATCTCCCAGTTTTGGTGACATTTTACCCAACCCTAGCAGTATTGGCCATGAACTGAATGTTAATGAGTCAGAGTAGCATAACAGAGTGTTGAGATTTCAAAACAGACTTTTCTTTCCGTGTTTGTTTGGGTTTTATTGCCACTAACTCCTATTTCTTCCAGGAAACAAAATTTCCCAATGTTTCCTTTTCTGGTAAGTCATATAGTGTGTGTGGTATCCTACCCACAGGAGATCTGAGAGCCAAAAGGCAAGAAAGGGACACAGGGGACATAGTCTCGGGGTTTATCCTCTGAACTGAAGCCATACTCCAGTCTGGGCTGCGCGTTACACAACAGTGTTGTTCCGCTCATGGATTGATCAAGGATACTATGGGCAATGGGAGAAGTGGGAGGGAGTACTAGAAGGCAGTGGCAGGTGGAGCTACAGAGAGCGAGGTATTTAAATGAACAGACTGGGTACAAAGAACAGAATCCTGCAGCCTCTGAAAGCCAGCAGTGTAACTTTGAACTGTTCCTTCTGAATTTGCACTTTCACATACACAGCACAGCTGAGTTAGGGCCTGAAGATGGAAACATGCAGACACAGAACAAGGAGGCTGATTTTCTAGATCTTTTGATCCTACAACCTGTTTTCTCCAGGGGCAAGGTATAGCTTTGAGGAAAATAAAGGTAACACGAGTGAAAATGCTTTCTGTTAGGATACGTAATCACCAAAAAGTAGTGTGAAAGTTCAAAATGTGCTGAGTTTCGGTGTTTAGAGTTGGTGATGGCTAATCTCTGCTCTGCAGGATTTCAGTGTTACTGTCGTCCTGCCGTTCATTTGAAGCCAGAAGCATTATTCTTGGGAAGCAGGTAGGTTTTCAGATTCACTTCCAAAAACCATTCAGTATAATTATGGGGTAGGATGTGCTAAAACAAAACCCATACTTTTAGTTGCCTCTGGGATTCTTGTGAACAACGGCAACACACAGACAGGACAGAAGGCATTTCATCTTGCAAAGCCATCACAATACGAAACAGAACATTCAAAGGGAATGGAGAAACCCTTTAGCTCCAGCATGCTTAATGAAAGCTGAATGCAGGATACATTTTCGTACACCGTGGTCCCCTGTCCCAGATGTCCTCCCTGTCTGAAACAGTGCCACAGCTCAGAGCAGAATCTGCCCTTGCAAAAAGAAGGCCACAATAAATCAGAACAAATACAAGTAGGCACTGGAGCTTCGTCTCATTTTGGACCTGCCTTGTGTCCCCACAGGTCTCCTCACTAGTTCATTGGCCTTGGTACTGAGAACAGATCCTCACAGTCCTGGGTAGGGTGACATCAGCTTGGAATACAGAAGAAAGGAGTGGTCAGAGCATAGTCTTGATTCAAAGAACCAACCCCCTTCAGCCCTATGAAACTGTATAAAAGCCTTAAGTACTTACTTCTAAATAAGAGGTTGCCTTTTTGTGGCCTTAGAGCTGACGGCCTTTTTCCAAGTATCCGTTTTTAATGCATGAAAGGAAGCATGGTAGATGGACAGTTGAGAACGCAGCTTGCCAAAGCTTCTGCCATGAAACAGCAAAGCTTGATGATGTTTTAAGATGATTTAGCGAACACAGGTCTAAAAGGCTGGAGTATAGTGCAGCTTTGCAAAAACAAGTGGCCTTCAGCCACCAAATGGACTCAGTGGTGCTGTAAGCTGGGTTCATGGTCATCTCCAACCACTAGCTCAAGTCACAATACTGTTTATTTGTGTAGCTAACATTCACAAACATAGGGCATGGTAACTCCGGAACAACCTGCAGATTGACATGCTAATGAGTACAGTGTAAACTAAACAATAAACTTACCAAGAAAAACAGGCTTGAAACAATATGAAGAAACAGACAATAAAAATAGAAACATTTCTATGTGAATATAATAAAAAAATAATTAAGAGGCTAATAACTAATAGAAGTCTTACTGGTCTGGAGAAGCTACTCGTTGAATGACAACTTGTTACTTATCACCAGACTATGAGTATCTTGCCCACAACAGACTGCTTAAGTAGTGTAGATCTTGTTCATTTTTATCAGTTCCCTTTGTCAGGCTCTAACGCTTGACTTTGCACAGAAGCCACCAACAGAAACGTGTTACCAAGTGTGCTGCTCTCTTGGCATGACTCAGGGCTGTCAGCGCAATGAAAGGATCTCAGCCGCACAACCCAAGTTAAAGTTGCCTCCTGCCAATCCGCCACATGCTAAATTCCAGTAAATTGCTTAATTAACGTAACAAATGCAAGCTGCACTCTAGTCTGCGCTCTAGGTAGCTGGAAACACCCTCTGTACATAAGCAACAATGCCTTGTCCTTTAACAATGTGGCCGAGATTTTATCTATTCCTAAGAGCTCCCCTGTGCACACCCCTTGTAAATTTTCCTATTTCATTGTACAGAAGGTATTCCTGTTTAATTATTTTGGTAGCTGCATTTATATTCCCTATTTCTAGAAAGGCTCATGCATACGTTTAATGCATGGATTGCTCCAGGGAAGTCAATGGGAAAATGTGTATCTGTAGTATCTGTAAGGGTGTTCATACATCTTTACGAAGTCAAACTAGACTTTGCATTTATACTTGATGCTTTTCTCCAGCTGTGTTTGCCAGAACATATACAACTGAACTAGATTTATTGAATCACAGAATGGTTTGGGTTGGAAGGGACCTCAAAGATCACCTAGTTCCCACCCCCCTGCCATGGGCAGGGACACCTCCCAGCAGCCCAGGGTGCCCCCAGCCCCGTCCAGCCTGGCCTTGGGCACTGCCAGGGATGGGGCACCCACAGCTGCTCTGGGCAGCCTGGGCCAGTGTCTCGCCACCCTCGCAGTAAATTTCTAATACTGGGCCATTATTCCTCCAACTGGAACCTTGAAGTGCACCATTGACTGTCTGTCATATATGAAGACATATATGGGTGTCTTCCTGTTTCCTACTTCTTTCCCAAAATACTCAGAACATGGGACATGAAGCAATCACTGGGGTGGCTAGGAACGCGCATGGACACATGACTGGAGAAGGACGGCGGGCTGTGCTGCCACTTGCTGTCCGCTCACATTGTGGTTCAGAGGCCCGTTGTGGTATGCACAGGCTCACTGCACAGAGGTGAGTGTCCTGTTAGCAGCTTGTGATGACTTGCACTCGCTTCCACCTTGTTCTGGATCAAAATCCATGATCTAAACATCTTGGCAGTCCCCTATACTCTTCATGCCCCAAGCACTTATAGCACTTTCCCATCAAACTCACCAGTCATCATGTCGATGGTTTAACACCACAGTAGTCTTTTTGGTATAAATGTTCCACTTAGAAAAAAAATGAACAAAATATAATAATCTGTGTCGTGGATAAAAAGTAGCTGTGCTTTTCCTATCCCAGTTTCATTTTCTCTACTGCCAGGATGGGCCAGTCTAAGACTTCATAGAGTAGAAAAGTACGCTCAGTAAAAAAGCATAACTGCTGCCTATGTACCATTAAACTATCAAGTAGAAACATTTTTTGCTTGGTGATCGCATTCCCTCCCACTCTCACACAAGCCAAAAGAAGTCTCTTGTGGTTACAGCCAGGGAATGGGAGACAAGCACTGGGCTGGTCTTGGCTTAGCTTGTTTTTTTGTTTGTGTTGGACACATGGTGACGCTCCCCTCATCAGATCCAAGGTCCTAAAAGCAATTTGTTTTCCTTTCAAAACAGAAAAGGCAGTGCTTTCTTACTAGCACACACACCGGGGAAGGCTGCTGTGCTGACAAAGCAGCTGTCTGTCCTTGTGCTTCAGCTTAGGTGCCGTAGGTCCCACGGCTCCCACCCAAATCTCAGATGCATCAGGAAAGTATAAACACAAACTTTCCAAACTTCTGCTCTCGAGCCAGCTGTATTGCCAGTTTAGCAATTACGACACCCTGTTCTCAGCCTCACTGGGCCCTATCAGAGCCACGTGGACACAGAGATGTGCTCACACAGCCCAACTTGCAAGACCGGTGCCTCAATTTGTCATGCTTGTATAATAAATTAATTTATTTTCTTTAACAAAGGTTAGTCAGCAAACTCTTACTCATGCGTTTCTCATGCAGTAAGTCACACTTCCCGGTAACATTCGTGTGAAAGCGGTTTCTGACTGTGGCCTTACCTTTGCCTGAGGAGAAGCAGCGAGATGAGGTTGGTTTTCCTGAGTTATCGATACCCTTGTGACTCCTCGCAACCGATAAAGACGTCATTCTTCTACCCGCAGTGAAGAGCTATGGGACACGTGGTCTACGCTGTGTCCCATACACCACAGTGTGGGAGAGGGATGCTGTCTTCCAAGCAGTTGGCCTGACAGAGCTGTGTTTCACTTGCAGCCCCCCTGCCAGCCCCTGCTCCGTGTCTCGGGGGTGTACAAGAGGCTTGTTGTGCCAGCGCAGTCCGGGATGCTTTCCCACGGAGCCACAGGAGATCTCACCTGTCCTGAGCAAACAGGTTGCTGTGGTAAGCAGCAGAGGTCTATCAGCGATGGCATCTCTCAGCCTGCCCTGGTGGGGCTGCCTGGGAAGGCCATTGCTGGTGATCAGCATCAGCAAAGGCACCACTGCAGCTCCCTGTAGCCCCCCTGGCCCCGCTTGGACTCCCACGCTCAGGAGACAGAGCTGCATGGTCCGGACCGGCGCTGGGAGCAAGAGGATGGCAGCAGAGGTCCCCTTGGCACTGCTTCTCCCAAGCTCCGACTGACGGACTCTAAAATCTCGGCCTCGTCCAGCTGTGGGAGGACTTTCAGCTGTGGAATACTTTCTCAGAGGAAGTGTCTACCCCTGAATTCATGTCTCTAAGAACTAATTATTGGGTGAACTGTATAAACAGTTCCTGGAGTGCCTCTTTAGTACTCAGCTTTTGGGCTCAAAACAGACCGAGCAGGCAAGAAGATTTTTCAAAGGACAGTCTGTCTGGGCAAGGGATGATGTAGGTGACTTCGTGGTTTTCTCTCTCACAGCCTAAAAAGACAGAAAGGCCCACAGTGGTCATTTGGGGTGAAAATTTATAGCTTGTTAATTAAAAAAAAAAAAAAAAAAAAAGGCCATTTCTAGGCCAGATCATAGATTCTAGGCTGCCATCCAATGTCAGGAAATGTTCCCCTCCCAGCAGGAGATCCAGGCTAAAAGGTTATTTTATACTTTCTGGTTGATTTTGTATCTGGAATAACTGCCTTAAATGATTGATTTTGGCCTGAGAAACTGTTTGCTTACCTGGCACCTGAACTTCAGTGATAAACTTTAATGTCCTCCTCTGAGTATTCCCACAGCACACAAAGGAGACTTCGTGCAGTCCCACTAGCTATAAATCCAACCTTTTTTTTTAAAAAAAAATAATCAAAATCAGATGTTGCTCATTATCTCTTCCAACTCCTATCTATCCGTCAACATCCAAAAGTTTTAAAAGCCCTGCTTAAGCATGTCTCCACTCCATTGATGGAATATCCTTTAATATTTTATAGCTCTGACTTGCACTTCTAAAAGTACTAATTAATCTCACTAGATAAAAACTGGCACAAAATGGCACAAGTGAGAATAGCTCCATCCTTCCTCGCAGCAATCGTGTGCCAGTTCATCTTGGAGCATGTAATGATTTACTGTAATAGTTTTAGGCCCGTAATGGGGCCAATAACTGGCATCTGGAAGCTGTGAGGCTCTTTCCCAATGGATGCCATTCACATATCGTTATTTAATTAATTAACAGCTCCACTAGCATAAGCCAGTAAAAGGTCCATTAAAGTTTTTTTTTTTTTTTCAAATATCTTCCAAAGTAAGAACATATGCTGCACACTGCTTTTCCCTTGGAGAGTGCTTAACGTTGCAACCTGTTTATCTTATGACTGATTTTCAAATTCCACCTTAACCAGCTGCTTTTTGCTCAACTTTAGGATTCAGCAGAGAGCGAACTGCCGAGCGCTCAGCAGGAGCAGCAGAATAACATTCTACCTGCATGTGCTCATTCCCGCGCGAGGTGCCAAACCCCTGCAACGGCTGCCTGGCTGCCTCCGCGCTCTTCCCAGACGTTACACGTGATGCACTTTCACTTGCCTGTTTCTCTACTGCTGCTGCTAGAAAAAAAAAAATTAAAAAAAAAATCAAGGTGTGGAGTTCACTAGGAATAAGCAAAGTATCAGTGGGAAGACAAGCCCCACCAGACATTGGAGGGAGTTGGTAAAGTTTGTAAAAAGCATTTGAGAGCCCAGTCCCTAGTGAAACATGGAAAAGCTATCAGGGGCCGTACAGCCAGCAAAGATGGGTTTGGTCTGGTTACAGCGCCAAAGGATTTTGCTTCCCAAACGATGAGGATTCCTATTCCTGGGGTGCAATTAAATGCAAACCATGGGTGCTGGTCTGCAGCAGGGTGAAGGGCTTGCCCGTAAGCCTCCGTCCTACCGCAAGGAGCTGAAGCAGGAGAGAAGAGCAGCTTCCTTTGCCACTGTTCCGGCACCGGCACGTGCAGCTCCAGCTTGGTGCCACGCAGCAGGCATTACCTAAGGAGCTGCCTCGTAAGGACACAGTAGACATGAAATCGGAGAACCTCTGACAGGACAGGAATGTCATTTAACAATAACTGTCTGAAGTAAGCACTGCTAACATGGCATGGCGCAGTGTTAGCGCCGCGGTACTGGGTCGTGATATATAGGACATGTCAAAAGTTACATAACCCTTGATGCAGAATCCTTTTCTCTTCTCCGGCTGTAATGCGCTGTGTTGTTCCTCTTCCTGCTGTCCCTCCCACCAGCCCACAGCACAGCCTTCTGCCTGCAAGGCTTTGACTGTGGTGTGCTGCGAGGCTTTGGAAAAACACCAGTGCCCTGGAGCAGCCATCATCTAAAGCCTCTCAGCCGGTGCCTCATCCCTGTGATCTACTGTGGATCGTCCAAGGGCTGTCAGAAACCCAGGGGAGGGCCAGCAAGAGCTTGGTTTGATGCCCTTTGTGAGAGAGATGTCAGGTTTGCTTTGCCTCGATGCCACGTATGGATGGGTGAAGAGGCATCTTTTTAACTCGGATGTTTCACGCTCCTGCCTAGGTAGAGCCTCAGGCCTGACAAGCTTGAAAAGTTCAGCACCCAGCTCACTTCCAAGTCCATCTGGGCCTCTGAAATTGCTCTTCAGCATAAACACCCTAAAGCAACCAGTCTGTCAGGGCTCCTGGGTCGTGGCAAGACCTCAATGGTCAAGTCTTCCTCCTTACAAAAAGCAACGGTAATCGCCGCTGCCTTGCAGACGGAGCAGAGACTGTAGAGGAGGTGGTTCCCACTTTTGGGCAGTTGCTTAATGGTAAAACCACTCTCCAGTATGGGGACTGCGTTCCTGCTCCTGTAGGAGGATGTTCAAACACACATCTCCCGCCTTCCTCAGCAACACCACAGCCCCTGTGATAATGCACTGTCCTGCGCAGGAGGGAGGAGGAAGGGTCTGCGTTCACTGCTGGTTGTGTCTGTATGACCTGCAATCTGCACAAACTCGATCAGAAGTCCCTGAAGCAGAGGCCAGAGCTCAGGCTCTCGCCTCCCAGGAGAGTGCCGAAACCAACAGGCCGTGTCAGGCCATCTCAGCTAACTTCACCTATCAAGTAGCTAGGTACCTAGATGTCTCACACAGGCAGCAGAGAGACAGGCATTTCCTGTCCTGAAAGGAGACAAATATCTCTGTTGAGTTCCTTTTCCTCTCCACTGACTGTACGTGGAGCCTGGGGTGACTAATACAGTCTTTGAAGTCCAGTTGTTCAATATCTAAATCAGGGAAGATGCATTCCCCCTCTCCTCCCTCCACCCTTTTTCTGTCTTCTCTTTCTATCCCATAAATCTGTCACGTTGCAGCAGCTCTAACAGGAAGACCTGGAAGCACACGGTTATCCTAATCCCCTGCAGAACAATCAAGAGTTAAGGGCTAGAAGGCTCACCATGGAGCTGTGGGCTCGAATCATTGAATCATCGCCAGAAGTTCTCCTGTGACCCAGCAACCCCTCAGCAGAGGAGATTCATGAGATATGGTTTCCTCTCCCAGATCACTCTAATAGACAAGACTGACCCCTTCTTGGTTCTTTGCAACAGATGCTGTAGACACCTATCTTCTGCAAAGAACTGTGAAAAAATTATTTATTAATATGGTAATTAATACCCTGTGGGTGCTCTGTGCTTTTGTGGAAAGCAAAGCAACTATAAACCCAGTTTAACTGGCTGTTTTGTTTTGCTGATTTGTGCTGCTCCAATACTCTAACGAATATACTCTTTAAATGGGATTAAGGCTTAATATTATTCATCTTCAAAATACTATAAGTATCCCACAGTAGCCTTGACTTCAGGTTTCTTGATTAGTGTTCATTTACAGATAAATTATCTCAAGGCAGAATGAAGGTTAAGCACATATATCGGCAATATAAAGTAAAACACCTCTAAAGGATTTTGCAACTAAACTAAAATAAAGCAGCAGAAAATTCAAAGTCCTCATACCTAAAGTTAAAATACTTAAAATCCAAAGCAATGAAGATTATTAGAAAGTGCAAATATATTCCCTGGTAGAGTTTATTTCATGAGAAAACCCCATATTCTACCGTAAGTCTCAAGAAAAAACATTTAACCAGCTACAGCCATAGATTTTGACATCTGCGAAGTCACAGGCAAGTCCAATGAGCCCGTGTGGGACCTTTGTGTGCTGACTCCACATCCAGCCTTCAGACCAGCCTGCCATCTCGTTCCTAAGTTTGCAAACACTTCAGACTGAGCTTCTGAAAATATTACGAGCTTCTTTGATTCTCTGCTGTGGAAGAAAACCCAATTCACAGCCTGAGAACTCGCTGGGATGGAAACACGATGGTGTGATTTTCTGTTTCCAGTAGTGCTGCTGGAGGAGCAGCGAGTATCGTTAAAACCATACAACAGAACTTTCACTGGACATATGCTGTATAATGTAAAAACACTCAAAGGATTAACAGCAATCAGGGGATATATCTCTAGCTGTGCACACACAGCAAATCTACAAAGAAGGGATTAGAGATACAGGATACGAACCTGCAAGGAAAAAAATACAGTGGAGCCAGAAATGAAATCATAAGAGAAAGGTTATTCCTGTATTTGTAAAATTTTATACGTGTCTTGTGTTACACGGTGACTTACTCATATTGCAGCAACATGTAGAGATCCCACAATACACGGTCAGTCGCAAGATGCTGGGTTTTGTACACGCTGATCATGAAAAGAGGAGTATATGCCCTGAAGCTTGCAGCCCAAGAGCTATTTCTGGCGAGTGCATCCACATGCTTGTACTGTCAGCGTGTGGAACTCCAGTCCCAGGTGTTAGCCCAAACCAGTTATTTAAACAAGAAACATCTTCATTCCTTCGATGCTCGTTATTAAAATAAAACATCCTTATTATGAATTTCAAACAAGACCCATGCAACCCCTCGCTAGCTTTACTTCATCACGCTCTTACCTAGAAAGTTTTCCCTGTGTCAAACCTACATTTTAACTGCAAATGAAGCTGGTTCCTTCTTTCCCTATCCCCCCGTGGCCATGGGGAAAGATTTATCACTCTCCTCCTTACAATAAACTTTAACATATTGCAAGATTTTTATCATGTCTCTTCCTCAGACCCTGCTGTTCCCAGACTAAACAAACAATCCTTTCAACATTTCCTCCTAGGTTGCTCCTTCTATGCCTCTAATATTACTAGTGTCTCTCTCTTGGACTTTCTCCAGTTTGTCTACATTTTCCTTACAGTGCAGTGCCCCAAACTGGACACCGTACTCCAGCTGAGGCCTTACCGGTGCCAAGTGGAGTAGAATAATTATCTCCTATGTCTTAGGTTGCAGTCACACATCCTGTTCTGCCTGCAGCTGAGCTGGGTGAAAAGAAATAAACTTTTCACCCACTCCAGCTGCTTATCACCACCCCTCAGCTGCAGGCTCTCCCCCTTCCAGGTCAACCAGCACAACCGCCGTATAATCGCTCCCGAACACCATCTGGGTACACGAGCCAGGTTAGAGTCAGCAGTTCAAATAACAGGGCTTTTCTGATCGCCGGTTCAACGGAGGCAGGCAGGGGAGAGGTATAAGCAGGTGTGAGGAAGCTGGAAGCTGAGGTGGGAGGAGTTGATGAGCGACAGGATAACGGACAACGGCTTTCCCTGCTGGAGTAACTGTGGCCAGGAAAGGGTATCTGCTGTGGTGCTTACAACCAGCCTTCCGTCCGCTCTGCACCCCCGGCACTGATGCTGCTGCCCAGCCGGGAGGGCTTCTTTCTCCATTTCTCCCCCCAAAGTGCGCTAGTTCGCATTTAATCATCAGGCTGATTTCATAACATTTCCCCCCATTATCAATGCCACTCCGAATTCAGATTTTGTTGCCCTGAGTAAGACCACCCCAAACAGAGGGATCCTGTAAGCGCCTTCACTGTTCTCACAGCCAAGGTGGTTACGAGAAGGATGACGAGAACAGTGAGGTCGGGCTGAGATGCCGTACTGGCGCGACAGCGATACCTGCACAGCCACCGCCTGTGGGTTCTTGTCCACTGCTGCAGCCACTGTACAGCGAGTGACAGTGTTGTGCCTGCCCACAGCACCGCACAGAACAGGGTCACAAGGCTTACCAGTGTCACAGTACAAATTCCTATCGCTTCCCTCCGCTTGCTCTGCCTACAGAGAACACCTAGCAGGACAACCTGCGGGCTTCTGACGCTGGTAGGAGAATTACGACAGAACAACTTGGGAACACCGTACGGCATTTCCTCCTGGGGATGAGCATTCTTTTTCTTAATCTGTGGCTTCTGCAAAGAGATGATGGAGGCCTGATTTGGCTGCTGATCAGTCCTGCAAATTCTCTGCTCCCCTGCAGAACAGAGAGTTTCGTGCTCTGAGGAATGAAGACTTGAGAAAACAACAGTGCTAAGGTACTCTTCTCACAGAACAGCACAAGATGAGGACTAAGGGCATTTCTATACCAACCTGGACCACCAGACACGGCGAGGCCATTCAGGGAAGTGACCCTGAGAGACCCCCTCCCACAGCTGACATTTCCATCTGCTGTTTAGACAGTTGTACTCGTTCTGATTTATTGCCTTCAGCTCTGGGTATACCCGCACCCTACCCCTTGCTTCTCTGGGCCTCCTTTCCCCATCCATCCTCATTTCCTATTTTCCCCCACCTTGTCTACTTTCCATCTCCTCACATTGAAACTTCCCTCCCACAGCTTCCTTCTTGTTTTCTCATGCTCCCCTCTGCCACCTCGCCATTCTCCTCTTGGCACCACCGCAGCCCCTATTAGCCGCGTGCATGCACTGCGCTGCCCGGGCACAGCTGGGCTGACTCTGTTCACGCCGCAAACCCTGTCTATTTTCTCAGGCTCTTTGGAAGTAGAGGGTTAGGTAGTGCGAGCTGATGGCAGGATGAAGTAATAGGAGGAGAGATGAGGTGAAGTTCTTGTTCTGTCTTGAACACAGACTGCCAATCACGCTATAATAGATGGTGGTTCTAGGCAGGGAACAGCTTTTCAGCCCACCAAAATTAAGACCATTAAATGGAATTTCCTCTATGGGCTAATCAGGATTTGAACCCATTTCTCTGGAGATAAAAGGCACAGCTCAATCTCCTGATTTGCGAGGTCATCTGGAATACAAATCAACTTTCATGTATTCATTTGAAATGTTTTTATGTAAGGGATTTTTTTTTTTTAAATCTGCTTGTTAGTGCCTTGTGCCTAAACTGGAGCTGTGAAGTGACTTTTTCTCACTAGAGGCTAAATAAAGTACTGTACTGTTTTTATAAATGTCCTAAGCTTTGCCAGAAGGCTGGCAATGAAAGAGGCTGGCAGGAGACAGGCACCGTCTCTGTTCTGTATCACGGAAGTGAGCCCAAGGATGCTGGCCAGTGCCTCCCATCCCAGGGAATGTGACCAATTAACGCGCAGATGATGTCAGTGGATGGCAAAAGCACTTCCCTCGCAGCTCTCCCTGCTCTGCCAGCTCCAACCTCCAGTGTATTTTCCTCAGTCTGGTCCATGTACTGTAATAACTAAGTCAACTGGAAAAAATATTGAAGAAAAGACTGAGGAAAAACAGAGTGTAGGGGCAGCTGGAGCCAGCAAAGAAGGCACACTGAGAGCTATAAAGAAGCTTTGTGCAGCAGCTTTTCTCAACTTCAGGATATTTGGTTCCACAGGAGTTGGAGAAGATGGGTAATAAGCTGGCCTTTATTTTAAGGGATATCCCTTGTAGTCTCAGCTGCATAAAGATCAGTCTTCGGGTGTGTGGAAACAGTACTAACAGTATCTCTCTTTCAGTACCTCCTGCTGCTCACTCCATTGAATGGCCTGGGTCCAGCTAGAGAGGAAAAAAGCCTTCCATCCCCAAACAGTCATCAGTCTGAAGGAAAAGAGGTGATGAAAAGAGGCTGCGAGTGATGAAGTGAAGTAATTATTTATAGAAAGATACATGACCACAGCACTCAGGTGCCTGCTCAGGAACAGGGCCCAGTACTGCTAATCCTGCATGTGAGGAGTGTGTTCCTGCGCGCCCCTGCCCCAGAGCACGCAGCGCGTACCCCGGTGCAGGCGAGGCGAGCACGTCCCTCGGCTCCGCGCAGGGTTGGGGAGCACCTGCCTGCGGCGGGGTGAGGCTGCTCCGAGACCAAGCTGGGAAGGGGGGTCAGCGAGGGATGCGGCCAGGCTCAGGCATGGCTGCAGCATCACCAGGGCAAGGACCTGGGGCAAGGGCTGGAGCAAAGGCAGCTCCAGAGCGAAGGGGTCAACTCCTGATGGGGCTTCTCCCAGCTCATCTCACACAGCCCCTCTCCCAGCAACCCGCTCCCAGGTTGCAGTCACACCGCATCCCAGCCGGCCCGGAGCACCGGCAGCCAGACCCTGGGAGGGAGGACGAGGTGCTGCAGAGGCTGTTGGTGCACCCAGGGTCCGGAGGTACCTGTGTAACTACTTAGAGAATTGGCCTACAGAGGTGACTACTTCGTACAAACTACGAGTTGAGACATCCAAATGGCTATGTGCAATTCAGGAGTACCTACGCATTTGCAAATCAGTTTTGTATTATTGTGGATCAATACATGCAGTGCTGATTATGCACACCTATAAATTCAAATTGGCTTTGTGTTATTGTGAATCAGTACATGTAGTGCTGATTATGCATATATACACATTCCAACGGGTTTTCTATTATTGTGAATCAATAAATATATTGCTGATTGCATCTATCCGAGTTTTTACGTTTTATAGCTGATGGGGGAAGAGCCAAGCTTTGAGGATGGATGGGAAGAAGAAACAGTCTTACAGGCATTGAGCAGAATGTCCCAGGGACCAATGTGTTAAACTGATCAAAAAACAAGTTTAAAATTTTACTTGGAAAGAAATTAAAAATAAAATTGCCTCGAATGTATCACAAGGGAAGGCCGCTCAAAGTGTTCTGTTGTGCTAGGCAAGCCAGCAAATGTTCACACTTGCTTTTAACCACAGTCACCTGCACACAGTTAGCGAACATTTTTCTACCCTCATCATTTTGCTCCCAAGCCCATGCTTTTCTGTTCTACCTCCACTACAAAACTGGCTTCAAATCATGTCTCAAGTCTGATGTGACAGAGATGAAGAGCAAAGAGATGCCAGATTGCTGGCGGGGGCTCTGGCTGACTGGGACATCGCTGGTAGCTGGAATGTGCTAAGACTAAGGGAGAGCAAAGGAGCCCAAGTTTTTCAGATGAAATTGGAAGGTTCCAGGGGACTTATCTCTGCCTTGTGAAATGCTCTGCAGATCTTCCAACTGGTAAAATGTAAAGTGACGCTAAGTGAAATAAGCTACTTTATAATTCAGCTGTAAGTATCTTCAAGAACCACATGACCAAAGTATAAATTGTTTAATACAATAAAAGTTCTTCTTGTTCTAGAAGAGTTTGCTTTTTAATGGCTACTTCGGATGTTCAGTTAAATGTATTGTGACCAATGTAATTATCATTTGCCTGTATCTCAAAATTGCCTAATCAAGCACTAGCGGGCTGAATAGTTAATATGCACAAATACAGTGTTTCTTGTGGATTTCATTTCTTCTTCTACTTCCACTCACCAGAAATGCAAAAAATATGGAGACAAGGGCTAGACATAAGAGTATAATAATTAACATAATTAAAACATAGCCTGGAATAAAGACAGGCTCAAAAATCAAAAGTAAGGTTAGGCATAACTTTACTGCAGGAGGACAGGAGAGCATATCAAGTAGGAAAAAAAATGGAAAACAAGGAGAACTAACTACTTTTAGAATGGGAGTTTGCTCATGTAATGAAAGGCATTACATCGTGTTTATCTGCAGTAGTAAAGGACTGAACTCAGTGGCCTCAGATGTCCCTTCCAGCTTCTTGGGCACAGAGATATCATTTCACTGAGCACAAAAGAAACACCTGACCCTGCTTCCTTCTGCCACTGAACCAAACAATGCAGGCTGTCTATGGGCAGAAGCAATTTAGGTACTGACCGCTTTTTCATAAAGGTACTCAGAGTATTATTCCTGTTCCTTAACCTCTGGATTTAGGCAGAATTTAGCACCTTAGTTCCAGAGGTGCCAAAGAGAGCGCTGCCTAACCACCATCACTGCCTAATCCCTGAGGGGCCCTTGCTCAGCTTGCGAGCCTGCTTGGTCTCCCACCTAAGCTTTTCTGCAACCCAAATTTAGGCCAAATCCTACAAATCACTTGGAAGGAAGATCACTGGAAGGGCATACTCAGACGACACCGACAAATGTGAACAGAAATACAGTCACGAAGGTGAAATCTCTCCCCATCTTTTTCATCGCAATTTGGACACGTGCTCAGAAAGCAGGACAAGTGCACTGTAGGCTCTGCTCAGCCCAGTGCCACTGGTTGTTCCTCAAAAAAAAAGCTGTTTGGCACCCCGCTGGAAGGGTTCCCCCAGGGCCAAGGGTCTGAAGGGCAGCAGTTCCCGTGGGCAGCCCTGAGGCAAGGAGCTCCTGGGGAGCTCTGGGGAGGGGAAGGGAGGGCAGTGAATGCAAACACAGTGTTTAGCACTGGCTACATCCCACCACCACCTCATCCACCTAGGAAAGCAGGTTGGCTTTTTGACTCACTCTCGGCACACAAAGCCTAGATGTCTCACCTAGGTGACCCGGCTTGACCTGCTGGAGTTGTCATGTAATTTCAGCTGTTGCCATGACTAATGGGGATCTAAATTAGGTGGGCTTTTTTCCCCGAGCTCAGTTCCTTAACCCAGCTTCCCTGGTATAAGGTGACTTACAATTAGAAGCACTGTGACTAACTGGATAATAATAAGTTTCAGGTTGTGCCGCACAGATTCTACAAGTATTTCAAAATGCCACTGAGCTTTACAGTACATTGCTTTTCCCTGCAGATTGAAGGAACAGCATCCCCCAGCCCTATTGTACCAGGTATGTCTGTCAGCAGTGTTAATTCACCATAAACATTGTTTCCCCCTTTGTGGATGCTGTCTCCATCTCTCCTTTAGGATGCAACAATCACACTGTGTTGCCTATTCCTCGGAATAGCTGGTATTCAGCAGAATACAATATCCCTTCTTTGCTATGTTGTATTGCTACTTTTGTATTGCCATTTTGGGAAGCAACGGGTGTATGGGCTGCCTGCAGACACTCAGCAAGAGCTGTTGTTCCTGCTGAGCTCCTGCGGGCAATATGGAACAAGCTCCAGAGCCTCTCTCCCTCTTGCAGAGGCAAGATCCAGCCCAACAGCTCCTGCCGTGCGCGTGGCTGCACCCCAGTGTCCCCCCGACTTCCAAGCGCTCCGGCTGCTAACGCAAGGTGGATTCGGAGGTGCCCATTTAGGTTTTCTCCTGTTTCTTTTTCCACCCTGATTTTTAACTCTGTCAGCAGAGGCAGGTGCAGACAGATGTGAGCTCACCCTGCCCGTACTCCACGCCAGCCAGGACTTGTGCCAGCCCCTGTCTGGGAGCCGCAGAGCTGTATTAGCGTGGCTCAGTGCCCAAGCTAATACGCCTGCTGAGAAGGCATGGGCAGAAGTTTGTGTCTGTCTGCACAGAGCCTAGCCAGGTCTGCCCTGGAAAGCTGAGGACCAGCTACCTCTCTTGAGTAACAGACCAATTTTTCTTAAATATGGATACAACGTGAAAGCAAAGGGCCGATATTTTCAGGAAGGGCCTCTTATCTTTCTTTGAAACTGCCACGGATCAATCCAGCAGAGACCCTAGGAAGGGTACAGTAAAAGCCAAGATGCTGGGGAGCTGGCTGCCTCCTCGCCTCTGCTCTGGCCCTCCCAGTCCAGATTGCCTGTGTTTACCTCCCCTTCCTTGAGGGAAATGGAGCATAAGGTGCACTTTCCTAATGTAATTTTGGCCAGCAGCTATTGCTTGAAAGCTTTGTGGTGGTCTGACATTAAAAAATTATAAATCTGTTAAAAAAGGTAACACTTTTCTAGAACACAGTCACACATTATATCCTATTTTGATAGAAAGAGAACTGTACCGGCATCCTTCAGCCCATATGTAGGGATGTCAAAGAAAAAGAATAATTTTCAAAAGAAATTCCTGGCTGCTATTAAAAAGTTTACTATGTGATCCTTTGTATATCAATATGGTGACTCAAGGCTGTTTCTGTTGCAATATATAAATGCATTCAGTGCTTCTTTCTGTAATAGCTACTCGGCATACCATGCTAAGGCATAACTTCCATACCATGCTAAGTCATAACTTCCAATGTTTGTGACCAGGTGGAGATGTCCAGCAAACAAGTCCAGTGCCAATGTGCCCAGTTTTCTCAGAAAGACAGGGAGATTTAGGAAGGGAAGTAGTTCTTAATTTGGGCTACCTTCAGATAAAAAGTTTCTGACTGAATTTCTATTTGGAAATCAAAGGTCAGCAGCCAACTCTACTTCACTATTCTAAAACTCCCAGGAGCTTCACACCCAAACCTGAACTCTCTTTTTTTTTTTATTCCCTTTGTCTCTAACCATTATAATCCAATAGCAGCATTTGGTGGAATGGGAATGACAGATAATTCTCATAAATTAAATTGAGTTCATGAAGAAGACCTTAGAATTATTTCGAAAAGCAGTGTGTTATCCTGAGATCTGCTCATGTCTGATAGATATTCAAAGTTTCAGTGATGTTTTGTTAATTGGAGGAGCTTTTTCTATTACAATCTGTCTCCAAACAAGCCTGTAGAGAAGTTAATATGAAAAAAAAGAAATAACTGAAATCTTCATGTCCTTGAAAAAAATCAAGAGTAGAAATTGCAGTTGCTGGATGTGTTCTTTCTGCTTCTGAATGGGTCAGCATGGAAGAAGGAGCACCTGGAACATACATGGTCACTATATTGTGATTCCAGGGGCTGCAGTTACCATCCCGTTGCATTTCCTTGGGAAAGTCCATACTGAAAAGACTGCACTGTGCTGAGATGCTTGAAAAATTATTTGGGTTGTGGCATGCAACAAACATCTAGTCATTAAAGTCTTGCAATTGTGACCCAGCCCTTCATCTTGCACAAGATCTATAAAAAAGGCTCAGTGACTACAAATGTGTCCCTTGAAGCAAATTATGGAAGACATTATAGGAAGACTGGTTTCTAGCCAGCTCTTCCAGCTTAATGAATTCCTTTCAAGGATGTGTGAAAGCTCCACTGAGACCAATGGTGAGTGTCCTTGGACTCCTCTAGGAAGGTTTTATAAGGGGTCCTGACTTTCTTATTCTTATTTTCCTACTATTTTCAGAGAGTGGTTAGAAAATAATCTGAAATGGTAATGCTACAGTTCAAATACTTCACTATGAGAACAGACCTAGCCGACCCATAAAGAGTCAGCAAAAGGCTCTTGGGCAGATTCAGTTTTATCCAGTACCAATCAGCCGGCAAACTATTAAAATCTGTGTGCTGTCCATTCTGGAAGAGATAAACAAATATTTTCATGCATCTTCCACATTAAAACCCCATTCATTTAATTAATGCACAGATCTGGACTTTCAGTGGGCACCTACAGACATCTGCTATACATTGATATGGAATGAGAATACTAAGAGTCTAGCAAGACTTTGCTTAAATCAAATAAATACCTGTAGGTACCTTATATTTATGATAGCTCTGCAGCAAAAGGACTTTCATCTGCACATTTACTATGTTATCAACTGACTTCACACATTTTCTGTTTCTCCATTAACAGACTGAAAGATAATCATCTGTAGAGTTTCTCTAGAGAGAGAGAAACGCTACTCTAGAGAATGGTTTGCTCTTTCAGAAACCATTCCTTCAATTGCTTCTGCCCAAGACATCAGGATGAGTGGAGGAAGTGAGGGAGAGAAATTATGAACTATATAGAGAGAACCTACTGACGGCAATGAGTGGGAAAAAGAGGGATGTTTTTCATCTGGGCAGGAAAAGGCACAGGACAATGGGGAAAAAGATGGTACAGAAAGAGAACAGTGCATAATGCACAGACAGAAGGGATGGGAGATAAATGAATGGAATAAAAAAAGAAAAGAGGATCAAGTTTTAGCCAAAAATTCATCACGAGCTCTTTATTTGTGTGTCTTCCCATCCAGCTGTACTAGAATATCCTGATACTCAGCTTTTCGCTCAGGTACTAGAGCAAGTCACAAGGCACAGAGAGTTAACGAAGTATTGCATACGCCAGCACATGCCAGACCAACTGCATACACTCTGCTGGACCCTGTCAGATTAATTTCTGCAACTGCTGTTGGTACACTGCTTTGTGATGTGCTACATGAATTATAACTCTTCTTATTATCCAAAGCGATAAACGTACAAAAATAGGTTTCATCACATGTAGCAGAAATTACACACATACTAAAATACATGCCACTGCATGTAACAAATAACTATGCAGGCCTACAGGCTGCTGTTCTATGGAGTTGCCAACTAGAGGTGCTTTCTTCTTTATCAGTAAGGTCTAATATGTTACGTGTTTGTGTAGAAAAGACATGCACATCAGGAGCATCTCGCCACAGTCTACATTAATGGGCAACACGCGAGAACCAGTCTTTCAACCAGTTTGGAAAGCCGAACCATAGATTCTAAGCATTTCCCTATTTTATTGTTTTTCAGACTACAGACAGAGGAAAATTAATTCCCTATGTAATTCCATTGAAATCTAGTACATGAACTGAGGGACTGCATTTATTTAAGCCTGTACCAATATTTATGAGATGAATTTAGGCCCAGAATGTGTTGGCTGATGGCCCTTTATTGGGAGATGAACTGGATTGCTTTACTGGGAAGACTCCCCAGCCACTGGGAGTGACAGTGGGGGGTGGGGAGGAAGAAAGAGAATAAAAAGGCAGAACAGAGTGTCGAGACCACAATAATTAATGCTTAGTGAGGCAGAAAAGGGGACAGACTCACAGGATGGCAATTCTAGCATTTTAATTCATATGGTGCGGAGTTTCAAAGTCAAATCAATGGCCTGAATTCAGCTTTACCTACACAGAGCTGTACCACAAGGAGTTAATACACCTTTCATTATTTAAAAAACAACCACAACAAGCATTACATTGTCCTGCCAGATCAACAGAAGACTTGCCACAGACTGCAGTGGAAGAAGGAACAATACAGGTGGGCCAATCTTTTAAACCTTACACATTTTAGATTTTGGAAATACACCCGACTTCAGTATCACAGCAGCAGAGCCCTCAGCACCAGCTGAGAGTGAGAGACAGTACATTTCAATACAGGGATGAAGATTTGGGTATATTTGAAAGTAATTAGAGTTAATAGAGCTAGAAAGAAGCTGGAAAAGATTACCAAGAAAGAGAGAGCATGAAGAGAAAGTGCAGTTCCTCTTCACAGAAACATAAGGAAGATGTAGACCCTTCCAATGTTTTGCATATCCTGGAGATGAATTTTCAATGCCTTTTCCAAGTGCTTTAGAAGTTCCTAAGGCTGAAGAATATACCTCTTGCAAAACATATATTTTCCACAGGGCTTTAATACAGAGATAAAAAATACAAGTCCATAGTCTTATGATGCACAAAAATGTATGTGCCCTTTGAAACACTCAGCAAAGTGATCACGATTCCATAATGGTTTCCTCAGCTTTCTACAGGGGAAGCAGTTCAGAAGCAACAAGGCAGTCTCATGGAAATTACAAAATGGAAATTCAAGGCCAAAATTAATAACAGAGCCCGTGTAGGATCAATTGCACTTCTTTAGTTCAGTTTCAAATACTACTTCTTTGAAAATATTATGAAATTTTAGCTTGACACGTATGTTTGCATTCGTGAAACATAACATCCTTATGTATTCCCTTTACTCATGTGGAAGCTGGGTCTGAGAGATTCCTACCTCATCTTTGCAATTAGACTTTGCCACAACTATCTGTAATTTTGTCACCTCCAGAATGGATTACACAGTAAGTTAGGGCAAGGAGAGAAGGACCTTTGGGACCACCAGTCTGTGGACTGCAGAGAAGTTCTGACCAATGTGCCCATACAATACTCGGGCTCCACTCACTGCTTTGGATACCTCTTCAGTTCTAGGTATAATCCCTAGTTTTAGTGATAAACTGTTAAATCTTTGATAATTTGGAACTCCATTTAAATATCATGTCTCTTTCATATCATGAGTTGTTGCTGGGGGGGGCTTGGTTCCCTAAAACCAACAGCTGAGTATTTTTGGTCTGTACATCAAAACCTGCACTCGGTACATTTGGGCTCCTTAAGTCAACCCAACCGTTTTAATTGTTACTGTTTTCACGTATTTGCATTTGCTTGGTTGGTTTGCCCCTTTGTTGCTGGATTGGCAGGGGTGGGGTATTCCTAGTTTCTTGCTGGACCTTTACAAAAGGCAGAACACCTTCCAAGACTGGAGGTAAGAACATTCCTGGTTTTACAGGTGTTAAGCACAGATGCCCCAGGGGACTAGAGGCACTGCAGAACTTTTCCTCTGTGTTAGCACAAGGAAGCAGTATGAGCCCTTCAACATCAAGCAGTATGGTTACGCACCAGTATGATCCCCTCCGGCCCAGTCAGGCTGGGGCTGAACCCTGAGATGTTGTGTAACAAAATAAATAGGAAAATGTGTATGTCTGGAAAGAGAACTATCACTGTTGGTAAAATGACTACTATGCTCCCCTCGAAAATGCAACGTGGTGTGGTACTTTGTTCAGGCACTATTTTTTCAAGCCACTATTGCCAGCTCGAAATGTTCAACAATTACAGTTTGACCCTCAAAATCATAAGCCTGTCTGTAAAATGATAAATGTGGAGCTCTTTTACTTTGCTTTCTGTTTTTTGAGCTGTTAGGGTGCACCTGGGTCACACTTGCAAGCTTTATACTCTAACCATTAGGACTAGAAACTTACTTTAAATTAAAGAAAGAGGAAAGCTGAGTTTCTAACCTCATTACACAACTCCAGTAGCTGGAGTGTAAGTGAAACATCAAACATCACAAGACTTGTGATAAAATCATGAGTGCTGACAACATCAATTTAGAGTAGGAGGTGGGATAGCAGGGGAAACGCAGGGCAAATGGATTTACTTTTTATCTTAATGTTTTTACAGGCTGTCTACTTTTATCTTTAATCAGAAGTTTTCAGTGGCAGTTCTTTCTTCATGTATCTGTGCATGACATTAAAAGGTCACTTCTGCATGCCATTTGCTAACTGCATCTTTCTATCAGAGATAACATGAAAAGGTAGGTGTAGGTACACCTGGTGCTAATATCACAGCGAAGAGGTATCATGGCAGTACAGGTCATAAGTGCATGGCTGAAATGGTATTGAGAGGGATTCGAGTCCCCTGTTGTGTGTGTGTGAAGAATACAAGATGTTTCTCACGGCTGTATTTACTGCCTGAGTGAAGAATATTGTACTGAGAATTTACCAGTAAAGATCCACATTCTTTGAGGAGTCAGTTGTTGTAAGGCATTCCTTGCTGTATCTTTTATGCCTCAAAATTATCTCAGTGAAGAGTAACATGGAAACTTACAAATCTCCATATAGTTAAACCTTTCACTAGAATAAATTAGTTGTAATTGAGCCAGGTAGTTAACGGATCACTATGATTACAGATCAACAGTCTGACCAGAGCAAGAATTCAGGTCAGTCTTAAGTAATGCCAAAGTGGCAGTGGTGACAAAGTTGTCAGCCGCCCCTTCACTATTAGAGTTAGTTTCCAAACTGTGCTTTTATTTTTTTAAATCCTCCAGTTTGAGGGAACTGAACACTCATCAGTCAGCTCAACCACATGCAGAGGGTTGTCATTGCTAGGGTTCCTGGTCACCCACCTGCTGTAATTGTTCTGATCTGCCACCGATGGGGAAAAATGCCAAGGCTGCAGCGTGGCGAGGTAGGGGCAGCTCCAGCAGCACTATGAGTACTCCTGCTCTTATCATGATAATCCTGTGATTTAAAGTAGGAGTTAAGCCTGATCTAATGGCCAGTTTGCTTCAGCTGCTTTGCACAGCTCCAGTGGCAGAAGCAGAGCATGCAAGTGAATTTCATGGTGATAAGCCCAAGTTTTTTATATGATGGAATGCTGATATTCTATATCTTCCACTCATTAAATAGGTTCCAGTCCCATCTGAGTGGGACTGAGTTCTTTAGTTCACCTCCATGGATGATTACATTGCTAATTGGAAGGAGAGACACAACCGGTGTGTGAACCAAGAGGAGGTGCTGAGGGTCTGCAACATGGCCCTTGTCCCTGCAGAAGTGGCTCAGCCCAGCGCTGTCCCAGCAGCAGCAGACCTGTGTCTCACGCTGTCCCGGAGCCTGGGCTCCACACTCAGTGTGAAGGCAGCAGGGCTGCCCAGGCCTCTGCAAGGTGCATTTTTGCTCACACCTTCAGCCACGACATTGGCACTGCTCACATGAAGCTGCAACTCTGCACTAGCATCAGCACTGGGAAAGGACATGAAGGCTGAAGCTAACGCAGGGCAGGATTTCTCTAAACCTTCCTCCTCCCCTCCCTGTATCAGAAGTGTATATTGAACATGGAATTTTCCCCAAAGAAATGACGCTAAGCCAGAGGTATGTAAAGAAATCTGAATATTATCCCCTCTTAAATGTTACAAGCTTGGGAAATTCAAAGCAAGTATATATGCACAATCTTGCAGCACTAAAATGCACATTTCATAAATCCAAATAACCTCAAGTTTGCTCTGATGTGATACATAACCAAGTGTCACACACAAGCATGAGAAAATTTTACAGTTCATAGTCTGAATTTAGTAGGAAAAAAATTTTTAAAGGGAAATCAATTTTAAAAATAGGTTTCATAACATTTTTCTTCCACATATTGCTACAGGAACAGGGTTTGACCCTTTCATTCTCATGCAGGTGATGTGATGTTTGGTCTAATTTGGATGGATTCCATCTTTCTATAAAACTCAACTACAGAGGTCAAAGAAGGAAATGCATTGTCATCTCTGCCTGCTTTCTTGGGGGAGTATTGAGGTTAGCCTTCTGGATTTAAAATCTTACCGCAGAGACAGAAAACAAGATTGGCTAACCACAATGACTTGACTCAAAGAATTAGCAACGCTGACATAATGTAGGCATTCCTGAAAATCGAAAGTCAGAGTTCTGCCTACTTTTTAAAATAAATAGCAATCCAAAAATCTAGGGCAATAAAACTCCATAGGCATCTCAGAATTTTGCTTCAGCCAACATCAGTCTTCCTTCTTTTCAGACAAGCTAAATTATACCGGTAAATCAGCAATGTTAGATCAGTCAAACCAGCTGAATGCAAAAGCTGAGGGAACAGACCAAATTTGTACTGGGTATACTGAGATGAAGGAAAACTGCTCATAAAGTTAAATCTTAAACATGAACCCTTTGTAAAAGTACACAGGGAAAAGGAAAGACTACAGTCTAAAACTTCTGAGAGGCCTCTGATCAAATGTACAGTGGAGTGGGAAATGGACGTGGGTTTCTCTGTACTTCAGAGGCTGCAGCTTACGGAGCCGCAGGTTTTCAAGGAGCTCGGTCAGACTCACTAAGAGGACAGCAATAGAGCCACGGGGCGCTGGGGCTAACCACCCAGGAGCATACCCAGTTTGATGGATTCTGCAGCTGACACTGCTGGAATAAGGCTGTTAGAGGCACATGAGCTAGCTGGTTCAAAGCATCTGCGTAAACTAGGCCACTGCAGCACAGGCACTCCTGGGACTCACGCTCGCTACCCTTATGGATCTCATTGCGGTGGCTGAAGATGTGACATCCCTGCCTTTCTAGTGGTGGTCTCCTTCCTGCCAAGGTGGCAGATGCAAATGTGTGCTGACTCACTGATGCGGCTAGTAAACTTCCCTGTTAGTTTAAACTGATTTATGTTACAGATACCAGACTGGGAGCTGCTGAGCTTCAGGAGCAGCATGTGTTTCTTTCTGCTAATCATACTATAGTTTCAGTGAAAACTGGGTAATGGAAGCTCCAGCAGCTGAGGAACTGGTGGTACCCGTGGAAATGCTAACCACACTTGCAGGGCCCTGTGTCAAACCCTGGGAGGCTCTAGAGGTTTAAACAGTCTTTTCACCAAGGCCAAGGTCCTCTTGTCTTACATCAGCCACATCTCTTCCACACAGACCCCTACATTTGCAGCTCCCAAACCACACAGGACACGGGCTTTGAATGCACCAGTACAACCTTCCTCAAACTTGCCATATCTGTAGGAACATGTCTTGCTGCTTTGTAGGCACCCTCAAATAACCTTTAATCAAAGCAAATATTAAAAGAAACTACAACAGAAGAATACACATGCACATATAGACAGCACAACCCAGTAAGTCATGATTTTGTCCCGCTGTAGGGCAGAGCAGCTCCAGGAGGCCTGTCCCTGTTTCATCCAGTGAGCAAGCTGTGAACTGTTCATGGCTAGGATCCACCATCCCCACACAATGATTTTGACTGAGGTTTTCTCAAGGAGTGCCCAGAGATGAAAAACTGGACATCCCTTAATGCAGAGCTCACAACAGCTCCTATTGAGCAAGAGACATATGAACTTGCCTGTAGAAAGCAGCTGAAAAAGAAGGTAGAAAGGGGATAAAGGACTCGAGATTACCCATCCTTTCACTTGGGATTTGTCTGATTTCCTTTCACAATATGATACAGTAGAGGTGGAACAGTCTACTAGATCAGTGACTATGTCTTTCTTGAAGAGCAGGATTAATATCTTCCCACAGCCATCCACAATGAAGAATGCTCCAGCTGCCAAAATAATTTTGTGCTGAATAGCGAAATCCACAGGTGGGACGCAACTCTCGGTGAATTCGTTTTCTGGGGTGCTTAATAACTTCACATACTTAACATCAGCACCATTCTCTCAAACAACCTAGAGCATTTCTTCTGTGGTGCCCTCCTGCCTGTTGGCCAAAGGGATCAGAATCCTGAGCTCAGTCCCTAAAAGCTGGATCCAAGCTACCAACTGGTGGGTTGATCCTTGCCAAGGCATTTTTGGAGGAATTATAAAAATCCCTCTTAGAGAAGGGAATTCCATGTTGTACTTAGGCAAAACAGGCATTCCATTTATAAATATAATTACTTTTGCTATTTCATCAAGAAAATTTTGTAGTGAGGTATACAATAGAGAAAATTATTTATGTGTTGACACTTACAATCTAAATAGAAAACAGATCTGGCTGAAACTAAGTGGGACATCAAAAACATGAGAAAATATGTAACTGAGATTACCAACCGGGGGGATAACTTATGACCACTCTAGTGCATTCTTTCCAATGGAAGTACAGTCCCTCATTTTGCTTTAGGTTTGGATTGCAATTATGTGTGCACTTATTTAACAATAAATGCACAAGTTTACTTTGCATTTATTGGCAAATTATCTTCTTTTGACTGATGACCTTGAACACAGCAAGGCAGGCACCCTTCTGCAGTGCAAAGTAGGGAACAGGACCTGGCTTGCACGTAGTCCCTCTGCTTTAGTGTGCTGTAGCACAGGCTAGGGATGGAAGGAGTGAGCATGCCATTTACACTCACGTACAGTGACTGGATGTGATATTATCACCTAAGGAATGACTGTGACTCCATCTCCTGTATTCATATACATGCTCCTTTTATTCAGGCTGCTTGTCCAAGTATGTCCATTACTGCACATCTTCTGCTATAGATTTGTGAAGGATATTTTTATCCAGCATCTTCATTCTTAATATTAATGAATTATGACATATGGTGCACTATATTTTTATAAAGCTGTAAGATACCATGGTGATTAACACCATACCAGAACCTAAATAGAAGGGAACAGGGTAACAGAAATGTCCTCACAGCAGATATAGGGCTTTTGCTTGTTTTTAGGGAAAGTATCTCAGCTGCATGATTTTACTCTGTACATAAGAACTGTAGGAGTTCCATAATAGAAGGCTCTACTGTACTTGACAACATTGTAGAGATAACAAGAAACCTTATGTTTAATTTCTCTCTAGCCTTAATGAGGATTTTCAGATCAATTATGTAGGAGAGATTGATTATTCTAGCTCTTTTGATCATACAGATTTATTACGTTGATTTAAGAAGACAGGAGAAAAAAATGTAGGAACCACAAGTATACCCTTGTGTTTCTATACGTACATATGTATCTCCCTCCATGTCTGGTAGGAAAAGATCCCAGCTTCAAACAGCCTTGCAAATTTGTCCTGTCAATATTGCAGTCCACAAACAAAATCTACTCGCTGAATCAGTATGGTAGTGAGAAACTAATCACATTTTACTTACCCATCCAAACAGTGTAAAAGCCTGGAGACACTGCAAGGCTGCTTCGAATGGACGCATTGCTGCTGGGCACGCTGCAGTCGGCTCAAGCGTGCCTACAGCCCTTCTTTTCAAACTGCTCTATCCTCACCCACCTGGATTAGGACTGCCACTGGGAGAGCCATTCCCCCCTGCATTACTGGATCCAAAGCAAGGATTTTTCTGAAGCATGGCAGGCCATCAAAAGAGGGGATTGTCTCTGGGCACTGGCATATACAAAGAAAGCAGCCAGCTTGGCGGCTGCAGGAAAGAGTCAGGGTGAAACCCATGTGGTACAAAGGGGCTGAACCTGAACTTCTGGCTCCTGCTGGGCTTCCATGGGAGATATGCAGGGGGCTGTGGGGACACCAAACAGCTGGCCCCAGGCTGGGAATCCCTGGGTGCCCTCTGATCCTCCAGGCCCAGGGCTGCAGGGACTGCCAGGACAGCTGCAAGGAGTGTGGGGAGATGAGCACTAGCAGCTCCCCAGGCATCTTCTCCCAACAGTGCAACAGAGGTTAAATAAAAAAATGCATCGGGGAAAGGCTGCTTCTGTAAAACTGGTCACCAGCAAAGAAAGGCAGCCAGGCCCCCAGGGATGGTCTCCTTGCCTAAGGATGAAATGGGATTACGATGGTAATGTTTGCTGCGCTGCAATTAAGGTGATGTCAGGACTTTCATTAAAAAGTGTGTTTTTGTTGAGGGGCTATGGCTTGGAGAAAATTTTTGCTTGGGGCTGAAATATAACATTGCTCTCAGCCAGAAAACACATGCAGAGCCTTTATTATGTATGTAATTTAGAATCTTGGTATAGCCTTGACTGTGGAGGCTCTACTATTGTTTCCATATGGGTATGTAACTAATTGGTTCAAAACATCAGTTATTAAAGAAGTAAAGGACTGAATTCTGGCTGGACCTCCTGTATGTGACATGTTCCCATTAATTGTCTGTAATTAACTTCAAAAAACAAAGGCCAAATTCTTCCCTTCTTACTCAGACATGTAGTTTTATTGAAGTAAACAGCTGCAAACAGGATTGGGCTCCTACTGTTTACCTGACTACAACTCAAGGCACCTGCCTCTCCCACATTACAACAACTCCATAAAAAGTGAGGTCATCCCATCTGGAAAAGAGATTATTTCCTCGCAAAACTGGCAATACATGATAAGGTCATTTCTACTAATAGTACCTAAATTCCTATTATCATAGCACCCAAGACCTCATATAAGGAACCAGGACCCCTGTGCGCTAGGTGCTGTACAAAACACAGAATAAAACCACAATCCTACTCAAAAAAATGTATGATTGAATGCACACAAACAAATCCTTTCCCCTGTTTCATGGCCAGGTTCGTATTATTTCTGTTAAGTAATCTGAGTGCAAGGCACCACTCCTGCAAACAGCAAACACCACTCAGACATTTATTTAACTTTCTGCATGATAAAGTCCTAACCTCACACCAGTCTATTGTCTTTCCCCAGAGGTGCACACAAAACGGCCAGCTACTGCCCTGCGTGCTTGCTACTGACTGCGGGTTTTTTCCTGGCTTGCATATATCTGCAGTGCAGCCAGCATTCCGCATGTACTGGTTTCAGATACTAATTTTATTTTACTCAAACTATTAGCAGTCAACCTTTTTGGATTTAAAAAACCATGCAACTAATAATATGTCATAAAATATTATTTCTCTGCTGATCACCACCACCTGTATGTCAGAACTAAACCTCAGAATATTAGGGTTTATAAAATTAAAGTTTCAGAAAGTTGTAAACAAGACGGGAATTGCAACAAATTAGACAAGTCACAAAGAATGGAACAGAAGTTCGTAACTTGTGGATACTTTATGTGACTTCACATGGATGCAAACAAAATACAACATAACATAGCAGAGTCCCCTGTTTCTTAAAACAACAAAGTATATGAATTGCTACTTTAGGAAGAATTTCAGCCTTTCTGCAAATGCTTAAACACAACACAAGCTTTATTCAGGAGGTAGTTGTCTTCAGTGAAACTATTTATGCATTTAGTTACTTATCTGCCTAATTTAGCATCCCCAGGATCACGGCCTTGGTATGGAATAACAATGAATTTCAGTGTAGTGCATTAGCTACCACTTGTCAAAACGGGAATGTAAACAAGTGATGCCCTTAATAAGTGCAAATGTGCAAAATTAACATTCCTAATAGACAAACCTTCTCCACATAGGAAGGTTACTATTAATAATGCTACCAAAGTCAGGCAATCATAATTCCTCATGTGGACAAACTCACTCCAATACAAGTACCTTTTTTGATTTAATTTAAATAAATTAAAGAAGTTAATCTGAAAAAAAGCCAGAAGATGCCAGAATGAATGAGTCTGCATGAGGGTTATAGTATAACCACTAGTTTTAAATTCACACTTTGGCATGCACAAAAAGAACATTTTCTTACGAAGATAAAAGCCTCCACGTGTAATAACTCGATATATAGACAAGCCCTAGGGGCTTGCATCTTGAGCACTTAACATTTTTGGCCTCGTCTTAATGGGTAAAAAAGGTGTGTTTCTCAGTCACATTAGCGCAGTCAAAGTAGCTTAATATGATGAAAAGGCCTTAGGCTTTGGTGAGACTAAGGTGTAAAGGTGTGAGGTTAGCACATATGTCACAGCGTGGGCAATGCTGCCTTTAACACATCCTAATGAAGTCAAAGCAGGCAGGGGATGGGGAGCCTGGACTGCATAAGCCAATGTTCATACAAACTCTGGATTACTTTGTGTGGGGAGTAGCTGCTGAAGATTTTAAATCAGGATACTTCACGGTGGGGAGCAGGTGGGAAAACAAGAAATAGAATTAAATGTTTTGTCTTGGTCGACTGTGAACTATACTGCCTCCAAAGAAAGCAGTAAGATGGATTTTAGGGGGACTGGACCTCCACACTATCTGTCCATCGCTCTGGAGCACCTAACAACTGGAATTCTCCAGCTGTCTGGGAATGCTGGTCAGGATGAGAAATGAGGCTTATTCCCCACCATCTGCAGCAACAAGCATCTCGCCAAACTACTGGAAAAGCTACCATCACTCAAGGGTGTGTCATACCGGGCTGTGGTGTTGCCTAAAGTAAGACCGATCTACAAGATGGCAAGTAAGCAAAACTGATGAAAAGAAGAAACAAACATTTCAAGTTTAAAACTAGACTTCTACAACGCATTTGTTAGCATATGGCAATATATGCCAACTTTTTTTTTAGTTCAGCCAAGTTTAGTACAAAAAAACTAGGAGTCATGGATTTATAGGAGGCAATTCTGATTTTGCCACTTGATTCAGGCCTTTTCTAGAACTCCTTTAAATTACCTTGGTTTTGGTTTGGTTTTTTTTTTGTTTGGGTTGGGTTTTTTGTTTTTGTTTTTGTTTGTTTGTTTGTTTTTAATACTGAAAAAAACCCCACCAGTAGTTCAGCTGTTTCTGAAGTACTTGGGTGAATATGAATGCATTCATAACCTACCATGGGCAGTTGATATGGTTACTACCCTCAACTGCCCATTGCACTTTTTTCCTGCAGTTCACTACTCTTGCAGCAAGGATAGTCAAATGCACCAGCACCAAAATCTCCCCAGTTTTCAGAGCAGCATATTGAAGTAAGCAGATGCTTGCTACAGTCAGTTACTAGTTTAACACAGGTTAAGTGGTTCAATATACTGAACATTTAAAATGTTAGCATGTGGCTGATGTATCTTAAACAAAGCCTTTGTGATAACTTGATGAACCTTTCTGCAATGGAATCACATGTGCAAAGACAACAAAATTTAAAATTATTTGGTTTATGTAGAGTTGTAAACAATTGTTAAACTGGCAGAGTCCTGAACCAATGTCATAACAGAGAAAGTATCTGTATCCCATTCCTGACAGAATATGGAATACTTTTGTCATTATTTCTGTTACATATATCGCTTTAGTTGTATAATGGCACAATGATATTTTCATACCAGTTGTCATTTTCCTGTAATTATTTCTAGAATAGGATCATTTTCCTTAACTGGCTGATTTAAGGCAGTGTCCTGTCTCCAATTTGTTCCTATTATGAAAGCATCATTCTTTGTCATAAAGGACATTGGGACAACTTCAGATGTTTTTAAGTTAAAACCGTTAGCATGCCTTGTTTATTCAGTACTGTAAGAGTCTCACTTGTATTTCAGAAACAATTTCAACACCACGGAAATATTTAAGGAAGGGTAGAACTCAAATTCTAGTTGAAAGTTCCAAATCTGCCTGCCCTTGAAAGTAAAAAAACCCCCAATAAATTAGGTGTGTCAGTTCACCTGAGTTAAGTTTACAATTAACTGGAAGAACTCTTACCACTCCGTAAAGCAGAGGACCTGTTCATTTAATGTTATATTTTTGTCATAAAAATGTGTGTCTTCCAGAGATAATTTATAATAGGTGGACAGTGTGGGCCAGGTATAAACATAAAAATTTTCCTGACAGAGCTGTTCAAATGTCCTGAATCAACAAGGCACTCCTACACTGCATTTATGTTTGGCGACACAATTTCTTCAGGCTTGTTCCCCTGCCTTCACCTGAGCAATATATAACGCTAGCAAATAGTTTCCTACTATTCCATAGCTGCTTTAGGTTTCTGCTCACAAGTCTCTCTCAGTCCTATACAGTTCTTCACACCTTTGATTGCCACAGCAATGGCAGCAGCAGTTCACAGAACAGACCTGCCCAGCTTTGTTTGGACATGTAACGAGATAAGGCACAGTAGTGTAACAAATAGGTGCAAGTCCCTTAATGTGCTCATGGTCCTAGACCATGCTACAGCAAAGCTAACTTCGTCCTGCCTCCACTCAGGTTTTACACTGTTAGCTACATATAAATATAGTTAATATAAACAATGAAGACAAAAATTAAAAACACATATCTGCTTTTGCACAAGAGGCAAAGCTCAACCACTTACAGGTGGTCTAAAGGAATTAAACAATGTTTATATGGGAGGGCTGGATGAACCATGCATGGACAAGTGAATCTAGCAATTTCACTGAGCATATTTCTGCTGTGGGATGTGACAGTTATTCCCCATACACCTAGCAGTTGATCTGAGCCCAGAGCGTGCTCACGTGTCTCGACTCCAATCAATTTGCACATGCATAGTAGCTTTGACACATCCTAGGCTCACCCGGGCCATTGCGCATGTGCAGTAGATCCACACATGAACAGTCAGTGTTTCAGGAGATGGCCATTTTTTTTAGCAGACCAGATGGCAACCTGGCAACTCTAGCAAATGCCACACCAGTAATCCCACTGTGCAGAGGCTGTGGCCTTTTACTTCCCTCTCCCTCCCCTTCCCCGCTTTTTTTTTTTTTTTTCTCTCTACTCCACCCAAGTCTGGGCCTGTATAGCACTACATGTTTTTAGTTAAACTATGCTAACTTGGCCAAGTTAAGAAAATTCAAAGTCACTTTCTTCTGTGTTACATAACACATAAACAGATTAAGTCCCTGTATCCGAAGTTATATGAGCAATATACCTATGCTGTTGTTTGCAGACTTCATAACATGCATCTTAATTTGGCAGAAATGAGTACATTCTCAGTAACAGGGCCAGGAAAGTCACACCGACAATCCAGCTGTTGTCTTTTCATGGCTGAGCAGAAGGGTTGGCTTCATAAATGTTTTTAATATATGTATGTATATGAGTATCTGTATAGATGGAAATAAATGTATTACCTCTCTCTCTACATATAGACGTGCAAATGTCACACAGGTTTAATCTAATGACTCACAAACCTAGGAAACCAACCAACGGAGGCTGTTTTGTTAGGAAATGATTCCCAGGAAAACAGGCCAGCAAAAGTCCTATTTGCCACAGCATGCCACTTCCATTTGGTATTTCTGGAGCTGACAACTGAGAAATTCGAGCAGAAAGAACAACGCAAGGCTCTGGATCGCTGTGCCATTATTTTTAGTCACACAGAACAGTGACCAACAGCTGGTCCCCCCCTCGCTGTACCTGTGTGCTGCCCTGGGCCACCGTATCACCTGGGGCCCAAACAACCGAGCAGCCGGCTCTAGGCCAAGGGAGCAGCCCCTGGGCACAGGGCTCCGAGATGCCTGGATGCGTCGGGAGCACACACGTCTGGCCTCCCACGATTCCTGTTCAGTCCAGCGGAGTTCCCCAGCACGCCCCAGCCCGGAGTCACCTCAGCACCCGCCGGGCAGCAGCGTTCCTGCCTTTCCTGCCCGTACGGCCCACGCCATGATTCAGCACCTGGGCCCCCGTGACTCCCCCCGCCCCGGGCAGCGGCAGGGAGGGACGCCCGGGCCCGGGGGCCCTGCAGGCAGGCTGCCGGCCGCGGCAGCAGGGGGTGAGGCCGCCTCAGGGGCTGCCCTCAGGGCGGCGCCCGGTGCGGAGGCGGCGGCGGGGGGCCCCGGGCCAGGCGGGCAAGCAGCGAGGTCTGCTGCGCTCCGCGGCCGCCCCGGGAGGCGGTGCGCGCCGGGGCAGGGCCCGGGAGGAAAGTCCGGGGGCGCGGCCCGCTTCCTCGCCCCGTAGCCGGACTTCTCTCTGGCTACGAGGCCGCAGCGCTCCCCCCCCCCGCCCCCCTTCGGAGCCGGAGTCCCTCCTGGCCTCCGGGACACGTTAAATCCCGTGTAATGAGGCTTAACCCCGCCCCGAGCCGCGGCGCAGCCGGGCGGGCAGGCAGCCAGCTAGGCCCCTGCCCGGGGGAGGCCCCCCCCCC